>OY731406.1:51916657-52651680 GCA_963425845.1 Sphenostylis stenocarpa
TTTTTAATTTCTTTTTTTTAAGTTTTTTTTTTATTTTTTTTTTTCAAGCCACCAAATAACTCAATACTAACAAATCAATCCCTAGAAGCACCCCCACACTTATTAGAAACTCATTTCCAAAATAATTTCAAAGCTCTTTTAATCCCTAAGGTTATGGGTATCCTGATTTTTTCACTTTTTGGCTTGTAATGAGGTAAAATTCAAGGAAAGGGTGTAAATGCTCAAAAGGGGACACAATGGAAAATATGCAAGGTAGGCTATTTGGCTAGTAGCTTAAGAAAGATGGCCTAAATCATATCAATAATGCATGTGAGCAAGAACTTTAAAAAGAGTCAAGACAATACCTAGAGTAATCTAGCAACATGAGTGAAACACACAAGAAAGAAAATGGTGTGGAATAAGATGTTCCAACCATGATAGGCCCAAATCTCACAAGGTTAATGTTCTGCCATCAAAGAATCAAACTCTAATTTTTATGCAACTTACTGTACTCAATGCAAAAAATGACTCATATCAAGTAATGATACCTATCAACTAAAAATGATGAAACAACTTTCACAATTCATGCATGTAGAAATTAAAAAGAAAGCGAGGAAATTTATGAAACTACTAATTTCTATCTATCCATCAAGAAAAATTACAACTCAAAACAGCAATTAAAAATAGAGAACAGAAACAAAATTTAGAATTAATAACAGAAATAGAACAGAAAATAGGAACAAAATTTATATACAGTAATAGAAACAAAATCAGAATACTAAAATACTGTAACAACACACAGTAAAAATAATGCAGAAACAACAAATAAATTCCTATCTAAAAACAGCAAAAACATCCCCCCCACACTTAAAATCAACATTGACCTCAATGTTGAAATGATAGGGAAAGTGACAAAAAGAATCAATAACCATATCAGCACTATGTATCTCAAATCTCAACTAAAATAGGCTCCAATAAAGATAAATCAACTAAGTTTTGAGCCTTCTCTAATGGAATCTTTTCATGGAATATTTTTAACTGATGCCCATTGACTTTGAATGCTTTGCCGGTAGCCTCATCCTGTATCTCAACTGCACCATGGGGAAAAACATTAGTAATAACAAAAGGTCCATCCCATCTAGATCTAAGCTTACCAGCAATCAATTTTAAGCGAGAGTTAAACAACAACACTTTTTGACCTATAGAGAACTCCTTTCTCAAAATCTGTGAATCATGAAATTTTTTTACTTTTTCTTTATATATCCTAGAGTTCTCATAGGCTTGTAGGCGTATCTCATCAAGCTCCTGAAGCTGAAGCTTCCTCTCCTGTCCAGCCTGCTCAAGTGTCAAGTTGCAACTCTTCACCGCCCAATAAGCTTTATGCTCAATCTCCACCGGTAGGTGGCAAGCCTTACCAAACACCACACGGAATGGGGACATCCCTAATGGGGTTCGATAAGCTGTCCTTTGGGCCCAAAGAGCATCATCCAACATCCTACTCCAATCCTTCCTATGAGGGTGAACTAACTTTTGCAATAGATGTTTGACCTCTCTATTAAAAACTTCAGCTTGTCCATTAGTTTGAGGATGGTATGGTGTAGCAATCCTATGTGTAACCCCATACTTATGGAACAAAGCTGTTATGGTTTTATTGCAAAAATGGCTCCCCTGGTCACTGATGATAGCCTTAGGTACACCAAACCTGCAAAAGATATGAGTCCGCAGAAAATCTGAAACAACCTTCGAATCATTAGTCTTGGTGGCCTTTGCTTCCACCCATCTAGAGACATAATCAACAGCAAGTAATATGTAAGAATAGCCAAAAGAAACAGGAAAAGGGCCCATGAAATCCATACCCCAAACATCAAAAATTTCACAAAATATGATAGGCTGCTGAGGCATCTCATGTCTCCTAGTGATGGTCCCTCCTGCTTTCTGACATATCTCACAACTCATGGCAAATCTATGTGCATCTCTGAAAATGGTGGGCCAATAAAATCCACAATCCAAAACTCTCCTAGCTGTCCGCTGTGATCCAAAGTGACCACCTACAGATGTACCATGACAAAAATGCAAAATATCCTGAAACTCATGGTCAGGAATACATCTGCGAATGATTTTATCACTGCAAAACCTCCACAAATAGGGGTCATCCCAAACATAATATTTAGCATCACTTTTCAATTTATCTATTTGGGACCTAGAAGCATTTGGAGGTAAAGCAGAAGCAACTAAATAATTTACAATATCAGCAAACCAAGGAAAAGTATCATGTATAAGCATCAAGTGCTCATCAGGAAAATCATCTCTAATAGGGAGAGGATCAATAACCCTCCCCTCTATCCTGCTCAAATGGTCTGCAACTAAATTTTCGGAACCACTTCTGTCTCTGATCTGAATGTCAAACTCTTGCAGAAGTAACATCCATCTGATCAATCTTGGTTTAGCATCTGGTTTCTTCAACAGGAATTTCAAAGCTGCATGGTCAGAGAACACAATAATACTCGAGCCAAGCAAGTATGAACGAAATTTATCTAATGCAAAAACAATTGCCAAAAGCTCTTTTTCAGTAGTGGTGTAATTTGATTGAGCAGCATCAAGGGTACGGGAAGCATAAGAAATAACATGAGAGAGTCTACCAACTCTCTGAGCTAAAACCGCCCCTAATGCATGGTTAGATGCATCACACATTAATTCAAATGGAAGTGACCAATCAGGTGGCTGCATAATGGGAGCTGTAGTGAGCCTCTTCTTTAAATGATCAAAGGCCTCCTTGCATGAGCTATCAAATGTAAATTTTTCATCCTTTTGAAGAAGTTTGGACAGTGGCAGTGCAATCTTGCTGAAATCCTGGATAAATCTCCTATAAAAACCTGCATGTCCAAGGAAAGAACGCACTTCTCGCATAGAAACGGGGTAAGGAAGAGAAGCAATGATATCTATTTTGGCTTTATCCACTTCAATACCTCTACTAGAGATAAGGTGCCCTAAAACTATACCTTCACTAACCATAAAATGACATTTTTCAAAATTTAAAACAAGGTTAGTTTCAATGCACCTGTTCAAAACTCTAGAAAGGTCATGTAAACATGAATCAAAAGAGGAACCATAAACAGTGAAATCGTCCATAAACACCTCCATGCAACTTTCTAATAAATCGAGAAAAATACTCACCATGCATCTCTGGAAAGGACCAGGTGCGTTGCACAGGCCAAATGGCATCCTAGTATATGCATAAGTTCCAAATGGACAGGTGAATGTGGTCTTGTGTTGGTCCTCTGGTGCAATGTGGATCTGCATGTAACCTGAAAAGCCATCAAGAAAACAAGTAATGTGTTCTACACTGCCAACCTCTCTAAAACTTGATCAATGAATGGAAGAGGGAAATGGTCCTTCCGAGTGGCCCGATTAAGTCTCCTATAATCAATGCAAACTCTCCAACTATTGGTGACTCTAGTTGGAACAAGCTCATTGTCTTTATTCTTGACCACTGTAATCCCAGATTTCTTGGGAACCACTTGAGCAGGTGAAACCCATGTGTCTGTCTCGAAATAGGGTATATGATGCCAGCTGCAAGTAATCTCATGACCTCCTTCTTTACTACATCTAAAATAGTAGGATTGAGTCTTCTTTGAGGTTGTCTCACAGGTCTAGACTCATCCTCTAATAAAATTCGATGCATGCAAATAGCGGGATCGATTCCAGGAAGGTCGGCTAATGTCCAACCTATGGCTTTCTTATGTAGTTGTAGAACCTGCAGCAATTTCTCTTCTTGTTCCTCTTGCAGACTACTAGAAATAATAACTGGTTGCTTATTATCTGCATCTAGAAAGACATACTTCAAATGCTTAGGCAATGGCTTAAGCTCTAAGTTTGGGGGCTGCACTGTGGAAGGTAACTCTGGTTTGGTTACTGGAGTATCAAGGGATGCTAGAACCTGTTGACCAATTTCTTTAGAGTGTAATTCAGAATCTGCAACCTGCAAATCTAAATCTACACCTGCAATGGCAGTATTAATCTCTTCACATATATTACAAATAGTAGCATCATCACAGAACAACAACCAGATGGAAACTAAATCTAAATCAAAATCTAAAGCGAGAAAGATCTAAGGCAGAAAAATCAGAACAAGAATAAGAATTTACATTTGTACAATTATCTACTAAATCATCAACTAAATCTACACACAAAACAGAATGCTCTTCAGCAGGAATTTTCATGTTTTCAAATATGTTGAACTTCACAATATCATCTCCAAACTCCATAGATAGTGTGCCCGAGTGAACATCAATTTTTGCCCGTGTAGTCATCAAGAATGGTCTTCCTAAAATCAGTGTTGGTTTTGGTAGCTTATCCTGCATATCAAGAATGTAAAAATCTGCAGGAAAAATCAAATTATTAACTCTGACCAACACATCCTCTAAGACTCCAAGTGGTTGTACAGCACTCCTATTTGCAAGTTGAATGATGACTCCAGTTGGTTTCAAATCACCAAGCTGCAAGGACCTGTATACTGAAGTAGGCATCACATTAATGGAAGCTCCCAAGTCTAGCATGGCATCCACAAAAGTGAGATTACCAATAGTGCAGGGAACAGTAAAAGTTCCAGGATCCTCACATTTTTGTGGAAGGCTAGACTGTGGGAGTGGAGAAATATGTGAACTCTGTATAAGTGCAGAAACATTTCGTCCCTGGTTGACTTTTTCATTTGTTTTTAATTTTCTCTTATTAGTACATAATTCTTTTAAAAACTTTGCATACTTGGGAATCTGTCTAATAGCATCAAGCAAAGGAATATTAATTTCTACCTTCTTAAATGTTTCCAGCAACTCTTTTTCCAAATCTGGTTTCTTTGTTTGCATATTTCTAGAAGGAAAAGGAAGAGGGATTTGTCGTTCTGCAGGAGGGTGTTGCGCAGGCACATCATCATGTAATTTTTCTAGTATTTTGTCTTGTTGCTGCAACTCCTTACCACTCTTTAATGTAATAGAACTTACATTACCTTTTGAATTTATAAGCTGTTTGAGAAGGCAGATTACTAGAACCTTGAGCCTGAACCTGATTTAATTGGTTAGCAAGTCTGTCCAACCTGAATTTTTAAATCATGAACAGTTGCTTGCATATTTTGCTGGAACTGCAAGTTGCTTTGTTGGAATTGCATCTGTTGAGCTGCCATTTGTTGCATCATCTCCTGAAATGAAGGTTCACTTTTCCGTGCGGGAGGTGGAGGAGGTTGTTGGGTTTGTTGTTTGAATGGAGGTTGATATTTTCCAGCGAGGTTGAAATGAATTTTGTTGTTGTTGTTGCTGCCCCCATTTCGGGTTTGGATGGTCTCTCCATCCTGGGTTATATGTCTGGGAATATGGGTTATATTGCTGTTGTTGTGGAGGTCTATATTGTGATTGTTGGTTGGTGTAAACTCCAGAAACATTAGCATCTGTTTCTTGTAGAGTAGGACATGCATCTGTTGGATGTTCAATGGAAGTACAAATGCTGCAAACTCTGGCTGTTGTACATGTATTTGCTGCACTCACATGTTGTTGGCCTATTGCTAAATGTCTCACCATGGTGGTCAACTCATTAATTTTGTTCTCCAACCTCCGATCCGTAGCACTACTAGTGTCAGCACCAACTGCAAGCTCATTCACTCCTTTGGCAGCTCCTCTAAATCCAAATTGTTGAGTGTTGGCTGCCATGTTTGAAATCAATTGTCTAGCGAGCATTTGGTGTTTTGTCCATCAAGGCTCCTCCACTAGCTGCATCTATCATGATCCTATCCATCAAAGTTAGTCCCTCATAAAAGTATTGAATTAATAACTGCTCACTAATTTGATGGTGTGGACAGGTTGCACACAACTTGTTGAATCTCTCCCAATATTCATATAATGTCTCCCCATTTTGCTGCCTAATGCCACAAATTTCTTTTCGGATTGCTGCAGTTCTAGATGCAGGAAATAATTTTTCAAGGAACAACCTCTTCATGTCATTCCATGTAGTGATGGTGAAAGGTAAAAAATACAACCAATCCTTGGCTGCCCCATCTAGAGAGAAAGGAAATGCTTTCATTTTCACAAGATCTTCTAGAACAGTAGATGGCCTCATGGTCGAACAAACTACATGAAACTCCTTTAAATGCTTATGAGGATCTTCTCCTGCAAGTCCATGAAACTTTGGCAGCAAATGTATAAGTCCAGATTTAAGTTCATAAGTTGTCTCATTTTCAGGATATTGGACACACCAAGGTTGATAAACAACATTAGGTGTAGCCAGCTCTTTCAAGATAAGCTCACGATTATCGGCCATATTATCAAGTTCAGAATCGGATGCGA
Source organism: Sphenostylis stenocarpa (assembly GCA_963425845.1). Lineage (NCBI taxonomy): Eukaryota > Viridiplantae > Streptophyta > Magnoliopsida > Fabales > Fabaceae > Sphenostylis > Sphenostylis stenocarpa. The sequence goes on from OY731406.1 coordinate 51,922,966, forward strand.
TTCGGATATAGAAGAACAAGAATGAACTACAACACTACTACTATTATGGCTATTATTACTAGCTCTCAGCCTATGCAATGTTCTCTCTATCTCGGGATCAAGCTCATGCAATATTCCAGGATTTCTTCTAGTCATACAACAAGATCACTCAAAGGTTAAGAGAAGGTAAAAATTCAAAGTCAATAGAAAGCCTAAAAAAAAATTCAAAACAGTAACACAAAACTCAATTGACAAAATTTCTGGACCAAAACACTCCTAAAATCATGAAAAACAACCAGAAAAATTTGCAAAGCAAAATTCAAAGTGCAACTATATGAACCACTCAAGAAAAGATTGAAAAGAATTTATATACAGATAGCAGAAAATAAAAACTGCAAGTATAAAATAAAACAGAAAAATAACAACGAAACAGAATTTGACTATCTAAGCTATTTTATGCAGCAAAACAATGTGATTATAGCAAAATTATGTTTTTCAACAACAATTGAATTACTTGTTCCATTGGTTTTTCTGCTAATAGAATTTCCAATTCTCCTCTGGTTGGTCTTGTTGCATCTGCAGAAAGGAACAACACACACAAAGATGCAAGATAGCAAAATACAAGGACTTAATTTCACTCAACACAATAGAATGCAAGTGGTGGGAATCAATGTTCCTTGTAGCAGCAAAACTGAAACAGAACCACTAAAACAGAACACAGAACATTGAAACAATTTTGAAAATCTCTCTGGACCTGCAACTATGAACAAGCAACAAAACACAACAAAATATATGTATCCACAGAGAATAGAGAACTAAACAATAGAATGACCAATATTAATACTTCAACCACAAACTACTTGTTCCTTTTGTTCCTGCAGCAATATGAAACAAAATAGGTGTCTACAATAAACTGAAACAAAATAGAACACTAGTACTCAAACAGTAAGCTAAACATAATATGAAAATACAAACAGTTAGTACTCATGATAAAATCAAAACAAAATGACTTGTGGTCCTCGGCAACGGCGCCATTTTGATAACCACGTCGTAAGGATTAACAAACAAACTAGGTTTCTTGATTTATGAATGTAGAATTAGTAGCTAACCTAGGTCGAATTCTCAAGGACAACAAGATGCATTTTATTTTCAATTTTTTTTATCATGGAATTAGGGTTAGATTTGGGGGTTTAATTTTCTGAAACAGAAATCAAAAACAGAAATTAAAACAAATTTCTCCCTTAACAATTGGAATCGGTTTAAGGTTCATTCCCTATGGTTGCTTTCATTGTTCAAGTTAAATTCAAATTCTCACTCAACCAATCTTAATTCAATGAACTTGCAATCACAAATCCAAACTGAAATTGACAACAGAAATCAAAATCTTGATTATGAATCTTTACTAAAACATGAAATGTAATCACGTAACAATGTCCTAATAAGAATTCATGAAAGTAATCGGTTGAATTAAAATTGATTTAAGTCAATTCAAATCTGAATTTAATCTCTAATCTATTCATGGAAGAAAAACGAATTCATAATCATGCAATCCATTTTTAACCTAAAACAAAACAGAGAAGAGTATAGAGGAAAGAATTCAATTGGAGGAAAAATTTTAGAACTCAAACATACCATATCTTTGAACCTCTCACCGATTATTGAATTAGCCTTGCACCATTATCATGTTGCAGCACTAAAATGCGAAAGAGAAGACAGAAATCTCCAGGGAGAAAAAGAGAGTTCATGAGAGAGAAGAAAAGCTTGGGACCCCAAAAACAGAAATCGTAACTCCCAAAAAATATCCGCGTCTGAAAAAAAATCTCCGCCTAATGTAATTTTTTCTATATGTAAATGGCTTAATGGGCCTAAATCTGACTAAACATGACCTGGCCCAAAGTTTAAGCCGCTAATATACTAATTACAATTCATTAAGTCCTAATCTAAAAATCTGCCCAGGACTGTAATTTTGTAAGCAAAATTCTACATCCTTAAAGTTTGAACTGGGTCTTTCGTCCAACAGAGAAGTTGCAGATCGTTTTCTTATCTTTCCAACGACACCAAAAACGTCCCAATCCGAGGTCTGTAGCTCCAGATATGGTCTGCACAAGAAAACTGTACAAAACTGGAAAAATACGAAAATTAACCAAAAATTACAACTAATGTCTAAATTGACTTATTAAATCAAAACAAATCTAAAAAATAACAAAATAACATCAACACTAGCCTAAAATACTATAAACCAAACATAAAAGAATGAGTAAAAATATATCTATCACTCCCCTAGCAGAGAAATGGGGGAGTGCTGGCTGGGAAGAGATGGCCTCCAACCTGCGACCCGAATCCATCAATGGGTGGATTCTGGTCAGCATGGGGATGCTGATACGCCGCGGGACTCAGTTGGTCCTCCATCCCTCGCTGGATTTCGCACTGGACCTTCAGGACATCGTGGCAATGCACGATCTTCCGACACCTCCCGATTTCCAACAGGCTCAGCAACACCCCCCGCAGTACACAGACGACTTTGCTGGCTTGAACCGCAACATCAACGATCTGCGCCAGCAATTCGATCAAATGTCGATGCGGCAGGAACAACTATCCCTAAGGTAGAAAGCCTTTGACTCCCAGCTGGAGACGATATACTAGTATCAGCAGGGAATGCGGCAAGACTGGACAACATTCCAGCAAGAATACCGCGACGAAGCCCGGGAGCAAGCAGAATTTCGGGAGCATATGTACCAGCAGTTCCCATCCTACGGATCGTCTCAAGAGGATAGTTGTCGCTGCCGTCCGTTCCGACGTCTAGGGACATCTCGAACGTTTATGCGAGCGGTCGCGAAAAGATGGTTTAGACTCGCGTTTTTGTGTTTAAAATATGTTCATTGCTTCCGAAGTGCTCAATAATTGAACTATCCTCTAATAAAAGCAATGTTTTCGAAAAGGGTTCTTTTGGAGTCGCCACCAATGTTTTGACCTTAAACATTGGAAAAGGATAAAAGGTGTTGATTTTAATAAAAACCAAACTTGGCCATCATAACCAGAGTTGGGTAAGGGAGTTAGTTACGTGTGGGGAAGGTGTTAGCACCCCCACAACGCCCCTTTCGGGTTCCCTATGATGGATTAATTCATTAAGTGAAGATTATAAGAAATTACGCTATTACCCTATTTTATTCATGCACTATTTAAATATTGCTATCTACATGATTTTATTTCATATTGCCTACATAAAGCAATAAATAAAACAGTAAAAGGGAAGAGATTTGAAAAGAACCTCCGTAGCAAGCTTTATATCCCAAGTCTTTTACAAAGGGGATGCGTTTTGGCGATCCCTCGCTCTACAAAGACTCTCCTTTTGAATACAAGATCGACTCGACTAAAATTTTAAAAGAAGAATTGAATGCTGGAATATAATTCCTTAACTGATTGTTACCTTATTAAGGCAATCAGAGAGTTCATTCGAAGAAGGAAGAAAAAAGACAAGTACTGGGAGTTGTCTGGAGTGTGGAAAAGTGGGAAATGAGCCTCCTATTTATAGTTTTCGCAGCCTGACGCTTTGGGACGGTCGTCCGGGGTCTGGAAAATAGGGATGAGCGTCTCGAGAGGTTGGGACGGCCGTCTGGGATTTGGGACGACCGTCCCATTCAAATTTTAGCCTTGGGACGGGCGTCCCACTTTTGGGACGGGCGTCTCGACTCTCCTAGGTAGTTTGGGACGACTGTCTCAACCTGTTTTGGCCAGTTTTTGCGTTCTGGAACCCCCGGGAAGCTTTCCTTTCCTGATTCGGACGTCGGTTGATGCCGATAGATGCCCGTTGAAGCTTTATCTTCATATAGGAAGTCTTCTTGGCCTTTATTTGAGATGCCAGGCGAACTTTATCTTTGTTATAGATGGTCTCCTTTGCCTTTATTGAGAAGCCGGGCAAAATTAGGGGTCTACAACTGCCCCCCTTCACCTGCCTGGCTAATTTGCTGGCTTAATATGCCGACAAAATTAGTTGGTAGGGGAAGGAGTTAACCCTTTTTGCCCGGCTATCCTTCAGATGCTCCTTCGTTGATCCTCCGGATGATAAATATTTTTGATAGGTACCAACCCCTATCTGGTTTGAGCCTTACTTGATAAGGTTCTGGTGAGTACTTACCCTCACCTGGTATGAGTCTGCATTTTACTAGACTCTGAACCATATTTCATAAGGTTCTTGTGGGTACCTACCCCCACTTGGTATGAACCTTGTTCTGCAAGGCTTTGGTAGTACCTACCCTCACCCGGTACGAGTTCACATTTTGCTGAACTCTTGTGGGTATTTATTTCCGAGGTGCTCAACACTTGAACTATCCTCTAATAGAAGCAAGGTATTTACAACCCGTTATTGTAATGCTCTGGTGAGTATTTTACTCTACCTGATGCATTTTGTTAGGTTTTCATGAGTACTTACCCTCATCTGGTATAAACCTTATTTTATAAGGTTCTGGTGGGTACCTACACCCACCTGGTATGAATCTGCATTTTTGCTCAATTCTGATGAGTACCTACCCTCACCTGGTACGAACCCCGTTTTGCAAGGCTCTGATGGATATTCACTCTTACCTGGTCCGAACCCCGTTTTGCAAGGCTCTGATAGGTACCTACCCCCACCTCGTCCGAACCCCGTTTTGCAAGGCTCTGATGGGTACCTACCCCCACCCGGTCTGAACCCCATTTTGCAAGGCTCTGATGGGTACCTACCCCCACCTGGTCTGAACCCCGTTTTGCAAGGCTCTGATGGGTACCTACCCCCACTTGGTCCGAACCCCGTTTTGCAAGGCTCTGATGGGTACCTACCCCCACCTGGTCCGAACCCCATTTTGCAAGGCTCTGATGGGTACCTACCCCCACCTGGTCCGAACCCTGTTTTGCAAGGCTCTAATGGGTACCTACCCCCACCTTGTCCGAACCCCATTTTGCAAGGCTCTGATGGGTACCTACCCCCACCTAGTCGGAACCCCGTTTTGCAAGGCTCTGATGGGTACCTACCCCCACCTGGTCCGAACCCCGTTTTGCAAGGCTCTGATGGGTACCTACCCCCACCTGGTCCGAACCCTGTTTTGCAAGGCTCTGATGGGTACCTACCCCCACCCGGTCCGAACCCCGTTTTGCAAGGCTCTGATGGGTACCTACCCCCACCTGGTCCGAACCCCGTTTTGCAAGACTCTGATGGGTACCTACACCCACCTAGTCCGAACCTCGTTTTGCAAGGCTCTTAGGATGTACTTTTCGGTAGTCAATCCTATGGTCATCTGGTTTTGGATATGTGTTGGTGGCTTATTTGTTTCTGATCATGCGCCCATTCCGTAGGGAGTGATTAATTTGACTTTTCTGTTTTAGTCATCTGGTTTTACTAGGAATTTCGTTGTTTTTGCCTTTTCTTGTTTAGCCATCCGGCTTTGCCAAGGATTTCGTTGTTTTTGGCTTTTCTTGTTTAGCCATCCGGCTTTGCCGGGGATTCTTTGCTTTTGGCTTTTCTGTTTAGCCATCCGGCTTTGCTGGGGATTCTTTGCTTTTGGCTATTCTGTTTAGCCATCCGGTCTTGCCGGGGATTTTTGGTTTTTCTTTTTAGCCATCCGGTCTTGCCGGGGATTCTTGGCTTTTCTTTTTAGCCATCCGGTCTTGCCAGGGATTCTTTGTTGGTTGCCTCTTATTTAGGCAGGAATCCATTGGGGATTTGTTGATTTTTGTTGGTTGTACCTCTTGATTAGGCAGATGCTTCAATAGTGGTGAAGGCTTTATACTTGTTATTTTCTGCGTAGGCTGATGTTCCACTTGAGGGTATTTGCTCTTGATAATACCTCTGAGTAGGTAGATGTTTTATTGGAAGCTTTGCGCTTTGGCCTTGTATTGCCTCTTGCGTAGGTTGATTTCCCGTTCCTTGGGGATATTGGTTCTTTGCTTGCCTTTGAATAGGCAGAGGCTTTCTTGGGAGTGAAAGCTTTGTATTTCATTGGGGGATATTCATATCGGGCGTTATAGGCGATTAACTCCCTGAGGATATGTTTTTGTAGTTTGCCTCTATTGTAGGCTCGCTGGGGGTAATTTTTCCTTTTTGATGATCTGCCAGGGATTTGATTGTTTTCCCAGAGATCTCTTTTGACTTGCCCCCTAGGGAGGAATGGGAATTCTTTGACCCCTTGGATGCTGCTATTCTGAGCTGGTTTTGCCTATGCTTTTATTCCATTGGGGAATGAGTTTTTACCTTTTTCTCGTGATTGTACTTTTTCACGATTTTGAATATGTGGGTGCCCTTTTTCTTTTGTGCATGCAGGCTTTTTATTATCTGCTGGGGATGAAGAGGTTCTTTCTCTTTTTAGCGGCCCTGGGGAATTTATTGGTTTCCTGGGGATATAACGGAGTCCTGGCTCCTGGCTTTGTGAGGCTCTTTATTGAGTGGGTTGAAGATATTTTCTTCTTTTCCCCTTTTTGTAGACTTTTCTTGATATGCCCTACTTGGGGATTTTCATGCGGCCTTTTTCTGTAGTGGCCTCTGTTAGCTGATGAAAAGTTTTACTTTTTCCTTTTTTGTTGCCCCCTGGTGATATGGAGGATTTAACTCCGTATTTTTCTTGATGGACTTTGAGTAGTCCTTATTCTCCTTTGGGGAAGTGGCGGAGATTGTGGATGAGTTTGCTTGTTGACTTATGTGGCGACAAAGCTGAGTCGTGAGATAATCTTTTTGTTTTTCCTCTGGAGTAGGCAAGGATCCTTTTGGGGATGATCAAGCCTTTCCATTGGCTTTTCTATTTTGATGGTTTCCTTCTTTCTTGGATGGAAGGATGTTGATTAGAGCTATTTTCTTTGAAGCTCCTTATTTTGCTGAAATGGTTTTGATTTCGCCTTTTTCTTTCGCGATTTTGATATTTATCGCAAGCTATTTGAAATCTGGCTTTTTAATATATCACGTGTGCCTTTTTATTTTATAATTTTGTACACGTGGGCTTTTTGGAGTGTAAACAGAAATAACAACTTTTATTTATTACTTCCTTTTTTGTGATACATTCAAGCATTTTCAAAATGCTAAAAACTATCTAAAAACTATTCCTAGTCATCTGCCTCTGGGCTGGAATGGGAGGATGGTGCTGGTGAAGGAATGCGACGGAGTATGCGGCGCTGGAACCTTGCCTGAGTCTGGACCAAGCTCTCTATTTGGCAGTCCGTCCTATCTTGCCTCATGGTCAGCTGGCTGAACTATTGTCTCATGAACTGGAACTGCCCTTCCATGTAGGCATGCTCGTCATCCAAGCGTCGGTATAAGCCGGCGAAGTCAGGATCGTATGACTGCTGCTGGGATTCCGAAGTCGCGGGGATGTCCTGTGGTTTGTCGAAATCCCGCATATCCATCGAAATCGAGATGATTGGGTTTAAGATAAACCCTGATCCTTGCCAACTGAGGATATTCATGTGGACCAACATTCCGCCATTAATCGGCTCTGGTTGGAGGCTAGCTGGGAGGTCTTCTCCGTCGGTACATCCCCAATATTCAGCTAAAGGGGTGAGAAAGGGAGTCACCATGATAGCCCCTGCTGGACCACGAGTTCCGTAATCCTTGACGGCTTTCAGGAAGGCATACCCTGGGTTGCACCTATGCCCCTGATGCATACAATAGACGATGAAAAGGTCAGCCAGTGTTACCTTTCCTCGGCTCTCCTTCCGGCTATGTATAGTCCCGGCTAGCAACTTATGGCATATGCGGAGCGGAGGAGAAAAGGATGCCCCTTTCAGATGTGTTGGCAGGGTATGAGTTCCAGTAACTTCTTTCCACATGCTGGTGGTTGTGAGAGCAGTTGGTTTCTCGAAATACGCCGCCCTGTATTCCGGTGTCCTCGTGTCTGCTCGTTGGCAGAAACCCATTATGACATTAAAGTCATCTAGGAAAGTGGTCCGATATGCCCCGTCCATCCAATACGAGACGGCTTGAGTAGGTGGAACTCCGGGCATTGTGGACGGCATTTTTGCCAGACTGGCAGAAGCAAGGAATTCCAGCGTAGCGGTACGGTAGATCCGAGTAGGTGGCTCACGAAGCAGAAAGTCCCATCCTATGTTGTGGATGAATCTTCTGACGTCTTGATCCCAGCCAAACGTAGTTAGGATTTCAAAATCCAAACGTAACATGGGATACCAAGAAAATTGTTGGACATTTGCCAACCGTTGTTGATGTGGTTTCGCCAGCAGAGTGTTGGTGACAGGAGTTCCTCTGATAGCGGTTCTAGTGCGCTTTCTTCTAGATGAGGCCTCTCCATGTTCCATTGTATGTTCCACTCTCTTAAGAATGCTAGAAGTGTGTAGAAAGGGAGGAAAAGCAAGATAGAAAGCTTGGAATGGGGTACCAAAGCCAAGATCTGCGCCTAGTATATATAGGGAGCGCCAGGGGATTTGGGACGGCCGTCTCAATTGAAATTTCTCTACATGGGCCACCAGCTGAAGAGTGGGACGGCCGTCCCACCTGAGATGCGCGTCTCAATTGAAATTGGCAACTTGGGACGGCCGTCTCGACTTTGGGATGGCCGTCTCGAGCTTCTTGAGTTGGTTTTCATGTTTTTTAGTTGAGAAAAGGGATAGGACTCCATTCATTGATGTTTTAATGCATGTAATGTTTCATGATATGCATCCTATGATCTATTTCAGTTAATATTTCAAAAGTTTTAACTGATGTGCTTTGACTTCGGGCGCATTCTTGGTGTTGTACCTTTCTGTCATCATGTTTCTTCTGATTAACAATCTTGGTTGTACCTAATTTGCCATCTTAGACTTTTTCTTGCTATAGCTGAAGAGCAATCTGTTGTTCATAGGGTAACTGCCATATCGATGCCCCTCTTCCTTTCCTTAGGGATTTCAACCTTCCTATTGATCACTATATTTCCACATTCCCCTTATTACTTGAATGCTTTTATAGTGAAATGGTCAAGAGAAGAGAAAGAAAAGGATTTACAACAAGGGCTTGTGTTTTAGAGGAATATTTTTTGTAATAGAGGTTTTTGTAAGAATGGCTAGCCAGGGTTGGTTTGTGTTTAGGCTAGTTTAGGTAAACGTTTCGTTCTTATGATGTGGCGTCTTTACTTTATTGATTTGTGGTGCCTTTTTGTGATTGATTAGCTTTCCTAGCCTGCCCTTTCGGGTTTTCAACCTAGGATGTTATGCTTATGTCCTAACTTTTGTCTAGGTTTCCCTTTTTTATTTACTTTTTAGGAATACCTAGCAGACTTTGATAACCCTAATTTTTGCCCAGGTTACCCTTTATTATTGTTCGGGTCTCCTGTCGGGTTTACCCTATCTTTTGCGGAGCCCCCTTTTGTGGGTTTCCTGCCGGGTATTTTGCCCTTTTATTTTCTTGTCTTGGCCTTTGGCCTTGACGGGCTCTCCTTTTTGTATATATATATATATATATATATATATATATATATATATATATATATATTTTCATAACATTGTCGAAACTTGATTTTATCGAGATAATTTTTATCCATGTTTCTAGTTAATCAATCATATTTGACTTTGCTTTGTGAGGCGTTGCTTGTTCCGACGCATTTGGAACAAAACGTCTATCTAAACCTTGTTTGTTAAAATGGGGTATAGATATATTTAGCAAGAAAAGAAGCAGATAGTAAGAATAGCATTCTTTTGTAATTTCGAGGAAATGTGTGCCCTAGAGATGCTCGGGGGACGGGCATACCCCGAGGAATGATCTCTAATAGTCATTAGGTTTACATTCCTTAGAATTGGAAGAGGGGCACTTAATGACTAACGCTACCCTTTGCGCTAATATCCCTCCTTTTCGAAATATCGTCTTCGAGGGGTAAGACTTCCCTGCTTTCCGTATGGTTGGATCTTTTGTAAGGTTATACCCTAAACCATATTTTAAAGGATTATCTCTGAAATCTGGTGGCTCTTTTATGCCTTGAGCATTCTTTCCGAGCCCCTGTCCTGGGTGATATCCATATCTTTTCATCATATGGGCCACCTTTGTATTACCAGGGAGTCTTTCTATGTTGGCAATTTCGAGCGCTTGAAATGATGTTTCAAGAGCCTCTTCAGCCGCATCCACATATGGTTGGACAGACGGTTTGCTAATTAGAAAGTCCTCTTCAGCTTGAACTGTGACGAGTTTATCATTTGTCACAAACTTGACTTTCTAGTGGAGCGTTGAAGGTATTGCCTTAGCGCTATGAATCCAAGGTCTACCAAGGAGACAACTATATGCCGGCGTGATATCCATCACGTGGAAGTCTATGTTAAAAATAGTAGGGCCAATTTGGATTGGTAGACTAATCTCTCCTACTACTTCACGTCTTGATCCGTCAAAGGCTCGAACAATTGTATTATTCGGGTGCATGTGGGTTCCTTGCACTGTTATCTTGTCAAGTGTGCCTTTAGGCATAACGTTTAAGGATGACCCATTATCTAGCAGAACTTTGGAAATGAGATATTCCTTGCATTTAACGGAAATATGCAAGGGCTTATTATGATTTGACCCTTCCAAAGGGAGTTCTTCATTGGTGAAGGTAAGATAATCATTGGCTGTAATATTACCAATGATTCCTTCAAACTTGTCTTGGGATATTGCATGCGGAACAAATGATTCATTCAAAACCTTTAACAGTGCATTTCGATGCGGTTCCGAACTCATTATGAGTGATAACAAGGTTATCTTTGCAGGAGTACGATTGAGTTGATCAATGATGGAGTACTCACTTTGTCTTATGTATTGGAGTAACTCATCTGTCTCCTCCTTGGATTCTTTTTCCTCTTCGGCCTTATTTTTTTCCTTATCTTTGGGAATATTATCATGTAATTCCTTGGGGGAGTATATTCTTCCGCTTCTAGTCATGCCCCCAATACTGGCTATGTTGGAGATATTTTGATTGACTGACGATTCTTCTGAGTATCTCCAAGGTACAACTTTATTTGATGAATAAGGGAAAGGACGAGGCATGAATAAACGTAAAGGCGTTATTGCCTCTTCCCTTTTATCGATTGGAATAACCAACGGTGCTTGTTTGTTATCATCTTTGGGTCTATCGACCGTTGTAGAGATTTTGATGACGAAAGGCTTCTTTTCCATTTATTCTGATTTGTGGAAAGCACATCAATTAATCCTTCCTTTTTATTATCTTTGTTATTAAAATGAGGAGGGATGTATGAATGTATGCAACTTATGAATGCAATAGACAGTTTAAGGAAAAAATGCTTTTTATTTCAATTACAAAGTGTTTATCCTTCTATACAATGCTTTGAAGCAAGTGTTGACAAAAACGGAGAAGCTTGAAGAATCCTATAGGTAAATTAGGCTTTCTTCGTAATTCATCTTCAGCGGTTCTCACATGGTTTCTGAGCGTCTTGATTTGCTCATGTACCGCCTGGCTCATATCTTCACTATATCGACGAGCCTCTTTTATCTTTTCTTCTTGATGAACGATTGTCGCCGCCGTCCCTTTCGACGTCCGGGGGACGTCTCGAAACGTTTATGCGAGCGGTCGCGAAAGATGGTTTAGACTCGCGTATTTGTTTTGAGATATGTTCATTGCTTCGACATTGAAAAAGCAAGGTTTTCGAAAAGGGGTTCTTATGGAGTCGCCACCAATATTTTGACCATAAACATTGGAAAAGGATGAAAAGGCATTGATTTTAATAAAAACCAGACTTGGCCATTATAACCAGAGTTAGGTAAGGGAGTTAGTTACGTGTGGGGAAGGTGTTAGCACCCCACAACGCCCCTTTCGGGTTCCCTATGACAGATTAATTCATTTAAGTAAAGACTACGAGAAATTATACGATTACCCTATAATATTAAATGGCTATCTACATGATTTTATTCTACATTGCATGCATAAAATGATGAATAAAGCTAAATAAAACAATAAAAGAGGCAAAATAGCTATCTACATGATTTTATTCTACATGGCATAAATAAAGCTAAATAAAACAATAAATAAAGCAATAAAAGAGAAGAGAATTGAAAAGAACCTCCGTAGCAAGCTTGATATTGAGAGTCTCGAACTGTGAGGATGCGTTTTGGCAACCCCTCTCTCTACACAGACTCTCCTCACCAATACAAGATCGACTCCACTAAAAATTTAAAGAAGAATCAAATGCCGGAATATAATTCCTTAACCGATTGTTACCTATTTAAGGCAATCGGAAAGATCATTCGAGAAAGGGAGAGAAATACACAAGTGCTCTGAGTTTTAGAAAGTGTTTCAGAGCTCTCTGGGATGTCTGGGGTGTGAAAAAGTGACAAATGAGCCTCCTATTTATAGTTTTCGCAGCAGGCGCACTTCGGGACCACCGTCTGGACTGGGATGGCCGTCTGGACTGGGACAGCCGTCCCAAATGGCAAAATTACACAGGCCGGGACCCCACGGGGACTGGGACGGCCGTCCCACTTGAGCCGGGACTTGGGACGGCCGTCCCAACTTCGGGACGCGCGTCCCAACCGGCCGGGACAGGTTGGGACGGCCGTCCCAACTTTGGGACGGCCGTCTCGACCGTTCCGGCCGGTTCGCGCGTTCGGGACTCGGGAAGCTTTCCTTGTCTGTTTTGGACGTCGGTTGATGCCGATATGTGTCCGTTGAAGCTTTATCTTCGTGTAGGAAGTCTCCTTTGTGTGGATGATTGAACTCCGTCTTATTATGAGAGGTCTTCTTTAGTCTTTATCGTGCATATAAGCGAATTCCATGTTGTTGCAGGAGGTTTCCTCAATTTTTGGGAAACCAGATGAACTCCATCTTCGGGCGAAGTTCCTCTATCTTTTATTTTGAGAGGCCGGGCAAAATTAGGGGTCTACAGCTGCCCCCCTTCACCTGCCTAACTAATTTGTTGGTTTTAATATGCCGACATAATTAGTTGGTAGGGGAAGGAGTTGACCCTTTTGCCGGCTATCCTTCGGATATCGCTCCTTGCTCGATCCTCCGGATGATAAATATCTTGATAGGTACTAACGCCTATCTGGTTTGAGCTTTCTTTTTCTAAGACTCTGGTGAGTACTTACCCTCACCTGGTATAAGTCTGTATTTGACTAGACTTTTGTGGGTACTTACCCCCACTAGGTATGAACCTTGTTTTTCAAGGTTTTGGTGAGTACCTACCCTCACCTGGTATGAGTTTGCATTTTGCAGAACTCTTGGTGAGTATTTTTTACTCCACCTGATGCATTTTTACTAAATTTTGATGAGTACCTACCCTCATTCGGTATAAACCTTATTTTTATAAGGTTTTGGTGAGTACCTACCCCCACTTGGTATAAATCTGCATTTTTTGCCAGATTCTGAATGAGTCTTGTTCTGCAAGACTTTGGTGAATATCTACCCTCCTCCGGTATGAACCCCGTTCTGCAAGGTTTTTTTTTTTTTTTTTTTTTTTTTTTTTTTTTGATAAGCCTCATTCTCGCAAGGCTTAGGTGAGTACGTACCCCCACCCGGTATGAAGTTTTTGGTAAGCCCCGTTCTGCAAGGCTTAGGTGAGTACGTACCCCCACCCGGTATGAAGTTTTTGGTAAGCCCCGTTCTGCAAGGCTTAGGTGAGTATGTACCCCCACCCGGTATGAAGTTTTTGGTAAGCCCCGTTCTGCAAGGCTTAGGTGAGTATGTACCCCCACCCGGTATGACGTTTTTGGTAAGCCCCATTCTGCAAGGCTTAGGTGAGTATGTACCCCCACCCGGTATGAAGTTTTTGGTAAGCCCCGTTCTGCAAGGCTTAGGTGAGTATGTACCCCCACCCGGTATGAAGTTTTTGGTAAGCCCCGTTCTGCAAGGCTTAGGTGAGTACGTACCCCCACCCGGTATGAAGTTTTTGGTAAGCCCCGTTCTGCAAGGCTTAGGTGAGTACGTACCCCCACCCGGTATGAAGTTTTTGGTAAGCCCCGTTCTGCAAGGCTTAGGTGAGTACGTACCCCCACCCGGTATGAAGTTTTTGGTAAGCCCCGATCTGCAAGGCTTAGGTGAGTACGTACCCCCACCCGGTATGAAGTTTTTGGTAAGCCCCGTTCTGCAAGGCTTAGGTGAGTATGTACCCCCACCCGGTATGAAGTTTTTGGTAAGCCCCGTTCTGCAAGGCTTAGGTGAGTATGTACCCCCACCCGGTATGAAGTTTTTGGTAAGCCCCGTTCTGCAAGGCTTAGGTGAGTATGTACCCCCACCCGGTATGAAGTTTTTGGTAAGCCCCGTTCTGCAAGGCTTAGGTGAGTATGTACCCCCACCCGGTATGAAGATTTTGGTAAGCCCCGATCTGCAAGGCTTAGGTGAGTACGTACCCCCACCCGGTATGAAGTTTTTGGTAAGCTGTAGACCCCTAATTTTGCCCGGCCTCTCAAAATAAAAGCTAGGTAAACTTCATACAGTTCACCCGGCTTCATATCAAAGAAAAACCGAGAAAGACCTCCCGCAACAAACACGGAGTTCACTCATTCACACGATAAAGGACAAAGAAGACTTCCTATACAGAGATAAAACTCGCCCGACATTTCAAATAAAGGCCAAGAAGACTTCCTACATGAAGATAAAGCTTCAACGGACACATATCGGCATCAACTGACGTCCAAAACAGGCAAGGAAAGCTCCCGGGGTCCCAGAACACGAAAACTGGACAAAACAGGCCGGGACCACGGTCCCAAAAGTGGGACGGCCGTCCCAACTGCAATTAAGCAGTTGGGACGCGCGTCCCGAATGTGGGACGGCTGTCCCAAACCCAGTTTAAGTGGGACGGCCGTCCCGGCCTTCCTGGGGGTCCCGTTCTGTGTAAATTTGCCATTTGGGACGGCCATCCCAGTCCAGACGGCCGTCCCAACCCAGACGGCCGTCCCAAAGTGCGCCAGCTGCGAAAAACTATAAATAGGAGGCTCATTTGCCACTTTTTCACACCACGAGACACTCCGGAGAGCTCGAAACACTTTAGAACACTTGTCTACTTCTCTCTCTCTCTCGAATGATCTTTCCGATTGCCTTAAATAGGTAACAATCGGTTAAGGAATTATATTCCGGCATTTGATTCTTCTTTAAATTTTTAGTAGAGTCGATCTTGTATTGGTGAGGAGAGACTGTGTAGAGAGAGGGGTTGCCAAAACGCATCCTCACGGTTCGAGGTTCTCAATATAAAGCTTGCTACGGAGGTTCTTTTCAATTCCCTTCTCTTTTATTGTTTTATTTATTATTTTATTGTTTTATTTAGCTTTATTATGTCATGTAGAATAGGATCATGTAGATAGCTATTTTAATATCTCTTTTATTGCTTTATTTAGCTTTATTCATCATTTTATACACGCAACATAGAATAAAATCATGTAGATAGCCATTTAATATTATGTAATAAAATAGGGTAATCGCATAATTTCTCGTAGTCTTTATTTAAATGAATTAATCTGTCATAGGGAACCCGAAAGGGGCGTTGTGGGGTGCTAACACCTTCCCCACATGTAACTAACTCCCTTACCCAACTCTGGTTATAATGGCCAAGTGCGGTTTTTCTTAAAATCAACATTTTTTCCTTTTCCAATGTTTACGGTCAAAACATTGGTGGCGACTCCATAAGAACCCCTTTTCGAAAACCTTTTAAAACAAAAACGCGAGTCTAAACCATCTTTTCGCGACCGCTCGCATAAACGTTTCTAAGACGTCCCCCTCCGGACGTCGGAAAGGGACGGCGGCGACATAAGCCCCGTTCTGCAAGGCTTAGGTGAGTACGTACCCCCACCCGGTATGAAGTTTTTGGTAAGCCCCGTTCTGCAAGGCTTAGGTGAGTACGTACCCCCACCCGGTATGAAGTTTTTGGTAAGCCCCGATCTGCAAGGCTTAGGTGAGTACGTACCCCCACCCGGTATGAAGTTTTTGGTAAGCCCCGTTCTGCAAGGCTTAGGTGAGTACGTACCCCCACCCGGTATGAAGTTTTTGGTAAGCCCCGTTCTGCAAGGCTTAGGTGAGTACGTACCCCCACCCGGTATGAAGTTTTTGGTAAGCCCCGTTCTGCAAGGCTTAGGTGAGTATGTACCCCCACCTGGTATGAAGTTTTTGGTAAGCCCCGTTCTGCAAGGCTTAGGTGAGTACGTACCCCCACCCGGTATGAAGTTTTTGGTAAGCCCCGCTTCGCAAGGCTTAGGTGAGTACGTACCCCCACCCGGTATGAAGTTTTTGGTAAGCCCCGTTCGCAAGGCTTAGGTGAGTACGTACCCCCACCCGGTATGAAGTTTTTGGTAAGCCCCGCTTCGCAAGGCTTAGGTGAGTACGTACCCCCACCTGGTATGAAGTTTTTGGTAAGCCCCGTTCCGCAAGGCTTAGGTGAGTATGTACCCCCACCTGGTATGAAGTTTTTGGTAAGCCCCGTTCGCAAGGCTTAGGTGAGTACGTACCCCCACCCGTATGAAGTTTTTGGTAAGCCCCGTTCGCAAGGCTTAGGTGAGTACGTACCCCACCCGGTATGAAGTTTTTTTTTTTTTTTTTTTTTTTTGTAAGCCCCGTTGTGCAAGGCTTAGGTGAGTATGTACCCCCACCCGTATGAAATTTTTTTGGTATATCTTTTTTTGATTGATGAGTACGAACCCTCATCCGGTTTCCGGCGACTTATTGTCTCGGATCATGCGCCTTTTCCATGAGGAATGATTGATTTTCTTTCTTTTTTTGACTTTTCTATTTTAGTCATTCGGTTTTACCGGGGATTCTTCGTTGGTTGCCTTTTAGGCAGGAATTTGATTGTGCCTCTTGATTAGGCAATTGCTTCAGCAATGGTGAAGACTTTTATGCTTTTGGGCTTGCATTACCTCTGGCATAGGTTGATTTCCCATTTCTCTCGGGATATTAGCTCTTTGCTTATTTTGAGCAAACAAGTAGTTCCGTTGTAAGCTCACTCGGTGAAAATTTTTCTTTTGAGAATTTGATTGCTCCGACCGAGATCTCTTTTGAATTGCCCCCTAGAGGGAAAATGGAGTTTTTGACTCCTTATTGCTTGAACTCGACTTTTGTCTTATGCTTTTATTTCTGCTGGGGAATGGGTTTGTATGTGCACGTTAGATGGAAAGATATATATTTTCTCTTCTCTTTGTAATGATCCCTGGGGAATTTTATTGACCTCCTGGGGATGGAAATTTCTTCTTTTTTGCTTTTGTAGATTTTTCTTGATGTGCTCTTCTTGGGGATTTTCTTTCGGCTTTTTCATGTCGTGGCCTTTGTTGGAGGATGAAAGGCTTTTCTCTTCTTTCTTTTTGTTGGCCCCCAGTGATTTGGGTGATTTAATTCTCGTGCTTTCTTCGATGGAATCTTGTGTAGTCCTTATTCTCTTTTGGGAAATGAAATGGAGACTCTTGCATGAGTGTGCTTGATGACTCATGTAGTGATGAAGCCGAGTCGCGAGGTAATCTTTTTGTCTTGCCTCTCGGAGTAGGCAAGGATCCGCTTGGGGATGATCAAGCTTTTCCGTTGGCCATTTTTTTTTATGTACCTTCTTTTGTAGAAGGTTAGAGCGAGTTTCCTTGAAACTATTTTATTCTTGCTGAAACGGTTTTGATTTCGCCTTTCGCGATTTTGATTTTCATGTGGAGACTGAATTCTGGCGCCTCCTATTTTCAATCACAAGTATGGAGACTAGCCTCCTTGTATGCATTTCTATTATTCTTATTTGAAGAAGATTATTTTTATTTTATTTTTTTATTGATTTTGACAAAGTCGTATTATGCAACTACTTTGTGTGTGGATGTCTTAGATGCAATCTAATGTTTGTTTATTTTTGATGCATTTAGAAAGTGACTGGCCTTCTCCCGTTGTCTTTCTTATGAATACGCCGGTGGGCTCCTCTTCTATGACCATGATGATGGGCTTCTCTTTTTATCCATCTCTTGTTTTTAGCCCTATCTTTTGCCTAGACCACCCTTTACGGGTTTTCAATCTAGCGGGCTGCCTTAATTTTTGCCTAGAATATCTTAGGGGGCTTTTGCCTTATCTTTTGCCTAGACCGTTCTTTTAGGGATTTCCGATCTAGCAGGCTACCCAGATTTTTACCTGAAAACATTCTAGCAGGCATTTGTTATTTTCTTATTATTTTTATGCTTTCCCTTTTTAGATGCATACTTGATCTTTGATTAAAGGTCTTTGCGCATATTTATGATTTATCAATAAAGAGGCATTTCCATAATATTTGGTCAAGAGAAAGGAAATGAAAAGGAATTTTTATTGATAAATGAGCAAAAGTTTTATTTCTTTTATAGAAGGATTTCAAAAGGTATTTAGAAGAATGGGTGGTCAGGGTTGGCTATACTGTTTAGGCTTATACAGTCATGTCTATGATATCTGCCCCCTGGTTCTCCTAATTGCTTTAGTTGAGATGCCTGAGCTCAGAGTGAAGACCATGCAGACTGCTTGCTTCTGGAAGAATGTTACTTTAGCCGCCTTTTCGGTTTTCGGCTAAAGTAACCATTGCTCTTAGTTTCTCTATTTTTTATTTACTTTTTTTTTTTTTTTTTGAACCTCTTCTTTTTGCCTAGGACGTATCCTAGCGAGGAATATGGACCCTATCTTTTGCCCAGGAATGTCCTTTGCGGATTTTCATTCCTGACGGGTCTTGAGCAATGTCTTCAAGCATAATACTTTTTCACCGTACCGGAGTTGATTAGGTGTCGAAGTTCTTTCCATCCATATTGATGAGGATAGGAGCCCTTTCCGAGAAAGCTCATTTGACCACAAAGGGGTCCTTCGTAGTTCAGTGCTCATTTTCCAATTTTATTGTTTTGGGCCGGAAGCAACTTATTTACCATTAAATCCTTCTTTTGGTAAATATGAGGGTTGACCTTTTTTGTAAGCCTTTTTATTTTCCTTTGATAGGCTTGTCCATGACATAATATTCAGCCATTTTTCTTCAATAAGTTTTAGCTGGTCATATCGGCTTTGAACCCATTCAGCTTCTGTTAAGTTTACTTCCATCATCATGTGCTTTTATCAACATGATTAGCTGTACCGATTTGCCGTCTTGGACTTTTCTTGCTATAACCGAAGAGTAATTATTTTGAATGTAGAGCAATTGTCATGTCACTGCCCCTCTTCCTTTCCTTAGGGATTTCAATCCTCCTATTGATCACCATATTTCCACATTTCCCAGTCAATTACTTGAATGTTTTATGATGAAGGGTCAAGAGAATAGAAAGAAAGGGGTTTATCACAAAGGCTTGTGTTTTAGTGAGATTCTTTTTATGAAATAATAGTTTCTGTAAGAATGGCTAGCCAAGGTTGGTCGGTGTTTAGGCTAGTTTAAACAAACGTTTTGTTCTTAATGAGATCACTACTACAAAATATGCTTTCAACGTCGCCATTTAACGTCGGTTCAAGCTGAGCCGACGTTAAATACACTTTCAACGTCGGTTGGTTAAAAAACGACGTTGAAAGCTGAATGTTGGACACATTCTACGTCGGTTCTTAGTTAACCGACGTAGAAAACACTTTCCACGTCGGTTCTAGATGAACCGACGTTGAAAGTCTTTTTTTTATTTTTATTTTTACTTATTGATAGCGGTTATAAAGGAACCGCTATCTAAAGTCGACTTTAGATAGCGGTTCTAAGGGAACCGCTATCTAAAGTCGACTTAAGATAGCGGTTCTAAGGGAACCGCTATCTAAAGTTGACTTTAGATAGCGGTTCTATGGGAACCGCTACCTAATGTCGACTTTAGATAGCGGTTCTATGGGAACCGCTACCTAATGTCGACTTTAGATAGCGGTTCTATGGGAACCGCTATCTAATGTTGACTTTATGATCGATCATTTCAAGTTATGTTCGATCAGAACCTTATTTCGCTCGAGCGAGGTTAGTGTCGCTCAAGCGAAATACAACCCGAGAATGCTAATTTTGTGCAGGGGGCGTTTCGCTCGAGCGAGAATGGTGTCGCTCAAGCGAGATACATTTTAGATAGCGGTTATGACTGATCGAACTATTTTAATCGATTAAATCTCGTTTCAATCGATTAAAACAATTTCTGCACAGCGTTTTAATCGATTAAAACTTATTTTTATCAGCTTAAAATTACTTGAAAAGTTTTACGAGAAAGTTTTGCAAGTATTTCAATCGATTGAATCGCGAAACAATCGATTAAATCAACTTAGAATATTTTTTGTAAAGTGTTTTAATTGATATAAACGTTGTCGTACGTATCGGTTAAAACAAATCTGTTTTAATTGATATACATTTTTGTAAAGTGTTTTGATTGGGTGTTTTGGTCACTCGGATTTGAGATTCAAGGTCATTGGGTTGGATTTCAAGCTTGAGGTCAGGTCATGCATGCTGGGTTAAAGATCTTGGAAGCTGAATAGAAGGGTGGAGGATTGGGGTTGGAGAGACGAAGGTGATTAAACTCGAACAATGGTGGATAGTCACTGGTACAAGGTCGAAAAGAGGGAGTGAAATTGTGAGCGGGAAGGTGAATTTGGGAGGGTCATCAGCATGAAGAACACAAAATTTTGGAGGATTATCAAGTGCGAAGAAGATGAAAGTACTCGGGTTTATTTGTATATATTTACACGGACATATATTTATTTGTATATAAATATAATTTATTCGTAAGTTATTATCAAAAAATTCAAGTAGTTTAGTGGTTGGAGTATCGACCTCCAACTCTAAAGTACTCGGGTTCGAATCCTGCCAATGACAATTCTCTTAAAAATTAAAAAACTTCTAAAAAATATAATATAAAGAGATGGAGAACCTAATAAAAATATAATAGGAAGAGAGGGGAGACTTCTAGATAAATAAAAGGGGGGGTAAAGGGGTTGTAAATAAATAAAAATTATTAATTTAAAAAATCATACTTTCAACGTCGGTTTTTAGGAACCGACGTTGAAAGTCGACATTAGATAGCAGTTCCCTTAGAACCGCTATCTAAAGTCGACATTAGATAGCGGTTCTCTTAGAACGGCTATCTAAAATACACTTTAGATAGCGGTTCCCTTAGAACCGCTATCTAAAATACACTTTAGATAGCGGTTCTAAGGGAACCGCTATCTAAAGTGTATTTTTTAACGTCGGTTTTTTTGAACCAACGTTGAAAGTTACGACTTTCAACGTCGCCTGATACAACGTCGGTTATTAAACCGACGTTGAAAGCCTTCCAGAACCGACATTGAAAGCTTTATTTGTAGTAGTGAAGGTCAAAACATTGGTGGCGACTCCATAAGAACCCCTTTTCGAAAACCCTTTAAAACAAATACGCGAGTCTAAACCATCTTTTCGTGACCGCTCACATAAACGTTTCTAAGACGTCCTCCGGACGTCGGAAAGGGACGGCGGCGACAAATGGCGACTCCACTGGGGAAGCTAGAGAGTTGATCCCATTTAGTGACAGATAAATTCAAACTAAGTAAAGATTTGAAATTACGCCTTTACCCTTCTATATGTTTTTATTGTATGGCTTTATATAACTGCTGTATGATTATTTCGCAATTGTTTGAAATATAAATTGCACACAAAAACCCTTGCACACAACAGTCCCTCTATACCCGGGGCAAGAGTGAATATCTATAGGGAGTGGGTGGCGAATACGATCGGTTAGTTGGCACACGGGCTACTACCGTTGTCGGAAAACCACCAACTCAAGGTGATAACTCTCTTCTTTTGGTCTAAGGGTGTCGCCACGGAGTTCGTGCATGACCCGAGGATTGAGAGATTGAGAGGTCCCTATAATGGGGGCACCTTGGGGACCTTTGGCCTGGTGAGAACAGTTAGAACCACCTAAACCAAGCACGTTTCTGCAGGAAAACCCTACCTCGTGATTAAATAAGCGTGGCTCTGCTCGTGGATGTATGAATTGTGTGTGCATACGTTTGCTGCATTTGTATTGATGCATTAGCATAGGGTAATCACACAACAGACAAAAAAGTGAAAAAACCCTAAAAATCATAAAAAAATATAAAAACCCTAAAAATCATAAAAATACCTTTTTACAAAATTCTTGGCAAAGTCGTATCATTCATACCACATCATCCGATAAGTGGTAAAACCAAGAGAGAAAACCAATGCATTAAGAAAAGTATGCATAAACATCATCATAAATGAAATCTCTCATGCATAAACACATTCATCCTAGGGCATATTTATTCCACACTAATCATTTAAAATAAAAAGTTATAATAAGAATCATTAAAATCATTTAGAAGGTGGCTGGTCTTCCGCCCGTCCTCACTCGTGCTCAAAAGGCTAAGAAGATGGAACAACTAGAAGAACAAAACCGAAAGCTCACCGCTGAGCTTACTACACTGAAAGAGCAAATGGCTCAAATGTTAGAAATGATGCATCAACAGAATCTCCATCAAGAGGGTCCTCAGAATGGACAAGCCTCTCACCACGAAGAAGAAGAGGAACCTCAAAATGAGCACGACCAATCTGGTACAAGAACAGTACATATTCATGCTCCTGAAGTATCAAAACAACAAATCACTGCTCTTGAAGAAAGGCTGAGAGCCATGGAAGGTCATAACTTTGATATAAAAGAGGCGGCTAATATGTGTCTCGTCAAAAATATCCAATTCCCTAACAAGTTCAAAACTCCGATTTCCCAAAATACATGGGAACGACCCGCCCAAGAAGCCATCTTACAATGTACCGCCGTAAGATGGCCGCACATGTCGATAATGAAAAACTCCTGATCCACTGCTCAGGAGAGCCTCGATCGAATCAGCCTTAAACCTGGTATATGCAACTAGAAGGAGGGCAAATCCAAACCTGGAGACATTTGGCGATGCATTTCTTCGTCGTTATAAATACAATATTGATCTCGACCCCTGAAAGAGCAGCATCTACAATTATTAAGCAAGAAAAATGACGAATCCTTCAAAGCATATGCCCAAAGATGGAGGGAATTGGCAAGCACAAGTGGAACCTCCTCTATCCGACAAGGAAACTACATCCATGTTCATCAATTCTCTCGACCGGTCCCTATTACGACAAAATGATAGGAAATACATCAACACTATTTGCGGATGTAGTCATCATAGGAGAAAGAGTGGAGCAAGGATTGAAGAGTGGAAGAATTGTACAACAAACTTCCTCCAAGTCCTCTACTCGAACTTTTAAAAAGAATATTGGAAAGAAAAAGGAAGGGGACGTGAATGCAATTAATATTACCACTCTTTCTCGCCTCCTCGCAACAAACCAAGCCACGCAGACAAGAGAGGAAATTCACTTCCATACCTACCTCCTACGAAGTCCTGTTGATAAAATTGTTGGATGCTAAACTCCTTGTGCGAATCCCTCCCAAGAAGATGGAACCACCCTATCCAGAATGGTATAAGCCAAATGAAAAATGCAATTATCATTCGGACGCTCCAGGACATTCGGTAGATAATCGCATAGCTTTGAAGCATAAGGTCCAAGATTTAATAGATGCGGATGGATTACCTTTGACGCATCTACTCCAAAGGTGGACGACCAGCCCTTATCAAAGCCCGAATAAAAGACGGGACAAGGAAGACCAGACAGATTAGGGCTCATCATTTTTACCATCTTTTGCAATAAAAAAATATATCAAAAAAAAACTTCCGATGTATTTCTCGTGATCCTCGCCCATGATCACGAGATTTTTGGTTAATAAGGGCTTTGTAAATATTTTCTTCTATCAATACAATAAGGCATTTTTTTTTATATATCCATATTCTCTTTCATTCTTTTCTCTCTCATACATCTCATAAAGAAATCTAAAATAAAGTATAACCCGATACAGTCATGTCTCGTGATTGAAAACTCCTTGGAAGATCCGAAAGTCGAAGACGAATGGATTGAGTCGACAGTGAAGAGGGGACCATTTCCCGGACATGCAAAGACTCGCTAGAAAAAGAAGCGCAATCAATACAGACCCATCGAGAGAAAACCGAGGTCATCAATTTGGGACAAGAAGATAATAAGAAAGAAGTAAATATCGGAATCCAAATTGACGATGATATCAAGGAAAAACTAATACAATTGCTAAGAGAATATATGGACGTGTTTGCGTGGTCCTACCATGATATGCCTGGAATCGATAAAAGTATAGTGGAGCATCGATTACCATTAAAAGAGGGATTTCGTCCCATTAAACGAAACTCGAAGAGTAAAACCAGAATGGTCCTTAAAAATTAAAGAAGAAGTAGAAAAACAGTTGGAGGCCAATTTTCTGATTGTGTCAAAGTACCCTGAATGGTTGGCAAACGTCGTGCCAGTTGTAAAGAAAAATGGAAAAATCAGAGTATGCGTAGATTACCGGGACCTAAATCGTGCAAGCCCAAAAGATGATTTTCCCTTACCACATATCGATATGCTCGTAGATCACACTCGCTACAAATACTCTTTATTCTTTCATGGATGGATATGCAGTGGTATAATCAAATCAAATTGGTCGTCGAAGACAGAGAAAAACTTCCTTCATTACGCCATGGGGGACATTTTGTTATAGAGTAATGCCTTTTGGACTTAAGAATGCAGGGGCAACCTATCAAAGGGCTATGGTTACACTATTTCACGATATGATTCACAAAGAAATCGAAGTATACGTGGACGATATGATTGTCAAGTCCAAAAATGAGACAGATCACCTCCTACACTTAAAGAAACTATTCAATCGGCTTCGAAAATACCAAATTAAGCTTAATCCGCTAAATGCACGTTCGAGTACGATCAGGAAAACTCCTTGGGTTTATCGTCGCGAAAAAGGAATCGAGGTGGACCCCGATAAAACAAAGGCGATCCTAGAAATGCCCCCACCAAGAACGAAAAAGAAGTCAGAGGGTTCTTAGGTCGAATAAACTACATCGCACAGCTCATTGCGCAATTAACGGATAAATGTACACCCATCTTCAAGTTATTGCGTAAAAACCAACCGACAGCTTGGAACGATGAATGCCAACAAGCCTTCGAAAAGATCAAAATATGCCTAACTAATCCTCCATTATTGATACCACCTGTGGAAGGGAGACCCCTAATTCTTTACCTATCAAGACTCGACGAATCCATGGGATGTGTACTCGGTCAACAAGATGATACCTGGAAAGAAAGAACAAGCCATATATTACCTCAGAAAAAATTTCTAAACTATGAGACCCATTATACACCACTCGAAAAAACATGTTGTGCATTGGTGTGGGCAACTCAACGCCTTCGACAATACATGGTCGACATACAACTTGGTTAATTTCCAAAATGAACCCAATCAAATACTTGTTTGAAAAACCCATCTTGACCTGAAGGATAGCTAGATGGCAAGTACTCCTCTCAGAATTTGATATCATTCATGTCACTCGTAAAGCTATCAAAGGCGAGCTCCTCGGCGTACTACCTGGCACATGGGCCAACAGACGAATATCAATCCCTCCAAGATGATTTTCCAGATGAGCATATAATGCATATTCAACATGAGGAGCTTAAAAATGATAAGTGGATCATGTTTTTCGATGGAGCTTCAAACTTACTCGGGACATGGGATCGGAGCTATTCTAATATCGGCGAAAAGAAGCATATCCCGATACAGCTAGATTAACCTTTGATTGTACAAACAATATGGCTGAATATGAAGCCTGTGCTCTAGGTATTCAAGCGGCCCTGGATCACGGGGTAACCAAACTCAAAGTATTCTGTGACTCATCCCTTGTTATTTACCAGCTCAAGGGTGAATGGGAAACTAGAAACTCCAAATTAATTCCCTATCTCGGAACATATTCGTAAAATGACTTCACAAATGGAAAACATTAGTTTTGAGTATATCCCCTGGAGGATAACCAGATTACGGATGCGCTCGGCAACATTATCATCCATGTTCGCACCGGGCAAGAACATGAAATGCCCATCATCCAAGTCAAAAGGCATGACAAACAAGCCTTTTGTATGATGATGGATAATGAAAAAGATAGAGCCCCTTGGTATCGTGACATAAAGCGGTACTTGACAAAGGGCGAATACCCGAGGGAATCAGTGACAATGATAAAAGGACCATTCGGAAAAGGGCTATAGGATTTATGTTGATAGGAGAAACCCTCTATAAAAAGAATTGTGATTCTACTTTATTAAGATGCGTCAATCCCGAAGAAGCCCGAGATATTGATCAAAGAAATACATGAAGGAACCTTTGGGACTCATGCACCAGGGCATATTATGGCTAGGAAGATTCTCAGAGCAGGATACTTTTGGTCCACAATGGAAAGAGATTGTTATCAATATGCTAAAAAATGTCACAAGTGTCAAATACACGCAGATAATGTACATGTTCCACCGATACCTCTCAACGTTATGGCTATCCCTTGGTCGTTCGCTATGTGGGGCATAGATGTCATCGGACCTATTGAGCCTAAGGCGTCCAATGGTCACCGATTCATTTTGGTGGCCATTGATTATTTCACTAAGTGGGTAGAAGCAGCATCTTATGCACATGTGACTAGAAAAGTAGTGGTCACCTTTATTAAGAAAAATATCATATGTCGATACGACATTCCACATCGTCTTATTACTGATAACGGGACCAATCTGAATAATAAAATGATGGAAGAACTATGTTATGACTTCAAAATTCAACATCATAATTCTTCTCCTTATAGGCCTAAAATGAATGGCGCAGTGGAAGCAGCTAATAAAAACATCAAGAAGATTGTTCAAAAGATGGTTAAAACCTATAAAGATTGGCATGAAAAGTTACCTTTTGCTCTTCATGGATATCGAACGTCCGTACTGAACCTCAACAGAGCCACTCCATTCTCCCTTGTATATGGAATGGAGGCCGTATTGCCAATAGAGGTCGAAATACCTTCCTTGCGAATTATTATGGAAGCGAAATTAACGAAGCCGAATGGATTCAAAGTCGATACGATCAGCTAAACCTTATCGATGAAAAAGGCTGGATGCCATATGCCGTGGACAAGCCTATCAAAAGAAAATAAAAAAGGCTTATGACAAAAAGGTCTGCCCTCATACTTATCAAGAAGGAGATTTAGTGGTAAAGAAACTCGCTCCTGACCTGAAGGATAAAATTGGAAAATGGGCGGCAAATTACGAAGGACCCTTTGTGGTCAAACGAGCTTTCTCGTGAGGGGCACTTATCCTCACTAATATGGATGGAGAGGAGCTTCGACACCCAATCAATTCTCGACGCGTAAAGAAATATTATGCTTGAAGACATTGCTCATGACCCGTCAGGAATGAAAACCCGCAAAGGGCATCCCTGGGCAAAAGATAGGGTCCATATCCCTCGCTAGGATACGTCCTAGGTAAAAAGAAGAGGTATATATATATAAAAAAAAAAAAAAAAAACTAAGAGCAATGGTTACTTTAGTCGAAAACCGAAAAGGCAGCTAAAGTAGCGTTCTTCCAAAAGCAAGCAGTCCGCATAGTCTTCACTCGAGCTCGAGCATCTCAACCGAAGCAATTAGGAGAAACAGGGGCAGATATCACGGACATGACCGTATAAGCCTAAACAGATACAGCCAACCCCGACCACCCATTCTTCTAGATACCTTTTGAAATCCTTCTGTAAAAGAAATAAAACTTTTGTTCATTTATAAATAAAATTCCCTTTCATTTCCTTTCTCTTGACCAAATATTATGGAAATGCCTCTTTATTGATAAATCATAAATATGCGCAAAGACTTTTAATCAAAGATCAAACATGCATCTAAAAAAGGGAAGCATAACAAAAAAGAAAGGCCTGCTAGTATATTCTTAGGTAAAAACCAGGGTAGCCTGCTAGATCGGAAATCCCAAAAAGAACGATCTAGGCAAAAGATAAGGCAACAGCCCCCTAAGATATTCTAGGCAAAAATTAAGGCAGCCCGCTAGATCGAAAACCTGTAAAAGGCGGTCTAGGCAAAAGATAGGGCTAAAACCAAGAGATGGATAAAAAAAAAAGAGCCCAACATCACGATCATAGAAAAGGAACCCACCGACATATTCATAAGAAGCCAACGGAAGAAGGCCAGTTACTTTCTAAACGCATAAAAAATAAACAAACATTAGATTGCATCTAGAGCATCCACACACAAAGCAGCTTGCATAATACGACTTTGTCAAAATCAAGAAAAATAATTTTCTTCAAACAAGAATAAGGAGGATAGTCTCCATATTTGTGATTGGAAATAAAAGGCACTAAAATCCAGCCTCTAAATAAAAATCAAAATCGCAAAAGGCGAAATCTAAACCACTTCAGCAAAATTAGCTCCAACCACCAACCTTCTACAGCAACAAAAGAAGGTACATCAAAAGCGGAAAAAGCCAATGGAAAGGCTTGATAATCCCCAAACGGATCCTTGCTTACTCCAGAGGCAAGACAAAAAGATTATCTCATGACTCAACTACGTCGCCACATGAGTCATCAAGCACACTCATGCAAGAGTCTCCATTGCATCCCCCAATGGGGAACAAGGACTACATAAGAGTCCATCAAAGAAAAAACAGAGTCGAAATCCCCACATCACTGGGAGGCAATAAAAATAAAGAAGAGAAGAGCCTTTCACCCTCTAACAAAGGCCACTGCATGAAAAAGCCGAAAGAAATTTCCATCCACAGGAAGCCAATAAAATCCCCCCAGTGGATCACCAAAAAGAAAAATTTTTCCCCAGTAAGCCTATCCGCAAAGGCAAATTACAAATCCACAGGGAGTTAAGCACCTAATATGAATATCCCCAGTGAAAGGCAAAACCTTCACTCCCAAGAATGCCTAGGCTCACTCAGAAACAAGCAAAGAGCCGATATCCCCGAGAAACGGGAAATCAACCTATGCAAGAGGTAATACAAGCACAAAGCTTTCAAAAAGCATTCACCTACTCAGAGGTATTATCAAGAACAAATATCCTCAAGTAGAACATTAGCCTATTCGGAGGAAAGCCTTCGTCACTATTGAAGCACCCGCCTAATCAAGAGGCACAATCAAAAAATCAACGAATCCCCAGTAGATTCCCGCCTAATCAAGAGGCACAACAAAATCCCCAAGTGGATCTTCGCCTAATCAAGAGGCACAATCAAGAAGAGAATTCAAAAATCCCCGGAGGATTCCCGCCGAAAAGAGGCAATCAACAAGAATCCCTGCCAAGACCGGATGGCTAAAAAGCCAAAGACAACAAAAATCCCTGGTAAAACCGGATGACGACTAACGAAAAGTCAAAAACAAATTATCACAGGATTAACTACCAAAAAGTGCATCCCGAGAACCTTGCGTAAAGGGGTTCGACCAGGTGGGGGTAGGTACCCATCGTAATCCTGCAACAGGATTCGACCAGGTGGGGTAGGTACCCATCGAATCTTGCGAACGGGATTCGGACCGGTGGGGGTAGGTACCCATCGAATCTTGCGAACGGGATTCGGACCAGGTGGGGGTAGGTACCCATCGAATCTTGCAGAACGGGATTCGGACCAGGTGGGGGTAGGTACCCATCGTAATCTTGCGTAACGAGGTTCGGACCAGGTGGGGGTAGGTACCCATCGAATCTTGCAGAACGGGATTCGGACCAAATGGGGGTAGGTACCCATCGTAATCTTGCGTAACGGGATTCTGACCAAGTGGGGGTAGGTACCCATCGAGCCTTGCGTAACTGGGTTCGCACCGGTGGGAGTAGGTACCCATCGGAGCCTTGCAGAACGGGGTTCGGACCGGTGGGGGTAGATACCCATCGTAGCCTTGCGTAACGGGGTTCGGACCAGGTGGGGGTAGGTACCCATCGAATCTTGCGGAATCTGGGTTTAGACCAGGTGGGGGTAGGTACCCATCGAGCCTTGCGTAACGGGGTTCGGACTGGGTGGGGGTAAATACCCATCGAGCCTTGCAGCAACGGGGTTCTGACTGGTGGGGGTAGGTACCCATCGAATCTTGCGTAACGAGGTTCGGACCAGGTGGGGGTAGGTACCCATCGTAATCTTGCGTAACGGGATTCGGACCAAATGGGGGTAAGTACCCATCAGAATCTTGCAGAACGGGATTCGGACCAGGTGGGGGTAGGTACCCATCAGAATCTTGCAGAACGAGATTCGGACCAGGTGGGGGTAGGTACCCATCAGAATCTTGCAGAACGGGATTCGGACCAAATGGGGGTTGTCGCCGCCGTCCCTTTCCGACGTCCCGGGGAGGGAACGTCTTTGAGACGTTAATGCGAGCGGTCGCGGAAAGATGGTTTAGACTCGCGTATTTGTTTTAAAAGGTTTTCGAAAAAGGGTTCTTATGGAGTCGCCACCAATGTTTTAACCATAAACATTGGAAAAGGGAAAAATATTGATTTTAAGAAAAACCGCACTTGGCCATTATAACCAGTAGTTGGGTAAGGGAGTTAGTTACGTGTGGGGAAGGTATTAGCACCCCACAACGCCCCTTTCGGGTTCCCTATGACAGATTAATTCATTTAAAGAAAAGACTTTGAGAAATTACGCGATTACCCTATTTTATTGCATAATATTGAAATAGCTATTTACATAATTTTAAATAAAACTAAATAAAGCAATAGAAGGAATATTAAAATGACTATCTACATGATTTTATTCTATATGACGCAATAAATAAAATAAAACAATAAATAAAGCAATAAAAGAGAAGGGAATTGAAAAGAACCTCCGTAGCAAGCTTTATATTGAGAATCTCGAACCGTGAGGATGCGTTTTGGCAACCCCTCTTTCTACACAAGACTCTCCTCACCAATACAAGAACGACTCTCTTAAAAATTTAAAGAAGAATCAAATGCCTGAATCTAATTCCTTAACCGATTGTTACCTATTTAAGGCAATCTGAAAGATCATTTGAGAGAGGGAGAGAAGTAGACGAGTGCTCTAAAGTGTTTCGCAGCTCTCCGGAGTGTCCGTGGTGACCGGGTGTCTCAAGTGTGTAAAAAAGTGACAAATGAGTCTCCTATTTATAGTTTTTCGCAGCTGGCGCACTTTGGGACGGCCATCCGGGTGGGACGGCCGTCCTGGACCGGGACGCGCCGTCCCAAATGGCATTTTTACACGAGCGGACCCCAGGAAGGCCGGACGGCCGTCCCACTTAAACCGGGGTTGGGACGGCCGTCCCAACTTTGGGACGCGCGTCCCACTTGAACCCGGAGGGTTGGGACGGCCGTCCCACTTTGGGACGGCCGCCTCAACCCGCTTCCGCCGCTGCGCTTTGGGACCCCGGAAGCTTTCCTTGCCGTTTTCGGCGTAGATTGATGCCGATGTGTGTCCGTTGAAGCTTTATCTTCATATAGGAAGTCTTCTTGGCCTTCATTAAGATGCCGGCGAGCTTTGTCTTTGTGTAGGAAGTCTCTTTTGGCTTTTATCGTGTGAATGAGTGATCTCTCGTGTTTGTTGCGGGAGGTTTCCTCGCTTTGGGAAGCCTGGATGCACTCCTTTTTTGGGCGACGTTCCTCTAGCCTTTATTTTGAGAGGCCCGGCAAAATTAGGGGTCTACAGCCTGCCCCCCTTCGCTCGCCTAACTAATTCGCTCGGCTTTAATATGCCGACAAAATTAGTTGGTAGGGGAAGGAGTTAACCCTTTTGTCCTGCTATCCTTCTGATGTCGCTCCTTTGCCTGGCCCTTCCGGATGATAAATATTTTGATAGGTACCAACCCCTATCCGGTTTGAGCCTCCTTTTATAAAGCTCGGTGAGTACTTACCCTCACCCGTGATGAGTCTCGTATTTTATTAGACTTTTGTGGGTACCTACCCCCACTAGGTATGAACCTTGTTCTCGCAAGGTTTTGGTGAGTACCTACCCTCACCCGTATGAATTTACATTTTGTTAGACTCTTGTGGGTACTTACTTCCGAGGTGCTCAACATTGAACTAACCCCTAATAGAAGTAAGGTCTTTGCAACCCATCTTTGAAATGCTCTAGGTGAGTATTTTTACTCCACCTAATGCCTTCCGCAAAGTTTTTGATGAGTACTTACCCCCACCCGGTCCGAATCCCGTTCGCAAGATTCTCGATGGGTACTTACCCCCACCCGGTCCGAATCCCGTTCCGCAAGATTCTCGATGGGTACTTACCCCCACCTGGTCCGAATCCCGTTCGCAAGATTCCGATGGGTACTTACCCCCACCTGGTCCGAATCCCGCTCGCAAGATTCTGATGGGTACCTACCCCCACCTGGTCCGAATCTCGTTCCGCAAGATTCCGATGGGTACTTACCCCCACCCGGTCCGAACCCCGTTCCGCAAGGTTCTCGATGGGTACCTACCCCCACCCGGTCCGAATCTCGCTTCCGCAAGATTCGATGGGTACCTACCCCCACCTGGTCCGAATCCCGTCTCGCAAGATTCTCGATGGGTACTTACCCCCACCCGGTCCGAACCCCGTTCGCAAGGTTCTGATGGGTACCTACCCCCACCCGGTCCGAATCCCGTCTCGCAAGATTCCGATGGGTACTTACCCCCACCCGGTCCGAATCCCGTTCGCAAGATTCTCGATGGGTACTTACCCCCACCTGGTCCGAACCCCGCTCCGCAAGGTTCCGATGGGTACCTACCCCCACCTGGTCCGAACCCCGCTCCGCAAGGTTCCGATGGGTACCTACCCCCACCCGGTCCGAACCCCGTCTCGCAAGGTTCTGATGGGTACTTACCCCCACCTGGTCCGAATCCCGTTCCGCAAGATTCTCGATGGGTACTTACCCCCACCTGGTCCGAACCCCGCTCCGCAAGGTTCTGATGGGTACCTACCCCCACCCGGTCCGAATCTCGCTCGCAAGATTCTGATGGGTACCTACCCCCACCTGGTCCGAATCCCGTTCGCAAGATTCTGATGGGTACTTACCCCCACCCGGTCCGAACCCCGTTCCGCAAGGTTCTCGATGGGTACCTACCCCCACCCGGTCCGAATCCCGCTTCGCAAGATTCTCGATGGGTACTTACCCCCACCCGGTCCGAATCCCGTCTCGCAAGATTCCGATGGGTACTTACCCCCACCCGGTCCGAACCCCGCTCCGCAAGGTTCCGATGGGTACCTACCCCCACCTGGTCCGAATCTCGTTCGCAAGATTCCGATGGGTACCTACCCCCACCTGGTCCGAATCCCGCTTCGCAAGGTTCTCGATGGGTACCTACCCCCACCTGGTCCGAATCCCGCTCGCAAGATTCTGATGGGTACTTACCCCCACCTGGTCCGAACCCCGCTCCGCAAGGTTCCGATGGGTACCTACCCCCACCCGGTCCGAATCCCGTTCGCAAGATTCCGATGGGTACTTACCCCCACCTGGTCCGAATCCCGCTCCGCAAGATTCTCGATGGGTACTTACCCCCACCTGGTCCGAACCCCGCTCCGCAAGGTTCCGATGGGTACCTACCCCCACCTCGGTCCGAATCTCGTTCCGCAAGATTCTCGATGGGTACCTACCCCCACCTGGTCCGAATCCCGTTCGCAAGATTCTCGATGGGTACTTACCCCCACCTGGTCCGAACCCCGTTCCGCAAGGTTCTGATGGGTACCTACCCCACCTGGTCCGAATCCCGTTCGCAAGATTCTGATGGGTACTTACCCCCACCTGGTCCGAACCCCGTTCCGCAAGGTTCTGATGGGTACCTACCCCCACCTGGTCCGAATCCCGTTCTGCAAGGTTCTGATGGGTACCTACCCCCACCTGGTCCGAATCCCGTTCTGCAAGATTCTGATGGGTACTTACCCCCACCTGGTCCGAACCCTGTTCTGCAAGGTTCTGATGGGTACCTACCCCCACCTGGTCCGAATCCCGTTCTGCAAGGTTCTTAGATTGCACTTCTTGGTAGTTAATCCCGTGATTATCTCGTTTTTGGAGATGTGTTGGCGGCTTATTTTTTCTCGTTCATGCGCCCATTCCGTAGGGAATATTTGTTTTTGACTTTGCCGTTAGTCGTCATCCGGCTTTACCGGGATTTTTGATGTTTTTGGTTTTTCTTCTTGATTGTGCCTCTTGATTAGGCTGAGATCCATTTGGGGAATTTGTTGTGCCTCTTGATTAGGCGGGAATTTACCGGGATTCGTTAGTGCCTCTTGATTAGGCGAGTGCTTCAATAGCGACGAAGGCTTTCCTCTCGGATAGGCCGATGTTCTTCTTGAGGATATCTCGTTCTTGATAATACCTCCGAGTAGGTAGATGTTTTTTGAAAGCTTTGTGCTTGTATTACCTCTTATAGGTTGATTTCCCGCTTCTTGGGGATATCGGCTCTTTGCTTGTTTCGAGTAAGCATAGGCATTCTTGGGAGTGAAGGTTTTGTACCTTCCTGGGGATATTCATATTGGGTGCTTAACTCCCCGTGGATTTGTAATTTGCTTTTGCGGATAGGCTTACCGGGGAAAAATTTTTCTTTTTGGCGATCCACCGAGGGGAATTTTATTGGCTTCCCGTGGACTGGAAATTTCTTTCGCTTCTTTCATGTCGTAGCCTTTGTTAGAGGGTGAAAGGCTCTTCTCTTCTTTCTTTTTGTTGCCCCCGATGATGTGGGGGATTTTGACTCGTTTTTTCTTTGATAGACTCTTATGTAGTCCTTGTTCTTCTTTGAAGCTGATACTCTTGTATGAGTGTGCTTAAGGACTCTTGCGGCGATGTCTTCGAGTCGTGAGGTAATCTTTTTGTTTTGCCTCTCGGAGTAGGCGAGGATCCGCTTGGGGATAATTAAGCCTTTCCGTTGGTCATTTTCTTTTTGATGGTTTTCCTTCTTTCTTGGATGGAAGGTGTTGATTAGAGCTATTTTCTTTGAAGCTCCTTATTTGGAATGGTTGACGACTCATGCGTGATGTTGAGTCGGAAGTATTTTTTGTTTTGCCTCTCGGAGTAGGCAAGGATTCTCTCGGGATAATTAAGCCTTTCCGTTGGCTTTTTCCTATTGAGATACCTCCTCTTGTTGGTGTAGAAGGTTGGTGATTGGGGCCAGCTTTCTTCGAAGCTCCTTATTTTGCTAAAGTGGTTTAGATTTCGCCTTTTTCCATCGCGGTTTTTATTTTCATATGGAGACTGGATTTTGGCGTTTCCCGTTTTTCAATTATAAGTATGGAGGCTAGACTCCTTATATGCATTTTTATTTATTTGAAAAATTATTTTTCTTGATTTTGACAAAGTCGTATTATGCAACTACTTTGTGTGCGAATGTCCTAAATGCAATCTAATGTTTATTTATTTTTGATGCATTTAGAAAGTAACTCGGCCTTCTCCCGTTGGCTTCTTACGAATACGCCGATGGGCTCCTCCTTTATGACCATGAGGATGGGCTCCTCTTTTTATCCATCTCTTGGTTTTAGCCCTATCTTTTGCCTAGACCGCCCTTTTACTGGTTTTCGATCTAGCTGGCCGCCTTAATTTTTGCCTAGAATATCTTAGGGGGCTTTTGCCTTATCTTTTGCCTAGATCGTTCTTTCGGGTTTCCGATCTAGCAGTGCTACCCTAGTTTTTACCTAAGAATGTACTAGCAGTGCCTTTATTATTTTCTTTTTTTGTTATGCTTCCCTTTTTTAGATGCATGTTTGATCTTTGATTAAAAGTCTTTGCGCATATTTATGATTTATCAATAAAGAGGCATTTCCATAATATTTGGTCAAGAGAAAGGAAATAAAAGGGAATTTTATTGATAAATGAGCAAAAGTTTATTTCTTTTACGTAAGGATTACGAAAGGTATTTAGAAGAATGGGTAGTCAAGGTTGGCTATACCGTATAGGCTTAAACAAATCATGTCCATGATATCTCGCCCTGGTTCTCCTAATTGCTTCAGCTGAGATGCCCGAGCTCAGAGTGAAGACTATGCGGGCTGCTCGCTTTGGAAGAACGCTACTTTAGCCGTCTTTTCTGCTTTCAGCTAAAGTAACCATTGCTCTTAGTTTTTTTTTTTTTTTTTTTTTTTTACACCTCTTCTTTTTGCCTAGGACGTATCCTAGCGAGGGATATGGACCCTATCTTTTGCCCAGTGGATGCCCTTTGCGGGTTTTCATTCCCGACGGGTCATGAGCAATGTCTTCAAGCATAATATTTCTTTACCGCGTCGAATTGATTGGGTGTCGAAACTCCTCTCCATCCATATTAGTGAGGATAAGTGCCCCTCCCGAGAAAGCTCGTTTGACTACAAAGGGTCCTTCATAATTTGCCGCCCATTTTCCAATTTTATCCTTCCGGGCCGGGAGCAGCTTTATCACTAAATCTCCTTCTTGATAAGTATGAGGGCTGACCTTTTGTCATAAGCCTTTTTTATTTTCTTTTGATAGGCTTGTCCACCGGCATATGGCATCCAAACTGCTTTTTCATCGATAAGGTTTAGCTGATCAGTATCGACTTTGAATCCATTCGGCTTCGTTAATTTCGCTTCCATAATAATTCGCAAGGAAGGTATTTCGACCTCTATTGGCAATACTGCCTCCATTCCATATACAAGGGAAAATGGAGTGGCTCCCGCTGAGGTTCGCATGCACGTTCGATATCCATGAAGAGCAAAAGGTAACTTTTCATGCCAATCTTTATAGGTTTTAACCATCTTTTGAACAATCTTCTTGATGTTTTTATTGGTCGCTTCCACCGCGCCATTCATTTTAGGCCTATAAGGAGAAGAATTATGATGTTGAATTTTGAAGTCATAACATAGTTCTTCCATCATTTTGTTATTCGGATTGGTCCCGTTATCGCAATAAGACGATGTGGAATGCCGTATCGGCATATGATATTTTTCTTAATAAAGGTGACCATCGCTTTTCTAGTCACATGTGCATAAGATGCCGCTTCTATCCATTTAGTGAAATAATCAATGGCTACCAAAATGAATCTAGTGACCATTGGACGCCTTAGGCTCAATAGGTCCGATGACATCTATACCCCACATAGCGAACGGCCAAGGGATAGCCATAACGTTGAGAGGTATCGGTGGAACATGTACATTATCTCGCGTGTATTTGACACTTGTGACATTTTTTAGCATACTCGATAACAATCTTTTTCCATTGTGGACCAAAAGTATCCCGCTCTGAGAATCTTCCTAGCCATGATATGCCCCGGTGCATGAGTCCCAAAGGTTCCTTCGTGTATTTCTTTGATCAATATCTCGGGCTTCTTCGGATTGACGCATCTTAACAAAGTAGAATCACAATTCTTTTTATAGAGGGTTTCTCCTATCAACATAAATCCTATAGCCCTTTTCCGAATAGTCCTTTTATCATTGTCACCGATTCCCTCCGGGTATTCACCCTTTGTCAAGTACCGCTTTATGTCCCGATACCAATGGGCTTTATCTTTTTCATTATCCACCATCATACAAAAGGCTTGTTTGTTGTGCCTTTTGACTTGGATGATGGGCATTTCATGTTCTTGCCCTAGTGCGAACATGGATGATAATGTTGCCAAGTGCATCCGCAATCTGGTTATCCTCCCGAGGGATATACTCGAAGCTAATGTTTTCCATCTCGTGAAGTCATCTTACTGATATGCTCCGGATAGGGGATTAATTTGGAGTTTCTAGTTTCCCATTCACCCTTGAGCTGGTAAATAACAAGGGATGAGTCACCGAATACTTTGAGTTTGGTTACCCCGTGATCCAAGGCCGCTTGAATACCTAGAGCACAGTGCTTCATATTCCGCCATATTATTTGTACAATCAAAGGTTAATCTAGTCATGTATCGGGATATGCTTCTTTTCGTGTGATATTAAAACAGCTCCGATCCCATGTCCCAGAGAATTTGAAGCTCCATCGAAAAACATGATCCATTCGTCATTTTTAAGCTCTTCATGTTGGATATGCATTATATGCTCATCTCGGAAAATCATCTTGGAGGGATTGATATTCGTCTCGTTGGCCCATGTGCCGGTAGTCTCGCCAAAGGACCGCCTTTGATGGCTTTCTCGAGTGACATGAATAATATCAAATTCTCGAGAGGAGTACTTGCCATCTAGCTATCCTCCCTGGCCAAGATGGGTTTTTCAAACAAGTATTTGATTGGGTCCAT
The DNA here is from genome assembly GCA_963425845.1 of Sphenostylis stenocarpa. Taxonomy (NCBI): domain Eukaryota; kingdom Viridiplantae; phylum Streptophyta; class Magnoliopsida; order Fabales; family Fabaceae; genus Sphenostylis; species Sphenostylis stenocarpa. The sequence goes on from OY731406.1 coordinate 51,960,789, forward strand.
TTTGGAAATTAACCAAGTTGTATGCCCGACCATATATTGTCTGAGGCGTTGAGTTGCCCATACCAATGCACAACATGTCTTTTCGAGTGGTGTATAGCGGGTCTCATAATTTAGAAATTTTTTACCGAGGTAATATATGGCTTGTTCTTTCTTTCCGGTATCATCTTGTTGACCGAGTACACATCCCATGGATTCATCGAGTACCGATAGGTAAAGAATTAGGGGTCTCCCTTCCACAGGTGGTATCAAGCATCGGAGGATTAGTTAGGCATATTTTGATCTTTTCGAAGGCTTGTTGGCATTCATAGTTCCAGATCAGTCGATTGGTTTTTACGCAATAACTTGAAGATGGGCGTACATTTATCTCGTTAATTGCGCAATGAACCGTGCGATGTAGTTTATTCGGCCTAAGAACCCTCTCGACTTCTTTTCTCGTTTTTGGTGGGGGCATTTCTATGATTGCCTTTGTCTTATCGTGGTCCACCTCGATTCCTTTTTTACCGACGATAAACCCAAGGAGTTTTCCCGATCGTACTCCGAATGTGCATTTAGCCGATTAAGCTTAATCTGTATTTTCGAAGCCGATTGAATAGTTTCTTTAAGTGTAGGAGGTGATCTATTTCGTTTTTGGACTTGACGATCATATCATCCACGTATACTTCTATTTCTTTGTGGATCATATCGTGAAATAGTGTAACCATAGCCCTTTGATAGGTTGCCCCCGCATTCTTAAGTCCAAAAGGCATTACTCTATAACAAAATGTCCCCCATGGTGTAATGAAGGAAGTTTTTTCTCTGCCTTCGACATACCAATTTGATTTGATTATACCCCGCATATCCATCCATGAAAGAATAAAGAGTATTTGTAGCAGCGGTGATCTACGAGCATATCAATATGTGGTAAGGGAAAATCATCTTTTGGACTTGCACGGTTTAGGTCCCGATAATCTACGCATACTCGATTTTTCCATTTTTCTTTACGACCGGCACGATATTTGCCAACCATTCGTGGTATTTTGAAACGATCGGAAATTGGCATCCAACCTGTTTTTCTACTTCTTCTTTAATTTTTAAGGACCATTCTGGTTTTACTCTTCCGAAGTTTCGTTTAACGGCCGAAATCCCTCTTTTAATGGTAATCGATGCTCCACTATACTTTTATCGATTCCGTGCATATCATGGTAGGACCACGCAAACACGTCCATATATTCTCTTAGCAATTGTATTAGTTTTTCTCTCGACATCATCGTCAATTTGGGTTCCAATATTTACTTCTTTCTTATTATCTTCTTGTCCCAAATTGATAACCTCAGCTTTCTCCCGATGGGGCTGTATTGATTGCGCTTCTTTTTCTAGCAGCTCTTTGCATGTCCGGGGAAATGGTCCCCTCCTCACTGCCCGACTCAATCCATTCGTCTTCGCCTTTCGGATCTTCCAAGGAGTTTTCAATCACGTACATGACCGTATGGGTTATGCTTTGTTTTAGATTTCTTTATGAGATGTATGAGAGAGAAAAGAATGAAAGAGAATATGGATATAAAAAAAAATGCCTTATTGTATTGATAGAAGAAAATATTTACAAAGCCCTTATTAACCAAAAATCTCGTGATCATGGGCAGAGATCACGGGAAATACATCTGAAGTTTTTTGATATATTTTTTTTATATTTTTTTTATTGCAAAAGATGGTAAAAATGATGAGCCCTAATCAGTCGGTCTTCCTTATCCCGTCTTTTATTCGGGCTTTGATAAGGGCTGGTCGTCCACCTTTGGAGTAGATGCGTCAAAGGTAATCCATCCCGCATCTATTAAATCTTGGACCTTATGCTTCAAAGCTATGCAATTATCTACCGAATGTCCTGGAGCGTCCGAATGATAATTGCATTTTTCATTTGGCTTATACCATTCTCGGATAGGGTGGCTCCATCTTCTTGGGAGGAATTCGCACAAGGAGTTTAGCATCCAACAATTTTATCAACAAGCTTCCGTAGGAGGTAGGTATGGAAGTGAATTTCCTCTCTTGTCTCACGTGGCTTGGTTTGTTGCGAGGAGGCGTAAGGAATGGCAATATTAATTGCATTCACGTCCCCTTCCTTTTTCTTTCCAAAATTCTTTTTAAAAGTTTGAGTAGAGGAATTGGAGGAAGTTTGTTGTACAATTCTTCCACTCTTCAAACCTTGCTCCACTCTTTCTCCTATGATGACTATATCTCGCAAAGAGAGTTGATGTATTTCCTATCATCTTGTCGTAATAAGGACCAGTCGAGAATTGATGAACATGGATGTAGTTTCCTTGTCGATAGAGGAGGTTCCACTTGTGCCGCCAATTCTCTCCATCTTTGGGCATATGCTTTGAAGGATTCGTCGTTTTTCTTGCTTAATAATTGTAGATCTCGCTCTTTCAGGGGTCGATCAATATTGTATTTATAACGACGAAGAAATGCATCCGCTAAATGTCTCCAGTGTTTGGATTTGCCCCCTTCTAGTTGCATATACCAATTTAAAGCCGATTCAACCAGGCTTTCCTGAAAGCAATGGATCAGGAGTTTTTCATTATCAAGATGTGCAGCCATCTTACTGCAGTACATTGTAAGATGGCTTTTGAGCGTGTCGTTCCCATGTATTTTGGGAACTCCTGAGTTTTGAACTTGTTAGGGAATTGGATATTTTTGACGAGACACATATCACCGCCTCTTTTATATCAAAGTTATGACCTTCCATGGCTCTCGACCTTTCTTCAAGAGCAATGATTTGTTGTTTTGATACTTCGTGAGCATGAATATGTACCGCTCTTGTACCGGATTGATCATGCTCATTCCGAGGTTCCTCTTCTTCTTCGTGGTGAGAGGCTTGTCCATTCCGAGGACCCTCTTGATGGAGATTCTGTTGATGCATCATTTCTAACATTTGAGTCATTTGCTCTTTCAGCGTAATAAGCTCAGCCGGTGAGCTTTCGGTTTTGTTCTTCTAGTTGTTCCATCTTTCTAGCCTTTTGAGCACGAGTGAGGACTGGCGAAGACCAACCACCTTCTAAATGATTTTAATGATTCTTATTATAACTTTTTATTTTAAATGATTAGCGTGGAATAAATATGCCCTAGGATGAATGTGTTTATGTATGAGAGATTTTATTATGATGATGTTTGTGCATACTTTTCTTAATGCATTGGTTTTCTCTCTTGGTTTTACCACTTATTGAATGATGAATGATACGACTTTGCCAAGAATTTTTTTTATTATAAAAGGTATGTTTATGGCTTTAATTTGTTTTTATATTTTTTTTATGATTTTTAGGGTTTTTCACTTTTTTGTTTGTTGTATGATTACCCTATGCTAATGCATCAATACAAATGCAGCAAACGTATGCACACACAATTCATACATCCGCGAGCGGAGCCACGCTTATTTAATCACGAGGTAGGATTTTCCCGCAGTAAACGTGTTTGGTTTAGGTGGTTCTAACTGTTCTCACCAGTGCCAAAGGTCCCCAAGGTGCCCCCATTATAGGGACCTCTCAACTTTCAATCCTCGGTCATGCACCGAACTCCGTGTCGACATCCTTAGATCAAAAGAAGAGAGTTATCACCTTGAGTTGGTGGTTTTCCGACAACCGGTAGTAGCCCCGTGTGCCAACTAACCGATCGTATCTCGCCACCCACTCCCTATAGATATTCACTCTTGCCCCCGGTATAGAGGGACCGTTGTGTGCAAGGGTTTTTGTGTGCAATTTATATTTCAAACAATTGCGTAAATAATCATACAAGCAGCTTATATAAAGCCATACAATAAAAACATACAGTAAGGGTAAAGGCGTAATTTCAAATCTTCACTTAGTTTGAATTTATCTCGTCACTAAATGGGATCAACTCTCTAGCTTCCCAGTGGAGTCGCCATCCGTCGCCGCCGTCCCTTTCCGACGTCCCGGGAGGGAACGTCTTTGAGACGTTAATGCGAGCGGTCGCGGAAAGATGGTTTAGACTCGCGTATTTGTTTTAAAAGGTTTTCGAAAAAGGGTTCTTATGGAGTCGCCACCAATGTTTTAACCATAAACATTGGAAAAGGGAAAAATATTGATTTTAAGAAAAACCGCACTTGGCCATTATAACCGTAGTTGGGTAAGGGAGTTAGTTACGTGTGGGGAAGGTATTAGCACCCCACAACGCCCTTTCGGGTTCCCTATGACAGATTAATTCATTTAAAGAAAAGACTTTGAGAAATTACGCGATTACCCTATTTTATTGCATAATATTGAAATAGCTATTTACATAATTTTAAATAAAACTAAATAAAGCAATAGAAGGAATATTAAAATGACTATCTACATGATTTTATTCTATATGACGCAATAAATAAAATAAAACAATAAATAAAGCAATAAAAGAGAAGGGAATTGAAAAGAACCTCCGTAGCAAGCTTTATATTGAGAATCTCGAACCGTGAGGATGCGTTTTGGCAACCCCTCTTTCTACACAAGACTCTCCTCACCAATACAAGAACGACTCTCTTAAAAATTTAAAGAAGAATCAAATGCCTGAATCTAATTCCTTAACCGATTGTTACCTATTTAAGGCAATCTGAAAGATCATTTGAGAGAGGGAGAGAAGTAGACGAGTGCTCTAAAGTGTTTCGCAGCTCTCCGGAGTGTCTCGTGGTGACCGGGGTGTCTCGAAGTGTGTAAAAAAGTGACAAATGAGTCTCCTATTTATAGTTTTTCGCAGCTGGCGCACTTTGGGACGGCCATCCGGGTGGGACGGCCGTCTGGACCGGGACGGCCGTCCCAAATGGCATTTTTACACGTAGCGGGACCCCCAGAAGGCCGGGACGGCCGTCCCACTTAAACCGGGGGTTGGGACGGCCGTCCCAACTTTGGGACGCGCGTCCCACTTGAACCCGGAGGGTTGGGACGGCCGTCCCACTTTGGGACGGCCGTCTCAACCTCGTTCGCCGCTTCGCGCTTTTGGGACCCCGGAAGCTTTCCTTGCTGTTTTCGGCGTAGATTGATGCCGATGTGTGTCCGTTGAAGCTTTATCTTCATATAGGAAGTCTTCTTGGCCTTCATTAAGATGCCGGGCGAGCTTTGTCTTTGTGTAGGAAGTCTCTTTTGGCTTTTATCGTGTGAATGAGTGATCTCTGTGTTTGTTGCGGGAGGTTTCCTCAGTTTTGGGAAGCCGGATGCACTCCTTTTTTGGGCGACGTTCCTCTAGCCTTTATTTTGAGAGGCCCGGGCAAAATTAGGGGTCTACAGGGGTAGGTACCCATCAGAATCTTGCAGAACGGGATTCGGACCAAGTGGGGGTAGGTACCCATCAGAGCCTTGCAGAACGGGGTTCGGACCAAGTGGGGGTAGGTACCCATCAGAATCTTGCAGAACGGGATTCAGACCAGGTGGGGGTAGGTACCCATCAGAATCGTGCAGAACGGGATTCGGACTAGGTGGGGGTAGATACCCACCAGAACCTTGCAGAACGGGGTTCAGACCGGATGAGGGTAAGTACTCATCAGAATCTAGCAAAAATACAGATTCGTAACCGGGTGGGGGTAGGTACCCACCAAAATATTAAAAATAAGGTCTATACCGGATGAGGGTACGTACTCATCAAAACTTTGGAGAATGCATTAGGTGGAGTAAAAATACTCACCTAAGCATTTGAAAAATGGGTTGCAAAGACCTTACTTCTATTAGAGGACAGTTTAATATTGAGCACCTCGGGAGTAAGTACCCACAAGAGTTTAGCAAAATATGAACTCATACCGGGTGAGGGTTGGTACTCACCAAAACCTTGCAGAACAAGGTCCATACCACGTGGGGGTATGTACTCACTAAAGTCCAGCAAAACGCAGACTTGTACCAGGTGAGGGTAAGTACTCACTAGAGCCTTATAAAAGGAGGCTTAAACCAGATAGGGGTTGGTACCTATCAAAATATTTATCATCCGGAGGATCAATAAGGAGCAGCATCCGAAGGGTAGCCGGGCAAAAGGGTTAACTCCTTCCCCTACCTACTAATTTGGTCGGCATATTAAAACCGACGAATTAGTTAGGCAGGCGAAGGGGGGGCAGCTGTAGACCCCTAATTTTGCCCGGCCTCTCAAAATAAAAGCTAGAGGAATTTCACCCAAAGATGGAGTTCATCCGGCTTCCCAAAACCAAGAAGGACCTCCCACAACAGAAGACGGAGTTCACTCATTCACACGGTAAAAGCCAAAAGAGACTTCCTACACAAAGACAAAGCTCGCCCGGCATCTTAATGAAGGCCAAGAAGACTTCCTATATGAAGATAAAGCTTCAACGGACACACATCGGCATCAATCTATGTCCGAAAAAGGAAAGGAAAGCTTCCGGGGTCCCGAACACGAAAACTGGACAAAACAGTCGGGACCACGGTCCCAAAGTGGGACGGCCGTCCCAACCGCAATTAGCAGTTGGGACGCGCGTCCCGAATGTGGGACGGTCGTCCCAAACCCGGTTTAAGTGGGACGGCCGTCCCGGCCTTCCCGGGGTCCCGTTCGTGTAAATTTGCCATTTGGGACGGCCATCCCGGTCCGGACGGCCGTCCCAACCCGGACGGCCGTCCCAAAGTGCGCCAGCCTACGAAAAACTATAAATAGGAGGCTCATTTGCCACTTTTTCACACCACGGACACTCCAGAGAGCTCGAAACACTTTAGAGCACTTGTCTACTTCTCTCCCTCTCTCGAATGATCTTTCCGATTGCCTTCAATAGGTAACAATCGGTTAAGGAATTATATTCCGGCATTTGATTCTTCTTTAAATTTTTAGTAGAGTCGATCTTGTATTGGTGAGGAGAGACTGTGTAGAGAGAGGGGTTGCCAAAACGCATCCTCACAGCTCGAGATTCTCAATATAAAGCTTGCTACGGAGGTTCTTTTCAATTCCCTTCTCTTTTATTGTTTTATTTATTGTTTTATTGTTTTATTTAGCTTTATTATGTCATATAGAATAGGATCATGTAGACAGCTATTTTAATATCTCTTTTATTGCTTTATTTAGATTTATTCATCATTTTATGTATGTAACTTAGAATAAAATCATGTAGATAGCCATTTAATATTATGTAATAAAATAGGGTAATCGCGTAATTTCTCGTAGTCTTTATTTAAATGAATTAATCTGTCATAGGGAACCCGAAAGGGGCGTTGTGGGGTGCTAACACCTTCCCCACACGTAACTAACTCCCTTACCCAACTCTGGTTATAATGGCCAAGTGCGGTTTTTCTTAAAATCAACATTTTTTCCTTTTCCAATGTTTAAGGTCAAAACATTGGTGGCGACTCCATAAGAACCCCTTTTCGAAAACCCTTTAAAACAAATACGCGAGTCTAAACCATCTTTTCGCGACCGCTCGCATAAACGTTTCTAAGACGTCCTCCAGACGTCGGAAAGGGACGGCGGCGACAGCAGCGAACCGTACCTGCCACCCACTCCCTATGGTTTTCTCACTTGCCCCCGGGTATAGAGGGAACTGTAGTGTGCAAGGGTTTTGTGTGCAATTTATATTTCAATCAATTGCGTAAGTAGAAACAAGCAACAGTTTGAAAGCCAAACAATAAAGCATGTTATAATACAAGGTAGGGTAAAAGCACTATTTTCTTGGTTTAATTATTTTTAAGCCGGCCCATCACTAAATGGGATCAACTCTCTAGGCTTCCCCAGTGGAGTCGCCATCTGTCGCCGCCGTCGAAAAGGGAGGCGGTCGGAGCGACGCGATGGTTTTTTCGACCCTCTTTGTTTTCGCGTTTTTTATTGGTGGTTACAACACCTTTAGGTTGTCCGATAACCGGGCTAACCTAGGGGCGAGGTTTTCAAAAGTATCCCTGGGTTGTCCGATAACTGGGCTAACCCAGGGACTTATTTAATTTGGGTTCTATGGAGTCGCCACCGATATTTTTACCATAAACATCGGAAAAGGGGTTTTAAAAAGGCGTTGGTTTTCGAAAACCAACTTTGGTCATTAGAACCAGAGTTGGGTAAGGGAGTTAGTTACGTGTAAAGGAAGTGTTAGTTCCTTTACGACACCCCTTTCGGGTTCCCTATGATAGGCCGGCTACCTTGAATAAATAATTAAACTGAAAAAATGCGCTTTTACCCTTTTATTATGCGGAATTTAAGTTTATGACTACATGGCCCTAGCTTCTATTGCGTAATTTAAATGGCAGTAATAAAAATAGAGAGGGAGAATATGCACCTCCAAAGCAGGCTTTTATATTTCTTTAAAGAGAGGGTGCGTTTTGGCAACCCTTCACTCTACAACTCTCAGAAACTCCGGAAATGCCTCGGAGGGATTCTAAAGAAGATTTAGAACGCTCAGTTTATGCCTAGAGACACTCAAAAACTCCGGAAATGCCTCGGAGGGATTCTTAGAGAGAGAAAGTCTAGAGAGAAGGGAGAGCTATGTTGATTCTGTGTGGAAATGAGGGGGGGAGGACCCCTATTTATAGTTTTTCGCGCCTGACAGGTCGAGACCGCCGTTTCCTCTAACAGGGTCGAGACTGCCGTCTGGAAAGTCCAGACCGCCGTCTCGTTCATGGCAGAGGGTCGAGACCGCCGTCTGGATAATCCAGACCGCCGTCTCGACTGGGCAGGAATCGAGGCCGCCGTTTGGGAAACCCAGACCGTCGTCTCGACTTTTGCAGGAATCGAGACCGCCGTCTAGGAAACCCAGACTGCCGTCTCGACTTTGCAGGTGACGAGACCGCCGTCTGGACAATCGAGACGGCGGTCTGGTCCTGGCACTGAGACGAGACGGCGGTCTGGTCCTTCCAGACGGCGGTCTCGTTCCTTCAGGGCGAGAAACTTTATTTTTCGGGCCAAAAAACCCTCCTATCTTAGTACGGGGGCCTAATAGTCTCTCCTAATGACTTGTTAAGCTTCGGCCGTTTTCAAATAGGACGCTTTCTGACTTTATTTGGAGGTCGGGCAAGATTTGGGGTCTACAACTCCTTATTGGATGCTGTTGTTTTGAGCTAGCTTTGCTTATGCTCTTATTCCTGCTGGGGAATGGGTTTATATGTGCGTCTTTTATGCACATTGGCTTTTTCTTTGGATGAAAAGATATCTTTTTTCTCTTTTCTTTTTGGTGATCCTTGGGGAATATTTCTCTTGGGGATCTAATCTTTTGATTTGATTTTTTATGATGGAGTCTTGTATCCGCCTTTTGTGAAGCTCTTTATTGAGCGGAATGAAGAGATTTTCTTTTTTCTCTTTTTCTTGAGATTTCACTAAGGAGTTTGTTAGCTTCCTGGGGACCCAATTTTGATGATGGAGTCTTGGCTCCTGGTTTTGTGAAGCTCTTTTTGAGTCGGGTGAAGAGATCTTTCTTCTTTTTGTCTTTTTGTAGACTTTTCTTGATATGCTTCTATTTGGAGATTTTCATGCGGCCTTTTTCTGTAGTGGCCTCCGTTAGGGAATGAAAAGTTTTTCTTTCTTTTCTTTTTGTTTCCCCCTGGTGATGTGGAGGTTTTGACTCCGTATTTTCTTTGATGGACTCTTGTGTAGTCCTTATTCTCCTTTGGGGAATGAAGCGGAGACTCTTGCATGAGTGTGCTTGATGACTCATGTGGTGATGAAGCTGAGTCGTGAGGTAATCTTTTTGTTTTGCCTCTAGAGTAGGCAAGGATCCTCTTGGGGACGATCGTTGGCTTCTTATGTTGATGGCTTCCTTCCTTCTTGGATGGAAGGATGTTGATTGAAGTTGACGACTCATGTGATGATGATGCTGAGTCATGAAGTAATTTTTTTGTTTTGCCTCTGGAGTAGGCAAGGATCCGCTTGGGGATCATCGAGCCTTTCCGTTGGCCCCTTTTTTCTGATGTACCTTCTTTTATTGGTGTAGAAGGTTGGAGCTAGTTTTCTTGGAGCTCTTTATTCTGCTGGAATGGTTTTGATTTCGCCTTTTTCTCTCGCGATTTTGATCTTTATTGCGAGTTATTTGAAATCTGGCTTTTTAGCACGTGTGCCTTTTATTTTATAATTTTTGTACACGTGGGATTTTGGAATGTAAACAGAAATAACAATGTTTATTCATTACTTCTCTTTTTTGTGATACATTCAAACATTTTCAAAATACTAGAAAAGATTAAAAAGGAAACTATCTCCTAATCATCTGCCTCTGGGCTGTAATGGGCAGAGGGTGCTGGCAAAGGAATGCGGTGGAGCAGGCGGCGCTGGAACCTTGCCTGGGTCTGGACCAGATTCTCTATTTGTCGGTCCGTCCTGTCTTGCCTCATAGTCAGCTGACTAAACTGTTGCCGTATGAACTGGAACTCTCCTTCCATATAGGCGTGCTCGTCGTCTATCCGTCGGTACAAGCCAGCAAAGTCTGGATCATATGACTGCTGCTGCGATTCTGTAGTCGAAGGGATGTCTTGAGGCATGTCAAAATCGCGCATATCCAGCGAAATCGAGATAATGGGGTTTAAGATAAACCCTGATCCCTGTCGACTGAGGATGTTCATATGAACTAGCATCCCTCCGCTAATCGGCTCTGGTCGGAGGCTAGCTGGGAGGTCTTCTCCATCGGTGCATCCCCAATATTCAGCTAAAGGGGTGAGAAAGGGAGCTATTATGATGGCTCCTGCTGATCCGCGGGTTCCGTAATCTTTTACGGCTTTTAGAAAGGCATATCCTGGGTTGCATCGCAGCCCTTGACGCATACAGTAGACAATGAAGAGGTCAGCCAGTGTTACCTTTCCTTGACTCTCCTTTCGGCTGTGAATAGTCCCAGCTAGCAATTTATGGCATATGCGGAGCGGAGGAGAGAAAGTTGCGCCTTTCAGGTTCGACGACAGAGTGTGAGCTCCAGTGATTTCTCTCCACATGCTGGTGGTGGTGAGAGCAGCAGGTTTTTCCAGATATGCGGACCGATATTCTGGTGTTCTTGTATTTGCTCGCTGGCAGAAACCCATTATGACATTAAAGTCATCCAGAGCAGTGGTCCGGTAGGCTCCATCCATCCAGTAGGAGATGGCTTGAGTCGGTGGCACTCCAGGAATTGCGAACGGCATTTCTACCATGTTGACGGAGGCAAGAAATTCTAGTGTAGCAGTGCGGTGGATCCGAGTAGGTGGCTCTCGGAGCAGAAAGTCCCATCCTATGTTGTGGATGAACCTTCTGACGTCTTGTTCCCAGCCAAATGTAGCTAGGATTTCAAAATCCAACCGCAGTGTAGGATACCAGGAATATTGCTGGATATTTGCCAGTCGCTGTTGATGTGTGTCGCCGCCGTCCGTTCCGACGTCCAGGGACATCTCGAACGTTAATGCGAGCGGTTGCGGAAAGATGGTTTAGACTCGCGTTTTATGTTTAAAATATGTTCATTGCTTCCGAGGTTCTCAACAACTGAACTATCCTCTAATAAAAGCAAGGTTTTCGAAAAGGGTTCTTTTGGAGTCGCCACCAATGTTTTGACCATAAACATTGGAAAAGGATAAAAAGGCGTTGATTTTATTAAAAACCAAACTTGGTCATTATAACCAGAGTTGGGTAAGGGAGTTAGTTACGTGTGGGGAAGGTGTTAGCACCCCACAACGCCCCTTTCGGGTTCCCTATGACGGATTAATTCATTAAGTGAAGATACAAGAAATTACGCTATTACCCTATTTTATTTGTACAATACTTAAATATGGCTATCTACATGATTTTATTTACATTTCATATATAAAGCAATAAATAAAGCAGTAAAAGAGAAGAGATTTGAGAAGAACCTCCGTAGCAAGCTTTGTATTGCAACTCTTTTACAATAAGGATGCGTTTCGGCAATCCCTCGCTCTACAACGACTCTCCTCACGAATACAGACTCGACTCAACTAAAATTTTATAGAAGAATCGAATGCCGGAATATAATTCCTTAACTGATTGTTACCTATTTAAGGCAATCAGAAAGATCATTCGAAGTAGGGAGAGAAGAAGACAAGTCTTGGGAGTTATCTGGTGTGTGGAAAATGAGCAAATGAGCCTCCTATTTATAGTTTTCGCTGGCTGGCACATTCGGGACGGCCGTCTGGGCCGGGACGACCGTCTGGGTTGGGACGGCCGTCCCATTTGAATTTTTTACACAGAGCCAGCCCCCCTAGGACTTGGGATGGTCGTCCCACATTTGGGACGCGCGTCTCACTTGTCCTAGGATAGTTGGGACGGTGGTCTCGACCTGTTTTGTCCAGTTTTTGCGTTCTGGGACCCCGGGAAGCTTTCCTTGCTTTTTTCGGACATTGGTTGATGCCGATATGTGTCCGTTGAAGCTTTATCTTCATATAGGAAGTCTTCTTGGCCTTCATTAAGATGCCGGGCGAGCTTTATCTTCATGTAGGGAGTCTCCTTAGCTTTCGTCGGGTGACTGGGTGAACTCTATGTTGTTACAAGAGGTCTCCTTTTCTTTTATTAAGAGGTCGGGAAAAATTAGGGGTCTACAGCTGCCCCCCCTTCACCTGCCTAGCTAATTTGTTGGCTTAATATGCCGACAAAATTAGTTGTTAGGGGAAGGAGTTAACCCTTTTGCCCGGTCATCCTTCGGATGCTGCTCCTTGTTGATCCTCCGAATGATAAATATTTTGATAGGTACCAACCCCTATCTGGTTTGAGCCTTCTTTTATAAGGCTCTGGTGAGTATTTACCCTTCACCAGGTATAAGTCTGTATTTTACTAGACTTTAGTGAGTACCTACCCCCACTAGGTATGAACCTTGTTCTGCAAGGTTTTGGTGAGTACTTACCCTCACCTGGTATGAGTTCGCATTTTGCTAAACTCTTGTGGGTACTTACTTCCGAGGTGCTCAACGCTGAACTATCCTCTAATAGAAGCAAGGTTTTTGCACCCGTTTTTTGTAATGCTTCTGGTGAGTATTTTACTCTACCCGATGCATTTTGCTAAGTTTTGATGAGTACCTACCCTCATCTGGTACAAACCTTATTTTATAAGGTTTTGGTGGGTACCTACCCCCACCCGGTACGAATCTGCATTCTTGCTAGATTCTGAACGAGTCTCGTTCTGCAAGACTCTGGTGGGTACCTACCCCCACCCGGTCCGAATCTGTTATTTTGACAGATTATGATGGGTACCTACCCCCACCTGGTCCGAATCTGTATTCTGACAGATTCTGATGGGTACCTATCCCCACCTGGTCTGAATCTGTATTTTGACAGATTCTGATGGGTACCTACCCCCACCTGGTCCGAACCCCGTTTTGCAAGGCTCTGATGGGTACCTACCCCCACCTGGTCCGAACCCCGTTTTGCAAGGCTCTGATGGGTACCTACCCACACCTGGTCCGAACCCCGTTCTGCAAGGCTCTGATGGGTACCAACCCCCACCTGGTCTGAACCCCGTTCTGCAAGGCTCTGATGGGTACCTACCCCCACCTGGTCCGAACCCCGTTCTGCAAGGTTCTGAATAAGCCCCGTTCTGCAAGGCTTTTAGGATGACTTTTTGATAGTCAATCCTGTGGTCATTTGGTTTTGGAGATGTGTTGGTGACTTATTGTTTCTGTTCATGCGCCCATTCCGTGGGGAATATTTGATTTGACTTTTTTGTTAGTCATCCGGTTTTACCGGGGATTCTTTGTTTTTGGCTTTTTCGTTTAGCCATCCTGCTTTGCCGGGGATTTCTTGTTTTTGGCTTTTCTTGTTTAGCCATCCGGCTTTGTCAGGGATTCTTTGCTGGTTGCCTCCTGTTTTAGGCGATAATCCACTGGGGATTTGTTGATTTTTTATTGTGCCTCTTGTTTTTGGCTTTTCTTGTTTAGCCATCCGGCTTTGCCGGGGATTCTTTGCTGGTTGCCTCCTGTTTTAGGCGATAATCCACTGGGGATTTGTTGATTTTTGATTGTGCCTCTTGTTTTTAGGCAGATGCTTCAATAGTGGTGAAGGCTTTGTTATTATTTTTTTTTTTTGCCTCTGAATAGGCTGATGTTCCACTTGAGGATATTTGCTCTTGATAATACCCCTAAGTAGGCAGATGCTTTTTTTGAAAGCTTTGTGCTTGTATTGCCTCTTGCATAGGTTGATTTCCCGTTTCTTGGGGATTATTGGCTCTTTTGATTGCCTTTGAGTCGGCAGAGGCTTTTCTTGGGAGTGAAGGTTTTGCCTTTCACTGGGGATATTCGTATTGGGTGATCAACTCCCTGTGGATTTGAATTTATAATTTGCCTTTGCTGATGGGCTTACTGGGGAGAGTTTTTCTTTTTGATGATTCTCTAGGAGTTTGATTTTCCCCCTAGGGAGGAATGGAGTTTTTGACTCCTTGTTGGATGTTTGCTGTTTTGAGCTGGCTTTGCCTATGCTCTTATTCCCTTGGGGAATGGGTTTTTGCTTTTTTCTTGCGATTATACTTTTTCGCAATTTTGAAATTTTTGATTTTAAGTGCGTGTGCCCTTTTTCTTTTGTGCACACAGACTTTTTATTATCTGCTAGGGATGAAGAGGTTTTATCTCTTTTCTTCTCTTTCTTCTTTTTTTCTTCTGGCGGCCCTGGGGAATTTATTGGCTTCCTGGGGATATGAAGGAGTCCTGACTCCTGACTTTGTGAGGCTCTTTATTGAGCGGGATGAAGAATTTTTCTTCTTTTTGCTTTCTTTTTGTAGACTTTTCTTGATATGCTCTACTTGGGGATTTTCACGCGGCCTTTTTCTGTAGTGGCCTCCGTGAGGGGATAAAAATTTTTCTTCTTTCTTTTCTTTTTGTTGCCCCCTGGTGATGTGGAGGATTTGACTCCGTATTTTCTTTGATGGATTCTTGTGTAATCCTTATTCTTCTTTGGGGAATGAAGTGGAGATCCTTGTATGAGTGTGCTTGATGACTCATGTGGCGATGTAGCTGAGTCGTGAGGTAGTCTTTTTATTTTGCCTTTGGAGTAGGCAAGGATCCTCTTGGGGATGATCAAGCCTTTCCGTTGGCTTTTTCTACGTTGATGGCTTCCTTCTTTCTTGGATGGAAGGATGGTGGTCGGATCTTTAAATGACTATGGTTGACGACTCACGTGATGATGTTGAGTCGCAAAGTAATTTTTGTTTTGCCTCTGGAGTAGGCAAGGATCCGCTTGGGGATCGTCAAGCCTTTCCGTTGGCCTCTTTTTTCGATGTACCTTCTTTTATTGGTGTAGAAGGTTGGAGCTAGTTTCCTTGAAGCTCTTTGTTCTGCTGTAATGGTTTTGATTTTGCCTTTTTCTTTCACGATCTTGATCTTTATCGCGAGTTATTTGAAATCTGGCTTTTTAATATATCACATGTGCCTTTTAATTTTGTACACGTGGGCTTTTCAGAATGTAAACAGAAATAACAACTTTTATTTATTACTTCTCTTTTTTTGTGGTACATCCAAGCATTTTTAAAATACTAAAAGCTATTAAAAGAAACTACTCCTAGTCTTCTGCCTCAGGGCTGGAATGGGAGGATGGTGCTGGTGAAGGAATGCGGCGGAGCAAGCGTTGCTGGAACCTCGCCTGAGTCTGGACCAAGCCTTCTATCTGGCAGTTCGTCCTGTCCTGCCTCATGGTCAACTGGCTGAACTGCTCTCTCATGAACTGGAACTGCCCTTCCATGTAGGCATGCTCGTCATCCAGGCGTCGGTATAAGCCGACATAGTCAGGATCATATGACTGCTGCTGGGATTCCGAGGTCGCAGGGATGTCCTGTGGTGTATCAAAATCCCGCATATCCATCGAGATCGAGATGATTGGGTTTAAGATAAACCCTGATCCTTGCCTGCTGAGGATGTTCATGTGGGCCAACATCGCGCCATTGATCGGCTCTGGTTGGAGACTAGCCGGGATGTCTTCTCCGTCGGTACATCCCCAATATTCAGCTAGAGGGGTGAGAAGGGGAGCTATTATGATGGCTCCTGTTGGACCACGAGTTCCGTAGTCCTTAATAGCTTTCAGAAAAGCATAGCCGGGGTTGCACCTATGCCCCTGGTGCATGCAGTAGACGATGAAAAGGTTAGCCAGTGTTACCTTCCCCTGGCTCTCCTTCCGGCTATGTATGGTCCCGGCTAGCAGCTTATGGCATATGAGAAGTGGGGGAGAGAAGGATGCCCCTTTCAAGTGTGTTGGCAGGGTGTGAGCTCCAGTAACCTCTTTCCACATGTTGGTAGTGGTGAGGGCAGTTGGCTTCTCGAGATACGCCGCCCTATACTCTGGCGTCCTGGTGTCTGCCCTATGACAGAAGCCCATGATGACATTGAAGTCATCTAGGAAAGTGGTCCGGTAGGCACCATCCATCCAGTAAGAGACAGCTTGAGTGGGCGGCACTCCGGGCATAGTAGAAGGCATTTCGGCTAGACTGACCGAAGCAAGGAATTCCATCGTAGTAGTACGGTGGATCCGGGTAGGTGGCTCGCGGAGCAGAAATCCAGACGTCCTGATCCTACGTTGTGGATGAACCTTCTGACGTCCTGATCCCAGCCAAACATAGCTAGGATTTCAAAATCCAGACGCAACATGGGATACCAGGAGGATTGCTGGATATTTGCCAATCGTTGTTGATGTGGCTCCGCCAGCATATTGTTGGTGACAGCAGTTCCTCTGGCAGCGGTTCTAGTACGCTTTCTCCTGGATGAGGCTTCTCCACGTTCCATTTTATGCTCCAATCACTTAAGAAGGCTAGGAGTGTGTGAAAAAGGGAGGAGAAGCAAGATAGGGAGCTTGGAATGAGGTGCTAGAGCCAAAACCTGCGCCCCCCATATATAGGTCGTGCATGGAAGTTTGGGACGGCCGTCTGGGTTGGGACGGTCGTCTCAATTGAAATTTCTGCACTTGGGCTACCAACTGAAACATGGGACGGCCGTCTCACCTGGGACGCGCGTCCCAATTGAATTTGGACCACTGGGGACGACCGTCTCGACTTTGGGACGGCCGTCTCGAGCTTCCTGAGTTGGTTTTTTTGTTTTTTGGAGCTAATTTTCGTGTTTTTTGATGAAATTGAAGATAGGATTCCCTTCATTTATGCTTTAATGCATGTAATGTTTCATGATATGCATCCTATGATCTATTTTAGTTAATATTTCGAAAGTTTTAACTGATGTGCTTTGACTTCGGGCGCATTCTTGTTGTTGTGCCTTCATGTCATCTTGTTTCTTGATCAACAAGCTAAGCTGTACTGATTTGCCGTCACAGACTTTTTCTTGCTATTTGCCGAAGAGCAATCTTTTGTTCGTAGGGCAACTGCCATATCAATGCCCTCCTTCCTTTCCTTAGGGATTTCAACCTTCCTATTGATCACTATGTTTCCACATTCCCCTTTATTACTTGAGTGCTTTATAGTGAAAATGGTCAAGAGAAGAGAAAGAAAAGGATTTACAACAAAGGCTTGTGTTTTAGAGGGATATTTTTTGTGATAAAGGTTTCTGTAAGCATGGCTAGCCAGGGTTGGTTGGTGTTTAGGCTAGTTCAGACAAACGTTTTGTTCTTATGATGTGGCGTCGTTGTTTACTGATTTGTGGTGCCCCTTTTTTTTGTGATTGACTAACTTTCCTAGTCCGCCCTTTCAGGTTTTCAGCCTAGGATGTTGTGCTTATATCCTAACTTTTGTCTACGTTTCCTTTTTGTATTTATTTTTTAGGAATACCTAGCGGACTTTTCGTAACCCTAACTTTTGCCCAGGCTACCCTTTACTATTGTTCAGGCTTCCTGCCGGGTTTACCCTAACTTTTGTGCAGCCCCCTTTGTGGGTTTCCTACCGGGTATTTTGCCCTTTTATTTTCTTGTCTTGGCCTTTGGCCTTGACGGGCATTGCTTTTTTGTATACATATATTTTTTTTTGCACAACATTGTCGAAACTTGATTTTATTGAGATAAATTTTATCCGTGTTTCTAGTTAATCAATCGTTTTTACCTTTGCTTTGTGACGCATTGATTGTTCTGACGCATTTTGGAACAAAACGTTTATCTAAACCTTGTTTATTAAAAATGGGGTATAGACATATTTAGCAAGAAAAGAAGCAGATAGTAAGAATAGCATTCTTTTGTAATTTTGGGGAAATGTGTGCCCTAGAGATGCTCGGGGGCCGGGCATACCCCGAGGAGTGATCTCTAATAGTCACTAGGTTTACATCCCTTAGAATTGGAAGAAGGACACCTAATGACTAACACTACCCTTTGCGCTAATACCCCTCCTTTTCGGAATATCGTCTTCGAGGGGCAAGACTTCCCTGTTTTCCGTATGGTTTGATCTTTCGTGGGGTCGTACCCTAAACCATACTTTCGAGGATTATCTTTGAAATCTGATGGCTCTTTTACTCCTTGATCATTCTTTTCGAGCCCCTGTCCTGGGCGATATCCATATCTTTTCATCATATGGGCCACCTTTGTATTACCAGGGAGTCTTTCTATGTTGGCAATTTCGAGTGCTTGAAAAGATGTTTCAAGAGCCTCTTCAGCCGCATCCACATATGGTTGTACAGACGGTTTGCTAATTAGAAAGTCTTCTTCAGCTTGAACTGTGACTAGTTTATCATTTGTCACAAACTTGACTTTCTGGTGAAGCGTTGAAGGTATTGCCTTAGTGCTATGAATCCAAGGTCTACCAAGGAGACAATTATATGCCGGCGTGATATCCATCACGTGGAAGTCTATGTTAAAAATAGTAGGACCAATTTGAATTGGTAGACTAATCTCTCCTACTACTTCTCGTCTTGACCCGTCAAAGGCTTGAACAATTGTATTACTCGGGCGCATGTGGGTTCCTTGCACTATTATCTTGTCAAGTGTGCTTTTAGGCATGACGTTTAAGGATGACCCATTGTCCACAAGAACTTTGGAAATGAGATATTCCTTGCATTTGACAGAGATATGCAAGGGCTTGTTATGACTT
Organism: Sphenostylis stenocarpa; assembly: GCA_963425845.1. Lineage (NCBI taxonomy): Eukaryota > Viridiplantae > Streptophyta > Magnoliopsida > Fabales > Fabaceae > Sphenostylis > Sphenostylis stenocarpa. The sequence continues at coordinate 51,979,602 of OY731406.1, forward strand.
GACCCTTCCAAAGGGAGTTCTTCATTGGTGAAGGTAAGATGATTATTGGCTGTAATGTTACCAATAATTCCTTCAAACTTGTCTTGGGATATTGCATGCGGAACAAATGATTCATTCAAAACCCTTAACAGTGCGTTTCGATGCCGTTCCGAACTCATTATGAGTGATAACAAGGTTATCTTGGCAGGAGTACGATTGAGTTGATCGATGATAGAGTACTCGCTTTGTCTTATGTACTGGAGTAACTCATCTGTCTCCTCCTTGGATTCTTTTTCCTCTTCGGCTTTATTTTTCACTTTATCTTTAGGAATATTATCTTGTAATTCCTTAGGGGAGTATATTCTTCCGCTTCTTGTCATGCCCCCAATACCGGCTATGTTGGAGATATCTTGATTAACTGATGATTCTTCTGAGTATCTCCAAGGTACAACTTTATTTGATGAATAAGGGAAAGGACAAGGCATGAATAAACGTACAGGCGTTATTGCCTCTTCCCTTTTATCGATTGGAATAACCAACGGTGCTTTTTTATTATCATCTTTGGGTCTATCGACCGTTGTAGAGATTTTGATGACGAAAGGCTTCTTTTCCATTTATTCTGATTTGTGGAAAGGACATCAATTAATCCTTCCTTTTTATTATCTTTGTTATTAAAATGAGGAGGGATGTATGAATGTATGCAACTTATGAATGCAATAGACAGTTTAAGGAAAAAAACTTTTTATTTCAACTAGAAAGTGTTTATCCTTCTATACAATGCTTTGAAGCAAGTGTTGACAAAAACGGAGAAGCTTGAAGAATCCTAAAGGTAAATTAGGCTTTCTTCGTAATTCATCTTCAGCTGTTCTCACATGATTTCTGAGCGTCTTGATTTGCTCATGTACCGCCTGACTCATATCTTCATTATATCGACAAGCCTCTTTTATCTTTTCTTCTTGATGAACGATCAAGGCATGTTGTTGGTCAGACCTCTCTATTACTTGGTCTCTTTCACGAAGCAATTGACCATATTGAGCTAATCCATCTCTTTCTTTATCATGTAGCTCCTCTAGGTCTTCTCTGTATTTTTCAGTGGTTTCCCACCACTTTTGTGCTTCTGACCGAGTTTCTGCTAGGTCATCCTGTATTAACTTGATCGTTTTTGCCTGTTCTGCAAGCGCACTCTCAAGATGTGCTATTTCATCACTCATATCCCGGAATAGACTATCTTGTTCAAGCCTTGGAATTTTCATTGCTTGTTTAGTCTCTTCTTGATAATCAGCACAATCATTCTTAAGGCGCTCTATTTCATGGTCCTTCTTTTTACATTGCCTTTTTAGACCATCTATTATAAGGGTTGCTTCTTGCTCTTTTTCTTCGAAGGCCCTGAGCTGAGCTTCCATGACTTCAACCCTTTTATTTAAGGCATTAACCTGCAACTGTAGCTCTTCATTTACTAACGTTGTAGTGATTGTAGCAGATGGTCGGGGTATCCTTCTACTTTTTCTCCATTCTTCATATTCATGGGATGTAGATACCTGAACCTTTCCAAGTTCTTTATCCCCTATATAGACTGGTCTTTCCCATGCTTTCCGGACAGCGGATACTTCTTCAAAGGTATGGGAGTAATGGCATAGACTCAGCCCTCTGAGCTCTTCTTGAGTTAGCACAGTCTGGGTTCTCATGAGTTGTCTTATAGCTATTTTAGGAGAGTAAGCTATACAACCCCTGAGGCCTAGTAGAGGTATGCTCAGGTAATCTCCGCATCGTATAAGAATATAACCGGGTCGGAACCAAGGGCAAACCCATGATACATGCTCTATGTTCCAATTTTCTAACTCGGTTTTCCATTCTAAAGCTTGACGATGTTGAAAAGGGATCTTTGAAAAACTCCTTAAAGGATCGGGGAATACGCCCATGTGACTTGAAGCGTAGAAGTGAGTGACGCCCCATACGTATAGCAATGAAGTGCAGCATCTAAGTGTTTTCCCCTGTTTCTGTCGGCAGAAGTCTACTGAAAGCAGGGTATCAGCAAGAATTGCAGGTATAGGACTCTTAGAATATGCATCCCAGGCAAAGAATGCATCCATTGCAGCATGATCCACAATGTTCACATGAAATGGGAATAGTATGATTCCGAACATTGCTAATGCTAGAGCTTTGTTAAAGGTAGACCAATCTCCCTTTTCAGCCAAAGAGATTAAGTGGTCTTCTATTATATCTATTTTCCAACCTCGGATGTTCCCTTTCCCCTCTAGGGTGGATTGATGAGGAGGTAGTCGTATGATAGTAGCAAGCTTGCTCACAGCTACATATACTCCTGAGCAGACATAAACCCCAGTAGATTGAGGCCATCTAACCATGAGTTCATATTCTTCTAAGGTTGGTACTAAGTCAAACTGCGAAAAGTCAAAGCAGTGCAGATTGGGATTCCGAAGTGGACCAATGCTCTAACAAAGATCGGATCGATGCCGATTTTCAGGAGGTCAAGAATTCTTCCATAAGATTTCTCAAAATTAGCAATGACCTCCGTGGCATATATGTACTCAACCGCCTTAACTTCTCTACACGGCATAGAAGGGTTTCCACTTTCTTTAACTGTCTATTACTGGATCCCTCCATTATCTAAAAGAAATGAAAAATGCATGATATGAGGATGAGCTCTTGTAAATGCATGCATGTAAGTGTTTGTTTCTCTAAGTATTATCATGTTTTATTTTTAATATGATACATGGTAATACTTGGTTTTTCTTAAGAAACAAAACTATCTATATGGACGTTTATGGATTTTAATGAAGAGAGTCCTATTTTCTTCTCTTATTATTTTTATGAACAAAGGTTGTATTAATTATAAGACCTTTATCAAGAATTTTTTTATTTTAGGAAGTATTTTTATGGCTTTTAATCGTTTTTATATTTTTTATGACCCTTTATCTCTTCTGTCGGTCAACGTGGCTACTTAGCTTGCAAAGAACCTGAAACCAGGCTAGCTTAACTGAAGACTGTCCGAGATAAAGTTGGTTATCTTATCACTTTTATGATTTTTAGGGTTTTTCATTATTTTGTTTGTTGTATGATTACCCTGTGCTAATGCATCAATACAAATGCAGCAAACGAATGCACACACAATTCATTCACCCACGATCAGATCCACACTTATTTAATCACGAGGTAGGGTTTTCCTGCAGAAACGTGCTTGGTTTAGGTGGTTCTAAACTGTTCTCACCAAGGCCAAAGGTCCCCAAGGTGCCCCCATTATAGGGACCTCTCAATCTCTCAGTCCTCGGGTCATGCACGGAACTCCGTGTCGACATCCTTAGACCAAAAGAAGAGAGTTATCACCTTGAGTTTGTGGTTTCCGACAACGATTGTAGCCCCGTGTGCCAACAAGCCAGTTGTATCTGTCACCCACTCCCTATAGGTATTCACTCTTCCCCCCGGGTATAGAGGGACTGTTGTGTGCAAGGGTTTTTGTGTGCAATTTATATTTCAAACAATTTGCAGAAAATAATCATACAGCAGTTATTAAAGCCATACAATAAAACATACGGAAGACGATAAAGGCGTAATTTCAAATCTTTACTTAGTTTGAATTTATCCGTCACTAAGTGGGATTAACTCTCTAGCTTCCCCAGTGGAGTCGCCATCTGGTGCCGCCGTCCGTTCCGACGTCCAGGGACATCTCGAACGTTAATGCGAGCGGTTGCGGAAAGATGGTTTAGACTCGCGTTTTATGTTTAAAATATGTTCATTGCTTCCGAGGTGCTCAACAACTGAACTATCCTCTAATAAAAGTAAGGTTTTCGAAAAGGGTTCTTTTGGAGTCGCCACCAATGTTTTGACCATAAATATTGGAAAAGGATAAAAAGGCGTTGATTTTATTAAAAACCAAACTTGGCCATTATAACCAGAGTTGGGTAAGGGAGTTAGTTACGTGTGGGGAAGGTGTTAGCACCCCACAACGCCCCTTTTGGGTTCCCTATGACGGATTAATTCGTTAAGTGAAGATACAAGAAATTACGCTATTACCCTATTTTATTCGTACAATACTTAAATATGGCTATCTACATGATTTTATTTACATTTCATATATAAAGCAATAAATAAAGTAGTAAAAGAGAAGAGATTTGAGAAGAACCTCTGTAGCAAGCTTTGTATTGCAACTCTTTTACAATAAGGATGCGTTTCGGCAATCCCTCGCTCTACAACGACTCTCCTCACGAATACAGACTCGACTCGACTAAAATTTTATAGAAGAATCGAATGCCGGAATATAATTCTTTAACTGATTGTTACCTATTTAAGGCTGTAGACCCCTAATTTTGCCCGGCCTCTCAAATAAAGATAAAGGAGATCACCCGTAACAAGATAAAGCTCGTCTAGCATTACAAATAAGAGCCAAGGAGACTTCCCATATGGAGATAAAGCTTCAATAGACACATATCGGCATCAATTCACGTCCAAAATAGGCAAGGAGAGCTTCCCGAGTCCCGAAACGCGCGAACCGGCTGTAACAGGTTGAGACGGCCGTCCTGGCTGGGACGGCCGTCCCAACCTGCCCTGCCTGGCTGGGACGCGCGTCCCGAAGTTGGGACGGCCGTCCCGAGCCCTAGCTATGTGGGACGGCCGTCCCGGTTCCCGTGGGGTCCCGCACTGTGTAATTTTGCCATTTGGGACGGCCGTCTCAGCCCGGACGGCCGTCCCACCCCGCACGGCCGTCCCAAAGTGCGCCAACTGCGAAAAACTATAAATAGGAGGCTCATTTGCCACTTTTTCACACCACGTACACTCCGCAGAGCTCGAAACACTTTCTAAAACTCGGAGCACTTGTCTATTTCTTTCTTTCTCTTGAATGATCTTTCCGATTGCCTTAAATAGGTAACAATCTGTTAAGGAATTATATTCCAGCATTCGATTCTTCTTTAAATTTTTAGTGGGGTCGATCTTGTATTGGTGAGGAGAGTCTCGTGGTAGAGAGTGGTTGCCAAAACGCATCCTCATAGTTGGAGATTCTCAATACAAAGCTTGCTACGTGAGGTTCTTTTCAATTCTCTTCTCTTTATTGCTTTATTTATTGTTTTATTTAGCTTTATTTACTATTTATGTCATGTAGAGTAAAATCATGTAGATAGCTATTTTAATATCTCTTTTATTGCTTTATTTAGCTTTATTCATCATTTTATGCATATAACATAGAATAAAATCATATAGATAGCCATTTAATATTATGTAATAAAATAGGGTAATCGCGTAATTTCTTGTAGTCTTTATTTAAATGAATTAATCATGTCATAGGGAACCCGAAAGGGCGTTGTGGGGTGCTAACACCTTCCCCACACGTAACTAACTCCCTTACCCAACTCTGGTTATAATGGCCAAGTGCGGTTTTTCTTAAAATCAACATTTTTTCCTTTTCCAATGTTTAAGGTTAAAACATTGGTGGCGACTCCATAAGAACCTCTTTTCGAAAACCTTTTAAAACAAATACGCGAGTCTAAACCATCTTTTCGCGACCGCTCGCATAAACGTTTCGAGACGTCCTCCGGACGTCGGAAAGGGACGGTGGCGACAGATGGCGACTCCACTGGGGAAGCTAGAGAGTTGATCCCATTTGGTGACAGATAAATTCAAACTAAGTAAAGATTTGAAATTACGCCTTTACCCTTCTGTATGTTTTTATTGCATGGCTTTAATAACCGTTGTATGATTATTTCTGCAATTGTTTGAAATATAAATTGCACACAAGAACCCTTGCACACAACAGTCCCTCTATACCCGGGGGCAAGAGTGAATATCTATAGGGAGTGGGTGGCAGATACGATCGGTTAGTTGGCACACGGGCTACCGCCGTTGTCTGAAAACCACCAACTCAAGGTGATAACTCTCTTCTTTTGGTCTAAGGGTGTCGCCACCGAGTTCCGTGCATGACCCGAGGATTGAGAGATTGAGAGGTCCCTATAATGGGGGCACCTTGGGGACCTTTGGCCTGGTGAGAACAGCTAGAACCACCTAAACCAAGCACGTTTCGCAGGAAAATCCTACCTCGTGATTAAATAAGCGTGGCTCGCTCGTGGATGTATGAATTGTGTGTGCATAAGTTTGTCTGCATTTGTATTGATGCATTAGCATAGGGTAATCATACAACAAACAAAAAAAAGTGAAAAACCCTAAAAATCATAAAAAATGAAAAAACAAGTTAAAATCATAAAAATACCTTTGTTATAAAATAAAAAAAATTATTAATAAAAGTCTCATAATTCATATCACCTTTTCTTCATCAAAAATAAAAAGAGAAGAAAATAGGACTCTCTTCATCAAAATCCATAAACATTCATATAGGTAAGCTTTCTTTTCCAGAAAAACCCAAGATTATCATACATCATATTAAGAACAAAACATGATAATACTTAGAAAAACAAACACTTGCATACATACATTTACAAAAACCCATCCTCATATCATGCATTTTCATTTCTGCTAGACAATGGAGGGATCCAAGAATAGACAGCTTAAAGAAAGTGGAGGTCCTTCTATGCCGTGTAGAGAAGTTAAGGCATTTGTGTACATATATGCCGCGGAGGTTTATGCTAACTTTGAGAAGTCTTATGGAAGAATTCTTGACCTCCCGAAAATCAAGCATTGATCCAATATTTGTTAGAGCATTAATCCACTTCTGGAGTCCTCGATTTACACCGCTCGAATTCTCGCAATTTGACTTGGTACCAACCTTAGAAGAATACGAACTCATGGTTAGATGGCCTCAATCAGCTTGGGGTTTATGTCTCGCTCAAGAGAATATACGGCCGTGAGTAAGGTTGCTACTATCATACGACCGCTCCTCATCAATCTACCCTAGAGGGAAAAGGGAATATCGAGGTTGGAAAATGGCTATAATAGAAGACCACTTAGTCTCTCTAGCTGAAAAGAAGGACTCGGTCTACCTTCAACAAGACTCTAGCATTAGCAATGTTCGGAATCATATTATTCCCATTCCATGTGAACATCGTGGATCATGCCGCAATGGATGCATTCTTTGCCCGGGAGGTATATTCACAGAGTCCTATACCCGCAATCCTTGCCGATACCCTACTTTCTGTAGAATTTTGCCGACAGAGACAAGGAAAAACACTCGATGTTGTACTTCACTACTATATGTATGGGGTGTTACTCACTTTTACGCCTCAAGCCACATGGGTGTATTTCCTGACCCTTTAAGAAGTTTCTCAAAAATCCCTCTTCAACATCGTCAAGCCTTAGAATGGAAAACCGAGTTAGAAAACTGGAACATAGAGCATGTATCATGGGTTTGTCCTTGGTTCCGACTCCGGTTATATTCTCATACGATGCGGAGACTACCTAAGTATACCACTTCTAGGTCTTAGAGGTTGTATAACATATTCTCCTAAAATAGCTATGAGGCAACTTATGAGAACTCGGATCGCGCTAACTCAAGAAGAGCTCGAAGTCTGAGTCTATGCCACTATTCCCATAACTTTGAAGAAGTATCTCGCTGTCCGGAAAGCATGGGAAAGACCAAGTATACCTGGGGATAAAGAACTTGGAAAGGTTCAGTGTGTCTACGTCCCACGAATATGAAGAATGGAGGAAAAATAGAGGGATACCCCTACCATCCGATGCATTCACTAAAGCGTTGGTCAACGAAGAGCTACAATTGCAAGTCAATGCCTTAAACAAAAAAGTTGAAGTCATGGAAACTCAGCTAAGGGCTTTTGAAGAAAAAGAGCAAGAATCAACCATTATAATAGACGGTCTAAAAAGGCAATGTAAAAAGAAGGATCATGAAATAGAGCTTCTCAAGAATGATTATGTCGACTACCAAAAAGAAGCTAAACAAACAATGAAAATTCCGAGGCTTGAGCAAGATAGTCTTTTCCAGGACATGAATGACGAAATAGCACGCTTTGAGAAGGTACTTGCAGTAACAGGGAAAAATGATCAAATTGATACAGGATGACCTGACGGAACTCAATCGAAGCGCTAAAAGTGGCTGAAAACCGCTGAAAAATACAAAAAAAGCCTGGATGAGCTACACGATAAAGAAAAAGAAGGATTAGCTCAGTATGGTCAATTGCTTCGTGAAAATGACCAAATAAGAGAAAGGTTTGACCAACAACACGCTTTGATCGCTCATCTAGAAGAAAAGATGAGGGAAGCTCGTTGATATAGCGAAAATATGAGTCAAGCGGTACATGAGCAAATCAAGATACTCGAAACCATGTGAGAACAGACCGAAGATGAATTATGAAGAAAGCCTAATTTACCTATAGGATTCTTCAAGCTTTTTCGCTTTTGTCAGCATTTGCTTCAAAGCATTGTATAGAAGGATTTACACTTTCTAATAAAAGGACTTATTTTTCTCTCCTTAAATTGTCTATTGCATTCATAAGTCGCATACATTCATATATCCCTCCTCATTTTAATAATAAAGATAATAAAAAGAAAGGATTAACCGATGTGCTTTCCACAAATCGAAAAATGGAAAAGAAGCCTTTCGTCATCAAAATCTCTACGACAATCGATAAACCCGAAGATGATAATAAACAAGCACCGTTGGTTATTCCAATTGACAAAAGTGAGAAGGCAATAACACCTATACGTTTATTCGTGCCTCGTCCTTTCCCTTATAAATCAAATAAAGTTGTACCTCGGAGATACTCGGAAGAATCGCCAGTCAACCAAGATATCTCCAACATAGCCGGATTGGGGCATGACAAGAAACGGAAAAATATACGCCCCCAAGGAATTACAAGATAATATTCCTAAAGATAAAATGAAAAATAAAGTCGAAGAGGAAAAAGAATCCAAGGAAGAGACAGATGAGTTACTCCAATACATAAGACAAAGTGAGTACTCCATCATCGATCAACTCAATCGTACTCCTGCAAAGATAACCTTGTTATCACTTATAATGAGTTCGAACCACATCGAAACGCACTGTTAAAGGTTTTGAATGAATCATTCGTTCCACATACAATATCCCAAGACAAGTTTGAAGGAATTATTGGTAATATCACAGCCAATAATCACCTTACCTTCACAAATGAAGAACTCCCTTTAGAAGGGTCTCGATCACAACAAGCCCTTGCATATTGTCGTTAAATGCAAAGAATATCTCATCTCCAAAGTTCTAGTGGATAATGGATCATCCTTAAATGTTATGCCTAAAAGTACACTCGACAAGATAACAGTGCAAGGAACCCACATGCGCCCGAGTAATACAATTGTTCGAGCCTTTGATGGATCAAGACGAGAAGTAGTAGGAGAAATCAATCTACCAATCCAAATCGGCCCTACTATCTTCAACATAGACTTCCACGTAATGGATATCACACCAGCATACAGTTGTCTCCTTGGTAGACCTTGGATTCATAGCGCTAAGGCAATACCTTCAACGCTCCACCAAAAAGTCAAGTTTGTGACAAATGATAAACTCGTCACAGTTCAAGCCGAAGAAGACTTTCTGATCAGCAAACCGTCTGTCCAACCATATGTGGATGCGGCTGAAGAGGCTCTCGAAACATCTTTTCAAGCGCTCGAGATTGCTAATATCGAAAGACTCCCTAGTAACATGAAGGTGGCCCATATGATGAAAAGATATGGATATCGCCCAGGACAGGGGCTTGGAAAGAACTCTCAAGGAATAAGAGAGCCACCAGATTTCAAAGATAATCCGCTAAAGTATGGATTAGGGTATGACCCTACAAAAGATCAAACCATACGAACAATAGGGAGGTCTTACCCCTCGAAGATGATATTCCGAAAAAGAGGGATATTAGCACAAAGGGTAGCGTTAGTCATTAGGTGTCCTTCTTCCGATTCTAAGGGATGTAAATCTAGTGACTATTAGAGATCACTCCTCGGGGTTTGCCCGTCCCCCGAGCATCTCTAGGGCACACATTTCCCCAAAATTACAAAAGAATGCTATTCTTACTATCTGCTTCTTTTCTTGCTAAATATGTCTATACCCCATTTTTAATAAACAAGGTTTAGATAAACGTTTTGTTCCAAAATGCGTCAGAACAATCAATGCGTCACAAAGCAAAGGTAAAAACGATTGATTAACTAGAAACACGGATAAAATTTATCTCAATAAAATCAAGTTTCGACAATGTTGTGCAAAAAAAAATATATGTATACAAAAAAGCAATGCCCGTCAAGGCCAAAGGCCGAGACAAGAAGATAAAAGGGCAAAATACCCGGCGGGAAACCCACAAAGGGGGCTGCACAAAAGTTAGGGTAAACCCGGCAGGAGACCCGAACAATAATAAAGGGTAGCCTGGGCAAAAGTTAGGGTTATCAAAAGTCCGCTAGGTATTCCTTAAAAATAAATATAAAAAGGAAACCTAGACAAAAAACAGGACATAAGCACAACATCCTAGACTGAAAACCTGAAAGGGCGGCCTAGGGAAGTTAATCAATCGCAAAAAAAAAGCGCCATAAATCAGTAAACAATGACGCCACGTTATAAGAACAAAACGTTTTGTCTAAACTAGCCTAAACACCGACCAACCTTGGCTAGCCATTCTTACAAAAACCTCTATTATAAAAATATATCCCTCTAAAACACAAGCCTTTGATATAAATCCTTTTCTTTCTCTTCTCTTGACCATTTCATTAAAAAGCATTCAAGTAATGAAGGGGGATGTGGTAACATAGTGATCAATAGGAAGGTTGAAATCCCTAGGGAAAAGAAGAAAGGCATTGATATGGCAGTTGCCCTACAAACGGAAGATCGTTCTTCGGCCATGGCAAAGGAAATTCCAAGATCGGTAAATTATGTACAACCAAGCTTGTTAATCGAAGAAACATGGTGACGGAAAGAAACAACGACCAAGAATGCACCCGGAGTTAAAGCACATCAGTTAAAACTTTCGAAATATTAACTGAAATAGATCATAGGATGCATATCATGAAACATTACATGCATTAAAACATAAATGAAGGGGGTCCTATCTTTAAATTCATCAAAAATCACTCAAAAAATCAAAAAATCCCATCCAGCAGCTCGAGACGGCCGTCCCGAAGTCGAGACGGCCGTCCCAAGTCCCCAAATCAAGTTGGGACGTGCGTCCCAGGTGGGACGGCCGTCCCACTTCCCCGCTGATGGCCCCTGTGCGTTTTTTTTAATTGAGACGGCCGTCCCAACCCAGACGGCCGTCCCAAACTGCCTGGCGCGCTCTATAAGTGCTAGGCGCGGATTTGAGCTTCTGCATCCCATTCCAGGCTTTCTATCTTGCTTCTTCTCCCTTTCTGCACATTTCTAACACTCTTAAGCGAGTATGGAGCACTGAGAATCTTCATCTAGGAGAAAACGCTCTAGAAACCCTCGCTAGAGGAACTACTACAGCCGGTACTCAACTAGCGGAATCGCACCAACTACGACTCGGTAAATATCCAAAGCAATTCTCCCGGTACCCCACACCGCAATTGGACTTCGAAATCCTAGCTACATTAGGTTGGGATCAAGATGTCAGAAGATACATCCACAACATAGGATGGGACTTTCTGCTCCGCGAGCTACCTACTCCGGATCCATCGCACTCGCCACGATGGAATTTCTTGCTTCGTTAACATGGTGGAAATGCCATCTTCAATTCCCTGGGGTGCCACCAACCCAAGTCGTCTCCTACTCGGATGGATGGAGCTTATCGGACCACCGCTCCGGATGACTTTAATGTCATTATGGGTTTCTGCCAACGAGCGATACAAGAACTCCAGAGTACCGATCCGCGTATTTGGAGAAACCCGTCGCTCTCACCACCGCTACCATGTGGAAGGAAATCACTGGAGCCGCCATTCCGCCATCAAATCTGAAGGGTGCAGCTTTTTCCCTCCACTCCGCGTATGTCATAAATTGCTGGCCGGACCATACACAGCCGAAAGAGAGCCAAGGAAAGGTAACTCGGCCGACCTTTTCATTGTTTACTCGTATGCACCAGGGCATAGGTGCAACCCGTGGTATGCCTTCCTCAAAGCCGTCAAGGATTGCGGCACTCGCGGTCCAGACAGGAGCGATCATAATAGCTCCCTTTCTCACCCCTCTAGCCGAGTATTGGGGATGTAGCGACGGAGAAGACATCCCAGCCTAGTCTTCGACCGGAGCCTATCAATGGCGGAGTGCTCGGCTCATATGAACATCCTTAGCAGGCAAGGTACAGTGGTTTATCTTAAACCCAATCCTCTCTATCTCGATGGACATGCGGGATTTCGACACGCCACATGATTTCCCCACCACTTCGTAGTCCCAGCGAGCAGTCCTACGATCCCGACTACGCCGGCTTATACAGGCGCTCGGATGATGAGCATGCCTATATGGAAGGAGAGTTCCAGCTTATACGCCAGCAGCTTGGCCAGCTCACTGTCAGCAAGACAGGACGGACCGCCGGATAGAAAGCCTGGTCCAAACTCAGGCGAGATTCCAGCATCGCCTACTCCGCCGCTTCCTTCGCCAGCACCATCCTCTCACTCTAGTCCCGAGGCGTACGATTAGGAGATTTTCTCGATGCTTTCTAGTAGCTTAAAAAATGTTTGAATGTACTATCAAAAAAACAAAATATATAATAAATAAGAGTTGTTATTTCCATTTGCATTTTGAAAAGCCTACGTGTAAAATAAAAAGGCACACGTAATATAGCAAAAAGCCAGATTTTAAATAACCCGCGTTGATCGCGAAAGAAAAAGGCGAAATCTGAACCATTTCAGCAGAATAAGGAGCTTCAAGGAAAATAGTTCCAACCATCAATAAAAGAAGGTACATCAAAAATAGAAAAAGCCAATGGAAGGGCTTGATAATCCCCAAGCGGATCCTTGCCTCGCTCCAAAGGCAAAACAAAATTTCTCCATGACTCAACATCTACACTACATGAGTCATCAAGCATAAATCACTTGGAGCCGCAATCAACATCCACCACATCCAGAAAAGTCATCAATGTAGAAAAGCCAACTGAAAGGCTCAATTATCCCCAAGCGGATCCTTGCCTACTCCGGAGGCAAAACAAAAAGAATACCTCGCGACTCATCTTCGTCAGCACATGAGTCATCAAGCACACTCATATAAGGATCTCCACTTCATTCCCCAACGGAGAATAAGGGTTACACAAGAGCCCATCATACGAAGTCAAGTCCTTTACATCACCGGGGGCAACAAAAAGAAGGAAGAGAAAAGCCTTTCATCCTCCGACAAAGGCCACTGCAAGAAAAAGCCGAAAGAAAATCCCCAAGAAGAGCACATCAAGAAAAATCTATAAAAGAAGAAAATGAGAAAATTCCATCCACAGGAAGGCAAATCACCCCCTGTGGATCATCAAAAAGAAAATTTTCTCCCAGCAAGCTTCTAACCGCAAAGGCAAATTACAAATTACAAATCCACAGGGAGTTAAGCACCCAATATGAATATCCCCAGCGAAGTACAAAACCTTCACTCCCAAGAATGCCTATGCTTACTCGTAAACAAGCAAAGAGCCGATATCCCCAAGAAACTGGAAATCAACCTAAAAGAGGTAATACAAGCAAAGCTTTCAAGAAACATCTACCTACTCGGAGGTATTATCAAGAACAAATATCCTCAAATAGAACATCAGCCTAATCAAGAGGCACAACCAAATAGAAATCACATCCCCAAGTGGGCTCTCGCCTAATCAAGAGGCACAATCAAGAATCAATAAATCCCCAGTGGATTCCCGCCTAATCAAGAGGCACAACAAAATCCTCAAGTGAATCTTCGCCTAATCAAGAGGCACAATCAATAAGAGAATTCAAAATCCCCAAAAGGATTCCCGCCTAAAAAGAGGCAATCGACATAATCCTCAAGAAAGCCGATGGCTAAAACAAGAAAAGCCAAAAATCAAGAATCCCTGGTAAAACCGGATGACTAAAACAAAAAAATCAAAAAGAAAAATTACTCCCCATAGGTGCATGATCGTAGACAATAAGTCGCCGTAAACCGGATGAGGGTTCGTACTCATCAATCAAAAAGATATTCCAAAAAGAGCATTCCAAGAATTTGTCAAAATGCGATTCGTACCGGATGGGGGTAGGTACTCATCGTAGTCCTGTCGAAATGCGAACTCACACCCAGTGGGGGTGTAAAAACCATTAGAGTCCCAAGAAGATGCGTACTCGCACAATAGAGCCTTGTCAAGATGCAGGTTCACACCCAGTGGGGGTGTAAAAACCATTAGAGTCCGTCAAGATGCAGACTCGCACAATAGAACCTTGTCAAGATGCGGTTCACACCCAGTGGGGGTGTAAAAACCATTAGAGTCCGGCAAGATGCGACTCGCACAATAGAGCCTTGTCAAGATGCAGTGTTCACACCCAATGGGGGTGTAAAAACCATTAGAGTCCGTCAAGATGCAGACTCGCACAATAGAACCTTGTCAAGATGCAGGTTCACACCCAATGGGGTGTAAAAACCATTAGAGTCCCAAGCAAGATGCAGACTCGCACAATAGAACCTAGTCAATATGCAGGTTCGCACCCAGTGGGGTGTAAAAACCACTAGAGCCTAGTCAATATGCAGGTTCGCACCCAGTGGGGGTGTAAAATCCACTAGAACCTAGTCAATATGCAGGTTCGCACCCGCTGGGGTGTAAAATCCACTAGAACCTAGTCAATATGCAGGTTCGCACCCAGTGGGGTGTAAAATCCACTAGAACCTAGTCAATATATACAGTGTTCGCACCCAGTGGGGTGTAAAAACCACTAGAATCCGGCAAAATGCAGATTCGTACCAGGTGGGGGTAAGTACCCACCAAAACCTTAAAAATGCAGATTCATACCAGGTGGGGTAGGTACCCACCAAAACCTTAAAAAGAAAGCTCAAACCAGATAGGGGTTGGTACCTATCAAAATATTTATCATCCGGAGGATGAACAAGGAGCAAGATCCGAAGGATAACCGGCAAAGGGTTAACTCCTTCCCCTACCAACTAATTTTGTCGACATATCCAACCGACCAATTAGCTAGGCGAGTGAAGGGGGGCAACTGTAGACCCCTAATTTTGCCCTAGCCTCTCAAATAAAGATAAAGGAGATCACCCGTAACAAGATAAAGCTCGTCTAGCATTACAAATAAGAGCCAAGGAGACTTCCCATATGGAGATAAAGCTTCAATAGACACATATCGGCATCAATTGACGTCCAAAATAGGCAAGGAGAGCTTCCCGGAGTCCCGAAACGCGCGAACCGGCCGAACAGTCGAGACGGCCGTCCCAGCTGGGACGGCCGTCCCAACCTGCCCCAGCCCAGCTGGGACGCGTGTCCCGAAGCTGGGACGGCCGTCCCGAGCCCTAGTTATGTGGGACGGCCGTCCCGGGTTCCCGGGGGTCCCAGCCGTGTAATTTTGCCATTTGGGACGGCTGTCCCAGTCCGCACGGCCGTCCCACCCCGGACGGCCGTCCCAAAGTGCGCCAGCTGCGAAAAACTATAAATAGGAGGCTCATTTGCCACGTTTTCACACCACGGACACTCCGAGAGCTCTAAACACTTTCTAAAACTCGAGCACTTGTCTATTTCTTTCTTTCTCTTGAATGATCTTTCCGATTGCCTTAAATAGGTAACAATCGGTTAAGGAATTATATTCCGGCATTCGATTCTTCTTTAAATTTTTAGTGGGGTCGATCTTGTATTGGTGAGGAGAGTCCGTGTAGAGAGAGTGGTTGCCAAAACGCATCCTCATAGTTGGAGATTCTCAATACAAAGCTTGCTACTGAGGTTCTTTTCAATTCTCTTCTCTTTTATTGCTTTATTTATTGTTTTATTTAGCTTTATTTACTATTTATGTCATGTAGAGTAAAATCATGTAGATAGCTATTTTAATATCTCTTTTATTGCTTTATTTAGCTTTATTCATCATTTTATGCATATAACATAGAATAAAATCATATAGATAGCCATTTAATATTATGTAATAAAATAGGGTAATCGCGTAATTTCTTGTAGTCTTTATTTAAATGAATTAATCTGTCATAGGGAACCCGAAAGGGGCGTTGTGGGGTGCTAACACCTTCCCCACACGTAACTAACTCCCTTACCCAACTCTGGTTATAATGGCCAAGTGCGGTTTTTCTTAAAATCAACATTTTTTCCTTTTCCAATGTTTAAGGTTAAAACATTGGTGGCGACTCCATAAGAACCTCTTTTCGAAAACCTTTTAAAACAAATACGCGAGTCTAAACCATCTTTTCGCGACCGCTCGCATAAACGTTTCGAGACGTCCTCCGGACGTCGGAAAGGGACGGCGGCGACAAAGGCAATCAGAAAGATCATTCGAAGTAGGGAGAGAAGAAGACAAGTCTTGGGAGTTGTCTGGTGTGTGGAAAATGAGCAAATGAGCCTCCTATTTATAGTTTTCGCTGCCTGGCACATTCGGGACGGCCGTCTGGGCCGGGACGGCCGTCCCATTTGAATTTTTTACACAGAGCCATCCCCCCTAGGACTTGGGACGGTTGTCCCACATTTGGGACGCGCGTCTCACTTGTCCTAGGATAGTTGGGACGGTGGTCTCGACCTGTTTTGTCCAGTTTTTGCATTCTGGGACCCCGGGAAGATTTCCTTGCTTTTTTTGGACATTGGTTGATGCCGATATGTGTCCGTTGAAGCTTTATCTTCATATAGGAAGTCTTATTGGCCTTCATTAAGATGCGGGGCGAGCTTTATCTTCATGTAGGGAGTCTCCTTAGCTTTCGTCGGGTGACTGGGTGAACTCTATGTTGTTACAAGAGGTCTCCTTTTCTTTTATTAAGTGGCCGGGCAAAATTAGGGGTCTACAATGTGATTCTGCTAGTAGAGCGCTAGTAGTAGGAGTTCCTCTAGCAGGATTTCTAGTGCGTTTTCTCCTAGATGAGGCTTCTCCATGCTCCATTGTAGGTAGTACTCACTTAAGAACGCTAAAAGTGTGCAAAAAGGGAAGAGAAGCAAGGTAGAATGCTTGGAATGAGGTACCAAAGGCCAAATCCGCGCACAACTCATATAGGGGACACCAGGGGACTTGGGACGACCGTCTGGGTTGGGACGACCGTCCCAATTGAAATTTCCATTCATGGTTCATCAGCAGAAAAGTGGGATAGTCGTCCCACCTGGGACGCGCGTCTCAACTGAAATTAGGGATTTGGGACGACCGTCTCAACTTTGGGACGACCGTCTCGAGCTGCCTGAGTGGATTTTTTGATTTTTTTGTTGAAAAAAAGGATAGGACTCCATTCATTAATGTTTTAATGCATGTAATGTCTCATGATATGCATCTTATGATCTATTTCAGTTAATATTTCGAAAGTTTTAACTGATGTGCTTTGACTTCGGGCGCATTCTTGGTGTTGTACCTTTCCGTCATCATGTTTCTTCTGATTAACAAGCTTGGTTGCACCTGATTTGCTGTCTTAGACTTTTTCTTGCTATAGCCGAAGAGAAATCTGTTGTTCATAGGGTAACTGCCATGTCAATGCCCTCCCTTCCTTTCCTTAGGGATCTCAACCTTCCTATTGATCACTATATTTCCACATTCCCCTTATTACTTGAATGCTTTATAGTGAAATGGTCAAGAGAAGAGAAAGAAAATGATTTACAACAAGGGCTTGTGTTTTAGAGGGATATTTTTTGTGATAGAGGTTTTTGTAAGAATGGCTAGCTAGGGTTGGTTTGTGTTTAGGCTAGTTTAGGTAAACGTTTCATTCTTATGATGTGGCGTCTTTACTTTACTGATTCATGGCGCCTTTTGGTGATTGATTAACTTTCCTAGTCCGCCCTTTCGGGTTTTCAGCCTAGGATGTTATGCTTATGTCCTAACTTTTGTCTAGGTTTCCCTTATTTATTTATTTTTTTTAGGAATACCTAGCGGACTTTGATAACCCTAATTTTTGCCCAGGTTACCCTTTATTATTGTTCGGGTCTCCTGCCGGGTTTACCCTATCTTTTGCGCAGCCCCCTTTTGTGGGTTTCCTGCCGGGTATTTTGCCCTTTTATTTTCTTGTCTTGGCCTTTGGCCTTGACGAGCTCTCCTTTTTGTATATACATATATTTTTTGCATAACATTGTCGAAACTTGATTTTATCGAGATAAATTTTATCCGTGTTTCTAGTTAATCAATCATATTTGACTTTGCTTTATGACGCTTTGATTGTTTTGATGCATTTGGAACAAAACGTCTATCTAAACCTTGTTTTTTTAAAAAAAAATGGGGTATAGACATATTTAGCAAGAAAAGAAGCAGATAGTAAGAATAGCATTCTTTTGTAATTTCGGGGAAATGTGTGCCCTAGAAATGCTCGAGGTCCGGGCATACCTCGAGGAGTGATCTCTAATAGTCACTAGGTTTACATCCCTTAGAATTGGAAGAAGGACACCTAATGACTAACGCTACCCTTTGCGCTAATATCCCTCCTTTTCGGAATATCGTCTTTGACGGGTAAGACTTCCCTGTTTTCCGTATGGTTTGATCTTTCGTGGGGTCATACCCTAAACCATACTTTAAAGGATTATCTTTGAACTCCGGTGGCTCTTTTATTCCTTGAGCATTCTTTCCAAGCCCCTGTCCTGGGCGAAATCCATATCTTTTCATCATATGGGCCACCTTTGTATTACCAAGAAGTCTTTCTATGTTGGCAATTTCGAGCGCTTGAAAAGATGTTTCAAGAGCCTCTTCAGCCGCATCCACATATGGTTGGACAGACGGTTTACTGATTAGAAAGTCTTCTTCAGCTTGAACTGTGACTAGTTTATCATTTGTCACAAACTTGACTTTCTGGTGGAGCGTTGAAGGTATTTCCTTAGCGCTATGAATCCAAGGTCTACTAAGGAGACAACTATATGCCGACGTGATATCCATCACGTGGAAGTCTATGTTAAAGATAGTAGGGCCGATTTGAATTGGTAGACTAATTTCTCCTACTACTTCACGTCTTGATCCATCAAAGGCTCGAACAATTGTATTACTCGGGCGCATGTGGGTTCCTTGCACTGTTATCTTGTCAAGTGTGCCTTTAGGCATGACGTTTAAGGATGACCCATTATCCACTAGAACTTTGGAAATGAGATATTCCTTGCATTTGACAGAAATATGCAAGGGCTTGTTATGATTTGACCCTTCAAAAGGGAGTTCTTCATTTGTGAAGGTAAGATGATTATTGGCTGTAATGTTACCAATAATTCCTTTAAATTTGTCCTGGGATATTGCATGCAGGACGAATGATTCATTCAAAACCTTTAACAGTGCGTTTTGATGCGGTTCTGAACTCATTATGAGTGATAACAAGGTTATCTTTGCAGGAGTGCGATTGAGTTGATCGATGATGGAGTACTCGCTTTGTCTTATGTACTGGAGTAACTCATCTGTCTCCTCCTTGGATTCTTTTTCCTCTTCGGCCTTATCTTTTGCCTTATCTTTAGGAATATTATCTTGTAATTCCTTGGGGGAGTATATTCTTCCGCTTCTTGTCATGCCCCCAATACCGGCTATGTTGGAGATATCTTGATTAACTGATGATTCTTCTGAGTATCTCCAAGGTACAACTTTATTTGATGAATAAGGGAAAGGACAAGGCATGAATAAATGTACAGGTGTTATTGCCTCTTCCCTTTTATCGATTGGAATAACCAACAGTGCTTTTTTATTATCATCTTTGGGTCTATCGACCGTTGTAGAGATTTTGATGACGAAAGGCTTCTTTTCCATTTATTCTGATTTGTGGAAAGCACATCAATTAATCCTTCCTTTTTATTATCTTTGTTATTAAAATGAGGAGGGATGTATGAATGTATGCAACTTATGAATGCAATAGACAGTTTAAGAAAAAAAACTTTTTATTTCAACTAGAAAGTGTTTATCCTTCTATACAATGCTTTGAAGCAAGTGTTGACAAAAACGGAGAAGCTTGAAGAATCCTAAAGGTAAATTAGGCTTTCTTCGTAATTCATCTTCAGCTGTTCTCACATGATTTCTGAGCGTCTTGATTTGCTCATGTACCGCCTGGCTCATATCTTCACTATATCGACGAGCCTCTTTTATCTTTTCTTCTTGATGAACGATCAAGGCATGTTGTTGGTCAGACCTTTCTATTACTTGGTCTCTTTCACGAAGTAATTGACCATACTGAGCTAATCCATCTCTTTCTTTATCATGTAGCTCCTCTAGGTCTTCTCTGTATTTTTCAGCGGTTTCCCACCACTTTTGTGCTTCTAACCGAGTTTTTGTTAGGTCATCCTGTATTAACTTGATCGTCTTTGCCTGTTCTGCAAGCGCACTCTCAAGATGTGCTATTTCATCACTCATATCCCAGAATAGACTATCTTGTTCAAGCCTTGGAATTTTCATTGCTTGTTTAGTCTCTTCTTGATAATCAGCACAATCATTCTTAAGGCGCTCTATTTCATGGTCCTTCTTTTTACATTGCCTTTTTAGACCATCTATTGTAAGGGTTGCTTCTTGTTCTTTTTCTTCGAAGGCCCTCAGCTGAGCTTCCATGATTTCTACCCTTTTATTTAAGGCATTGACCTGCAATTGTAGTTCTTCATTGACTAATGTTGTCGTGAATGTAGTAGATGGTTGGGGTATCCTTCTACTTTTTCTCCATTCTTCATATTCATGGGATGTAGACACCTGAACCTTTCCAAGTTCTTTATCCCCTATATAGACTGGTCTTTCCCATGCTTTCTGGACAGCGGATACTTCTTCAAAGCTATGGGAATAATGGCATAGACTCAACCCTCTGAGCTCTTCTTGGGTTGGCACAGTCTGGGTTCTCATAAGTTGTCTCATAGCTATCTTAGGAGAGTAAGCTATACAACCCCTAAGACCTAGTAGTGGTATGCTCAGGTAATCTCTGCATCGTACAAGAATATAATCGGGTCGGAACCAAGGGCAAATCCATGATACGTGCTCTATGTTCCAATTTTCTAACTCGGTTTTCCATTCTAAAGCTTGACGATGCTGAAGAGGAATTTTTGCAAAACTTCTTAAAGGATCAGGGAATATACCCATGTGACTTGAAGCATAGAAGTGAGTGATGCCCCATACATATAGTAATGAAGTGCAACATCTAAGTTTTTTCCCCTGTTTCTGTCGGCAAAAATCTACTGAAAGCAGGGTATCAGCAAGAATTGCAGGTATAGGACTCTTAGAGTACACATCCCAGGCAAAGAATGCATCTATTGCAGCATGATCCACAATGTTCACATGTAATGGGAATAATATGATTCCAAACATTGCCAATGCTAGAGTTTTGTTGAAGGTAGACCAATCTTTCTTTTCAGCCAAAGAGATTAAGTGGTCTTCTATTACGGACATTTTCCAACCTCGGATGTTCCCTTTTCCCTCTAGGATGGATTGATGAGGAGGCAGTCGTATGATAGTAGCAACCTTACTCACGGCCACATATACTCCTGAGCAGACATAGACCCCAACTGATTGAGGCCATCTAACCATGAGTTCATATTCTTCTAAGGTTGGTACTAAATCAAACTGCGAAAACTCAAAGCAGTGTAGGTCGAGGTTCTAGAAGTGGACCAATGCTCTAACAAAGATTGGATTGATGCTGATTTTCAAGAGGTCAAGAATTCTTCCATAAGATTTCTCAAAATTGGCACTAACCTCTGGCGGCATATATGTACTCAACTACCTTAACTTCTCTACACGGCATAGAAGGATTTCCACTTTCTTTAACTGTCTATTACTTGATCCCTCCATTATCTAAAAGAAATGAAAATGCATGATATGAGGATGAGTCCTTGTAAATGCATGCATGTAAGTGTTTGTTTTTTCTAAGTATTATCATGTTTTATTCCTAATATGATACATGGTAATACTTGGTTTTTCTTTAAAAAGAAAACTATCTATATGGATGTTTATGGATTTTGATGAAGAGAGTCCTATTTTCTTCTCTTATTTTTATGAAACCTTTATCAAGAATTTTTATTTTATAAAGGCATTTTTATGGCTTTAATTTGTTTTTAAATTTTTTATGACCCTTTATCTCTTCTGTCGGTCAACGTGGCTACTTAGCTTACAAAGAACCTGAAACTAGGCTAGCTTAACTGAAGACTGTCTGAGATAAAGTTGGCTTATCTTATCACTTTTTATGATTTTTAGGGTTTTTCATTATTTTTGTTTGTTGTATGATTACCCTATGCTAATGCATCAATACAAATGCAGCAAACGAATGCACACACAATTCATTCATCCACGAGCAGAGCCACGCTTATTTAATCACGAGGTAGGGTTTTCCTGCAGAAACGTGCTTGGTTTGGGTGGTTCTAAACTGTTCTCACCAAGGCCAAAGGTCCCCAAGGTGCCCCCATTATAGGGACCTCTCAATCTGTCAGTCCTCAAGTCATGCACGGAACTCCGTGTCGACATCCTTAGACCAAAAGAAGAGAGTTATCACCTTGAGTTGGTGGTTTCCGACAATGGTTGTAGCCCCATGTCCCAACAAGCCGGTCGTATCTGCCACCCACTCCCTATAGGTATTCACTCTTGCCCCGGGTATAGAGGGACTGTAGTGTGCAAGGGTTTTTGTGTGCACTTTATATTTCAAACAATTTGCAGAAAATAATCATACAACAATTTATTAAAGCCATACAATAAAATATACGGAAAAGGGTAAAGGCGTAATTTCAAATCTTTACTCAGTTTGAATTTATCTGTCACTAAATGGGATCAACTCTCTAGCTTCCCCAGCGGAGTAGCCATCTATCGCCGCCGTCCGTTCCGACGTCCAGGGACATCTCGAACGTTTATGCGAGCGGTCGCAAAAAAATGGTTTAGACTCGCGTTTTATGTTAAAATTATGTTCATTGCTTCCGAGGTGCTCAACAACAGAACTATCCTCTAATAAAAGCAAGGTTTTCGAAAAGGGTTTCTTTTGGAGTCGCCACCAATGTTTTGACCTTAAACATTGGAAAAGGATAAAAAGGCGTTGATTTTAATAAAAACCAAACTTGGCCATTATAACCAGAGTTAGGTAAGAGAGTTAGTTACGTGTGGGGAAGGTGTTAGCACCCCACAACGCCCCTTTCGGGTTCCCTATGACGGATTAATTCATTTCAGTAAAGATTACAAGAAATTACGTGATTACCCTATTTTATTGCATAATATTAAAAATGGTTATCTACATGACTTTATTTTATATTGCATATAAACAACAATAAATAAAGTAGTAAAAGAGAAGAGAATTGAACAGAACCTCCGTAGCAAGCTTTGTATTATGAATCTTTGATCGTGAGGATGCGTTTTGGCAATCCTTCGCTCTACAAAGACTCTCCTCTCCGAATACAACACTGACTCGACTAAATTTTAAAGAAGAATCGAATGCTGGAATACAATTCCTTAACTGATTGTTACCTTATTAAGGCAATCAGAGAGTTCATTCGAAGAGGGAAGAGAATAGACAAGTACTGGGAGTTGTCTGGTGTGTGAAACAGTGGCAAATGAGCTTCCTATTTATAGTTTTTGCTGCCTGCACACTTGGGACGCGCGTCTGGGTTGGGAGGGCCGTCACAACTGCCACTTTTGCATATACTGAGACCACCTGGGGAGTCGGGACTGGCAGTCCCACTTGGGACGGCCGTCCCACTTGGCCAGGGAAGGTTGGGACGGCCGTCTCGACCTTGGGACGGCCATCTCAGCCTGTTTTGGCCAGCTTTTGTGTTCTGGGACCCTTGGGAAGCTTTCCTTTCTTTATTCGGACGTCAGTTGATGCCGATAGATGCCCGTTGAAGCTTTATCTTCATATAGGAAGTCTTCTTTGGCCTTTTGAGATGCCGAGCGAGCTTTATCTTGTTATAGGAAGTTTCTTTAGCCTTTATTATTGAGAGGCCGAGCGAGCTTTGTCTTGTTATATGAAATCTTCTCAGCCTTTATTGAGAGACCGGGCAAAATTAGGGGTCTACAACAATAAAATCAAATGTTTCCTAAATTAAAAATTGAAAAATTGGATTGGTGTGACCAGAAAATTTTGGGATTGATTTGGAGAAAATAAACGTTTTTTCCTATTTTAAGTGATCCCACATTGATTTGTATTTAATTCTTGATTCTCACTGACCTTTAATTCAGGTAAATTGGATTCTCGCACAAGTTAATTTACTTAATTCAAAATTATCATTTGTAATGTTCCACAAGTCGGTTGCACAAGCAAACTTGGACTTCCGAGAGGAGTGAAGCTCAACTGCGTCAATTTGGGCATTTATTTCCACCAATTTCCTCAATCTCAAATTACATTTCTCCTACAAAAGAAAAAAAATATATATGCATTGTGGATGTGTGCATGTATATTATTATTTTTTTATGCTAAAACTATGTAAAATACAACATTAAGAAAAATTGAATTATACTATGTTTTGAATGAAAACATGTTACATGCATGGTTTATTAAGAAAATATTTAGTTTAGAAAATGCTCTTAGATCAAGAAATAAAGAGTAAAATGACATATATCATTAATCAACCCCATATGTTTGGCTATCGCCTTCTATGGCTAAGTTTTTGGTTGGTTTTGTAATGTAGCCAAGGGTTGGAGAGGTTGCTTTTCAGTCTAGTGAGGATTGTTCTAATCTTAGTGTGCCATTAGAGAAAGTTTTAATCATAGTGTTAGTTATTCCTCTTCAATTTATTGTAGTTGTGATGATGTTGGTAATGGGGCAACTTTGTTGGTGGTAGAGTAGGTAGAGATTGAGTTTTTGCTAACGGGTGGCTACGATTGGGTGTACCCTTGGGTTAAATAGTACTTTTCAAAGTATCAAAGGTCATTTATTCTTACTTCCTTTGCAACCAGTTAGTGTAAGGTGGAAGGGTAGGTGAGGAGATATTATGTCGCTAGGAAGGTGTAACATTATTCACAATGTGTGTCATGGGCACGAGGGTTAGTTTGAGGATTTATATATATATATATATATATATATATATATATATATATATTTGCTTAATTTGAGACTTGCATTTTTTGGTTTTCCTTTAATGAAGTTCATGATGGGTGTGTTGTAGGTGCTAAATGTGGCACTAAACAACATCTAAATAGTTTTGCATCTTTCCAGACATTTAGGATAATGAGTGACTCCACATTTAAAGCCTACTCCACAGTTTTTTCTGCATTCATTTAGTACTCGTTAGACAATAAAGCTAGTTGGTTATCTTCGATTAGTCAACATTCAAATACCTTGTTTGTGAAATACACTTCCTTCTTCAAAAATTGTAAAACTGGGTTTTTAAGGTTCAAGTGGAGAAAGGGGACAACCTTATTTATATGAAGGTGATAGCCCCAAATTTCCTTTTTATTGAACTTTTGACCCTCTCAGATGTTTGTATTGGTTGACTACCTACCCAGAAACTTTTTAGGACATTTTTATTACGTCGTTATCATGCTTATTTTTTTTGGTATAGTATTTCTCCTTGATTATTATTGCATTTCTTTCTCGATGTTTAACTATTTTGAATGTTTCACATTATTGCATATATTATGGATACTAAATTCCCCCAAGATCATAGGTCCTTTTAAATAGTTAAGGAAAGAGAATGTGCCTTGAGTGGACAAGAGGCAAGATGTTATAGGGGAATCCTCCTTGGTCAAGGCCTCAGCCTAATCTTTTTCCTCCAATCGTTGAAGTCCAGAGGAGACATCACAAATGTGGATTATAGTCTAAAGGTGGTTGGGAATTTCCTAGGGATCGTTCACAGATACATTCTTGAATCCAATATTAGGATATGAGTTATAGCATGTTCTTATGGAGCAATCTTCAAGTCATAACAAAGGTGAACATAGTTTTGAATGCAACTCAGAGGGAGATTTATGCCTCTACTCAACCTATCGATCTATCTATAAGAGGTTTATGGAATTTCAAACTCGGATCGTGCGATTGGGAAAGTATTTGTGCATTGAGTTAGCAAATATGAGTGGGTTAATGTAACAAGTCCCACATTGGGGAGGTCTCCTTACCAGGGAGGCCTTATAAGGTAGGAGGTTCTCCAACCTCTTGAGCTAGCTTTTGAGGGATGGTTCCCCTCTTAGCCTTATAGTTGTTTCAATGGTGCTTTCGTTGAGAGCCAGCCAACTCGAGAAGGGCTACCCACGGAGGGTTCTGACCGCCGGAGGGTTCTGACCACTGGAGGGTTCTGACCGGTAAGAAAGCCGAGTGAAGTGCTAGTGAGTGAAGTGCCGGTGAGTGAAGTGTCGTGGAGTGCAGCCATCGAGGACGCTGGCTTTCGAACGGGGTGGTATTGTAACAAGTCCCACATTGGGGAGGTCTCCTTACCAGGGAGGCCTTATAAGGTAGGAGGTTCTCCAACCCCTTGAGCTAGCTTTTGAGGGATGGTTCCCCTCTTAGCCTTATAGTTGTTTCAGTTAACTAAGGTAACAAAATTTAAGAAGGATCTAGCTGATGCTGATAACTCTTTACAGGAGGCCTTAGAGGCGAATTTTGCTTTAAATGAGAAGGTTGAGGAATTGGAGGACTGGTTGGAGGTAATTACTTCTAAGTGTGCTTCTTAGCATTCTCAATGTGTTCAGTCCATAAGAAAGAGACCTCCCCAAAAAAAGAGATGGATTTGAGCAAATGCTATCCAACATGATTATTGCCTGAGAGGATATGGTAAGAGGAGGTTTCTAAAATGAGGTTCGTGGAGTTGAAGCAATATGTCATGAGTGAGCATGTGGACAGTTTTAAATTAGGCCAATTTTTTGTTTGGGACCTGGTTGAATGATAAGTGTTTTACCGTTCATAAAGATATTTACCAAGGTTGTTTGGTTCCTCTTAACAACATTCCAAATGAGGAGGATGAAGACACTAGTGTTCACCCTAATATTTCTACTGTAAATAACCCACCCGAGGATAATGCTTCCATGGTAGTTTGAGATAATGGGATTGTTTATATGTTTTTTTGTCTAGTATAGTTGCATAGTAGGTAGTTGTGTAATTTTGTTAGGAAATATTATGTTTTTGTCCTTAAATTATTATTTTTTTATTGTTTTTTTAGTGTTCTTAGGAGGGATCATCCATGTTTGAATAAATTTACTTTGTTGATCTATTAACTTGGGGGCATCACTTTAGTCTGGGTAAGCATCATAAACCAATTAGTACTCGAGAGATCACTCTAGATTGAGTCAAGCGTCCTAGAATAAGGTTAATAGTTTAGAGATGATCATTATAGATTGAGTGATGCTTCCTACGCCGCCGAAAAGTTGTGGGTGTTTATGATGAAGAGGTAAGATTTCTATTCAGTAGTAGGAAAAAGAGTACAAATTTGCTAATACAATTAACTAAAGTAAAACTTTAAAAGGATACCTTGGTCTTAGGTGTTGAAAAACAAGTATCTAAATAAAGTACATGGTCAATTTATAGATCTCTCAACATGGCCTCTTAACTACATGCATTTAACACTAGTACAGAAATCACTTTTAACATCGGTCTTTCCACATCGATTCTTTAAAAACCGATGTAGAAAGTGAATTCAAGACTTTCAACATCGGTTTAATTAGGAACCGATGTAGAAAACACTTTCTACATCGGTTCCCAGATGAACCGATGTAGAAAGTCTTTTTATAAAATTAAGGGAATTGTCACTAACAAGATTCGAACTCGAGTACCTTAGAGTCGAAGGCTGATACTCCAACTATCGAACTACTAAGATTTTACGATAATAACTTATAAATAAATTATATTTATATACAAATAAAAATGTATATCGATGTAAATATAAATATAAATATATATATATATAATATAAATATAAAATATATAAATACAAATACAAATATATTTATATATTTATATGTTGGATGTGAGAACGCGCTCGAGAGTGAAAGTGTGTGTCAAGTGGGTTTTCAAAATTTGATGTCAAATTTGTGAGCGAGTCTCTTTATATGAATTTGTAATTTAATAATAGAATATAATCTTTAAAATTTATTTATAAAAATATAGAATATAATCTTTATAATTAATTATATAATGATATAAAATAAAGAAAAAAATTATTTTATATCATTATATAAATAAATTATAAAGATTATATTTTGTCATTAAGTTATAATTCATATAAAGAGACTCGCTCACAAATTTGACATCAAATTTTGAAAATTCACTCGACACACACTTTCATCCTCGAGCGCGCCCTCACATCTAACATATAAATATATTTGTATTTGTATTTATATATTTTATATTTATATATTTACATGGATATACATTTTTATTTGTATATAAATATAATTTATGTATAAGTTATTATCGAGAAAATCCTAGTAGCTTCGATGGTTGGAGTATCAGCCTTCGACTCTAAGGTACTGAGTTCGAATCTTGCCAATGACAATTCTCTTAATCTGATAATAATTCAAATTCCTAAAAAATATAAATAATATAATAAATAATAAAAATATAATATAAAAGGGAGAAGAGACATAATAAAAATGTAATATAAAAGGGAGAAGAGACCTCTAGATCAATAGATAGGATAATTAGAGAGGGGTTATGAATAAATAAAATAAATGAAAATATTAGACTTTCTACTTCGGTTCCTTACAACCGATGTGGAAAGTCACACTTTCTACATCGGTTCTAGAACCGATGTTAAAAGCTTATTTTGTACTAGTGTAATATAACTACAATCTCTCAACTACATACATTTAATGTTTACCTAACAAAATCCCCCCATAAACTTAAATGTTTTTCTTGTCCTTTATTCCAAACATCTTCTTGATGTTCTCGAACATAGTGGTCGGCATTGGCTTCGCGAACATATCTGCAGTTTGTGCTCGGGTTCCGGTGTGCTCTAACTCCACATTTCCTTCTTTCACTTGTTCTTGGATGAAGTGCAACCGAACATCAATATGTTTGCTTCTCTCATGATTAACGACGTTCTTTACCATTTCAATGGCCAACTTATTATCAACTCGAATCACAGTCCCTTTTTCTTGCTTCAACTCTAGCTTGCTTAGAAGGTTTCTAAGCCAAACTGCAAGGCAGACACTCCAGGATGTTGCAACATACTCGGCTTCGCAAGTGGACAACATTACAATTGGCTGATTTTTTGAAAGTCAGGTGAGCATTGTGTTTCCCATGAAGAATACATATCCAGATGTGTTTTTCAATCATCAACATCTCAACACCAGTCACTATCCGAGTAGCCTACTAGTCGGTAATCATCCGTCCTATTATACATTAGGCCAAGTGACAATGTTCCTCTCACATACCTTAGAATTTTCTTTAGTGCCTTCCAATGAGTATACCTTGGCTCCTCCATATACCGACTTGTTATTCTAATACTTAGCATTAAATTTGGTCTGGTATTTATAAGATACCTAAGACTTCCAATCAGACTTCGGTATTTGCTCGCATCAACTCAATCTCCATCTGCATACTTAGAAAGTTTTGTACCAAGTTCCATAGGGGTGGAAACCGGGTTGCAACTTGTCATCTTAAACTTCTTCAAGACCTCCTCAGCATACCTTTCCTACAACACAAAGATGTCATCCTTTCCCTAAACAACTTCTAAACCAAGGAAATATTTCATAACACCCAAGTCAGTCATTTCAAACTCCTTCTTCATCACTTCTTTAAACCCTTCAATCAGCTCGGCATTATTCCCCATGAAGATAAGGTCATCAACATATAGGGCAACGAACATCACATCTTCTCCTTTCTTCTTTATGTATAGAGCATGTTCATAAGGACATTGCTCATATCCATTCCTCTTGAGGTAAATGCCAATTCTTTCATTCCATGCTCATGGAGCTTGTTTTAAGCCATAAAGTGCCTTCTTCAATCTCAGCACTTTTTTCTCTTCACCTGTTTCACATGTATCCGAGGGGTTGTTCAACATATACTTCCTCCTCCAAGACTCCATTCATAAATGTCAACTTCACGTCCATCTGCAAGATTGTCCATCTGTGTTGAGCTGCTAAGGAAATTAGCAACCTAATTGTTTCCATCCTTGTCACTGGGGCGAATACTTCATCATAGTCTATTCCTTCCTTCTGCTTGTATCCCTTCACAACGATTCGAGCTTTATATCGATCAACTTCTCCTTCAACATTTGTCTTCTTCTTGTACACCCAATTTACACCAATAGGTCGTGCTCCTTTGGGCAAGTCAGTCAGCTCCCACGTATTGTTGCATTCTATTGCCCCGATCTCTTCGTCCATTGCCTTTTTCCACCTTTTCTCCTGCACGTCCTCTTCAAAACTTAAGTCTTCTGAATTTGCTAAGAAACATACAACATGCACTTCGTCAATAGAGTTGTATATATCTTGTAAACTTCGTGTTCTAGGTTGTAGAGGTTCATCTTCTTCATCAGAAGTCTCATGATCTCTCACAATATGTGGTGTATCAACTTTCAAGCTTCTACTTCCTATGGACTCCTTCTCTGGGTTGTTCCAATTCCACTCGCTTTCTTCATCAATTTGAACATCTCGGCTCATAATGACCTTCTTAGTTATTGGGTTAAACAACCTGTACGCCTTGATTTTTTCATCATACCCAATAAACACGTACTTTTTGCTTCTATCTTCGAGCTTGGTCCTCTGTTGAACTGGAACATGACCATAAGTTATGCTACCGAACACGTTAAGGTGAGACACACTCAGCTTTCTTCCACTTCAGACTTCTTGCGGTGTCTTCTCGTTTAGCTTAGCATGTGGACATCTATTTTGCACATAGGTGGCACATTGTACTGCTTCTGCCCAAAACTCCTTTGACACGTTCTTTCTTCTTGTAGACCCTAAATCTTGTCCGGCCTCAAAATAAAGAGCAGAAGACTTTCGTTCGAAGATGGATAAGGCCTTAAAGGTCCCTAGGATTGTTCAATAGGCTCCATATTAGAATAGGAAGGCTTTTTGTACACAAAAATAGGAAAATTCTACCCAGAAGACCGAGATCGTTGTCTTGTTTGGCGAGATTGTCGTCTCACCATTGGTCAAAGGTGAGACCGTCATCTTGCCATTTGTCAAAAGCGAGACCGTCGTCTCGTTTGGCAAGATCGTCGTCTCGCCATTTGTCAAAAGTGAGACCGTCGTCTTGCCATTTGTCAAAAGCGAGACCGTCGTCTCATTTTGGAATGACCGTAGTCTCACCATTTGCCAAAGGCGCGACAACGGTCCCGAATGTCGAGATGGCGGTCCCAGTCTGACGGACACGAATTTCTATAAAAAGAGGGGTCCTCTCCTCGTTTTTCACAACTTCTCCAACTAAATATACCCTCTTATACTCTTCTAGAATCCCTCTGAAGCATTTCTAGAGTCTTAGGATTCTTTTTAGACATTCTAGATTCCTTCGGGAGAAGAGTGAGCAGCATTGTAGAGCATGGGGTTTGCCAAAAAACGTCCTTTATAAGAGCATTTATAAAAGCTTGCTTCGAAGGTTTTTTACATCCGTTATTCTCTTCATTCTATCGCTTTTATTACCCTCTCTGCGCATTAGATATTAGGGTCATGTAGTCAATTATTTAAATTTCGCAATGAATAAATAAGGGTAAAAGCATGATTTCAATGTTCTTATTTCTTTACAATAAACAGTCCATCATAGGGAACCTGAAAGGGGCGTCGTGGGGAAGCTAATACCTTCCCCACACGTAACTAACTCCCTTACCTAACTTTGGTTGTAATGACCAAAGTTGGTTTTTTCTTAAAACCATCGCCTTCTTTTCCTTTTCCGATGTTTTTGGTAAAAATATTGGTGGCGACTCCAGAACCCACTTATGAAAACCCCATCCTTAGAATAGTTCGGTTATCGGACATCCTAAGAGTGATGACCACACTTTAAAAAATACGAGTCGAATCAAAAGACCATCGCGTCGCTCCGACCTCCTCTTTTGACGGCATCGACAGATGGTGACTCCACTGGGGAAGCTAGAGAGTTGATCCCATTTAGTAATGGACTAGTTTGAGAAATAAAAACTTGAAATTATGCTTTTACCCTTTCTTGCTTTTATAACATGATTTATTTCTTGGCTTTAATAACTGTTGTATGCTTACTTTATGCAATTTTTTGAAATAACAATTGTACACAAACCCTTGCACACAATAGTTCCCCCTATACCCGGGGGCAAATGGGATAACCTTAAGGAGTGGGTGGCATTGTACGATTTGCCGTAGTGAGGACCATGAGCCCACCTGTATGGTTGAAAACCACCACTCAAGGTGATAACCTTCCTCTTTTGGCCTAAAGACCGACAAGGCCCTAGTGTCATGCATGGTCTGAAGGCTAGGAAAGTGGGGATCCTATAATGGGGGCACCTTGGGGGCCTGGCCTTGGTGAGGATATTTAGAACTACCTTGAATATGCACTCTTCTACAAGATATCCCTACCTCGTGATAAAAACATCATCTCACTGTTCGCGGATGAGTGAATTATTTGTGCATTTGTTTGTTGCATAGCATAATCATACAATAGCAAAAAAAAATCTCTCAAAAACCTTTTCATAATAAACACCCTTATCTCGGACAGTTCACACGGACAATTAACATTTTAGCTAGCCTGTTTCAGGTTCTTTGTAAGCTAAGTAGTCACATGGACCAATAGAAGAGATAAGGGATTCTAAAACCATTCTTTTGTAATAAACCACTTTTATCTCGAACAGTCATCATTTTAGCTAGCCTGGTTTCAGGTTCTGTGTAAGCTAAATAGCCACGTTGACCTACAAAAGAGATAAAGGGATCACAAAACGAATAAAAAACAAAATAATGGAATTTAATAAAACGATTTTGACAAGGTCAAATCATTCATATTGCATCATTTTATAAGTGGAAAAACGAAGAGAAAAAATAAATGCACAAGGAAAGAAAGAATACACATCATCTTAATAAAACCTCTCATACATAAATGCACCCATGCTAGGGGGCATTAGATATCTCTAAGACAAAGGAAAAAGAGACCCAAATGTGCTTGTAATCTTCCACAAGGAAGGGACAAGTGTGCTAAGGCATATGGTGACCTTCGTTACACTTGTCAAATCCATGATGAGGAAGGAACCATTATACCGAAGTGGGTATGGCACTTCGCAAAGCATAAGCTTTAAGGATGATACCAAAGTCATTGTCTTAAGGCATATCTATCCCACACCTATCATTCATTTCTATTAATAGAATTCATTTTCGGCATCTTAGAAAGTGGTTGGTCTTCCTGTAATCCGAACTTGTGCACAGAAGGCTAAGGCAATGGAGCACCTGGAGGAACAAAACCACAAACTCGCTACTGATGTTAGTGCTCTGAGAGAACAAATGGCGCAGATGATGGAGTTCATGCACTAGCAAAACTTCAATAAAAGGGAAACTCATGGCGATCGCGCCTCTCGCCATGAGAAGGAAGAGGAAGAAGAGTTCTTTTACGAGCAAAAAGCCCTCGTGCAATCTGACGCAAGGGCAATGCACATCCACACCCTCGAGGTGTCCAAACAGCAGATATCTATCTTGGAGGAAAGGTTGAAGGCAGTCGAAGGGCACAATTTTGACATTAAGGAGGCAGCTAACATGTGTCTTGTTAAGAACATCCAGTTCCCTGCAAAATTCAAAGTCCCAAACTTCCCCAAATACGCAGGACTGACTTGCCCCAAAAATCATCTTACGATGTACTGTCGTAAGATGGTTGCACATGCTGAGAATGAGAAACTTTTGATTCACTGCTTCTAGGAGAGCCTGCCTAAGTCAGCTCTCAACTGATATATGCAGCTGGAGAAGGGGCAAGTCCAAACCTGGAAGTAGCTGGCAGGCGCCTTTCTCCATCGATACCGATACAATATTGACCTAATCCCGGATAGGTCGGACCTTAGAACTTTAAGAAAAAAGAACAATGAGCCTTTCAAGGCGTATGCCCAGCGGTGGAGGGAGATGGTTGCCCAAGTAGAGCCCTCACTAATAGACAAAGAAACGGTGGACATGTTCATTGATTCACTGACAAGGCCTTATTATGATAAGGCGATAGCAAGCACATCCAACCTCTTCTCAGACATGGTCACCATCGAGGAGAGAGTGGAGCAATGGTTAAGAAGTGGGAAAATAGCACAATCTTCCTCTTCTAACGTTTCATTCAAAAAGCCCTTTAACAAAAAGAAGGAGGAGGATGTGCATGCGATCAATCTCGCTACTCCTTCCTTCGCTCCACAGAAAATCCGGTAGCCACGTAAAAAGGAAAGGAAGTTTACCCCTCTTTTGACCTCCTACGGGAAATTGCTGCCCAAATTGCTAGAGGTCAAGCTCCTGGTTTGTGTTCCTCCCAAGAAGGTGGAGCCTCCCTACTCCGAGTGGTATAAACCTAATGAAAAAATGTGATTACCACTCGGATGCGCCTGGGCATTCAACAGAGAATTGCTTGACCTTGAAATATAAGGTCCAAGAGCTAATAGACGTTGGGTGAATAAATTTTGATGCTCCTGCCTCCGATGTAGATATCAAGCCTTTGTCAAAACTGGAATGAGAGGAGGGTCAGATTAGGAGGATTAGCTGTTAGGGCGCTTTTTCTTTAAGTTTTTCTTCTACAATCCACGCCCGTGGTCGTAGGATCACCGACTAAAAGGGCATGTATACACTCTTTTTCTTAATACATGAGGCATTTTTATGTCATATCATATTCATTCTCATTATTTTCCCTCTTCTATTTATTATTCTTTCAAAATAATGAATAATAAAATCTATGCCTAAAACAGAACCTAAAAAAACAATCATGTCTGTGACTGGTGAACCTCTGTGGGATCTAGAAGCCGAAGGCGAATGGGTCGAGTCTGATAGTGAGCAGGGGATCGTTTCCCCGAACATGCAGAGAATGCTAGAAAAAGAAGCTCGCTCCATACAGCCTTATCAGGAAGAAACAGAAACTATCAACTTGGGACAAGAAGACGATAAGAAAAAAATAAACATTGGCACCCAGATTGGCAGTGACATCAGGGAGGGACTAATACACCTTTTAAGAGAATATGTGGACGTATTTGCTTGGTCTTGTCACGACATGCCTGGATTTGACACGAGCATAGTGGAGCACCGGTTGCCCTTGAAAGAGGGATTTCGGCCCATAAAATAGAAGCTCAAAAGAATAAAGCTGGATTGGTCCTTAATGATCAAGGAGAAAGTGAAAAGACAGCTAGACGCTAACTTTCTAATCGTATCCAAGTACCCCGAATGGTTGGCAAACATAGTGCTCGTCATCAAGAAGAGTGGAAAAATCAGTGTATATGTAGATTATAGGGATTTGAATCGAGCAATCCCAATGGACGATTTCCCCATACCATACATTGACACGTTAGTAGATCACACCGCTACGAACACACTCTATTCTTTCATGGACAGATATGCGGGGTATAATCAAACAAAGTTGGTCGTCGAAGATAGGGATAAGACCTCCTTTATCACACCATGGGGAACATTTTGCTACAGAGTGATGCCTTTTGGGCTCAAAAACGTAGGGACTACTTATCAGAGGGCTATGGTAACGTTATTCCACGACATGATCCATAAAGAGATAGAAGTATACGTGGATGATATGATCGCCAAATCCAGAAACGAGATGGACTATATTTAGTATCTCAAGAAGCTATTCAATCGACTTCAAAAGTATCAACTTAAACTAAATCCGACAAAGTGTACTTTTAGAGTGCGGTCAGGCAAACTTCTGGGGTTCATCGTTAGTCAAAGGGGAATCGAGGTAGACCCCGATAAAACAAAGGCAATCCTGGAAATGCCCCCACCAAAAATAGAAAAGGAGGTTAGAGGATTTTTGGCCCGAATAAACTATATTGCCATATTCATCGCACAGTTGATAGACAAATGTATACCCATCTTCAAGTTGTCGCGTAAGAATCAATCGAAAGTGTGGAACAAGGAATGTCAACAAGCATTCGACAAGATCAAGATGTGTTTGACCAATCCACCAATATTGGTGTCACCTGTTGAAGGAAAACCTCTGATGTTATATTTATCGGTACTTGAAGAATCCATGGGATGTGTGCCTGGTCAACAAGATGAAACAGGGAAAAAGGAGCAAGTCATATATTATCTCAGTAAAAAGTTCTTAGACTATGAGACCCGCTATACGCCATTCGAAAAAACATGTTGTGCATTGGTGTGGGCAACTCAACGTCTCGACAATACATGGCTCAACATACAACATGGTTGGTCTCCAAAATGGACCCAATCAAGTACTTATTCAAAAAACCCATCTTGACCGGAAGAATAGCTAGGTGGCAAGTACTCCTCTCAGAATTCGATATCATTCATGTCACCCAGAAAGTTATCAAAGGTAGTCCCCTAGCGGACTATCTAGCACACGGATCGACAAACGAGTACCAATCCCTGCAGGACTACTTTCCCGACGAGCATATCATGCATGTTGCACACAAAGAGACCAAAGAAGATGCATGGACTATGTTTTTCGATGGAGCCTCGAACATGCTTGGACACAGGATTGAGGCCATTCTGATATCCCTAGAAAAGAAATATATCCCGGTCACGGCCAGGTTAAATTTTGACTGTACAAATAATATGGCTGAATACGAAGCCTGTGCCTTGGGAGTCCAAGCAGCTCTAGATCATGGGGTGGCCAAACTCAGGGTTTTCGGTGATTCATCCCTTGTTATCTATCAACTCAAGGGTGAATGGGAAACCCGAAATTCCAAATTAATCCCATATCTAGAGTACATTCCCGATTTAACTTCGAGGATGGAAAGCATCACCTTCGAGTATGTCCCTTGGGAAGATAATTGTCGCCGCCGTCAAAAGAGGTTGTCGGAGCGACGCGATGGTTCTAACTTCCCGTTTTCGCGTTTTAGGTGGGTGGTGTTACAATGCCTCTAGGTTGTCTTATAACCGGGCTAGGCCTAGGGGCAAGGTTTTCGAAAGGGAGCTTTTAGGTTGCCCGATAACCGGGCTGGACCTAAAAGCAAGGTTTTTTAAGAAGGTTCTTATAGAGTTTCCACCGATATTTTTACCGAAAACATCGGAAAAGGTAAAAAGAAGGCGTTGGTCTTTTAAGAAAAACCAACTTTGGCCATTATAACCAGAGTTGGGTAAGGGAGTTAGTTACGTGTAGGGAAGGTATTACCTTCCCTACGATGCCCCTTCCGGGTTCCCTATGATAGGCCGATTGTTTCGTAAATAAACTAAAAATGACGCTTTTACCCTTTTATTTGCGGAATTAAAAGATAATGACTACATAGCCCTAATTAATGCACATGTAAATGATAGAGCGATAAGAGAGAGAGAGATTGAAGAAACCTCCGGAGCAAGCTTTGATTAATTCTTTGAAAGTTAGGACGTGTTTTGGCAGTCCTTCGCTCTACAATGTTGACTTTTCTCTCTCGAAACACTATAAAAAATCTCTAAAAACTCTCAGAAAACTCCGAAAATGCTTCGAAGGGGCTCTAAAAGAAGAATTCTAAGAAATGCTAGAAGGAGAAGTGGAAGAACTATGTGAAATGAGGAGGAGATCGCCCCCCTTTTATAGGGATTCACGCCTGGCAAGGTCGAGACAACCAACTCGCCATTCAGGACGACGGTCTCATCTATGACAAATGGCGAGACGGCCGTCTCGCCAATCGGGACGGCGGTATCGACTTGTCAAATGGCGAGAGGGTCGTCTCGCCAAACAGGAACGCAGTCTCGCGATAGCAAGCTGCGAGACGGTCATCTCGCCAAACGAGACAGCGGTCTCGACCTTGCTAAATGGCGAGACGGAGGTCCCGATAAGCGGACGGCTGTCTCGACCCTTAAGGTGGAAATCCTTATTTTTTTATTTTTTTGTACAAAAAACCTTCCTACTCTAATATCGAGCCTATTGGTCTATCCTAAGGACCTTTTAGGCCTTGCCCATCTTCGAATCGGAGGTCTTCTGGTTTTTATTTTGAGGTCGAGCAAGATTTGGGGTCTACAGATGTCCTCCTTCACCTGACAAGCCGACTATTGGCTCAATATGCCAAAAGGATCGGCTGGAGGGTGAAAGAGTTAACCCTCTTGCCCGGTTGTCCTCCGGTTGGTTGTGGTAGCCGACCTTCTGGACGAAAAATGTGTATGCTTTCGGGATGCTCCTTGTGGACCCCTAATTTTGCCCGGTCTCTCAATAAAGGCTAAAGAGACTTCCTACAACAAAGACAAAGCTCGCCGGTCTCTCAATAAAGGCTAAAGAGACTTCCTACAACAAAGACAAAGCTCGCCTGACATCTCAATAAAGGCCAAGAAGACTTCCTATATGAAGATAAAGCTTTAACGGGCGTTTATCGGCATCAAACGACGTCTGAATACAGAAAGGAAAGCTTCCCAGGGGTCCCAAAACACAAAGGCTGGCCAAAACAGGTCGAGACGGTCGTCCCAAGGTCGAGACGACCATCCCAACCTTCCCTGGCCAAGTGGGACTGCCGTCCCAAGTGGGACTACCAGTCCCAGCTTTCAGGTGGTCTCAGCCTTTGCAAAAGAGGCAGTTGGGACGGCCGTCCCAACCCAGACGGCCGTCCCAAATGTGCAGGCAGCAAAAAACTATAAATAGGAGGCTCATTTGCCACTATTTCACACACCAGACAACTCCCAGTACTTGTCTTTTCTCTTCCTACTTCGAATGAACTCTCTGATTGCCTTAATAAGGTAACAATCAGTTAAGGAATCATATTCCAGCATTCGATTCTTCTGTAAAATTTAGTAGAGTCAGTGTCGTATTCGGAGAGGAGGGTCTTTGTAGAGCGAAGGATTGCCAAAACGCATCCTTACGATTAAAGATTCGCAATACAAAGCTTGCTACGGAGGTTCTATTCAATTCTCTTCTCTTTTACTGCTTTATTTATTGTTGTCTGTATGCAATGTAAACTAAAATCATGTAGATAGCCATTTTTAATATTATGCAATAAAATAGGGTAATCGCGTAATTTCTCGTAATCTTTACTTAAATGAATTAATCCGTCATAGGGAACCCGAAAGGGGCGTTATGGGGTGCTAACACCTTCCCCACACGTAACTAACTCCCATACCTAACTCTGGTTATAATGGGCAAGTTTGGTTTTTATTAAAATCAACGCCTTTTTATCCTTTTCCAATGTTTATGGTCAAAACATTGGTGGCGACTCCAAAAGAACCCTTATTGAAATTTTGGGCTTGAAAAATTTTGGGTTTGTTTAAAGCATTGGTGGCGACTCCAAAACATTGGTGTAGACTCAAAACATTTATGGACAGTTTAAAGCAATTTTGGGCTTGAAAAATTGGGTCAAATGTCATATTTTATATTATACAGGTACTAACATTAGTTTACTGTTTTATTTATCATTTTTTCTACAGATCTTCAAATAACATGATTCTAAAATAATTATAAACTGAAAGTGATGAAGATCTTATTGAAATACTCTGGCAAAGATCTTGTTGATTTGATGAAGTCAAGAATGAAGTCAAAGGAAACTTTGTGGCAGTCAAAAGTCACTTAGATAAAAGAGTAGAAGGATTAGTGTGTCTGCAGCTCTGCTTAGGTATAATCATTTCTATCTTTTCTGCTGCATGAGGTTTCTTCACTTAAAAGATTTTGCAAAATGCCTCTAAAAGCGATTAAACGGTCAAAACCAAAGTATTTTGATAAAAGCTTTCTTAATAAACTATTTTAACTAATAGCATATAAGCTTTATCAACTTAAATGTTCTTCACACTTTTATAACAGGTTTTTAACTGATATAACTTCGAAATAATCGATTGATTTCATTAAAAGAAGTTTTGAAAACCTTCTGTCAGTATTTTAACTGATACAACTTCGAAATAACCGATTAAAATAACTTAAAATGTTCAGAGAAGTGTTTTGGCAGTATTTTAATCCATACAACTTTGTTTTAATCGATTAATTTCATTTGGTATACTGTATGACTGATTAGAATGCGATTATGACCAATCAGAATCAGATATGATCGATCAGAATTTAGTTATGACCGATCAGAATTATTTCAATCGATTAAATTACGTTTCAATCGATTAAATCAACTTAAGAAAATTTATACTACGCGTTTTAATCGATTAATATGAGTTTTTATCAGTTAAAATCACTTGGAAAAGTTTACAAGAAGGTTTTGCAGTATTTTAATCGATTAACACGAAAATATCGATTAAAACAAATTAGAAGATTTTTTACAAAGAGTTTTAATTGATATAAACGTTATCGTATCAGCTTAAAACAAATCTGGAAAATAATCAAGAACGTTTTAATGGATTAAAAAAAGTTTTAACAGATTAAAATAAGGCTTTTAACAGATTAAAAGATTATTTTAATAGATTAATTAAACCAGCAATTTTGAAAATCTTCTATAAAAACAGAGTTGCTTGATCATTTTAAAACACACATCTGAAATACATCTTTTAGCAATCATTCAAGCAATCAAAAGTGCTACTTTCAAGAAAGAATCACGCTAGTTTTTGTGAAGTTCATCAAAGTTCTTTCTTGAGGCAAAACTGCATTCTTTTGAAGGAGAAACAACATATTGCAGAACTGCATAAAATTGGTTTGAGCGTTTTAGTTTCTTCTGTTTGTTTCTTTACATTCTTTTCTGTATTGTTGGTGCCTGGAATTGCGGGCATTGGTTTCTCTGCAACTGGAATTTGGTTGTAGAGGTTGTCAAGAACTGGAATTTGGTTCTTGGTGAAAGGTTAGGTGCAAGAACTAGAATTGTGGTTCTTGTGGTAGATTGAGTATGTGATTAAGGTTGTAATCTGTAAAACATTCAATCTAGTGGAACCCAGCTGAAATTTGGCTGGAGACTGGACGTAGCCCTGGGATTGGGTGAACCAGTATAAACCTTGGTGATATCTTTCTAATCCTTTCTTTTCTTTAATTCTGTTGCTGCATTTATTTTTTGATTGCTTGCTGTGTGATTCAAGAACAGATCTGAAATCTTAAATTTTGAAATAGATAATCTGTTAATTGCGAAAATCTTTCAAAGATCAATTCACCCCCCCCCCCCTCTTGATCTCATCCTCTTTTTCTAAAAATTGGTATCAGAGCAAGGTTCTTGAGAGTTATTCAAGTCTTTCGATCCATGGCTGGAAATAAATTTTCTGAGGGTGCTTGTATTGATAGACCTCCACTGTTTTGTGGAACAGATTATTCATTTTGGAAGATTAGGATGAAGATCTTTATTGAATCTGTTAGTATAAATGTTTGGAATATCATTGAACAAGAAACTGATATTTTTAACAAAGATTGGTCTAGCTTAAATGACTGTGAAAAAAAATTAATCCAAGATGATTGTATTGCCAAAAATATCATTATATCTGCACTTAACAGAAACAATTTTTTCAGGATAGCACGTTGTCAAACTGCTACACAAATGTGGAAAACCCTTGAAATGGCCTATGAAGAAACTACAGAGACATGCTTAATGGTCAATTCGGATTCTCTAATAACCAGTGTAAGTTCTGACTCAACAACTACTATGAACTATAGTTCTTTACAAGATGCCTTTTATGAAATGCATGATGTAGCTAAAAGATTAGAAACTGAAAACAAAAGATTAAAAAGTATGAATAATCTATTAGAAAACAAGATCACTATTCTTGAAAAGAAAATTGTTGATGAAGAAATCAAAAATGAAAATTCAGATATAGGTAATAACTTTGATTGCATGTGTAATGTTAAAGATTGTAAAAATTGTTCTGAGTTGCAAGAGAAAGTAACATATTTAATAAAGACTGCATCTAAACTAGCAAAAGGAAAGACTAGTTTTGATATGATACTTGACTCTCAAAAATTAGTTATTAACCGTGGTGGAATAGGTTTTATACCTCCCATTGGAAAGAAAACTAGAGTACTTAAAAACTATTTTACATATAGTAAATTTGTGTCATCTCCATTTGTTAAATGTTTTTACTGCATGAAAAAAGGTCATTCTGTGAAATATTGCAAAATTAAGAAATATGCTATTCCTAGAGGTAGAATGAAATGGGTTCCCAAAAATTCATTTTATATAACATAATTGGACCCAGTAATTAAAAAAGGGTACCAGAAATATGCCTAATTTGTTTTGCAGGAACAAATTCTGGAAGTCCCTGGGTATCAAATCTGCAAAATCTTTTTCTGGATTCTTGGACTGAGCATTTTAATTGATACAAAACTATTTTAATCGGTTAAAATCACTTACGGAGAATATCGGAAAAGCTGTCCAGTAGAGTTTTGATAAATTAAAATACGAATTAATCGATTAAATTGTTCTCCGAAATATAGTTTAGCTGTTTTAATCGATTAAAATGGATTTATATCAGTTAAAATCATTAAAAGGATAAAATTAACCGATTATTTCTCGTATAAATCGATTATTATTCTGATATATTCTTTTCCAGAACTTGTTTAATCGATTAAATATCAAATTAATCGATTAAAATTCTACTTCCAGTGCTGAATTAATTGTGTATTTAAATTTTAGTACTGCAACTATACTAATTTCTTTTTCAGGCAAAACAAACTGAAGATCTCTGGTACCTTGACAGTGGTTGTTCTAAACACATGACAGGTGATATTACAAAATTTTGCAACTTAAAACTAAAGAATGGCGGGACTGTTGTCTATGGGGATAATAACAAAGGAAGAATCCTTGGAATAGGTGACATCAAATGCGCAGAATTAGGTATTATTAACAATGTATTATATGTTGAGGGTTTAAAACATAATTTGATTAGTATCAGCCAGCTTTGTGATAAAGGACACAAAGTTGTCTTTGGACAAAATCAGTGTCAGATAATCAAATCAGATTCAGAACAGGTACTGATTACTGGTAAGAGGATCAACAATATTTACATGTTAGATACTAATTCTGCTCAAAACTGTTGCTTAATTTCGAAAGAAAATGATTCCTGGTTATGGCATAGGAGGTTAGCTCATATTCATATGAATCATCTAAACAAACTGATTTCTAGAGATCTTGTTGTTGGCTTGCCTAAACTTAAGTTTGTGAAAGACAAAGTATGTGATGCATGTCAAAAGGGGAAACAAGTAAAGAATTCTTTTTCACAGAAAAATATTGTTTCAACATCTAGACCTCTTGAACTTTTGCACATGGATCTCTTTGGTCCTTCTAGAGCTATGAGTTTAGGAGGAAATCTATATGCACTGGTTATAGTAGATGATTACTCAAGATTTACCTGAACTTTATTTTTAAAATTAAAATCTGATACTTTCCATTTGTTTAAGAAATTTGCGAAACAAATTCAAAATGAAAAAGGCTATTTTATCTCTTGTATTCAAAGTGATCATGGAGGAGAATTTTCAAACGAAAATTTCAATAAATTTTGTGATAAACATGGTATCAAGCATAATTTTTCTGCTCCTAGAACTCCTCAACAGAATGGTGTAGTTGAAAGGAAAAATCGTTCTCTTGAAGAGCTAGCTAGGACAATGCTTAATGAGAAAGCATTACCAAAATATTTTTGGGCTGATGCCGTTAGTACTGCTTGCCATGTATTAAACCGTGTTCTAATCAGACCTTTTCTTAAGAAAACCCCCTATGAATTATTCAAAGGTAAAAAGCCTAACATAAACTATTTCAGAGTATTTGGAAGTAAGATTTTTGTTTTAAACAATGGAAAGGAAAGTCTTGGAAAGTTTGATTCCAAATCAGATGAAGGTATCTTCTTAGGATATTCATTGAATAGCCATGCCTATAGAATCTTTAACAAAAGGCTAAATACTGTAGAAGAACCTGTCCATGTTATATTTGATGAGACTAACCCAAGTTTGCAGAATATTTCTGAATATAGTACAGAAGATGATGTTTTAACTGATAAAATGTATCAGTTAAAACTACCAGAATCACCAGCTTCTCAAAAGCAGGTTGAAAAAGGTGAAGAAACTAAAGAACAGCTGCCTAAAGATTGGAAAACTCCAAGAAATCTTTCAATAGACAACATCATTGGTGAAATAAATCAGGGAGTTTCCACTAGAAGATCTTTAAATAAATTTTGCAATCATATGGCATTTGTATATCAAATTGAACCTAAAATTGTATCTGATGCATTAAAGGATAATAACTGGATTAATGCTATGCATGATTAATTAAATCAATTCAC
The DNA here is from genome assembly GCA_963425845.1 of Sphenostylis stenocarpa. Taxonomy (NCBI): domain Eukaryota; kingdom Viridiplantae; phylum Streptophyta; class Magnoliopsida; order Fabales; family Fabaceae; genus Sphenostylis; species Sphenostylis stenocarpa. The sequence continues at coordinate 52,023,570 of OY731406.1, forward strand.
TAGAAATGAAGTATGGGAATTAATTCCAAAACCAGATAATGCAAATATTGTAGGTACAAAATGGGTTTTTAGAAATAAAATGGATGAAAATGGTATAATCACTAGAAACAAGGGCAGATTAGTTGCTAAAGGGTATAATCAGCAAGAAGGAATTGATTTTGATGAGACATATGCTCTTGTTGCTAGATTAGAGGCTGTTAGACTTTTGCTTGCCTATGCTTCAATAAAAAGTTTCAGGTTATTTCAAATGGATGTCAAAAGTGCTTTCTTAAATGGTTACTTGAATGAAGAAGTTTTTGTTACACAACCACCTGGTTTTGAAGATCATATTCATCCAGAATATGTTTATAGACTAAAGAAAGCTTTGTATGGTCTCAAACAAGCCCCAAGACAATGGTATGAAAGGTTAAGTAATTTTCTCATTTCTAAGGGCTATCAAAAAGGTTTGGTTGATAAAACTTTATTCCTAAAAAAATTAAATAATGAGGTAATTCTAGTTCAAGTATATGTTGATGACATCATATTTGGAGCCACTAATGTCTCTTTATGTAAAGATTTTATCAAAGATATGCAGGGAGAATTTGAAATGTCTATGATGGGAGAACTTAACTACTTTCTTGGATTACAAGTTAAACAACTTAAAGAAGGAAGTTTTACTGCATCAATCTAAATACTTGCACAAAACTTTTGAAGAAATTTGAGATGGAACATTGCAAAGAAGCATCAACACCTATGTCCACAAATTGCTATCTTGATTCGATGAAAAAGGAAAAGTTGTTGATGAAACCAAATATAGAGGACTTATTGGTTCTTTGCTATATCTAACGGCAAGTAGACCGACATTATGTTCGGTGTTTGTATGTGTGCCAGGTTTCAATCTGCACCAAAAGAATCACATCTTATTGCTGCAAAAAGAATCCTCAAATATCTCAAAGGAACTTTAAATGTTGGGTTATGGTATCCTGGTGAGTCCAAATAAATTTAATTGGATACTCTGACTCAGATTTTGCAGGTTGTAAGCTTGACAGGAAAAGTACCAGTGGCACCTGTCATCTTCTTGGAAGCAGTCTAATTTCATGGCACAGTAAAAAGCAATCATGTGTTGCTCTTTCTACAGCTGCAGCGAGTACATTGCAGTTGGAAGTTGTTGTGCTCAATCTCTTTGGATCAAACAACGACTTGAGGATTATGGTTTAATTCTCAAAAAGATTCCTCTGTTATGTGATAATACTAGTGCCATTATGTTAACTAAAAACCCAATTCAACATTCTAGGACAAAACATATAGAAATTAGACATCATTTCATTAGAAATCATGTTTTGAAAGGTGATTGTGAAATTTTCTTCATAGAAACTGAAAAACAACTAGCAGATATTTTTACAAAACCTATTGCTCGTGATCGGTTTTATAAAATTCGTACTGAACTAGGCATTTTAGATGCATCAAACATTACTTAGTTTTCAAAACTGATTGTTTTAATCAATAAAAAAAATCTTTTAAATCGATTAAAAGAATTTATACATCATTTTTCTTACTATTTTAATCGATTAAATGTCGAATTAATCGATTAAATGAACTTATGTTTCAAACTTTTGAATTCCTTCACTGTTTTAATCGATTAAACCTTTATTTCAATCGATTAAAACCATTAACAAGAAATTTTTAATCGATTTTGTCCTGTTTTTAATCGATTTTTATTCTGGAAAGAAAAATTAAAGGCTTTAGTTAATGGTTGTTCTTGTAACATGCTACTAAAGCGTGGTTCCCTTATCTTTACACGTGTTAATTGTATTCATTACAAACGTGTTAATGAAGATAAGCTTGAATCAACTTTGATTTGTCTTTACATGAGTAAAGTATCGTATCCATTTTTTTCTATTTTCGAAATCTAAGACATAATACATACCATGCATTGTTTTTCTTACGTTCCCTATTTTTGATGAAGTCAAAAGGGGAGAAAGAGTTGCTTTACTTTTTAATTTAGGGGGAGCAACAATTTAGGGGGAGAAATAGGAAAATAATTCATTTTTGGTTACTCACTAATCTATATTATAAAGTGACTTCTTTTGCAGAGTTATTATTCAAAGTGGTGTTTGTCTTCATCAAATAGGGGAGACTGAAAGTGATGAAGATCTTATTGAAATACTCGGCAAAGATCTTGTTGATTTGATGAAGTCAAGAATGAAGTCAAAGGCAACTTTGTGGCGGTTAAAAGTCACTTAGATAAAAGAGTAGAGGGATTAGTGTGTCTGCAGCTTCTGCTTAGGTATAATCATTTTTATCTTTTACTGCTGCATGAGGTTTCTTCACTTAAAAGATTTTGCAAAATGCCTCTAAAAGCGATTAAACGGTCAAAACCAAAGTATTTTGATAAAAGCTTTCTTAATCAACTATTTTAACTAATAGCATATAAGCTTTATCAACTAAAATGTTCTTCACACTTTTATAACGGGTTTTTAAGCTGATATAATTTCGAAATAATTGATTGATTTCATTAAAAGAAGTTTTGAAAACCTTCTGTCAGTATTTTAACTGATACAGCTTCGAAATAACTGATTAAAATCACTTAAAATGTTCAGAGAAGTGTTTTGGCAGTATTTTAATCGATACAACTTCGTTTTAATCGATTAATTTCATTTGGTATACTGTATGACCGATCAGAATGCGATTATGACCAATCAGAATCAGATTTGATTGATCAGAATTTAGTTATGACCGATCAGAATTATTTCAATCGATTAAATTACGTTTCAATCGATTAAATCAACTTAAGAAAATTTATACTACACATTTTAATCGATTAATACGAGTTTTTATCAGTTAAAATCACTTGGAAAAGTTTACAAGAATGTTTTGCAGTATTTTAATCGATTGAAACACGAAAATATCGATTAAAACAAATTAGAAGATTTTTTACAAAGAGTTTTAATTGATATAAACGTTGTCGTATCAGTTAAAACAAATCTGGAAAATAATCAAGAACGTTTTAATGGATTAAAAGAAGTTTTAACAGATTAAAACAAGGCTTTTAACAGATTAAAAGATTATTTTAACAGATTAATTAAACCAGCAGTTTTGAAAATCTTCTATAAAAATAGAGTTGCTTGATCATTTTAAAACACACATCTGAAATACATCTTTTAGCAATCATTCAAGCAATCAAAAGTGCTACTTTCAAGAAAGAATCACGCTAGTTTTTGTGAAGTTCATCAAAGTTCTTTCTTGAGGCAAAACTGCATTCTTTTGAAGGAGAAACAACATATTGCAGAACTGCATAAAACTGGTTTGAGCGTTTTAGTTTCTTCTGTTTGTTTCTTTACATTCTTTTCTGTATTGTTGGTGCCTGGAATTGTGGGCACTGGTTTCTCTGCAACTGGAATTTGGTTGTAGAGGTTGTCAAGAACTGGAATTTGGTTCTTGGTGAAAGGTTACGTGCAGGAACTGGAATTGTGGTTCTTGTGGTAAATTGAGTATGTGATTAAGGTTGTAATTTGTAAAACATTCAATCTAGTTGAACCCAGCTGAAATTTGGCTGGAGACTGGACGTAGCCCTGGGATTGGGTGAACCAGTATAAACCTTGGTGATATCTTTCTAATCCTTTCTTTTTTGATTGCTTGCTGTGTGATTCAAGAACATATCTGAAATCTTAATTTTTGAAATAGATAATCTGTGCGAAAATCTTTCAAAGATCAATTCCCTCTTGATCTCATCCTCTTTTTCTAAAAATTGGTATCAGAGCAAGGTTCTTGAGAGTTATTCAAGTCTTTCGATCCATGGCTGGAAATAAATTTTCTGAGGGTGCTTGTATTGATAGACCTCCACTGTTTTGTGGAACAGATTATTCATTTTGGAAGATTAGGATGAAGATCTTTATTGAATCTGTTAGTATAAATGTTTGGAATATCATTGAACAAGAAACTGATATTTTTAACAAAGATTGGTCTAGCTTAAATGACTGTGAAAAAAAAATTAATCCAAGATGATTGTATTGCCAAAAATATCATTATATTTGCACTTAACAGAAACAATTTTTTCAGGATAGCACATTGTCAAACTGCTGCACAAATGTGGAAAACCCTTGAAATGGCCTATGAAGAAACTACAGAGACATGGTTAATGGTCAATTCGGATTCTCTAATAACCAGTGTAAGTTCTGACTCAATAACTACTCTGAACTATAGTTCTTTACAAGATGCCTTTTATGAAATGCATGCTGTAGCTAAAAGATTAGAAACTGAAAACAAAAGATTAAAAAGTATGAATAATCTATTAGAAAACAAGATCACTATTCTTGAAAAGAAAATTGTTGATGAAGAAATCAAAAATGAAAATTCAGATATAGGTAATAACTTTGATTGCATGTGTAATGTTAAAGATTGTAAAAATTGTTCTGAGTTGCAAGAGAAAGTAACATATTTAATAAAGACTGCATCTAAGCTAGCAAAAGGAAAGACTAGTTTTGATATGATACTTGACTCTCAAAAATTAGTTATTAACCGTGGTGGAATAGGTTTTATACCTCCCATTGGAAAGAAAACTAGAGTACTTAAAAACTATTTTACATATAGTAAATTTGTGTCATCTCCATTTGTTAAATGTTTTTACTGCATGAAAAAAGGTCATTTTGTGAAATATTGCAGAATTAAGAAATATGCTATTCCTAGAGGTAGAATGAAATGGGTTCCCAAAAATTCATTTTATATAACATAATTGGACCCAATAATTAAAAAAGGGTACCAGAAATATGCCTAATCTGTTTTGCAGGAACAAATTTTGGAAGTCCCTGGGTATCAAATCTGCAAAATCTGTTTCTGGATTCTTGGACTGAGCATTTTAATTGATACAAAACTATTTTAATCGGTTAAAATCACTTACAGAGAATATCAGAAAAGTTGTCCGTACAGTTTTGATCGATTAAAATACGAATTAATCGATTAAATTGTTCTCTGAAATATAGTTTAGCTGTTTTAATCGATTAAAATGGATTTATATCAGTTAAAATCATTAAAAGGATAAAATTAACCGATTATTTCTCGTATAAATCAATTATTATTCTGTTATATTCTTTTCCAGAACTTGTTTAATCGATTAAATATCAAATTAATCGATTAAAATTCTACTTCCAATGCTGAATTAATTGTGTATTTAAATTTTAGTACTGCAACTATACTAATTTCTTTTTCAGGCAAAACAAACTGAAGATCTCTGGTACCTTGACAGTGGTTGTTCTAAACACATGACAGGTGATATTACAAAATTTTGCAACTTAAAACTAAAGAATGGCGGGACTGTTGTCTATGGGGATAATAACAAAGGAAGAATCCTTGGAATAGGTGACATCAAATGCGCAGAATTAGGTATTATTAACAATGTATTATATGTTGAGGGTTTAAAACATAATTTGATTAGTATCAGCCAGCTTTGTGATAAAGGACACAAAGTTGTCTTTGGACAAAATCAATGTCAGATAATCAAATCAAATTCAGAACAGGTACTGATTACTGGTAAGAGGATCAACAATATTTACATGTTAGATACTAATTTTGCTCAAAACTGTTGCTTAATTTTGAAAGAAAATGATTCCTGGTTATGGCATAGGAGGTTAGCTCATATTCATATGAATCATCTAAACAAACTGATTTCTAGAGATCTTGTTGTTGGCTTGCCTAAACTTAAGTTTGTGAAAGACAAAGTATGTGATGCATGTCAAAAGGGGAAACAAGTAAATAATTCTTTTTCACAGAAAAATATTGTTTCAACATCTAGACCTCTTGAACTTTTGCACATGGTTCTCTTTGGTCCTTCTAGAGCTATGAGTTTAGGAGGAAATCTATATGCACTGGTTATAGTAGATGATTACTCAAGATTTACCTGGACTTTATTTTTAAAATTAAAATCTGATACTTTCCATTTGTTTAAGAAATTTGCGAAACAAATTCAAAATGAAAAAGGCTATTTTATCTCTTGTATTCAAAGTGATCATGGAGGAGAATTTTCAAACGAAAATTTCAATAAATTTTGTGATAAACATGGTATCAAGCATAATTTTTCTGCTCCTAGAACTCCTCAACAGAATGGTGTAGTTGAAAGGAAAAATCGTTCTCTTGAAGAGCTAGCTAGGACAATGCTTAATGAGAAAGCATTACCAAAATATTTTTGGGCTGATGCCATTAGTACTGCTTGCCATGTATTAAACCGTGTTTTAATCAGACCTTTTCTTAAGAAAACCCCCTATGAATTATTCAAAGGTAAAAAGCCTAACATAAACTATTTCAGAGTATTTGGAAGTAAGGTTTTTGTTTTAAACAATGGAAAGGAAAGTCTTGGAAAGTTTGATTCCAAATCAGATGAAGGTATCTTCTTGGGATATTCATTGAATAGCCATGCCTATAGAATCTTTAACAAAAGGCTAAATACCGTAGAAGAATCTGTCCATGTTATATTTGATGAGACTAACCCAAGTTTGCAGAATATTTCTGAATATAGTACAGAAGATGATGTTTTAACTGATAAAATGTATCAGTTAAAACTACCAAAATCACCAGCTTCTCAAAAGCAGGTTGAAGAAGGTGAAGAAACTGAAGAACAGCTGCCTAAAGATTGGAAAACTCCAAGAAATCTTTCAATAGACAACATCATTGGTGAAATAAATTAGGGAGTTTCCACTAGAAGATCTTTAAATAAATTTTGCAATCATATGGCATTTGTATCTCAAATTGAACCTAAAACTGTATTTGATGCATTAAAGGATAATAACTGGATTAATGCTATGCATGATGAATTAAATCAATTCACTAGAAATGAAGTATGGGAATTAATTCCAAAACCAGATAATGCAAATATTGTAGGTACAAAATGGTTTTTAGAAATAAAATGGATGAAAATGGTATAATCACTAGAAACAAGGCCAGATTAGTTGCTAAAGGGTATAATCAGCAAGAAGGAATTGATTTTGATGAGACATATGCTCCTGTTGCTAGATTAGAGGCTGTTAGACTTTTGCTTGCCTATGCTTCAATAAAAAGTTTCAGGTTATTTCAAATGGATGTCAAAAGTGCTTTCTTAAATGGTTACTTGAATGAAGAAGTTTTTGTTACACAACCACCTGGTTTTGAAGATCATATTCATCCAGAATATGTTTATAGACTAAAGAAAGCTTTGTATGGTCTCAAACAAGCCCCAAGACAATGGTATGAAAGGTTAAGTAATTTTCTCATTTCTAAGGGCTATCAAAGAGGTTTGGTTGATAAAACTTTATTCCTAAAAAAATTAAATAATGAGGTAATTCTAGTTCAAGTATATGTTGATGACATCATATTTGGAGCCACTAATGTCTCTTTATGTAAAGATTTTATCAAAGATATGCAGGGAGAATTTGAGATGTCTATGATGGGAGAACTTAACTACTTTCTTGGATTACAAGTTAAACAACTTAAAGAAGGAAGTTTTCTGCATCAATCTAAATACTGCACAGAACTTTTGAAGAAATTTGAGATGGAACATTGCAAAGAAGCATCAACACCTATGTACACAAATTGCTATCTTGTTCTTCAATTTCATTTTGTTTGTTCTCTTAACTCTTCATCTTCTAATCTCAGTGTTGAATTATAATCTGTTTATGCTTAATAAACCGAAACTAATATCACAGTTTGCTTAATTCTGTGTTAGAGATGAGATTATGTGATGTATGCAATGCTTAATTGTATAAGGATAATTTAGGGTTAATCTTCGCTTAGTTGGTTAATTTCATGTTGAAATAAGGGTTAAGGAAAATTTGGGATTAATCTTCGCTTAGTTGGTTAATTTCATATTGGAACAAGGGTTAAAGCTAATTTGAGATTAATCTTCTCTTAGTTGATTAATTTCGAATTAGAATATAATTTGGGATTTATCTTCGCTTAGTTGGTTAATTTCGAATTAATTTCGTAATCTAGGATAAGTGACACTACATTAGAATCAAGAAATCAATTGCATTTTAATCTGTTTTTAATCCGCATTTTTATAATCTGCTTTTGTTCTGTTTCATCTAATATTTTAATTTTGAAAAACTCCCGTTTTTTTTGTTACTGTTCTAATTTTAAAAATTGATAAGCTTTGATAGAAATTTGTGGTCTTTGGGAGACGACCTAGGAAAGCTTCCGAGTACTATATTTATCTGTTTTAATTATTTAACCGAGTACGACATCGATCAAATTTGTACACACCCCCATCTGGTGTTTGACGAGTATGAATCCCCGTCTAGTAAGCCCCCTTTTGTAAGGCCTAATGAGTACACACCCCCATCTGGTGTTGAGTCCACTTCGTGGGACCGGTTGCGACTTAGTGCTCTTGCTCATGCGCAGTTTTTTGCCTGTGTGTAGGTCTTTGTCTTCGGGACTTTTCTTTGTCCCGAAGTGGTGGTGGCGGCTTACTGCTCTGGCTCATGCGCCGGAGTTTGTGAGAGATACTCTTTTGGTAGAGTCTTCTGGTGGTCATCCAGCTTGTTGATTGCTGGGGAGTCTTTTGTCTTTTGACTTTTGCTTGTTGTTGAAAAAAAATTTGGTCAATGTAGTTGTCTTGCCAATCTGCTTTGGCTATCGCTTTGATTTTATTCTTGTCTTTTTCCGCAGTTTTTTTTTTCTCGCGACTTTGGATTTTGGATTTTTCGGGACTAAGCGTAAGTCTTTTCACTTTTTAGTCTTTTTTTGTTACGCTGACTTTTTTCGAAAAGAGAGAGTAAAGACAAATGGAAATTTTTTTATTTATGATAAAATTTATTACAATAGTTATTTTTGGGTAATATCCCTAAGACGGAAGTGGACTCGAGCCGGGAGATGATCCGGGAGGGGGGAACTGCTGATACATGTGTCTTTGGAACTCTTCCTGGCTCTGGACTGAGCTGAGATGTTCTTGCTAGAGCAGTGTCAGGTCTTGTCTCATCCCCTCCTATATTTGGCCGAAGGTCTCCAGCCGGGTCTCGAAGATATCCTGTCTCAGGGGCATCTGGTCGAACTGTTGGCGCATGTCGTAGATGTTGCGGTTAATGCCAGCGAAGCCGTCCCCGTACTGCTGTTGTTGTTGTCGCTGTTGTTGTTGATGTTGTTGCTGAAATTCTGGGGGCGTCAGCATGTCCTGCATCGCCACCAGATCTTGAAGGTCTAGGTTCATGACGAGCGATGGGTGAAGAGCCATCTAGGTCCCTTGCCGGATGAGCATCCCCATGCTAACAAGCATAGACCCGCTGATGTATTCAGGTCAAAGATCGGAGGGGATGCTCTCTCCACCGCGGCACCCCCACTTCTCAGCTAGTGGGGTGATGAGGGGACCCATGAGGATGGCTCCCACAGGACAGCACCCGAAATCTTTAAGGGCATTCACGAAGAAGTAGCTAGGATTGCACCGACGCCCATGGAGCATGCAGTGCAGGGCAAAGAGGTCAGGGTGGGTGACCTTTCCCTGACTCTCCTTCCGCCCATGAATGGTCCCCGCCAGCAGCTTGTGGCAAATGTGAAGAGCAGGTAGGAGAGCGAACCCTTTCAGTAGGGTCGGCAGGACTTGCGCCCCGATGAGATCCTCCCACATCTCACCGACTGTGAGGGTAGGCGGCCGCTCATAGACAGCTCCTTGATACCCTGGGGTCAGGATATCCTCGGGTTGTACGAAGCCGATGGAGACGTTGAATTCATCCAACATCGTAGTCCGGTAAGACCCATTCATGAAGTAGGAGACCATCTTGACCGGAGGGATGTCTAGGATCATGGTGGGTAGCTCCATCAGCATAATGGAGGCAAGGAACTCCATTACTGCCTGCGTATACATGCGGGTAGGAGGAGGCTGGAGGAGGAAGTCCCACTCGATGCTCTCAATGAATCCCCGAACCTCTTCCTCCCATCCAAAATCGGCAAGGATGCGGAAGTCCAACCTCAGCATGGGATGCCAGGTATAGCCCCGGATGTGCTCGAGCCGGGCCTGGTGCTGGGGCATTAGTTGGGTCAGGTCCAGAGGAGTCGGGGCCGGAGCCCCTACCCCTCTTCCTAGAAGTCTCTCCTCTATGCATTTTTTATGAGAAAGCACTCAAGAATGTAGAAAAGTATGTATGAAGATGCAAAAATGGATGCTTAAAACCAACCCCAAGGCCCCTATTTATAGATTTCCGCTGCAGGGTCGAGACCGCCATTTGGGATTTTGGGACAGCAGTCTCGATTTTGCAAGACTCGGGACCACCGTCTGGAACTTCGAGACGGCGGTCTCGTTTTGGGCCTATGGCGAGACGACCTTCTCACCAAGCAAGAAGGCGGTCTCGTTTTTGTCCAAAGCGAGACAGTGGTCTCAAAATTTGGGAAGGCGGTCTCGTTTCTACGCGAGTCGAGGCGGCGGTCTGAGAAGTTGAGACAACGGTCTCGATTTTTAGCTGATTTTTTTTTTAAGAAAATAGGACCTTGTTCAAAAACATTTCATGCATGCAATGTTTTCATGTTTGATGTCCTATAATTCTATTTCATTAGTTTTTTCAAAAGGATTGACTGGTATGTCTTATAGACGGGGGGCCCTCTGATGTTTTGCTTCTCTGCTATACTCGTTTGTGCCGTTTTGGACTTAACGTGACCGAAGAATGACTTTTGGTTTGGAGAGCATACTTTGCCATGTCGGTGCCCTTTTTCCTTGCTTTAGGGATTTCAATCCTCTTGTTGATTATACGCTTCCATATTCCCAAAGTAATTGTTAGAATAATATTGTGAGGGTCAAGAGAAAAGAAGTAAAGGGGATAAATTCAACGACTTGTGTTTTAGATGGTTCATTTTATTTAGAAAAGATTTTGTAAGAATGGTTGGCTAGGGTTGGCTTGAGTGTTTTAGCTGTCGTCTAAACCAACGTTTTTCTTTGTAGATTTGCGCCTTAGCCTATTTCCACTGTTTTTATGGCTAATTGATTTCCCTAGTTCGCCCTTCGGGTTTTCGAACTAGGATATTGTGCATTTGGTCCTATCTTTTGTTTAGGTTCCCTTTTTTTTTGGGAATCCTTATCGGACCTTATTTTGTAACCCTAACTTTTGCCTAGGCTATCCTTTATTTTTTTTTTGGGTGTCCTAACGGGTTGACCCCATCTTTTGCATAGCCCCCTTAGTGGGTTTCCTACCGGGTACTTTGCCCCTTTTTTTTTTTGCCTTTGGCTTTCGTGGGATCTTTCTTTTCTTTTTGTTTTTACACAATATTGGCAAAACACAACTTTATTTATGGTGAGGTAAAACCTTATTTTGTCCTTCTAATCAATCAGCTTGGTTATTATGGCAATGGTAAATTTTGATTATTTTTTACGTCTTTTTATTCTTCTCTTTTTTGTTTGTTTGTTTAGACAAGGCTATTATGAGGTCTAGACATGAAGTAGCAAGAAGAGAAATGAATAGTAAGAAATATATTCTTTATTAATTAATAAGGGAATATGTTCTCAAAAGATGCCCGGGGGTCGGGCTAGCCCCGGGGGATAATCTCTAACAATCATTGGGTTTACATCCCTTAAGAAAAGAAAAAGAACTCCTAATGACTAGGGTTGCTCGCGACGCTTGTATCCCTCCGCTTCGGAACATCTGCTTGAGGGTGCGGAGGGGAGACTTCCCTTTTCTTCTTTCTGCTCGGCCCTTCGTAGGGTCATATCCTAGCCCAAACTTTAAAGGGTTATCTTTGCATTCTGGGGGTTCCCTCATCCCTTGGGAATTTGCCCCCAATCCCTGGCTAGGATGGTAGCCATGTTTCATCATCATGCGGGATACCTTCGTATTATTGGGAAGTCTCTCTACGTTGGCAATTTCGAGCGCTTGAAAAGATGTTTCAAGGGCCTCTTCAGTCGCATTCACATAAGGTTGGGTAGACGGTCCACTGATCAGGATATCGTCTTCTGCTTGGACTGTGATCAGCTTGTCATCTACTATAAATTTGACTTTCTGGTGAAGCGTTGAAGGCACTGCCTTAGCGTCATGAATCCAAGTCTGCCGAGGAGACAACTATATGTTGGAGTAATGTCCATTACGTGAAAATCAACGTTGAAGATAGTGGGTCCGATTTGGATTGGCATATTGACTTCTCCCACTATTGCTCGTTTGGATCCGTCGAAGGTTCGAACGATTTTGCTGCTTGGGCGCAAGCGGGTTCCTTGAATAGTCAACTTGTCCAGTGTGCACTTGGGCATCACGTTCAAGGATGACATGTTATCCACAAGAACTTTAGCGATGAGATACTCCTTGCACTTGATAGAAATGTGCAAGGGCTTGTTGTGGTTCGACCCCTCTAGGGGGTGTAGACCCCTAATTTTGCCCGGTTTCTCAAATAAAGACAAAAAGATCACCCATAACAAGATAAAGCTCGCCCAACATTTTAATGAAGGCCAAGAAGACTCCCTATATGAAGATAAAGCTTCAACGGACACACATCGGCATCAAACGACGTCCGAAAAAGGAAAGGAAAGCTTCCCGGGGGTCCCAAAACGCGAAGGCAGGCCAAAACAGGTTGGGACAGTCGTCCCAAACTGGGACAGCCATCCCAAACACAACAGGCCGTCCCAAACACAACAGGTGGTCCCAAATACAACAGGCCGTCCCAAACACAACAGGCCGTCCCAAACACAACAGGTGGTCCCAAACACAACAGGCCGTCCCAAAACACAACAGGCCGTCCCAAACACAACAGGTGGTCCCAAACACAACAGGTGGTCCCAAATACAACAGGTCGTCCCAAACACAACAGGCCGTCTCAAACACAACAGGTGGTCCCAAATACAACAGGTCGTCCCAACCTGCCAGAATCAAGTGGGACGCGCGTCCCGAAAGTGGGACGGCCGTCCCAAAGCCCAATTTAAATGGGACGGCCGTCCCGGGTCCCCAGGTGGTCTCGCCCTGTGTAAAATTGCCATTTGGGACGGCCATCCCAGTCCAGACGGCCGTCCAAACCCAGATGGCCGTCCCAAAGCGCGCCAGCTGCGAAAACTATAAATAGGAGGCTCATTTGCCACTTTTTCGGAACACGAGACACTCCGAGAGCTCCGAAACACCTTAAAAAACTCGAGCACTTGTCTACTTCTCTCCCTCTCTCGAATGATCTTTCCGATTGCCTTAAATAGGTAACAATCGGTTAAGGAATTATATTCGGCATTTGATTCTTCTTTAAATTTTTAGTGGAGTCGATCTTGTATTGGTGAGGAGAGTCTGTGTAGAGAGAGGGGTTGCCAAAACGCATCCTCACAGTTCGAGATTCTCAATATAAAGCTTGTTACGGAGGTTCTTTTCAATTCTCTTCTCTTTTACTGCTTTATTTATTGTTTTATTTAGCTTTATTTATTGTTTACGCCATGTAGAATAAAATCATGTAGATAGCCATTTTAATATCTCTTTTATTGCTTTATTTAGCTTTATTTATATAAAATTATGTAGATAGCCATTTCAATATTATGCAATAAAATAGGGTAATCGCGTAATTTCTCGAAGTCTTCTCTTTAAACGAATTGATCTGTCATAGGGAACCCGAAAGGGGCATTGTGGGGTGCTAACACCTTCCCCACACATAACTAACTCCCTTACCTAACTCTGGTTATAATGGCCAAGTTTGGTTTTCATTAAAATCAATGCCTTTTATCCTTTTCCAATGTTTATGGTCAAAACATTGGTGGCGACTCCATAAGAACCCCTTTTCGAAAACCTTGCTTTTATTAGAGGATAATTAAATTGTTGGACACTTCGGAAGCAATGAATATATTTTAAAACAAATACGCGAGTCTAAACCATCTTTTCGCGACCGCTCGCATAAACGTTCGAGACGTCCTCAGACGTCGGAAAGGGACGGCGGCGACAGATGGCGACTCCACTGGGGAAGCTAGAGAGTTGATCCCATTTAGTGACAGATAAATTCAAAACTAAATAAAGATTTGAAATTACGCCTTTACCCTCCGTATGTTTTTACTGTATGGCTTTAATAACTGCTGTATGATTACTTCTGCAAATTGTTTGAAATATAAACTGCACACAAAAACCCTTGCACACAACGATCCCTCTATACCCGGGGGCAAGAGTGAATACCTTTAGGGAGTGGGTGGCGGATACGACCGGCTTGTTGGCACACGGGGCTACATCCGTTGTCGGAAACCACCAACTCAAGGTGATAACTCTCTTCTTTTGGTCTAAGGGTGTCGACACGGAGTTCCGTGCATGACCCGAGGATCGAGAGATTGAGAGGTCCCTATAATGGGGGCACCTTGGGAACCTTTGGCCTGGTGAGAACAATTAGAACCACCTAAACCAAGCACATCTCTGCAGGAAAATCCCACCTCGTGATTAATTAAGCGTGGCTTTGCTCGTGGATGTATGAATTGTGTGTACATACGTTTGTCTGCATTTGTATTGATGCATTAGCATAGGGTAATCATATAACGAGACAAAAAAATGAAAAAACCCTAAAAATCATAAAAGTGATAAGACAAACCACCTTTATCTTGGACGAGTCTTCGATTAAGCTAGCCTGGTTTCGAGGTTCTTTGTAAGCTAAGTAGCCACGCGACCGAGCGGAAGAGATAAAGGGTCATAAAAAAGGTAAAACCAGTTAAAACCATAAAAATACCTTTTGTAAAAAAAAATAAAATTTTTTTGACAAAGTCGTATCATTCATACCATATCATTCAATAAGTGTAAAACCAAGAGAGAAAACCAATGCATTAAGAAAAGTATGCATAAACATCATAATAAAATCTCTCATACATAAACACATTCATCCTAGGGCATATTTATTCCACGCTAATCATTTAAAATAAAAAGTTATAATAAGAATCATTAAAATCATTTAGAAGGTGGTTGGTCTTCCGCCAGTCCTCACTCGTGCTCAAAAGTCTAAGAAGATGGAACAACTAGAAGAACAAAACCGGAAGCTCACCGCTGAGCTTACTACGCTGAAAGAACAAATGGCTCAAATGTTAGAAATGATGCATCAACAGAATCTTCATCAAGAGGGTCCTCGGAATGGACAAGCCTCTCACCAAGAAGAAGAAGAGGAACCTCAAAATGAGCACGATCAATCGACACAAGAACGAGTACATATTCATGCTCTCGAAGTATCAAAAAAACAAATCACTGCTCTTGAAGAGAGGTCGAGAGCCATGGAAGGTCATAACTTTGATATAAAAGAGGCGGCTGATATGTGCCTCGTCAAAAATATCCAATTCCCTAACAAGTTCAAAACTCCGGATTTCCCAAAATACATGGGAACGACTTGTCCAAGAAGCCATCTTACAATGTACTTGCAGTAAGATGGCTGCACATGCTTGATAATGAAAAACTCCTGATCCACTTGCTTTCGGAGAGCTTGGTCGAATCGAGCTTTAAACCGGTATATGCAACTAGAAGGAGGGCAAATCCAAACACTGGAGACATCCGCGGATGCGTTTCTTCGTCGTTATAAATACAATATTGATCCGACCCCGAAAGAGCGAGATCTACAATTATTAAGCAAGAAAAATGACGAATCCTTCAAAGCATATGCCCAAAGATGGAGGGAATTGGCGAGCACAAGTGGAACCTCCTCTATCCAGACAAGGAAACTACATCCATGTTCATCAATTCTCCGACTGGTCCTTATTACGACAAAATGATAGGGAATACATCAACACTCTTTGCGGATGTAGTCATTATAGGAGAAAGAGTAGAGCAAGGTTTGAAGAGTGGAAGAATTGTACAACAAACTCCCTCCAATTCCTCTACTCAAACTTTTAAAAGGAATTTTGGAAAGAAGAAGGAAGGAGACGTGAATGCAATTAATATTACCACTCCTTCGCCTCCTCCCAACAAACCAAGCCACGCGAGACAAGAGAGGAAATTCACTTCCATACCTACCTCCTACGGAAGTCTGTTTTTGAAATTATTGGACGCCAAGCTCCTCGTGCGTATCCCTCCCAAGAAAATGGAGCCACCCTATCCAGAATGGTATAAACCAAATGAAAAATGCAATTATCATTCGGACGCTCCAGGACACTCTGTAGATAATTGCATGGCTTTAAAGCATAAGGTCCAAGATTTAATAGATGCGGGATGGATTACCTTTGACGCATCTACTCCAAAGGTGGACGACCAACCCTTATGAAAGCCCGAGTAAAAGACAGGATAAGGGAGACCAGCAGATTAGGGCTCATCATTTTTACCATTTTTTTTGCAATAAACATAAAGAAATAATAAAAGCTTCCGATGTATTTCTCGTGATCCTTGCCCATGATCACGAGATTTTTGGTTAAATTGGGCTTTGTGAATATTTTCTTCTATCAATACAATGAGGCATTTTTTTTCTCTTTCATTCTTTTCTCTCTCATACATCTAATAAAGGAATCTAAAACAAAGCATAACCCATACGGTCATGTACGTGATTGAAAACTCCTTGGAAGATCCGAAAGTCGAAGACGAATGGATTGAGTCGGACAGATGAGGAGGGGACCATTTCCCAGGACATGCAAAGACTGTTAGAAAAAGAAGCTCAATCAATACAGCCCCATCGGAGAAAAGCTGAGTCTATCAATTTGGGATCAGAAGATGATAAGAAAGAAGTAAATATTGGGACCCAAATTGACGATGATGTCGAGAGAAAAACTAATACAATTGCTAAGAGAATATATGGACGTGTTTGCGTGGTCCTACCATGATATGCCCGGAATCGATAAAAGTATAGTGGAGCATCGATTACCATTAAAAGAGGGATTTCGACTGTTAAGCGAAACTTAGAAGAGTAAAACCGGAATGGTCCTTAAAAATTAAAGAAGAAGTAGAGAAAGCAGGTTGGATGGCAATTTCCGATCGTTTCAAAATACCCTGAATGGTGGCAAACATCGTGCCGGTTGTAAAGAAAAACGGAAAAATCGAGTATGCGTAGATTACGGGACTTAAACCATGCAAGTCCAAAAGATGACTTTCCCTTACCACATATCGATACGTTGGTAGATCACACTTGCTACAAATACTCTCTATTCTTTCATGGACGGATATGCGGGTATAACCAAATTAAATTGGCTGTTCAAGATAGAGAAAAAACTTCCTTCATTACGCCATGGGGGACATTTTGTTATAGAGTAATGCCTTTTGGACTTAAGAATGCAGGGGCAACCTATCAAAGGGCTATGGTTACACTATTTCACGATATGATCCACAAAGAAATCGAAGTATACGTGGATGATATGATTGTCAAGTCCAAAAATGAGACAGATCACCTCCTACACTTAAAGAAACTATTCAATCGACTTCGAAAATACCAGATTAAGCTCAACCGGCTAAATGCACATTCGGAGTACGATCGGGAAAACTCCTTGGGTTTATTATTAGTAAAAGAGGAATTGAGGTGGACCACGATAAGACAAAGGCAATCATAGAAATGCCTCCACCAAGAACGAGAAAAAGAAGTCGAGAGGGTTCTTAGGCCGAATAAACTACATCGCACGGTTCATTGCGCAATTAACGGATAAATGTACGCCCATCTTCAAGTTATTGCGTAAAAACCAATCGACAGGTTTGGAACGATGAATGCCAACAAGCCTTCGAAAAGATCAAAATATGCCTAACTAATCCTCCGATCATCGATACCACCTGTGGAAGGGAGACCCTTAATTCTTTACCTATCGAGTACTCGACGAATCCATGGGATGTGTACTCGGTCAACAAGATGATACTGGTAAGAAAGAACAAGCCATATATTACCTCAGTAAAAAATTTCTAAACTATGAGACCCGTTATACACCACTCGAAAAAACATGTTGTGCATTGGTGTGGGCAACTCAACGCCTTCGACAATATATGGTCAGACATACAACTTGGTTAATTTCCAAAATGGACCCCATCAAATACTTATTTGAAAAACCCATTTTGACCGAAAGGATAGCTAGATGGCAAGTACTCCTCTCGGAATTTGATATTATTCATGTCACTCGAGAAAGCTATCAAAGGCGAGTCCTTTGGCAGATTACCGGCACATGGGCCAACAGACGAATATCAATCCCTCCAAGATGATTTTCCAGATGAGCACATAATGCACATCCAACATGAAGAACTAGAGAATAATGAGTGGATCATGTTCTTCGATGGAGCTTCAAATTTTCTAGGACACGGGATCGGAGCTATTTTAATATCTCCCGAAAAGAAATATATCCCAGTAACAGCCAGATTAAACTTTGATTGCACAAACAATATGACAGAATATGAAGCTTGTGCTCTAGGTATTCAAGCGGCCTTAGATCACGGGGTAACCAAACTCAAAGTATTCGGTGACTCATCCCTTGTTATTTACCAGCTCAAGGGTGAATGGGAAACTAGAAACTCCAAATTAATCCCTTATTTGGAGCATATCCGTAAGATGACTTCACAAATGGAAAACATTAGTTTCGAGTATATCCCTCGGGAGGATAACCAGATTGCGGATGCGCTGGCAACATTATCATCCATGTTCGCACTAGGGCAAGAACATGAGATGCCCATCATCCAAGTCAAAAGGCACGACAAACAAGCCTTTTGTATGATGGTGGATAATGAAAAAGATAAAACCCCTTGGTATCAGGACATAAAGCGATACTTGACAAAGGGTGAATACCCAGAGGGAATTAGTGACAATGATAAAAGGACCATTCGGAAAAGGGCTATAGGATTTATGTTGATAGGAGAAACCCTCTATAAAAAGAATTGTGATTCTACTTTGTTAAGATGCGTTAATCCCGAAGAAGCCCAGATATTGATCAAAGAAATACATGAAGGAACCATTGGGACTCATGCACCAGGGCATATCATGGCTAGGAAAATCCTCGGAGCGAGGATACTTTTGGTCCACAATGGAAAAAGATTGTTATCGAGTATGCTAGAAAATGTCATAAATGTCAAATACACGCGAGATAATGTACATGTTCCACCGATACCTCTCAATGTTATGGCTATCCCTTGGCCGTTCGCTATGTGGGGCATAGATGTCATCGGACCTATTGAGCCTAAGGCGTCTAATGGTCACTCGATTCATTTTGGTGGCCATTGATTATTTCACTAAGTGGGTAGAAGCTGCATCTTATGCACATGTGACTAGAAAAGTAGTGGTCACCTTTATTAAGAAAAATATCATATGTCGATACGGCATTCCACATCGTCTCATTACGATAACGGGACCAATCCGAATAATAAAATGATGGAAGAACTATGTTATGACTTCAAAATTCAACACCATAATTCTTCTCCTTATCGGCCCAAAATGAATGGCGCGGTCGAAGCAGCCAATAAAAACATCAAAAAGATTGTTCAAAAGATGGTTAAAACCTATAGAGATTGGCATGAAATGTTACCTTTTGCTCTTCATGGTTATCGAACATCCGTACGGACTTCAACAGGGGCTACTCCATTTTCCCTGGTATATGGTGTAGAGGCCGTGTTACCAATAGAAATCGAAATACCTTCCTTGCGAATCATAATGGAAACAAAACTAACAAAAGCCGAATGGGTTCAAAGCCGATACGATCAATTAAACCTTATCGATGAAAAGCGGCTGAATGCTATATGTCATGGACAAGCCTATCAAAAGAAGATTAAAAAGGCTTATGATAAAAAGTTCCACCCTCATACTTATCAAGAAGGGGATCTAGTTATAAAGAAATTGCTTCCAACCCAGAAGGATAAAATTGGAAAATGGGCAGCAAATTATGAAGGACCCTTTGTGGTTAAAAGAGCTTTCTCAGGAGGAGCACTTATCCTCACCAATATGGATGGAGAGGAACTTCGACACCCAATCAATTCGAGACGCGGTGAAGAAGTATTATGCTTGAAGACATTGCTCATGACCCGTCGGGAATGAAAACCCGCAAAGGGCATCCCTGGGCAAAAGATAGGGTCCATATCCCTCGCTAGGATACGTCCTAGGCAAAAAAAAAAGAAAAAAAAAAAGAAAAAAAAAAGAGAGCAATGGTTACTTTAGTCGAAAACCGAAAAGGCGGCTAAAGTAACATTCTTCCGAAGCAAGCGATCTGCATGGTCTTCACTCCGAGCTCAAGCATCTCAACTGAAGCAATTAGGAGAACCAGGGGGCAGATATCATGGACATGACTGTATAAGCCTAAACAGATACGACCAACCCCGACCACCCATTCTTCTAAATACCTTTTGTAATCCTTCCGTAAAAGAAATAAACTTTTGCTCATTTATCAATAAAATTCCCTTTCATTTCCTTCCTCTTGACCAAATATTATGGAAATGCCTCTTTATTGATAAATCATAAATATGCGCAAAGACCTTTAATCAAAGATCAAACATGCATCTAAAAAAAAAAAAAAAAAAAAAAAAAAGGGGAAGCACATAAAAAATAATAATAAGAAAATAACAAATGCCTGCTAGTATATTCTTAGGTAAAAACTAGGGTAGCTCTGCTAGATCGGAAATCCCAAAAAGAACGATCTAGGCAAAAGATAAGGCAACAGCCCCCTAAGACATTCTAGGCAAAAATTAAGGCAGCCCGCTAGATTGAAAACCCGTAAAGGGCGAGTCTAGGCAAAAGATAGGGCTAAAACCAAGAGATGGATAAAAGAAGAGCCCAAGCATCACGGTCATAGAAGATGAGCCCACCAGGCATATTCATAAGAAAGCCAATGAGAGAAGGCCGAGTCACTTTCTAAATGCATCAAAAATAAACAAACGTTAGATTGCATCTAAGACATCCACACACAAAGTAGTCGCATAATACGACTTTGTCAAAATCAATAAAAGAATAAAATAAAATAATTTTTCAAATAAATAAAAATGCATATAAGGAATCTAGCCTCCATACTTATAATTGAAAAACAGGAGACGCCAAAATCCAGTCTCCATATGAAAATAAAAGTCGCGAAAATAAAAGGCGAAATCTGAACCACTTTAGCAAAATAAGGAGCTTCGAAGAAACTAGCTCCAATCACCAACCTTCTACACCGACAAGAGGAGATACCTCAATAGGAAAAAGCCAATGGAAAAGCTCGATAAATCCTCAAGTGGATCCTTGCCTACTCCAAAGGCAACACAAAAATTATCTCATGACTCGGCATCATCACTTGAGTCATCAAACATAAATCATTTAAAGCCGCAATCAACATCCTTCCATCCAAGAAAAAGGAAGTCATCAATGTAGAAAAGCCAACGGAAAGGCTTAATTATCCCCAAGCGGATCCTTGCCTACTCCAGAGGCAAAACAAAAAGATTACCTCATGACTCGAAGACATCACCGCATGAGTCATCAAGCACACTCATTAGAGAGTCGCCGCCTCGAAGAGTTCATCAAAGAAAGATCACGCAAGAATCCATCAAAGAAAGCACAGAATCAAATCAACCAAATCGCTAAGGGGCAACAAAAAGAAAGAAGAGAAAAGCCTTTCATCCTCTAACAAAGTCCACTGCATGAAAAAGCCGAAAGAAAATCCCCAAGAAGAGCACATCAAGAAAAATCTATAAAGGGAGAAAATGAGAAGTTTATATCCACAGGAAGCCAATAAAAATCCCCAGGGATCACTACGAAGAAAAGAGAAAAATATATATCTTCCCATCTAACGTGCATGAAAGGCACACATATAAACCCATTCCCCAGCAGGAATAAGAACATAAACAAAAGCCAGTTCAAGCAATAAGGAGTCAAAAGCTCCGTTTCTCCCCCTTTGGGTGGCAATTCAAAAGAGATTTCAGGCAGAATAATCAAATTCTCAATGAATCATCCAAAAGGAAAACTATCACCGGTGAGCCTACAACAGAACATCTATTTGCTCAAAAATAAGCAAAGAGCTAATGTCCCAGAGAAATGGGAAATCAACCTATGCGAGAGGTAACGCAAGCCCAAAGGCATAAAAGTCTTCACCATTGTTGAAGCAATTGCCTAAAGGCACAATCAAAGTCCCCAGTAAATTCCTGCCTAAAAAGGCAACCAACAAAGAATCCCCGGTAAAACCGGATGAGTAAATTAGAAAAGTCAAAAAGAAAGAAAATCAATCATTCCTCATGGAATAGGCGCATAAGTCGCCAGAAACCGGATGAGGGTTAGTACTCATCAATCAAAAAGGATATACCAAAAAGAGCATTCCGGGAGTCTGTCAAAATGCAGATTCATACCAGGTGAGGATAGGTACTCACCGGAGCATTATACTGAGTAAAACTCAAACACCGGATGGGGGTGTGTACTCATC
Source organism: Sphenostylis stenocarpa (assembly GCA_963425845.1). NCBI lineage: Eukaryota > Viridiplantae > Streptophyta > Magnoliopsida > Fabales > Fabaceae > Sphenostylis > Sphenostylis stenocarpa. The sequence continues at coordinate 52,045,726 of OY731406.1, forward strand.
GGGCCTTACGGAAGGGGTCTACCGGACGAGAGGTTCGTACTCGTCAAACACCGAGATGGGGGTGTGTACTCATCGGGCCTTACAAAAGGGGGTCTACCGGACGGAGGGTTCGTACTCGTCAAACACCGGATGGGGGTGTGTACTCATCGGGCCTTACGGAAGGGGTCTACCGGACGAGAGGGTTCATACTCGTCAAACACCGGATGGGGGTGTGTACTCATCGGGCCTTACGAGAGGGGTCTACCGGACGGAGGGTTCGTACTCGTCAAACACCAAATGGGTGTGTGTACTCATCGGGCCTTACGGAAGGGGTCTACCGGACGAGAGGGTTCGTACTCGTCAAACACCGGATGGGGGTGTGTACTCATCGAGGCCTTACGGAAGGGGGTCTACCGGACGGAGGGTTCGTACTTGTCAAACACCGGATGGGGGTGTGTACTCATCGGGCCTTACGAAGGGGGTCTACCGGACGGAGGGTTCGTACTCGTCAAACACCGAGATGAGGGTGTGTACTCATCCGGCCTTATAGAAGGGGGTCTACCAGACGGAGGGTTCGTACTCGTCAAACACCGGATGGGGGTGTGTACTCGTCGGGCCTTACGGAAGGGGTCTACCGGACGAGACGGTTCGTACTCGTCAAACACCGAGATGGGGGCGTGTACTCATCGGGCCTTACGAAGGGGGTCTACCATGGCGGAGGGTTCGTACTCGTCAAACACCGGATGGGGGTGTGTACTCATCGGGCCTTACGGAAGGGGTCTACCGGACGGAGGGTTCATACTCGTCAAACACCGGATGGGGGTGTGTACTCATCGGGCCTTACGAGAAGGGGTCTACCATGGCGGGGTTTCGTACTCGTCAAAACACCGGATGAGGGTGTGTACTCATCGGGCCTTACGGAAGAGGGTCTACCGGGCAAAGGATTATACTCGTCAAAACACCGGATAGGGGTTGGTACCTATCAAAAATATTTATCATCCGAAAGATCGGCCAAGGAATATCCGAAGAATAACCAGGGCAAAGGGTTAACTCCTTCCCCTACCAGCTAATCTTATCGGCATATTAGGCCAATAAATTAGCTAGGCAGGTGAAGGGGGGGCAGCTGTAGACCCCTAATTTTGCCCGGTTTCTCAAATAAAGACAAAAAGATCACCCATAACAAGATAAAGCTCGCCCAACATTTTAATGAAGGCCAAGAAGACTCCCTATATGAAGATAAAGCTTCAACGGACACACATCGGCATCAAACGACGTCCGAAAAAGGAAAGGAAAGCTTTCCGGGGGTCCCAAAATGCGAAGGCAGGCCAAAACAGGTTGGGACAGTCGTCCCAAACTGGGACAGCCATCCCAAACACAACAGGCCGTCCCAAACACAACAGGTGGTCCCAAATACAACAGGCCGTCCCAAACACAACAGGCCGTCCCAAACACAACAGGTGGTCCCAAACACAACAGGCCGTCCCAAACACAACAGGCCGTCCCAAACACAACAGGTGGTCCCAAACACAACAGGTGGTCCCAAATACAACAGGCCGTCCCAAACACAACAGGCCGTCTCAAACACAACAGGTGGTCCCAAATACAACAGGCCGTCCCAACCTGCCAGAATCAAGTGGGACGCGCGTCCCGAAAGTGGGACGGCCGTCCCAAAGCCCAATTTAAATGGGACGGCCGTCTCGGGTCCCCAGGTGGTCTCGCCCTGTGTAAAATTGTCCTTTGGGACGGCCATCCTAGTCCAGACGGCCATCCCAACCCAGACGGCCGTCCCAAAGCGCGCCAGCTGCGAAAACTATAAATAGGAGGCTCATTTGCCACTATTTCAGAACACAGACACTCCAGAGAGCTCTGAAACACCTTAAAAAACTCAGAGCACTTGTCTACTTCTCTCCCTCTCTCGAATGAACTTTCCGATTGCCTTAAATAGGTAACAATCGGTTAAGGAATTATATTCGGCATTTGATTCTTCTTTAAATTTTTAGTGGAGTCGATCTTGTATTGGTGAGGAGAGTCTCGTGTAGAGAGAGGGGTTGCCAAAACGCATCCTCACGGTTCGAGATTCTCAATATAAAGCTTGCTACGGAGGTTCTTTTCAATTCTCTTCTCTTTTATTGCTTTATTTATTGTTTTATTTAGCTTTATTTATTGTTTACGCCATGTAGAATAAAATCATGTAGATAGCCATTTTAATATCTCTTTTATTGCTTTATTTAGCTTTATTTATATAAAATTATGTAGATAGCCATTTCAATATTATGCAATAAAATAGGGTAATCGCGTAATTTCTCGAAGTCTTCTCTTTAAACGAATTGATCTGTCATAGGGAACCCGAAAGGGGCGTTGTGGGGTGCTAACACCTTCCCCACACGTAACTAACTCCCTTACCTAACTCTGGTTATAATGGCCAAGTTTGGTTTTCATTAAAATCAATGCCTTTTATCCTTTTCCAATGTTTATGGTCAAAACATTGGTGGCGACTCCATAAGAACCCCTTTTCGAAAACCTTGCTTTTATTAGAGGATAATTCAATTGTTGGACACCTCAGAAGCAATGAATATATTTTAAAACAAATACGCGAGTCTAAACCATCTTTTCGCGACCGCTCGCATAAACGTTCGAGACGTCCTCAGACGTCGGAAAGGGACGGCGGCGACAGGGGGAGTTCTTCATCTGTGATGGTGAGGTGATCGCTTGTCATAATGTGACTGATGATCCTCTCAACTTTTTCATGGGATATATTGTGAGGTACATGCGTTTCTCTTAAGACCTTCGTCAGAGCGTTTTGAGTTGTCTTTGCGGGTGTATGATTGAGTTGGTCGATAATGGAATACTCGTTTTGCCTTATGAACTGGAGTAATTCGTCGGTCTCCTCCTTGGATTCCTTTTTTCTCTTTCTTCGGTCTATTTATTTTTCCCTTTATTTTTGGGGACATCTTCTTGCAACTCCTTGGAAGAGTATATCCTTCCGCTTCTGGTCATGCCCCCAATGCCGGCTATATTGGAGATTTCCTCCTTTATTGGTGAAGATTCTCCATATCACCACGGTATAGCTTTATTTTATTCATAGGGGAAAGGATGAGGCATAAATAGTCGCACAGGCATCCTTGCCCCCTCTTCCTTATTGACTTTGAGAACCAACGGTCGAGGCTTATTATCCTCTTGTGGTGAATTGACCGTTGGGGAGAGCTTGATTAGGAACGATTTTCTCTCCATCCTTTTGATTTGGAAGACGTGTTAGTTAATCCTTCCTTTTTATTATCTTATTTATTAAAAATGAAGGAGGGGAAATTAAATATGCAAATGAATAATATGCATGCAAGTAGACAATTATTGAATAATGAAATTTTATATATTCGTAGAAAGTGTACATTCTCCTACTCCACACTACGAAGCAACTTTTGACAGAAACGGAAAAGCCTAAAGAAACCAACAGGCGGGTCTTGATCTCTATGTAACTCTCTTTCGGCTTCCCGGACATGACGAGCAAGTGCTTCGGTTTGCTTTTGGACCGCTTGGCTCATATCTTCACTATATTTTGTAGCCTCTTTGATTTTCGCCTCTTGATGGACGACCAAGGCTTGTAGCTCCTCGAGTTTTGCAAGGGCTCGATCTTTTTCTTGTAGTACTTGACCATACTGAGCTAACCCATCTCTTTCTTTGTAGCGTAGCACAGTGAGACTTCTGTTAAGCCTCTGGTTGGCCTCCCTCTCTTGGTGTATTTCAGACTGAGTCCTTGTGAGGTCTTGTAATAACTCCTTGATTGTCTGAGCCTGTTTTGCACATTCGGCCTCAAGGCGTGCTGATTTGGCGGTTATTTCCTGAAGTTGGTTATCCGAGCTGGTTATAGTAACTTTGGATGCTCAGATAACTTGCTCGTTAGAATCAGCACATTGATCCTTGAGGCGCTCTATCTCGTGGTCCTTCTTCTTGCATTACCTCTGGAGACTGTCTATGGTGAGGATATATTCTTGCTCTCTTTCTTCAAGGGCCCTCATCTGAGCTCCCATGATTTCTATCCTCCGGGTCAAGGCATCGACTTGGGTTTGCAGCTCTTCACTGTTTGAAAGCACAATAGGTGAGGCAGATGGTTGTGACATCCCTCTACTTCTTCTCCACTCCTCGTAGTCACTAGAGGCAGCCACTTGAGCTTTTCCTAGCTCTCTATCTCCCATGAAGATTGGTTTCTCCCATGCTCTTCTTACAGCAAGCGAGTTAGCGACAGTGCATGGTTCTCCGAAGAAACAGAGTCCTCCGAGCTCTTCCTGGGGTATTGCAGTCTGGGTCCGCATGAGTTGTCTCATAGCCACCCTTGGAGAATAGGCTATGCAACCTCTAAGTCCTATTAATGGTATGCTCGGATAATCTCCACATCTGATAAGGATTGGGCCAGGTCGGAACCAAGGGCATACCCAAGATAATTAGTTAACGTCTCATTTTTCTATCTTGACCTTCCATTCCATGGTCGTGCGTCGGTGGAGAGGGATTTTGAGGAAGCTTCTCAAAGTGTCGAGGAATATCCCCATATGAATAGAAGCGTAAAAATGTGTGATACCCCACACAAAAAGCAGTGAAGAGCAACATGTAAGTGTTTTTCCTTGCTTGTGGTGATAGAATTCCACTGAGAGCAAGGTGTCGGCAAGAAGTGCAGGCAAGGGACTCTTTGAGTTTACGTTCCAGGCAAAGAAGGCGTCCATGACGGCTTGGTCCACTGTGTCGATATGGAAGGGAAACAAAATTGTTCCAAATAAGATTAAAGCCAGGGTTTTGTTGAAAGCTACCCATTCTGCCCTTTCAGCCAAAGCAGACAAATGGTCTTCTAACATTGTGACTTTCCAACCCTTGACATTCCCTTTTACTATCAGGGTAGTCTACCGAAACGACAATCAAATGATGGCACCGACTTGTGCTGCAGAAGTATATGCTCCATGACGGATATGGACCCCGACTTACTTGGGTCATTTTAGCATAATCTCATACTCCTCCAAAGTAGGCACCATATCGAACTGGGGGAATTCGAAGCAGTGCAGACTAGAGTTCCAAAAATGAACTAGAATCCTGATAAAAGTAGGTTCGACACAGATCTTCAGCAGGTCGAGAATCCGTCCATAGGATTTTTCGAAATCGGAGCGCACCTTTGGTGGCATCAATGCGCAAAAACGTTCTAATTTCTCAGCATGGTATCGGGGAATGTCCACTTTCTTCAATTGTCTACTAATCCCCTCCATTTTCTAAAAAAACAAAATGCATGCTTATGAACATGATGTTTATTATAGGTATGCATGGAGTGTTTTGTTTTTTCCTATTTATCATGTTTTATTTTTACATGATGTATGATAGCTTTTGTGTGTATTTCAAAAATAAACTACCTATATGGATGTTTAATGTTTATGAACAAGATCCCTTTCTTATTTGATTGGGTTTTTATTTGATTTGATTTTTTTATGGTTTTATTTTATAGCCTTTTATCTCTTCTGTCGGATTGCGTGTCTACTTAGCTTACAAAGAACCTGAAACCAGGCTAGCTAAAAGGCAAACTGTCCGAGATAAAATGGTTTATTACGAAAGAATAGTGTTAGTGTCCCTGATATCTTCTGTCGGACTGCATGGCTACTTAGCTTACAAAGAACCTGAAACCAGGCTAGCTAAAAGGCACACTGTCCGAGATAAGGGTGTTTATTGCGAAAATATTTATTGTGTTTTTTTTTCTATTCTTATTTGTTGTTTGGTTATGCTATACAATCAAATGCAACAAACAAATGCACACACAATTCACTCATCCGCAAACGCGTAAGAAGACGTTTTAATCACGAGGTAGGATTTTCCTGCAGAAAAGTGCTTTGGTAAAGGTAGGTTTTAACTGTTCTCACCAAGGCTTAGGCCCCCAAGGTGCCCCCATTATAGGGTCCCCACTCTCCAGCCTTCCGACCATGCTTAGCACTAAGGCCATAGTCAGTCTTTGTGCCAAAAGAGGAAGATTATCACCTTGAGTGGTGGTTTCCGATCATATCAGTGGTTTCCGATCATATCAGTGGTTTCCGATCATTGCAAGGGTTTGTGTACAATTTGTATTTCAAACAATTGCGTAAAATAAATAAACAACAGTTATTAAAGCCAAACAAATAAACATGTTATAAACACAAGGTAGGGTAAAAGCAAAATTTCTAAGTTTATTTATTAAACCGGCCCATCACTAAATGGGATCAACTCTCTAGGTTTCCCCAGTGAAGTCGCCATCTGTCGCTGCCATCAAAAGAGGCGGTCGGAGTGATGCGATTGTTCCGACTTCCCATTTTCGTGTTTTAGGTGGGTGGTGTTATAACGCCTCTAGGTTGTCCGATAACCAGGATGGACCTAGGGGCGAGGTTTTCGAAAGGGAGCTTTTAGGTTGTCCGATAACCGGGTTGCACCTAAAAGCAAGGTTTTCAAAGAGGGTTCTTATGGAGTCGTCATCGATGCTTTTACCGAAAACATCGGAAAAGGAAAAAAGAAGGCGTTGGTTTTTTAAGAAAAATCAACGTTGGCCATTATAACCAGAGTTGGGTAAGGGAGTTAGATACGTGTTGGGAAGGTATTAGCTTCCCTACGACGCCCCTTTCGGGTTCCCTATGATAGGCCGGTTATTTCGTAAATAAACTAAAAATGATGCTTTTACCCTTTTATTTTCAGAATTAAAAGATAACGACTACATAGTCCTAATTAATGCACATGTAAATGATAAAGCGATAAAAGAGAGAGAGATTGAAGAAACCTCCGGAGCAAGCTTTGATTAATTCTTAGAAAGTTAGGATGCGTTTTGGCAGTCCTTCGCTTTACAATGTTGACTTTTCTCTCTCGAAACGCTATAAAAACTCTCTAAGAACTCTCAGAAAACTCCGAAAATGCTTCGAAGGGCTCTAAAAGAAGAATTCTAAGAAATGCTAGAAGGAGAAGTGGAAGAACTGTGTGAAATGAGGGGGAGAGTACCCCCCTTTTATAGGAATTTCGCGCCTGTCAGGTCGAGACCACCGTCTCGCCTGGCAAGGTCGAGACGGCTGTCTCGCCATTCGGGATGGCGATCTCGTCTATGACAAATGGCGAGACGGCCGTCTCGCCAATCGGGATGGCGGTATCGACTTGTCAAATGGCAAGAGGGTCATCTCGCCAAACGGGAATGTGGTCTCATGATAGCAAGTGGCGAGACGGTCGTCTTGCCAAATGAGACAGCCGTCTCAACCTTGCTAAATGACGAGACGACGATCCCGATAAGCGAGACGGCGGTCTCAACCCTTAAGGTGGAAATCCTTATTTTTTTTTATTTTTTTGTACAAAAAACCTTCCTACTCTAATATGGGGCCTATTGGTCTATCCTAAGGACCTTTTAAGCCTTGCCCATCTTCGAATCGGAGGTCTTCTACTTTTTATTTTGAGGTCGGGTAAGATTTGGGGTCTACAATAACCAATTTGCATATGCCTTCGCCACTTTATCATCCATGTTCTCTTTAGATCAAGAGCATGAGTGCCAACCATCCAAATCAGGTTGCATGACAAACAAGCTTTTTGCATGACAGTGACTAGCGAGCAAGACAAAAACCCTTGGTATCACGACATTAAGTGATACCTCACGAAGGATGAATATCCCGAGGGAATCAGTGATAATGACAAAAGAACCATCCGGAAGAGGGCCGCAGGGTTTGCATTGATCGGAGAAACCCTTTATAAAAAGAATTTTGACTCCACTTTGTTAAGGTGTGTGGATCACGAGGAGGCTCAAACTCTGATAAAAGAGATTCACAAAGGAGCTTTCGGGACCCACGCGCCAGGGCATGTCATGGTAAAGAAGATCCTAAGGGTAGGATATTTCTAGTCCACAATAGAAGGCGACTATCACCAATATGCTAAGCGATTCCACAAGTGTCAAATCTACGTCGATAATGTTCATGTCCCGCCCGCACATCTCAACATCTTGGCCACACCATGGTCATTTTCCATGTGGGGCATGGACTTCATCGGACCCATCGAGCCCAAAGCATCTAATGGTCACCATTTTATCTTGGTGGTCATTGACTATTTCACTAAATGGGTAGAGGCGGCATCCTAAGCACACATAACTAGGAAAGTGGTAACCGCCTTCATCAAGAGAAATATTCTATGTCGGTATGGTATCCCTTATCGGCTCATTACTGATAATGGGATGACCAAACTGAACAACAAGATGATGGAGAAATTATGTCGAGATTTCAAGATTCAACATCACAATTCCTCTCCATACCGACCCAAAATGAACGGTGCAGTGGAGGCAGCCAACAAAAACATCAAAAAGATCATCCAAAAAATGGTGATAACATACAAGGATAGGCACGAAATACTGCCCTTCGCCCTACACGGATATCGGACTTCTGTACGGACCTCCACCGGGGCCACTCTATTCTCCCTCATATACGACATGGAGGCCGTATTGCCAGTGGAAGTCGAAATACCCCCCTCCCTAAGAGTCATTATGGAAGCAAAGTTGACCGAAGCAGAATGGGTCCAGAATCGGTACGACCTGCTTAATTTGATCGAAGAAAAACGACTGGACGCCATATGTCATGGGCAGGCCTATCAAAAGAAGATCAACAAGGCCTACAACAAGAAGATCAATCCCCGCATTTTTCAAGAGGGGGATTTAGTAATAAAGAAACTGCTTCCCGCCCAGAAGGACAAACTTGGAAATGGGCAGCAAATTACGAAGGACCCTTTGTGGTTAAGTGAGCTTTCTTAGGAGGAGCCCTTATCCTCATTAACATGGACGGAGAAGAGTTTCAGCACCTGGTCAACTTAGACGCGGTGAACAAATATTACGCTTGAGGGCGCTGCTCATGACCCGTCAGGATGAAAACTCGCAAAGAGCATCCTTGGAAAAATATATGGTCCATATGCCTCACTAGGATACATCCTAGGAAAAATTTAGAGGTAAAAAAAAATAAACAAAAAAAGAGAGCAATGATTACCTTAGCCAAAAACCCCAAGGCGACTAAGGTAGCGTCCTTCTAGAAGCAAACATGCTTTGCATAGTCTTCACTCCAGGCTTGAGCATCTCAACTGAAGCGACTAGGAGAAACACGAAGGCGGATGTTAGGGACATCATTGTTATAGCTTATTGTAGACCCCAAATCTTGTCCGGCCTCATAATAAAGACCAGAAGACCTCCTTTTCGAAGATGGATGAAGCCTAATAAGCCACTAGGAAAGACTATTAGGCCCCATACTAGGATAGGAGGGATTTTTGGCATAAAAATAAGGATTTTCGCCTTTTAGGGTTGAGACCGCCGTCTCGGATTCGAGACGGCCATCTCGCCTTGTCAGATGAGACGGCCCATCTCGACCTGACAGGCGCGAATCCCTATAAATAGGAGCCCCATTCCCCTCATTTCCCACAGTTCTTCCTTTCTATCTCTACATTTTTCTTCAAATTCTCTCTCCAGACCCCCTCCGAAGCATTTCTGAGAGTTTTCTAGAGCGTTTTTGAGCGTTTTCGGCATTGTAACGAGCGGAGGGCTGCCAAAAAGCACCCTAAAACTCAAAGAATTAATAGAAAAGCTTGCTTCGGAGGTTTCTACTTTCTCTCTCTATCTTTTACTGCCTTATTTTAAAATTACGCAATAGACATTAGGGTCATGTAGTCATAGTTTAAAATTCTGCAAAATAAAAGGGTAAAAGCGTATTTTCACGGGTTATTTATTTAAAATAGCTGGCCTATCATAGGGAACCCAAAAGGGGCGTCATAAAGGAACTAACACTTCCTTTACATGTAACTAACTCCCTTACCCAACTCTGGTTCTAATGACCAAAGTTGGTTTTTCAAAAACCAACGCCTTTTTACTCCTTTTCCGATGTTTCCGGTAAAATCATCGGTGGCGACTCCAGAAGAACCCTTCAAAAATTAGCTCTTGGGTTAGCCTGGTTATCGGACAACCCAAGAGCGCCCTTTCGAAAACATCGGCTCTAGGTTCAGCCCGGTTTTTGGACAACCTAAAGGCGTTGTAACCACACCAATAAAAACGCGAAAATTGGAAAGTCAAAACCATCGCGTCGCTCCGACCGCCTCGTTTTGACGGTGGCGACAGATGGCGACTCCACTGGGGAAGCCTAGAGAGTTGATCCCATTTAGTGATGGGTCAGCTTAAAAAATAAATAAACCAAGAAAATTATGCTTTTACCCTACCTTGTATTATAACATGTTTTAATGCTTGGCTTTAATAACTGTTGTTTGTTTATACTTACGCAATTGTTTGAAATACAAATTGTACACAAACCCTTGCACATTACAGTTCCCTCTATACCCGGGGGCAAGTGAGAAATCCATAGGGAGTGGGTGGCAGGTACGGTTTGCTGTAATGATGGCCTTGTGCCCACCAGTGTGATCGGAAACCACCACTCAAGGTGATAACCTTCCTCTTTTAGCACAAAGACTGACTATGGCCTTAGTGCTAAGCATGGTCGGAAGGTTGGAGAGTGGGGACCCTATAATGGGGGCACCTTGGGGGCCTTAGCCTTCGTGAGAACAGTTAGAACCTACCTTCGTCAATGCACTTTTCTGCAGGAAAACCCTACCTCTTGATTAAAATGACTTCTCGCCTGTTCGTGGATGATCGAATTGTGTGTACATCTGTTTGTTGCATTTGTCTGTTGCATAACATAACCAAACAACAGAAAAATCACAAAAAACATTTTTCGCAATAAACGCCCTTATCTCGGACAGCCTGCCTTTTAGCTAGCCTGGTTTCAAGTTCTTTGTAAGCTAAGTAGCCACGCAGTCCGACAGAAGAGAGAAGGGACGCTAACTATTCTTTCGCATAAAGCAATATTTTTATCTCAGACAGTCTGCCTTTTAGCTAGCCTGGTTTCAGGTTCTTTGTAAGCTAAGTAGCCACACAGTCCGACAGAAGAGATAAAAGGCTATAAAATAAAATAAAAATCAAATAAAGATCCAATTTTAAAACAATAAATGGGACCTTATTCAAAAATATTACACTCATTCATATAGGTAGTTTATTTTTCAAAAAAACACGCAAGTATCATACAAAACATGATAAATAAAAATAAACACTCACATTCATTCAATAAGCATCATTTTCATAAGACAAGCATTTTGGTTTTAGAAAATGGAGGGGACTAGTAGACAATTGAAGAAGGTGGACATTCCCTGATACCATACTGAGAAGTTGGAACGGCTTTGCGCAATAATGCCACCAGAGGTCTGCTCCGACTTTGGAAAATCCTATGGACGGATTCTCGACCTGCTGAAGATCTGTGTCGATCAAGTTTTCGTCAGGGTATTAGTTCACTTCTGGAACTCCAGTCTGTGCTGCTTCGAATTTCCGCAGTTTGATATGGTGTCAACCTTAGAGGAGTACGAAATTATGCTAAAATGGCCCAAATCAGCTAGGGTCCATATCCGCCACGAGGCATATACTCCTGCAACATAAGTCGCTGCCATCATCCAACTGCCTTTCCGGCAGACTACCCTGATAGGAAAAGGGAACATCCAGGGTTGGAAAGTCTCAATGTTAGAAGACCATCTGCCTAATTTGGCTGAAAGAACAGAATGGGTCGCTTTTAACAAAACCCTGGCCTTAATCATATTCGGAACGATCTTGTTTCCCTTCCACCTCGACACCGTGGATCAAGCCATCATGGACGCCTTCTTCGCCTGGGACGTGAACTCGAAGAGTCCCTTGCCTGCAATTCTTGCCGACACCTTGCTCTCAGTGGAATTCTGTCGCCAGAAGCAAGGAAAAACACTTCGTTGCTGCTCTTCACTGCTCTTCGTGTGGGGCATTACGCATTTTTACGCCTCTACTCACATGGGGGTGTTCCCCGACCCTTTGAGGAGCTTCTCCAAAATCCCTCTCCAACAACGCTTAACTTCAGAGTGGAAGGACGAGTTGGAACAATGGAACGCCAACAATTTATCCTGGGTCTGCCCTTGGTTCCGACCCGGCCCAGTTCTCATCAGATGTGGAGACTATCCGAACGTACCCTTGATAGGACTCAGGGGTTTCATAGCCTACTCACCTAGAGTAGCTATGAGGCAGCTCATGAGGACTCAAACTACAATTTCTCGAGGGGAACTCGGAGGACTGTGTTTCTTCGGAGACCCATGCACAATCGCCAACTCACTAGCCGTAAGAAAAGCATGGGAGAAACCAGTCTTTATGGGAGATAGAGAGCTAGGAAAGGCTCGAGTGGCTGTCTCCGGTGAATATGAGGTATGGAGAAAAAGAAGAGGGATGTCTCAACCATCCACCTCACTCATTACAAACGCCAATAGTGAAGAGCTGCAAGCTCAAGTCGATGCCTTGACCCAGAGGATAGAAATCATGGGAGCCCAGATGAGGGCCCTTGAAGAAAGAGAGCAAGAATCTATCTTCACCATAGATGATCTGCAAAGGCAATGCAAGAAAAAGGATCATGAAATAGAGTGCCTCAAGGACCAGTGTGCTGACTCTAATGAGCAAGCTATCCGAGCATCCAAAACTGCCAGAACTAGCTCGGATAGCCAACTTCAAGAAATAACCGCCAAATCAGCACGCCTTGAGGCCGAATCAGGAAAACAGGCTCAGACAATCAAGGAGTTTTTGCAAGAGCTCACCAAAACTCGGTCAAAAATACGCCAAGAGCGAGAGCCCAATCGGAGACTCAACAAAAGTCTCGCTGAGCTACGCTGCAAAGAAAGAGACGGGCTAGCTCAGTACGGCCAAGTACTACAAGAAAAGGACCGAGCCCTTGCAAAACTCGATGAACTGCAAGCCTTGGTCATCCATCAAGAGGCGAAGATCAAAGAGACTCAAAAGTACAGTGAAGGTATGAGCTAGGCGGTCCATAAGCAAAGCGAAGCACTTGCTCGTCACGTCCGAGAAGCCGAAAGGGAATTACATAGAGATCAAGACCCGCCTGTGGGTTTCTTTAGGATTTTTCGCTTCTGTCAAAAGTTGTTTCGTAGTATGGAATAGGGGAATGTACACCTTCCAATGGATAAATGAAAATTTTCTTTTTTCAACAATTGTCTACTTGCATACATATCATTCATCTGCATATTTAATTTCCCCTCCTTCATTCTTAATAAATAAGATAATAAAAAGAAAGGATTAACTGACACGTCTTCCAAATCAGAAGAATGGAGAGAAAGCCACTCCTAATCAAGCTTTCCCCAACGGTCGACTCGCCACAAGAGGAAAATAAGCCTCGACCGTTGGTCCTCAGAAATAAAGAAGAGGGGGCAAGGACACCACTGCGACTATTTATGCCATGTCCTTTCCCCTACGAGTCAAATAAAGTTGTACCGTGGAGATACGGAGAATCTTCACCAATAAAAGAGGATATCATGAATATAGCCGGCATCGGGGGCATGACTAGAAGTGGAAGAATCTACTCCCCCAGGGACTCACAAGAAGGTGTCCCCAAAAATAAAGGAAAAAATAAAAAGACCGAAGAAAAAGAAAATAAGGAATCCAAGGAGGAGACAGAGGAATTACTCCAGTTTATAAGGCAAAGCGAGATTCCATTATAGACCAGCTCAATCACACACCTGCAAAGATAACATTATTATCTTTAATAATGAGCTCGAAACTGCATAGAAACGCCCTGTTGAAGGTCTTGAGTGAAGCGCATGTACCTCACTCCATATCCCAAGAAAAGGTCGAGAGGATCGTCGGTCACATCACGGCAAGCGATCACCTCACCTTCACAGAGGAAGAACTCCCCCTCGAGGGATCTAACCATAACAAGCCCTTGCACATTTCCATCAAGTGTAAGGAATACCTCATCGCCAAAGTTCTTGTGGATAACGGGTCGTCCTTGAACGTGATGCCCAAGTGCACACTAGACAAGTTAACTATTCAAGGAACCGTCTGCGCCCAAGTAGTACCATCGTTCGAGCCTTCGACGAATCAAAACAAGAAGTAGTGGGAGAAGTTAATTTGCCAATTCAAGATGGACCCACTATCTTCAACGTCGATTTCCATGTAATGGATATTACTCCAGCATACAGTTGTCTCCTCGGCAGACCTTGGATTCATGACGCTAAGGTAGTTCCTTCAACGCTCCACCAAAAAGTCAAGTTCATAGTGGAGGACAAATTAGTCACAGTCCAAGCAGAAGATGATATCCTGATCAGTGGACCGTCCACCCAACCTTATGTGGATGCGGCTGAAGAGGCCCTTGAAACATCTTTTCAAGCGCTCGAAATTGCCAGCATAGAGCAACTTCCCAAAAACACAAAGGAAGCCCGCATGATGTTGAAGCATGGTTACCGTCCTGGCCAAGGACTGGGGGCAGATTCCCAAGGCATGAGGGAACCCCCAGAATTTAAAGACAATCCCTTCAAGCATGGCCTAGGATATGACCCCACTAAAAAAAGTCGAGCGGAAAAAGGAAAAGGGAAGTATCCCCTCCACACACTCAAGCAAATTTTCCGAAGTGGAGGGGTGCAAGTGTCAAGAGTTATCCTAGTCATTAGGAAATCTTTTTCTTCATTTAAGGGATGTAAACCCCATGATTGTTAGAGATTATCCCCCGGGGCTAGCCCAACCCCCGGGCATTTTAGGGCACATATTCCCTTATTAATTAATAAAGAATACTTCTTACTATCTGCTTCTCTTCTTGCTATTTCTGACTAGACATCATAATAACCTTGTCTAAGTAAACAAAAAAAAAAAGAAAAAAGAAGAATAAAAAGCACGTCCAAAAAACCAAGATTCGTCATTGCCATTACAATCAAGCTAGTTGATTAGAAGCACCAAATAAGGCTTTACCTCACCATGAAAAAAGTCATGCTTCACCAATATTGTGAACAAAAATAAATACACAAAAAAAAAATCCCATAGAAGCCAAAGGCCAAAAACAGAAAGGGCAAAACACCCGGTAGGAAACCCACTAAGGGGGCTACGCAAAAGATAGGGTCAACCCGGTAGGACACCCAAACAAAAATAAAGGGTAGCCTAGGCAAAAGTTAGGGTTACAAAATAAGGTCCGCTAGGATTCCCCAAAAAATATACAAAAAAAGGAACCTAGACAAAAGATAGGGCCAAAACACAATATCCTAGTTCGAAAACCCGAAGGGCGATCTAGGAGAATCAATTAGTCATAAAAAGCAATGAAAATAAAACTAAGGCGCAAGTACAAAAGGGAAAAAACGTATGCTTAGACAAAAGCTTAAACACCTAAGCCTAACCCTAGCCATCCATTCTTACAAAAACCTCTTTCTAATAAAAATAACATTCTAAAACACAAGCCATTGAATTTACCTCTTCACTTCTTTTCTCTTGACCCTCACCCCAAAATTCTAATAATTAATTTGGGAATATGGAGGCGTATAGTCAACAAGAGGATTGAAATCCCTAGAGTGGAGAAAGAGGGACACTACATGGCAAAGAGTGCTCCACAAAAGAAAAAGAAAAGGAAAAAAGGAAAAAACAAGTTATCGTTCGGTCACAAGAAGTCCGGCATGGTATAGCCGAATTCAAGAACGCAGATCAGAGGGCTTTCAGGCGCTACAAGACACATTAGTGAAATCCTTCTGAAAAATTAACTAAAATAGGCATTATAGGGCATCAAATATGAAAACATTGCATGCATAAAAAATGTTTTTGAACTAGGTCCTATTTCCTTTTTTTTTATAAAAAAAAAACAAAATTCGAGACGGCTGTCTGGACTTTCCAGACTGACGTCTCAATCTTCAAAAAATTCGAGACCACCGTCTCGACCAACGAGACCGTCGTCTCGACTTGGCCGAAAATGAGACGGCCGTCTCGCTTACGGTTAAAGTTGAGACCGCCGTCTCGAGATCCCAGACGACCATCTCGACCTGCACAAATTTGAGACCGCCGTCTCG
This sequence comes from Sphenostylis stenocarpa, assembly GCA_963425845.1. Classification (NCBI taxonomy): domain Eukaryota; kingdom Viridiplantae; phylum Streptophyta; class Magnoliopsida; order Fabales; family Fabaceae; genus Sphenostylis; species Sphenostylis stenocarpa. Next base: position 52,061,575 of record OY731406.1, read on the forward strand.
ACTCCCCAGATGGCGGTCCCGAATCTGGATTTTTCTCTATATATAGGGGGGGCGTCCCGGAGGTCCCTCACAACTCTTCTGCGCTCCAACTCTTAGATCTCGCACTCTCAAGCATTTTCTGACCAAGATGTACTGGGGAAGTCAATCAAGGAAGTGGAGAGGTGTTGCTGGCCATAGCAGTTCCTCAGCACCGGCCCCCCAAGACCCCACTTAGCTTTCTCCATCTCACCAGGCTCGGCTTGAACACATCCAGGGGTACACATGGCATCCCATGCTCAGATTGGACTTCGGCATCCTCAACGAGTTCGGGTGGGAGGACGATGTCCGGGCCCACATTGATAGCGTTGGATGGGGTTTCCTACTGTAGGCTCCGCCTACCCATGTGTACCCTCAAGCAGTCTTGGAGTTCTAGCCTCCATTTCCTACGCCGAGACCCCTGCCATGGTCCCGGGCCTGTCACCAACAAAGATGGTGACATACTTTATGGGTGGGACGTACCGGACCACCACCCTCGACGAATTCAATGTGAGTATTGGATTCGTCCGGCCAGAGGACGTGCTAACTCGGGAGTACCGGGAGGCTATCTGCGCGCGTCCCACCAACCTCACCGCCGGTGAAATGTGGGAGGAGCTCACCAGGTCACCCACGCTGCCCACACTGATGAAGGGCTCAGCTCTCCCCCCGACCCTCCGCATTTGCCACAAGCTGCTGGCGGGGACCATCCACGGGAGGAAGGAGAGCCAGAGTAAGGTAACCCTCCCTGATCTTTTTGCTCTCTACTGTATGAGCCAGAGGCGCCACTGCAACCCTGGCTACTTCTTCCTGAGGGCCCTTAAGGACTTCGGGAGCAGGCCAGTAGGAGTTGTCCTCATGGCCCCACTTGTCACGCCCCTGGCAGAAAAATGGGGGTGCGGTGGCCGGGAAGAACTGGCCTCTAGCTTGCGACCCAAATCCATCAACGGGTCGATCCTGGTTAGCATGGGGATGTTGATGCGCCGCGAGACCCAGCTAGTCCTCCACCCATCGCTGGATTTCGCCTTGGACCTCCAGGACATCGTGGCAATGCACGATCTCCCGACATCTCCTGACTTCCAACAATAACAGCAACAGCAGCATCAGCATCAGCAACAGCAACAATACACGGACGATTTTGCTGGCATGAACCGCAACATGAATGATTTGCGCCAGCAATTCGATCAGATGTCCGTAAGGCAAGAGAAGATGTCCCTAAGGCAGGAAGCCTTTGATACAAGACTGGAGACAATCTACCAGTACCAGGAAGGGATGCAGCAAGACTGGGCAACATTCCAGCAAGAGTACCGCGACGAGATCCGAGACCAAGCAGATTTTTGGAGACACATGTACCAGCAATTCCCTTCCTACGGGTCGTCTCCAGATGATAGTCCATAGGGATAGTTCTCATAGAATAAGGGATGCTGTAATAAAAACTCATATGAATAAAATCTATTTTTATTCCATGCATCTTTTCGCTATCATTTCCAAAAAAGTCAACGTAACAAAAAAAAACTAAGAGTAAAAAGACATACGCTCAAGAAAAAAGCCAAAATCCGAAATCGCGAAAAAAAAGAGATAAAACCGCGAAAAAGAGGCAGGATTAACACGCTTCGACGACCACGCAAGAGTCGAACAATAAACAAAAATTGCCCGACCAACCAGAAAGAGTTGGGTAATTACCATGAAAAGGATAAAAAACAAAGAATCCCCAGCAATCAACAAGCTGGATGAACACAAACAAAATCCATGGCGCAGACCGGACGACCATTCCCATGAAAAGACAAACAAAGACAAAGAAAGAACACCTCAAACGCATGGCGCATGAGCCACCCGAGCAGTAAGTCGCCGCCACCACCAGCCCTACGCAGTGGACTGTACCAGCCTGATGGGGGGTTCATACCCATCCAGTCCAACACACAGCGGACTGCAACTACCAGCCTGATGGGGGGTTCATACCCATCCAGTCCAACACACAGCGGACTGCAACTACCAGCCTGATGGGGGGTTTATACCCATCAATCGAAGGATCGGCTACCATCAGAAGGAGTATCTTGAGGTCCTACCATGTGTCAACCGAAGGGATCGGCTACCGTCAGAAGGAGTATCCTGGAGGTGCACAACACAGATTTCCCCAAAAGATCAACCGCCGCAAAGACGGAACATCTGAAGGATAACCGGGCAAGAGGGTCAACTCCTTTACCCTCCAGTCGATCTCCTTGGCACAACAGGCCAATAGTCGACTAGTCGGGTAAAGGGGGGGCAGATATAGACCCCAAATCTTGCCCCGCCTCATAATAAAGACCATAAGACCTCCTTTTCGAAGATGGATGAAGCCTAAGAAGCCACTAGGAGAGACTATTAGGCCCCATACTAGGATAGGAGGGATTTTTGGCATAAAAATAAGGATTTTCACCTTTTAGGGTCGAGACCGCCGTCTCGCCTTGCGAAGGTGGCGAGACCACCGTCTCGTTTGGTGAGACGGCCGTCTCGCCATTCCTGCAAGGCGAGACAGCCGTCTCGACCTTGTCAGACGACACGGTCCATCTCGACCTTGTCAGACGAGACGGTCCGTCTCGACCTGACAGGCGCGAATCCCTATAAATAGCAGCCTCATTCCCCTCATTTCCCACAGTTCTTCCTTTCTCTCTCTAGACTTTTCTTCAAATTCTCTAGACCCCCTCCGAAGCATTTCTGGAGTTTCTGAGAGTTTTCTAGAGTGTTTTTGAGTGTTTTCGGCATTGTAACGAGCGGAGGGCTGCCAAAAAGCACCCTAATACTCAAAGAATTAATAGAAAAGCTTGCTTCGCAGGTTTCTACTTTCTCTCTCTATCTTTTACTGCCTTAGTTTAAAATTACGCAATAGACATTAGGCCCATGTAGTCATAATTTAAAATTCCACAAAATAAAAGGGTAAAAGAGTATTTTCACGGGTTATTTATTTAAAATAGCTAGCCTATCATAGGGAACCCGAAAGGGGTGTCGTAAAGGAACTAACACTTCCTTTACACGTAACTAACTCCCTTACCCAACTCTGATTCTAATGACCAAAGTTGGTTTTTCAAAAACCAACGCCTTTCACTCCTTTTGCGATGTTTCCGGTAAAAACATCGGTGGCGACTCCAGAAGAACCCTTCAAAAATTAGCTCTTGGGTTAGCCCGGTTATCAGACAACCCAAGAGCGCCCTTTCGAAAACCTCGCCTCTAGGTTCAGCCCGGTTTTCGGACAACCTAAAGGCGTTGTAACCACACCAATAAAAACGCGAAAATTGGAAAGTCGAAACCATCGTGTCGCTTCGACTGCCTCGTTTTGACGGCGGTGACACTTATACAGTGTAACCAACCTTGGTCAGCCATGATTCTAAATCCCTTTGGAAACCCCTCTGTAAAAATAAATCATTTGTTTATATCAATAAAATTGTCTTTTACTTCTTTTCTCTTGACCAAATTATGAAAATGTCTCTATATTAAAAAAACATAAGCATGCATAAAGAACCAATACAAGAAAGCATAAGAAAAGGGAAAAGGCCCACTAAATCAAGAAAACTGAAACAAGGGTGGTCCAAACAAAAGATAAGACCAGAACAAGATTCGTAAAGGAATCTTTCAGCCCCTTGCAACCAGCAGAAGAACAGACACTTTCTAAATACATTTCATAAAAAGATAGATTGCATTTAGGGCATCCACACAAATAGTCGCACAATACGACTCTGTCAAAATCAAAACAAAAAAAATCTCTATAGGTAAATAACAAAATACCATTCATATAGGGAGACTAGGCTCCATGTTTGTGATTGAAAACATAAAGCATCTCAAATAAAGTTCCCCCCAAGAAAACAGGAACAAGACGGCATCAAACAGGCAACTCAAAACAGAATAAAGCTCCCAAGCATTAACCACCATTCTCCCATCAAAGAGAGAAAGTAATCAAGCAAAACATCTGCCTACTTGAAGGCGTCAAAAAAATCAACAAATTCCCAATGGATTCCCGCCTGTGTAAAAGGCATTCACCAAAAATCCCCGACAACCAACAAAGTCGAATGGATATTACAAAAAGCCCAAAAACAAAGAATTCCCCAGCACTCAACCAGCTGGAAGAGAACCAACGAATCCCCGGTAAACCGGAAGACTTCATTAGAAAAATCAAAAACAATTTATCAAGCAAAAAACACTCTACACAGAGACTGCGCATGAACAAAATCAGTAAGTCGCACCAGTCCTACAAAGTGGACTTCCAAACCAGACATGGGTTCGTACTTGCCAAACCAGATGAGGGTTCATACTCATCAACCAAGGGGTCAACTACCGCATCAAAGGAGCATCCTGAGGTTTCCAACTTGTCAACTATGGGGTCAGCTACTGCATCAAAAGGAACATCCCAAAGCTACAACAATCAGATGAGGGTTCATACTCATCAATCGAGGGGTCAGTTACTGCATCAAAGGAGCATCCCAAGGCTACAACAACTAGACGAGGGTTCGTACTCGCCAAACCAGATGAGGGTGCGTACTCATCCAGTCCTACGAAGTGGGCTGCAAGTTCTACAACAACCAGATGGGGGTTCGTACTCGTCAAAAATAGATGGGGGTGTGTACTCATCAAGCCTTACAAAAGGGGGCTTAAACCGAATTTTACAACCAAAGAGGTCAACTACCGCATCAAAGGAGCATCCCGGATGAACACATTCAGATCTAGAAGGTCAGCTACCACGACGAGGGAAGCAACCGAAGGACAACCAGGCAAGAGGATCAACTCCTTCACCCTCTACCCGATCTTTTGGCATATTGAGCCAACGGTCGGCTAGTCAGGTCAAATGGGGGCAACTGTAGACCCCAAATCTTGCCCGACCTCAAAGTAAAGAGCAGAAGACTTCCGTTCGAAATGGATAAGGCCTTAAAGGTCCCTAGGATTGTTCAATAGGCTCCATATTAGAATAGGAAGGCTTTTTGTACACAAAAATAAGAAAATTCTACCCAGAAGACTGAGACTGTCGTCTCGCTGTTGGCCAAAGGCGAGACCGCCGTTTCACCATTTGCCAAAAGCGAGATCGTCGTCTCGCCATTTTCCAAAAGCAAGATCGTCGTCTCACCATTTGTCAAAAGCGAGACCGTCGTCTCGCCATTTGTCAAAAGTGAGACCATCTTCTTGCCATTTGACAAAGGCGAGACAGCGGTCCCAATGTCAAGACGGCGGTCCCAATCTGACGGGCACAAATTTCTATAAAAGGAGGGGTCCTCTCCTTGTTTTTCACAACTTCTCCAACTAAATATACCCTCCTATGCTCTTCTAGAATCCCTCTGAAGCATTTCTAGAGTCATAGGATTCTTTTTAGACATTCTAGAGTCCTTCAGTAGAAGAGTGAGCAGCATTGTAGAGCATGGGGTTTGCCAAAAAACGTCCTTTATAAGAGCATTTATAAAAGCTTGCTTCGAAGGTTTTTTACATTCCTTATTCTCTTTATTCTATCGCTTTTATTACCCTCTCTGCGCATTAGATATTAGGGCCATGTAGTCAATTATTTAAATTTTGCAATGAGTAAATAAGGGTAAAAGCATGATTTCAATGTTCTTATTTCTTTACAATAAACAGTCCATCATAGGGAACCCGAAAGGGGCGTCGTGGGGAAGCTAATACCTTTCCCACACGTAACTAACTCCCTTACCTAACTTTGGTTGTAATGACCAAAGTTGGTTTTTTCTTAAAACCATCGCCTTCTTTTCCTTTTCCAATGTTTTTGGTAAAAATATTGGTGGCGACTCCAGAACCCACTTATGAAAACCCCATCCTTAGAATAGTTTGGTTATCGGACATCCTAAGAGTGATGACCACACTTTCAAAAATGCGAGTCAAATCAAAAGACCATCGCGTCGCTCCAACCGCCTCTTTTGATGGCGGCGACACTTCTCAACATAGTTCGAACCATGTCAAGAATGGTTTGATTCTTCCTCTCGGCAACTCCGTTTTGTTGAGGTGAGTATGATGTTGTCAAAAATCTCCTTATCCCTTGCTCCTCGCAATACTTCATGAGCTCGGATGAAATGAACTTGCCTCCTCAATCAGACCTTTTTCCACTGAAAGACTCAGGGGTAATGAAAGTGATTAAGATTTTATTAAATCATTTAAAACGAAGATCTTGTTGATTTGATGAAGTTAAAGGCTAATCTGATGAAGTCAAAGGTTCCTTGGGTTAAAAAGGTAGAGTGATTAGTGAGTCTGCATCTATACATAGGTATAATCATTCATATCTCTCTACTGCATGAGGTTTCATAATTTGAAAGAATTTGAAAATGTCTCTAAAGATGTTTTAAATCCATTAAAAACCAAAGTAATCGATTAAATTATTTTTAGGAAATTGTTTTAACTGATATTATATGAGCCTTATCAATTAAAATGTTCTAAAAACTTACATAACAGATTTTTAACTGATAGGTTTTCAAAATAATTGATTAAAACCTTTTAAAACATTCAATGGAATTGTTTTAATCGATTATTTTCATTAAAGGAGTTTTTGAAAACCTTCTGCCAGTGTTTTAACTGATATAGTTTCGAAATAATCGATTAAAATTACTTAAGATGTTTTGAAAAGTGTTCTAGCAGTATTTTAATCGATTAAACTTCGGAATAATCGATTAAAACCACTTGAAAAGCTTTTTGATCGATGTAATCTCATATATGACCGATCATAACAAGTTATAATCGATGTAATCTCAAAAATGATCGATCAGAATTATTTTAATCGATTAAACTGTGAATTAATCGATTAAAACAACTTAATGAACTTTTTGTTAACTGTTTTAATCGATTAAAACTTGTTATTACCAGTTAAAATTACTTAGAAAGTTTTATGGAAGTTTTTGACAGAATTTTAATCGATTAAATTGCGAATTAATCGATTAAAATAACTTAAGGATTTTTTTATTAATTGTTTTAATCGATTAAAACGATGTCGCATCAGTTAAAATAAATCTGGAAAATAATCAAGAACATTTTAACAGATTAAAAGAAGTTTTAACCGATTAATCAAAGACTTTTAACAGATTAAAAGAACGGTTTAACAGATTAATTAAACCAGAAGTTGAAAAACTTTTCTATATAAACATACTTGATTCAACATTTTAAAATAACCTTTTGAGCAATCAATCAAGCAATCATAAGAGCTACTTTCAAGAAAGAATCACGCAAGTTTTGTGGAGTTTTTCAAAGTTGTTTCTTAAGGCAATTTTTGCACTCTTTTTGGTGAAGAAACTCATTCTGTAGAAGCTGCATAATCCGGGTTTGATTGTCCTAGTTTCTTCTCTTCATTTCTTTACATTTATTTACTATATTGTGGGTGTCTAGAATTGTTGGGCACTGGTTCTATAGCTGGAATTCGGCTGCAGGTTGGTATAAGAACTAGAACTTGGTTCTTGGGTGGTGAGTATCTGGAATTGTTGGACACTGGTTCTGTAGCTGGAATTTGGCTGCAGGTTAGTTCAAGAACTGGAATTTGGTTCTTGGTGAAGGTTTAGGTGCAAGATTTGGAATTTGGATCTTGTGGTAGATTTGATGTGTGATTGAAATCTGTAATCTATAAAACAATCAATCTAGTGGAACTTAGCTGGAATTTGGCTGAGAACTGGACGTAGCCCTGGGATTGGGTGAACCAGTATAAATCTTGGTTGTATTTCTTTAAACCTTACTCTCTTTAATTCTGTTGTTGTCTTACTTTGAATAGCTTGATTTACTTGGTTCAAGAATTGGTCAAAATTCTTAATCTTTGAAATAGATAATCTGTAAATTGCGAAAATCTTTTAAAGATCAATTCACCCCCTCCCCTCTTGATCTCAACCTCTTTTTCTAACAATTAGTATCAAGAGCAGGGTCTTGAAAAATACTCAAGACTTTCGGTTCAAATCTTTCATGGTTGAAAACAAATTATCTTTTTCTGAGGGTGCTTCTATTAATAGACCTCTACTGTTTTATGGTACAGATTATTCATTTTGGAAGATAAGGATGAAGATCTTTATTGAATCTATTAATATAAATGTTTGGAATATTATTGAACAAGGGTTTTTTGTTTTCAATAGAGAATGGTCTAGTTTGGATGATCATGAAAAGAAACAAATTCAAGATGATTGCGCTGCTAAAAATATCATTACATATGCCCTTAACATGAATGAATTTTTCAGGATATCTCATTGCCAAACTACCAAACAAATGTGGGAAGTTCTTGAGATGACTTATGAAGAAACAACGGAAATATGTTTGATGGCTAATTCAAATTCTCCAACATCTAGTGTAAGTTCTGTTCTTCAACAAGTACTATGAATTACAGCTCATTACAAGATGCTTTTTATGAAATGCATGTAGTAGCAAAAAGGTTAGAAATTGAAAAGAAAAGATTAAAGAGCATGAACAGTAGATTAGAAAATAAAATCATCCTTCTTGAAAAGAAAATTCTTGATGAAGAAACTAATGATAAAAACCTGGAAATGAATGATAACAATTTTGGTTGCATGTGTAATGATAAAAAAGATTGTTAAAATTGTCCTAAATTACAAAAGAAATTAGCATATCTAATCAAAACTGCCTCTAAATTTGCACAAGGAAAAACCAGTCTTGATGTTATACTTGTGTCGCCGCCTCCCAAAAAAGGGGACGGTCGGAGCGACGCGATGGTTTTTTCGACCCTTTTTGATTTTCGCGTTTTTATTGGTGGTTACAACGCCTTTAGGCTGTCCGATAACCGGGCTAACCTAGGGGCGAGGTTTTCGAAAGTATCCCTGGGTTGTCCGATAACCGGGCTAACCCAGGGACTTATTTATTTTAGGTTCTATGGAGTCGCCACCGATGTTTTTACCGGAAACATCGGAAAAGGGGTTTTAAAAGGCGTTGGTTTTCGAAAACCAACTTTTGTCATTAGAACCAGAGTTGGGTAAGGCAGTTGGTTACGTGCAAAGGGAGTATTAGTCCCTTTACGACGCCCCTTTCGGGTTCCCTATGACAGGCCGGCTTATTTTATTGATAAACTAGAAAAATACACTTTCGCCCTTTTTATTCTGCGGAATTTAAAAGTATGACTACATGGCCCTAATATCTATTGCATAATTTAAGATAAAAACGGTAAAGGTGAAGGGAGAGAATTTGAACCTTCGAAGCATGCTTTTTATATTAATTCTCTAAAAAATAGGGTGCTTTATGGCAGCCCTTCACTCTACAAGACGTCGGAAAACCTCTCGAACGCCGAAAATCACTCTTGAAAGCACTCAGAAGCTCTGGAAATGCGTCGGAGGGATTCTAGAGAGAAGTTTTTAGAGAGAAGGGAGAGCTATGCAGCTGTGGTGTGTGGAAATGAGGGGGAGAGAGCCCCTATTTATAGGTTTTCACGCTGTCAGGTGGCGAGACCGCCGGTCTCGTCTGACAGGGTCGAGACCGCCATCTCGACCTGTCAAAATGGCGAGACCGTCGTCTGGGTGAACGAGACCGCCGTCTCGTCCTTCGTAGGTGGCGAGACCGCCGTCTCGTTAAGCGAGACGGCATCCTCACCTCCTACGTGAAGCGAGACGGCGGTCTGGGTTGTCCAGAAGGCGGTCTCGTCCCTTCAAAGCGAGAAAACTTATTTTTGGTACAGAAACTCCCGCCTATCCTAGTATGGGGCCTAATAGTCTCTCCTAATGGCTTGTTAGGCTTGTCCATCTTCAAATAGGAGGTCTTCTGGTCATTATTTGGAGGTCGGCCAAGATTTGGGGTCTACAGCTGCCCCCCCCTTTATCCGTCCAGTCGACTGCCGGCCTTCTGTGTCAGGACGATCGACTGGGGGGTAAAGGAGTTGACCCTCTTGCCCGGTTGCCCTTCAGACGTCCCGTCTTGCGGCGGTTGATCTTCTGGGGAAAACTTTGGTGTTCGTGCACTTCCGAGATACTACTTCTGACGTAGCCGATCCCTTCGGTGAATACGTGGTAAGACCTCAGGAACTCCTTCTGACGGAGTCGATCCTTCGGTTGATGGGTATGAACCCCCCATCAGGGTGGTAGTTGCAGTCCGTTGTGTGGGACCGGTGGTGGTGGCGGCTCATCGCTCGGGTAGCTCATGCGCCGATGTGAAACCTTAGGATGCTCCTTCGACGGTAGTTGATCCTTCGGTTGATGGGTATGAATCCCCCATCAGCCGGTAGTTGCGATCCGTTGTGTGGGACCGGATGGGTATGATACCCCCATCGTGGTGGTACAGTCCGTTGTGCGGGACTCGGATGGGTATGAACCCCCATCGGGGTGGTACAGTCCGTTGTGCGGGACTGGATGGGTATGAACCCCCCATCAGGGTGGTACAGTCCGTTGTGTGGGACTGGATGGGTATGAACCCCCCATCAGGGTGGTAGTGCGACTTACTGATCCGGCTTGAGCGCAGATCAGGCGCATGTCTCTGGAGAGTGCTTCTTGTGTTGAGTTGACTGCTTTTCGGATTTCTTGAATAGTCATCCGGGTCACGTCGGGGATTTTGTTGGTGTTCATCCGACCTTTGTTAATTGCCGGGGATCCTTTGTTTTTGTTCTTTTTGGTAGTGATCATCCGACTTTGCTGGTTGTCGGGAATTTTTTTGATAAGTGCCTCTTAGGTAGGCAGGAATCCTCTGGGGACTTGTTGATCTTGGTGACGCCTCTTGAGTAGGCGGATATCCATTGAGTTTTTGGTAATGCCTCTGAGTAGGCAGATGTTCCGTTTGGAGGTGAAGACTTTTGGTTTTGTTTTTTTCTTTGCCTCTGAATAGGCTAATGTTACCTTTTTGCTTACAAGGTTTTGCCTATGCGTTCCACTAGGGATATCCATGTTAGGCAAGTAGCTTTCTGAGGATATGCGTTTGAAGTTTTGCCTTTGCAGTAGGCTCTCTGGGTAAGTTTTTTTGGTGATCTACCGGGAAATTGATTGCCTTTCCGGGGATCTAATTTTGATTTTCCCCCTGAGGGAATGGAGTTTTGACTCCTTGTTGGATGTTGTTGTTTTGAGCTGGCTTTGCCTATGCTCTTATTCCGCTGGGGATGATCAAGCCTTTCCATTGGCTTTTTCTGGTGTACCTTCGTTTATTGGTGTAGAGGGTTAGACCTATTTTCCTTGAAGCTCTTTATTCTGCTGTAATGGTTTTGATTTCGCCTTTTTCGCGATTTATCTCTATTTTATCGCGATTTTGAAATTTGGCTTTTTTATGGGGATAATGCGTAAGCCTTTTTACTTTTTAGTCTCTTTTTATTACGCTGGCTTTTTCCCTTCTTTTTTGGGGGAGGTCCACTAGGGATGACGTTTTATTTCTTTAGTGATCCACTAGGGAATTAGTTGACTTCCTGGGGATCTGATTTTTCTTTTCTAGGAATGGAGTCTTGACTCCTTGATTGATGTTGATGCGAGGTATATTTGCGAAGCTCTTATTCCACTGGGGGATGGGAATTTCTGATTCCTCTTTTGTTGAATTTTTGGAGATCCACTTGAGGATTTTTATTCGGCCTTCTCTGTCATGGCCTTTTTGGACATCCACTGGGGATGCAAGGGTTTTCTTCTTTTTTCCTTTTTTGTTGAGCCCTTGTTGGTATGGAGACTGGACTCTTTTGATTGTTGATGATGGTGGGCTCTTGAAGCCTTTATTCTCCATTGGGGAGTGTGGAGGCGACTTTGGGTGAGTGTGCTCGATGACTCATGTGCTGATGCAGCTGAGTCGTGAGGTAATCTTTTTGTTTTGCCTCTGGAGTAGGCAAGGATCCTTTTGGGGATGACTAAGCCTTTCCGTCGGCTTTTCTTTTATGATGTCTGATGATTGTGCCCTCTTTTATTGGGTGATGATTGGAGTTTTGGCTTCTGGAAGCTTCTTATGACGACTCGCTCTTCTTTCTTGAGGGAGAGCAATGTTCGGAGACTTGTTATTTTCTTGTGCCTTCGTTTCTGGGTAGAAGGATGGTAGCTGGAGCTCTTGATTTTCAGAAGCTCTTATTCTGCTGAGTCGCTTGATTGACGACTTGCTCCATTTTCTTGAGGGCATTATTTGGAGACTGTTTTCAATCACAAACATGGAGCTAGTCTCCTTATATGCATGAATGCTTTTCGTTTTTTTGTTATCTATCTGAAGTGATTTTTATTTCTTTCATTTTTGACAAAGTCGTTTTGTGCGACTACTTGTGTGTGGATGCCCTAAATGTAATCTATTCTTTTTTGGTTGATGCATCTGGAAAAGGGACTGGCATTCTCCTGCTGGACTTTTTTATGATTATGATGAAGGGCCCTTCTCTTTTATTCATTTTTTTGGTTTAGCCCTATCTTTTGCCTAGACCGCCCTTTTAGGTTTTCGATCTAGCGGGCTGCCTTAATTTTTGCCTAGGATATCTTAGCGGGCTTTTTCCTTTTTTATGGATGCCCTAACTTTTGCCTAGACCGCCCTTTGCGGGTTTTCGATCTAGCGGGCTACCCTAACTTTTGCCTAAGAATCTCCTAGCAGGCATTATTCTTTTTATTGTCATTTTTTGTTTCTCTTCTTTTTTGAGAGATAGGAGCCTATCATATGCATGCAATGTTGGCGATATGCATCCTATAATACTATTTCAATTAATTTTTCAAAAGGATTAACCAATGTGCTTTTACTTCTGATGAGCTTCTGACGTCATGTGCTTTCGTCGACAGGGATATGCTGTACCCATTTTGCCGTCTTGATTTTTTCATGACCGAAGAATGATTGTGTTGATTTCAGAGCGACTTGCCATGTTAGTGCGCCCCTCCCTTTCCTTGGGGATGTCGATCCTCCTATTGATTACTATCTCCACATTTCCCTACTAATTACTAGAATGTCGTAGTGGTAAGGGTCAAGAGAAAAGAAGGAAGAGGATATTTAATTCAAAGGCTTGTGTTTTAGAATTGTTTTATTTTGACAAAAATGATTTTTTGTAAGCACGGCTAGCCAAGGTTGGTTAGAGTGTTTAGGCTAGTTTAGACAAATGTTTTGTTTATGGAGTGGCGTCTTATTCTATGGCGCTTGTTATGACTGATTGACTTCCCTAGTCTGCCCTTTGGGTTTTCAGTCTAGGATGTTGTTTTTTGTTTTGTCCGAACTTTTGTCTAGGTTTCTTTTTTTGTTGCTTTGGGAAACCTAGTGGACTTTACTTTGTAACCCTAGTTTTTGCCTAGGCTACCCTTTATGGTTGTTCGGGTTTCCTAGCGGGTTTACCCTAACTTTTGTGTAGCCCCCTTTGGTGGGTTTCCTACCGGGTATCTTTCCCTCACTTTTTTGGCTTTTGGCTTCTTATGGGCTTCTTTTGATTTTTGTTTTCTTTTTGTACAACATTGGCGAAACAAGGCTTTATTTATGACGAGGTAAAACTTTATTTTGTGTTTCTAGTCAATCAGTAGTGATGGATTTGACTTTTATTTTGGTCAATGGCGCATTTTGATTACTTTGACGCATTTTGAAAATGTTTGCTTAAACATGGTTATTAATGAGGTTTAGACATGAATAGCAAGAAGAGAAGCAGATAGTAAGAATGACATTCTTTGTAATTAATAGGGAAATATGTGCCCTAAAATGCTCGGGGGTCGGGCTAGCCCCGAGGAGCAATCTCTAATAGTCATCGGATTTACAACCCTAAGAATCAGAAGGAGAACACCTAATGACTAAAGTCGCTTTTGACGCTTGGACCCCTCTATTTGGGAAAATCTGATTCAAGGTGTAGAGGGGAGACTTCCCTTTTCTCCATGTAGCTTGATCCTTTGTTGGGTAAAGCTTCAAAGGATTGTCTTTAAAATCTGGTGGCTCGCTTATTCCTTGAGATTTTCTAATGAGCCCTTGGTTTGGGCGATATCCATATTATGTGGGTCACCTTCATATTGTTGGGGAAGTCTTTTCATGTTGGCAAAATATATTTTAATTCAGCCGCATCCATCCAAGGTAGGGCAAATGATTTGTTGATCTGAATGTCGTTTCTAGCTCAAACTACGACTAGCTTGTTGCCTTCCTTGAGTTTGTCTCTTTGGCGGAGCGTCGTGAATTTCCTCAGCGTCGTGAATCCAAAGTCTCTTCAATTTCCTCTTTGGATTATGTTTCCTTCAGTCTTTTTATTTTTCCTTTATTCTTGGGAGCATTGCCTTATAGCTCCTGGGGGTGTAGATTCTTTCACTTCTAATTTTGCCCCCGAATGTTGGCTATGCTGGAGATATCTTCATTGATGGACGATGTTTCTGCGTATCTCAATGGTACAGCTTTATTTGATGTATGGGGTGAACGAATGTAACAACATCCTTGCCCCCTCTTCCTTATTAACTCGGATACCCAACGGTTGAGGCTTATTATCCTCCTTAGGCGGATCAACCATTGGGGAGAACTTGATGACGAAAGGCTTACTCTCCATCTTATTCTGATTCATGGAAAGCACATTGACTAATCCTTTCTTTTTATTATCTTATTATTGTTAAAGTGAGAATGAATGCAATTTATGAATGCAATAGACGTTTGAAGAGATGATGAAAACAAACAATTTTATTTATTTCATCCAGACAGTGTACATTCCTCAATGCAATGTTTCGAAGTACATTTTTTTTTTGAATAAAAAGTGGAGAAGCTTAAATGAACCCATAGGTGGGTAAAATTTGTATGTATTTCCTTTTTTGACTTCCCGTGTATGGCATGTGAATGCCCTGATCCTCTTTTCATGGTATTGAGGAATGTTCACTTCTTCGACTATCTATTATTAGATGCATGTTATGAGGATGAAGTTTGGTGAATGCATGTATGCAAGTGTTTGTTTTTTTCCTAAACATTATCATGTTTTATTTTCTAACATGATGTATGATAGTGTTTGCGCTTTTTTTTGTATGTGGATGAGGGCATGAAGAATACCAGCCGCTTTCTAGAATGCAAAATGATTTTTATTGAATGATATATGAGATGGATATTCCTTAAGACAATGGCTTAGGTATCCTCCTTAAAGCTTATGCTTTGTGGGGTATCCTACCCACCTCGGTGTAATGGTTCATTCGCCATCACAGATTTTGACAAGTATAATGGCAATCGCCATCACATCTTAGTACACTTGTCCCTTCCTTGTCGCGAAGGTCAAAAATGTGCTCGACCATTGTCTTAGGGATATCTAGTGCTCCCTAGAATGAATGTATTTATGCATGCACCAGTACAAAAGGGCAGCAGATGTTCAAAGTGACATAACTTTGGACTGGGTTGTCCGATTTGGACGCACAGTATGTCAAAACGAAGAGAAAAGGGTGAAGAACCAAGCTGCAAATGCCGAAGGCGATTTGGCCCAGTAATTTTCCCAAAAAAACGTCTCTAAGACCCATTTTTTAGGGGTTTATTAAAATGATGCGTATGCATACTTTCCTTATGCATTCATTTTCTCTCTTGGTTTTTCCACTTATGATGTAATATGAATGATACGACTTTGTCAACATTATTTTTATAAACGTTTTGATTTTGTTATTATTATTTTATTTATTTTGGATTTTTTTTTATTTTTTTTATAGCCTTTTATCTCTTCTGTCGGATCTGCGTGGCTACTTAGCTTACAAAGAACCTGAAACAAGGCTAGCTAAAAGGCAGACTGTCCGAGAAAAAATGTGGCTTTATGTGAAAGAATATTTATCGTCCCTTATCTCTTCTGTCGGAACTGCGTGGCTACTTAGCTTACAAAGAACCTGAAACCAGGCTAGCTAAAAGGCAGACTGTCCGAGATAAGGGTGTTTATTTGTGAAATATTTTTGTGGTTTTTGTTCTGTTGTTTGTTTATGCCATGCAACATACAAATGCAACAATCATATGCACACACAATTCGATCATCCCCGAACAGGCGAGATTTTCGTTTTTATCGAGGTAGGGTTTTCCTGCAGAAAAGTGCTTTGGTTAGGGTAGGTTCTAGCTGTTCTCACCAGGCTAAGGCCCCCAAGGTGCCCCCATTATAGGGTCCCCACTCTCCAGTCGTCCGACCATGCTCAGCACTAAGGCCAGAGTCGGTCTTGTTGCCAAAAGAGGAAGGTTATCACCTTGAGTGGTGGTTTCCGATCACACTGGTGGGCACAAGGCCCTAACTGCAGCGAACCGTACCTGCCACTCACTCCCTATGGTTATCCCACTTGCCCCCGGGTATAGGGGGAACTGTTGTGTGCAAGGGATTGTGTGCAGTTTATATTTCAAGCAATTTGCAAGTATAAACAATCAATGATTTATTAAAGCCAAACAATAAAACATGTTATAAATACAAGTTAAGGGCAAAAGTGTTATTTTCTTGGTTTATTTATTGTTTAAGCCGGCCCATCACTAAATGGGATTAACTCTCTAGGCTTCCCCAGTGGAGTCGCCATCTGTCGCCGCCTCCCAAAAAAGGGGACGGTCGGAGCGACGCGATGGTTTTTTCGACCCTTTTTTATTTTCGCGTCTTTTATTGGTGGTTACAACGCCTTTAGGCTGTCCGATAACCGGGCTAACCTAGGGGCGAGGTTTTCGAAAGTATCCCTGGGTTGTCCGATAACCGGGCTAACCCAGGGACTTATTTATTTTAGGTTCTATGGAGTCGCCACCGATGTTTTTTACCGGAAACATCGGAAAAGGGGTTTTAAAAGGCGTTGGTTTTCGAAAACCAACTTTGGTCATTAGAACCAGAGTTGGGTAAGGGAGTTGGTTATGTGCAAAGGGAGTATTAGTCCCTTTACGACGCCCCTTTCGGGTTCCCTATGACAGGCCGGCTTATTTTATTGATAAACTAGAAAAATACACTTTCGCCCTTTTTATTCTGCGGAATTTAAAAGTATGACTACATGGCCCTAATATCTATTGCATAATTTAAGATAAAAACGGTAAAGGTGAAGGGAGAGAATTTGAACCTTCGAAGAACGCTTTTTATATTAATTCTCTAAAAAATAGGGTGCTTTATGGCAGCCCTTCACTCTACAAGACGTCAGAAAACCTCTCGAACGCCGAAAATCACTCTTGAAAGCACTCAGAAGCTCTGGAAATGCGTCGGAGGGATTCTAGAGAGAAGTTTTTAGAGAGAAGGGAGAGCTATGCAACTATGGTGTGTGGAAATGAGGGGGAGAGAGCCCCTATTTATAGGTTTTCGCGCTGTCAGGTGGCGAGACTGCCGGTCTCGTCTGACAGGGTCGAGACCGCCGTCTCGACCTGTCAAAATGGCGAGACCGCCGTCTGGGTGAACGAGACCGCCGTCTCGTCCTTCGTAGGTGGCGAGACCGCCGTCTCGTTAAGCGAGACGGCGGTCTGGGTTGTCCAGAAGGCGGTCTCGTCCCTTCAAAGCGAGAAAACTTATTTTTGGTACAGAAACTCCCTCCTATCCTAGTATGGGGCCTAATAGTCTCTCCTAATGGCTTGTTAGGCTTGTCCATCTTCAAATAGAAGGTCTTCTAGTCTTTATTTGGAGGCCGGGCAAGATTTGGGGTCTACAACTTGATTCTCAGAAATTGATTATTGATCATGGTGGTATTGGTTTCATACCTCTTATTGGAAAGAAAACTAGAGCATTCAAAAATTATTTTTCATACAGTAAATATGTCTCATCACCATTTATTACATGCTGTCGCCGCCATCAAAACGAGGCGGTCGGAGCGACGCGATGGTTTCGACTTTCCAATTTTCGCGTTTTTATTGGTGTGGTTACAACGCCTTTAGGTTGTCCGAAAATCGGGCTGAACCTAGAGGCGATGTTTTCGAAAGGGCGCTCTTGGGTTGTCCAATAACCGGGCTAACCCAAGAGCTAATTTTTGAAGGGTTCATCTGGAGTCGCCACCGATGTTTTTACCGGAAACATCGGAAAAGGAGTGAAAAGGCGTTGGTTTTCGAAAAAACCAACTTTGGTCATTAGAACCAGAGTTGGGTAAGGGAGTTAGTTACGTGTAAGGGAAGTATTAGTTCCTTTACTACGCCCCTTTCGGGTTCCCTATGATAGGCTAGCTATTTTAAATAAATAACCCGTGAAAATATGCTTTTACCCTTTTATTTTGCGGAATTTTAAACTATGACTACATGGTCCTAATGTCTATTGCGTAATTTTAAAATAAGGCAGTAAAAGATAGAGAGAGAGAGTAGAAACCTCTGAGGCAAGCTTTTCTATTAATTCTTTGAGTATTAGGGTGCTTTTTGGTAGCCCTCCGCTCGTTACAATGTCGAAAACACTCAAAAACGCTCTAGAAAACTCTCAGAAACTCTGGAAATGCTTCGGAGGGGGTCTAGAGAGAGAATTTGAAGAAAAGTCTAGAGAGAGAAAGGAAGAATTGTGGGAAATGAGGGGAATGGGGCTCCTATTTATAGGGATTCGCGCCTGTCAGGTCGAGACGGGTCGTCTCGTTTGACAAGGTCGAGACGACCGTCTTGCCTTGTGGGAATGGCAAGACGGCCATCTCGCCAAACGAGACGGCAGCCTCGCCATTCGCGAGTGGCGAGACGGCCGTCTCGCCAAACGAGACGGCGATCTCACCACCTTCGCAAGGCGAGACGGCGGTCTCGAATCCGAGACGGCGGTCTCGACCATAAAAGGCGAAAATCCTTATTTTTATGCCAAAAATCCCTCCTATCCTAGTATGGGGCCTAATAGTCTCTCGTAGTGGCTTCTTAGGCTTCATACATCTTCAAAAAAGGAGGTCTTCTGGTCTTTATTAAGAGGTCGGGCAAGATTTGGGGTCTACAGCTGCCCCCCCTTTACCCGACTAGTCGACTGTTGGCCGGTTGTGCCAAGGAGGTCAACTGGAGGGTAAAGGAGTTGACCCTCTTTCCCGATTGGTCCTTCAGATGTTTCATCTTTGTGGCAGTTGATCTTTTGGGAAAAAGTGTGCTTCCAGGATGCTTCTTCTGGCGGTAGCTGATCCTTTTGGCTGATGAGTACGAACCCTCATCTGGTTTGACGAGTATGAACCCTCGCCCGGTAAGCCCCCTTTGTAAGGCCTGATGAGTATACACCCCCATCTAGTGTTTGACGAGTATGAACCCCCGTCCGGTAAGCCCCCTTTGTAAGGCCTGAAGAGTATACACCCCCATCTGGTGTTTATGCCTCTGGATGCTCCTTCTTGCGGTAGCCGATCCTTCAGCTGTGGTGGCGGCTTACTGCTCTAGCTCATGCGCCGATGTTGAGATGTGTTCTATTGTCTTCTGAGGTTTGTTCGATCTGTGTCGGGGATTTTGTGGGTGTTCGTCCAGCTTATTGATTGCTGGGGATTCTTTGCTTTTGATCTTTCTTGTGGTGATCACCCAACTCTTGCTGGTTGGTCGGGTGGTCTTTGTTTGCTGCTCGACTCTTTGCTTGGTCGTCGAAGTGTGTTAATCTTGCCTTTTTTTGCAGTTTTATCTCTTTTTCTCGCGATTTCGGATTTTGGCTTTTTTCTTGAGCGTATGTCTTTTTACTCTTAGTTTTTTGTTACACTGACTTTTTTTGGAAAAGATAGCGAAAAGATGCATGGAATAAAAAAAAATTATTCATATAAGTTTTTATTACAGCAGCTCTTATTCTATGAGCACTATCCCTATGGACTATCATCTGGAGATGATCCGTAGGAAGGGAATTGCTGGTACATGTGTCTCCGAAAATCTACTTGGTCCCGGATCTCATCGCGGTACTCTTGCTGGAATGTTGCCCAGTCTTGCCGCATCCCTTCCTGGTACTGGTAGATTGTCTCTAGTCTTGTATCAAAGGCTTCCTGCCTTAGGGACATCTGCTCTTGCCTTACGGACATCTGATCGAATTGCTGGCGCAGATCGTTCATGTTGCGGTTCATACCAGCAAAATCGTCCGTGTACTGTTGTTGTTGCTGATGCTGCTGTTGCTGTTGTTGTTGGAAGTCGGGAGGTGTCGGGAGATCGTGCATTGCCACGATGTCCTGGAAGTCCAAAGCGAAATCCAGCGATGGGTGGAGGACTAACTGGGTCCCGCGGCGTATCAGCATCCCCATGCTGACCAGGATCGACCTGTTGATGGATTCGGGTCGCAAGCTAGAGGCCAGTTCTTCCCGGCCACCGCACCCCCATTTTTCTGCCAGGGGAGTGATAAGAGGATCCATGAGGATGGCTCCTACTGGCCTACTTCCGAAGTCTTTAAGGGCCCTCAAGAAGAAGTAGCCAGGGTTGCAAGAAGAGAGCAAAAAGATCCGGGAGGGTTACCTTACCCTGGCTCTCCTTCCTCCCGTGGATGGTCCTCGCCAGCAGCTTGTGGCAAATGCGGAGGGGCGGAGGGAGCGCTGAGCCCTTCATCAGTGTGGGCAGCGTGGGCGACCTGGTGAGCTCCTCCCACATTTTGTCGGCGGTGAGGTTGGTAGGACGTGCGCAGATGGCCTCCCGGTACTCCCGAGTTAGCACATCCTCTGGTCGGACGAATCCAATACTCACATTGAATTCGTCGAGGGTGGTGGTCCGGTATGTCCCACCCATAAAGTACGTCACCATCTTTGTTGGTGACAGACCCGGGACCATGGCAGGGGTCTCGGCATAGGAAATGCAGGCTAGGAACTCCAAGACTGCTTGAGGGTACACATGGGTAGGTGGAGCCTACAGTAGGAAACCCCATCCAACGCTATCAATGTGGGCCCGGACATCGTCCTCCCACCCAAACTCGTTGAGGATGCCGAAGTCCAATCTGAGCATGGGGTGCCATGTGTACCCTTGGATGTGTTCAAGCCGAGCCTGGTGTGATGGAGAAAGCTGAGTGGGGTCTTGGGGGGCCGGTGCTGAGGAACTACTAGGGCCAGCAGCACCTCTCGTCTTCCTAGATTGATTTCCACAGAACATTTTGACCAGAAAGCGCTTGAAAGTGAGAGATCTAAGAGTTGGAGCGCAGAGGAGTTATGAGGAACCTTCAGGACGCCCCCCTATATATAGGGAAAAAACTAGATTCAGGACCGTCGTTTGGGGAGTCGAGATGGCGGTCTCAAATTTGTGCAGGTCAAGACGGCCGTCTCGCCAAGTAAGACGACCGTCTCGTTTTCGGCCAAGTCGAGACGGTGGTCTTGTTGGTTGAGACGGCGGTCTCGAATTTCTAAAGACTGAGAAGGCGGTCTGGAAAGTCCAAACGGCCGTCTCGAATTTTGGTTTTTTTTTATTATTATATACAAAGGAAATAGGACCTGGTTCAAAAACATTTTTTATGCATGCAATGTTTTCATGTTTGATGTCCTATAATGCCTATTTTAGTTAATTTTTCAGAAGGATTTCACTGACGTGTCTTGTAGCGTCGAATGTCCTCTGATCGGCGTTCTCGTGTTTGGTTGTACCATTCCGGACTTCTTGTGACCGAAGGATAACTGGTTTTTCCTTTTTTTTTCTTTTCTTTTTCTTTTGTAGAGCACTCTTTGCCATGTAGTGTCCTTCTTTCTCCACTTTAGGGATTTCAATCCTCTTGTTGACTATACGCCTCCATATTCCCAAATTAATTATTAGAATTTTGGTGTGAGGGTCAAGAGAAAAGAAGTAGAGAGGTAAATTCAATGGCTTGTGTTTTAGAATGTCATTTTTTTTAGAAAGAGGTTTTTGTAAGAATGGTTGGCTAGGGTTAGGCTTAGGTATTTAAGCTTTTGTCTAAGCATACGTTTTCCCCTTTTGTACTTGCGCCTTAGTTTTATTGTTTTTTATGGCTAGTTGATTTCCCTAGATCGCCCTTCGGGTTTTCGAACTAGGATATTGTGTTTGGCCCTATCTTTTTGTCTAGGTTCCCTCTTTTTGTATATTTTTGGGGAATCCTAGCGGATCTTATTTTGTAACCCTAACTTTTGCCTAGGCTACCTTTTATTTTTGTTCGGGTGTCCTACCGGGTTGACCCTATCTTTTGCGTAGCCCCCTTAGTGGGTTTCCTACCGGGTATTTTGCCCTTTCTGTTTTTGGCCTTTGGCTTCTATGGGCTTTCTTCCTTCTTCATTTTTGTGTATTTATTTTTTGTTCACAATATTGGCGAAGCATGACTTTCTTTATGGTGAGGTAGAGCCTTATTTGATGCTTCTAATCAACTAACTTGATTGTAATGGCAATGGTGAATTTTGGTTATTTGGACGCGCTTTTTATTCTTCTTTTTCTTTTTTTTTTTCGTTTACTTAGACAAGGTTATTATGAGGTTTAGTCAGAAATAGCAAGAAGACAAGCAGATAGTAAGAAGTATTCTTTATTAATTAATAAGGGAATATGTGCCCTAAAATGCCCGGGGGTCGGGCTGGCCCCGAGGGATAATCTCTAACAATCATGGGGTTTACATCCCTTAAATGAAGAAAAAGATTTCCTAATGACTAGGGTAGCTCTTGACGCTTGCACCCCTCCACTTCGGAAAATTTGCTTGAGTGTGCGGAGGGGAGACTTCCCTTTTCCTTTTTCCGCTCGGCCCTTAGTGGGGTTATATCCTAGGCCATGCTTGAAAGGATTGTCTTTAAATTCTGGGGGTTCCCTCGTGCCTTGGGAATCTGCCCCTAATCCTTGGCCAGGATGGTAACCATGCTTCAACATCATGCGGGCTACCTTCGTGTTTTTGGGAAGTCGCTCTATGCTGGCAATTTCGAGCGCTTGAAAAGATGTTTCAAGGGCCTCTTCAACCGCATCCACATAAGGTTGGGTGGACGGTCCACTAATCAGGATATTATCTTCTACTTGGACCGTGACCAATTTGTCTTCCACTATGAACTTGACTTTCTGGTGGAGCGTTGAAGGGAATGCCTTAGCGTTATGAATCCAAGGTCTGCCGAGGAGACAACTGTATGCTGGAGTAATATCCATTACATGGAAATCGACGTTGAAGATAGTGGGTCCGACTTGAATTGGCAAATTTACTTCTCCCACTACTTCTCGTTTTGATCCGTCGAAGGCTCGAATGATGGTGCTACTTGGGCGCAGACAGGTTCCTTGGATAGTTAACTTGTCTAGTGTGCACTTGGGCATCACGTTCAAGGATGACCCGTTATCCACAAGAACTTTGGCGATGAGGTATTCCTTGCACTTGATGGAAATGTGCAAGGGCTTGTTATGGTTTGATCCCTCGAGGGGGAGTTCTTCCTCTGTGAAGGTGAGGTGATCGCTTGCCATGATGTGACCGACGATTCTCTCAACTTTTTCTTGGGATATGGAGTGAGGTACATGTGTTTCGCTCAAGACCTTCAGCAGGGCGTTTCTATGCGGTTCCGAGCTCATTATTAAAGATAATAATGTTATCTTTGCAGGTGTGTGATTGAGCTGGTCTATAATGGAATACTCACTTTGCCTTATAAACTGGAGTAATTCCTCTGTCTCCTCCTAGGATTCCTTATTTTCCTTTTCTTCGGTCTTTTTATTTTTTCCTTTATTTTTGGGGACATCTTCTTGTGAGTCCTTGGGGAATTAGATTCTTCCACTTCTAGTCATGCCCCCAATGCCGGCTATGTTCGTGATATCCTCTTTTATTGGTGAAGATTCTCCGTATCTCCACGGTACAACTTTATTTGACTCGTAGGGGAAAGGACATGGCATAATTAGTCGCACTGGTGTCCTTGCCCCCTCTTCTTTATTTCTGAGGACCAACGGTCGAGGCTTATTTTCCTCTTGTGGCGAGTCAACCGTTGGGGAAAGCTTGATTAGGAGTGGCTTTCTCTCCATTCTTCTTATTTGAAGACGTGTCAGTTAATCCTTCCTTTTTATTATCTTATTTATTAAGAATGAAGGAGGGGAAATTAAATATGCAGATGAATGATATGTATGCAAGTAGACAATTGTTGAATAAAGAAAAATTTCATTTATCCGTTGGAAGGTGTACATTCCCCTATTCCATACTACGAAGCAACTTTTGACAAAATCGGAAAAGCCTAAAGAAACCCACAGGCGGGTCTTGATCTCTATGTAATTCCCTTTCGGCTTCCCGGACGTGATGAGCAAGTGCTTCGCTTTGCTTCTGGACCGCCTGGCTCATATCTTCACTGTACTTTTGAGCCTCTTTGATCTTCACCTCTTGATGGACGACCAAGGCTTGCAGTTCATCGAGTTTTGCAAGGGCTCGGTCCTTTTCTTGTAGTACTTGGCCGTACTGAGCTAGCCCGTCTCTTTCTTTGTAGTGTAGCTCAGTGAGACTTTTGTTGAGTCTCCGATTGGCCTCTCGCTCTTGGCGTATTTCTGACCGAGTCTTGGTGAGTTCTTGCAATAACTCCTTGATCGTCTGGGCCTGCTTTGCTGATTCGGCCTCAAGGCGTGCTGATTTGGCGGTTATTTCTTGGAGTTGACTATCCGAGCTAGTTCTAGCGGCTTTGGATGCTCGGATAGCTTGTTCATTAGAATCAACACACTGATCCTTGAGGCGCTCTATTTCATGATCTTTTTTCTTGCATTGCCTTTGCAGACCATCTATGGTGAGGATAGATTCTTGCTCTCTTTCTTCAAGGGTCCTCATCTGGGCTCCCATGATTTCTATCCTTTGGGTCAAGGCATCGACTTGAGCTTGCAGCTCTTCACTGTTGGCGTTTGTAATGAGTGAGGTGGATGGTTGAGACATCCCTCTTCTTTTTCTCCACACCTCATAGTCACCAGAGACAGCCACTCGAGCCTTTCCTAGCTCTCTATCTCCCATAAAGACTGGTTTCTCCCATGCTTTTCTCACGGCTAGTGAGTTGGCGATTGTGCATGGGTCTCCGAAGAAACACAGTCCTCCGAGTTCCCCTCGAGAAATTGTAGTTTGAGTCCTCATGAGCTGCCTCATAGCTACTCTAGGTGAGTAGGCTATACAACCCCTGAGTCCTATCAAGGGTACGTTCGAATAGTCTCCACATCTGATGAGGACTGGGCCGGGTCGGAACTAAGGGCAGACCCAGGATAAATTGTTGGCGTCCTTTTGTTCCAACTTTTCTGTCCACTCTGAAGTTAAGCGTCATTGGAGAGGGATTTTGGAGAAGCTCCTCAAAGGGTCAGGGAACACCCCCATGTGACTAGAGGCGTAAAAATGCGTAATGCCCCACACAAAGAGCAGTGAAGAGCAACAACGAAGTGTTTTTCCTTGCTTCTGGCGACAGAATTCCACCGAGAGCAAGGTGTTGGCAAGAATTGCAGGCAAGGGACTCTTCGAGTTCACGTCCCAGGCAAAGAAGGCGTCCATGACGGCCTGATCCACTGTGTCGAGGTGGAAGGGGAACAAGATCGTTCTGAATATGATTAAGGCCAGGGTTTTGTTAAAAGCGACCCATTCTGCCCTTTCAGCCAAAGCAGACAGATGGTCTTCTAACATTGAGACTTTCCAACCCTGGATGTTCCCTTTTCCTATCAGGGTAGTCTGCCGGAAAGGCAGTTGGATGATGGCAGCTACTTGTGCTGCAGGAGTATATGCCTCGTGGCGGATATGGACCCCGACTGATTTGGGTCATTTCAACATAATTTCGTACTCCTCTAAGGTTGGCACCATATCAAACTACGGAAATTCGAAGCAGCGCAGACTGGAGTTCCAGAAGTGAACTAATACCCTGACGAAAACTTGATCGACACAGATCTTTAGCAGGTCGAGAATCCGTCCATAGGATTTTTCAAAGTCGGAGCGGACCTCTGGTGGCATCATTGCGCAAAGCCGTTCCAATTTCTCAGTATGGTATCGGAGAATGTCCACCTTCTTCAGTTGTCTACTAGTCCCCTCCATTTTCTAAAACCAAAATGCAAGTTTTATGAAAATGATACTTATTGGATGAATATGAGTGTTTATTTTTATCATGTTTTGTATGATATTTGCGTGTTTTTTTTTTGAAAAATAAACTACCTATATGAGTGTAATTTTTTTTGAACAAGGTCTCATTTATTGTTTTAAAATTGGATCTTTATTCGATTTTTATTTTATAGCCTTTTATCTCTTCTGTCGGACTGCGTGGCTACTTAGCTTACAAAGAACCTGAAACCAGGCTAGCTAAAAGGCAGATTGTCCGAGATAAAAATATGGCTTTATGCGAAAGAATAGTTAACGTCCCTTATCTCTTCTATCGGGCTGCATGGCTACTTAGCTTACAAAGAACCTGAAACCAGGCTAGCTAAAAGGCAGACTGTCCGAGATAAGGGCGTTTATTGCAAAAAAATGTTTTTTGAGGTTTTTCTATTGTTTGGTTATGCTATGCAATAGACAAATGCAACAAACAAATGTACACACAATTCGATCATCCACGAACAGGTGAGAAGTCGTTTTAATCACGAGGTAGGGTTTTCCTGCAGAAAAGTGCTTTGGCGAAGGTAAGTTCTAACTGTTCTCACCAAGGCTAAGGCCCCCAAGGTGCCCCCATTATAGGGTCCCCACTCTCCAGCCTTCCGACTGTAGACCCCTAATTTTGCCCGGCCTCTCAAAAGAAAAAGCTAGAGGAACTTCACCCGAAGATGGAGTTCATCCGGCTTCCCAAAACCGAGGAAACCTCCCGCAACCAATACAGAGATCGCTCGTCTACACGATAACGAACAAAGGAGACTTCCTACACGAAGATAAAGCTTCAACGGACACCTATCGGCATCAACAGGTGGTCCCAAACACAACAGGTGGTCCCAAACACAACAGGTGGTCCCAAACACAACAGGTGGTCCCAAACGCAACAGGTGGTCCCAAACGCAACAGGTGGTCCCAAACGCAACAGGCGGTCCCAAACGCAACAGGTGGTCCCAAACGCAACAGGTGGTCCCAAACACAACAGGTGGTCCCAAACGCAACAGGTGGTCCCAAACACAACAGGTGGTCCCAAACACAACAGGTGGTCCCAAACACAACAGCTGGTCCCAAAACGCGAAAACTGGCCAGAACGAGGTTGAGACGGTCGTCCCAAGTTGGGACGGCCGTCCCAACCCTCCAGATTCGAGTTGGGACGCGCGTCCGAAGTTGGGACGGCCGTCCCAAGGCCAATTTCAAGTGGGACGGCCGTCCCGAGTCCCCCGGTGGTCTCGCCTCGTGTAAAAATGACATTTGGGACGGCCATCCCGAGTCCAGGACGGCCGTCCCAACCCGGACGGTGGTCCCAAAGTGCGCCGAGCTGCGAAAACTATAAATAGGAGGCTCATTTGCCATTTTTTGAGACCACGAGACACTCCGAGAGAGCTCGAAACACTTTCAAAAACTCAGAGCACTTGTCTACTTCTCCCCTTTCTCGAATGATCTTTCCGATTGCCTTAAATAGGTAACAATCGGTTAAGGAATTATATTCCAGGCATTTGATTCTTCTTTAAATTTTTAGTGGAGTCGATCTTGTATTGGTGAGGAGAGTACGTGTAGAGAGAGGGGTTGCCAAAACGCATCCTCACGGTTCGAGATTCTCAATACAAAGCTTGCTACGGAGGTTCTTTTCAATTCTCTTCTCTTTTATTGCTTTATTTATTGTTTTATTTAGCTTTATTTACTGTTTGTGCCATGTAGAATAAAATCATGTAGATAGCCATTTTTATATCTCTTTTATTGCTTTATTTAGCTTTATCATGTAGATAGCCATTTTAATATTATAAAATAGGGTAATCGCGTAATTTCTCGAAGTCTTCTCTTAAAATGAATTGATCTGTCATAGGGAACCCGAAAGGGGCGTTGTGGGGTGCTAACACCTTCCCCACACGTAACTAACTCCCTTACCCAACTCTGGTTATAACGGCCAAGTTGTTTTTTTTATATAAAATCAACGCCTTTGTTTTTCCTTTTCCAATGTTTCTGGTCAAAATATTGGTGGCGACTCCATAAGAACCCCTTTTCGAAAACCTTGCTTTTATTAGAGGATAATTCAATTGTCAAACACCTCGGAAGCAATGAACACATTTTAAAACAAATACGCGAGTCTAAACCATCTTTTCGCGACCGCTCGCATAAACGTTCGAGACGTCCTCCGACGTCGGAAAGGGACGGCGGCGACAGATGGCGACTCCGCTGGGGAAGCTAGAGAGTTGATCCCATTTAGTGACAGATAAATTCAAACTAAGTAAAGATTTGAAATTACGCCTTTACCCTTCTGTATGTTTTTATTGTATGGCTTTATATAATTGCTGTATGATTATTTCTGCAATTGTTTGAAATATAAATTGCACACAAAAACCCTTGCACACAACAGTCCCTCTATACCCGGGGGCAAGAGTGAATATCTATAGGGAGTGGGTGGCAGATACGATCGGTTAGTTGGCACACGGGGCTACTACCGTTGTCAGAAAACCACCAACTCAAGGTGATAACTCTCTTCTTTCGGTCTAAGGGTGTCGCCACGGAGTTCCGTGCATGACCCGAGGACTGAGAGATTGAGAGGTCCCTATAATGGGGGCACCTTTGGCCTGGTGAGAACAGTTAGAACCACCTAAACCAAGCACGTTTCTGCAGGAAAACCCTACCTCGTGATTAAATAAGCGTGGCTCTGCTCGTGGATGTATGAATTGTGTGTGCATACGTTTGCTGCGTTTGTATTGATGCATTAGCATAGGGTAATCATACAACAAACAAAAAAGTGAAAAACCCTAAAAATCATAAAAAATATAAAAACCAGTTAAAACCATAAAAATACCTTTTTACAAAATTCTTGGCAAAGTCGTATCATTCATACCACATCATCCAATAAGTGGTAAAACCAAGAGAGAAAACCAATGCATTAAGAAAAGTATGCATAAACATCATCATAATAAAATCTCTCATACATAAACACATTCATCCTAGGGCATATTTATTCCACGCTAATCATTTAAAATAAAAAGTCATAATAAGAATCATTAAAATCATTTAGAAGGTGGCTGGTCTTCCGCCCATCCTCACTCGTGCTCAAAAGGCTAAGAAGATGGAGAAATTAGAGGAGCAGAATCGTATGCTCACCGCCGAGCTTAATGTCATAAAGGAACAAATGGCGCAATTGACGGAGCTAATGTATCAGCAATGCTTCCACAATACGGTCTCTGAGCAACGAATTTTTACCTTAGAGGAGAGATTAAGGGCATTATAGGAATACAACTTTGATGTAAAGGAGGTAACCGATGTCAAGAATACTCAATTCCTTCCCAAGTTTAAGAAATCTCACGCATCATTCAAGAAGCCCTTTGGCAAGAAAAAGGAGGGAAGTGTAAATGCCATGAACTTTGCCACTCCTTCTTCCTCCTCGCAACAAACCAAGTCACGCAGACAAGAGAGGAAATTCACTTCCATACCTACCTCCTACGAAAGTCTGTTTTTGAAATTGTTGGACACCAAGCTCCTCGTACGTGTCCCTCCCAAGAAAATGGAGCCACCATACCCAGAATGGTATAAAGCTAATGAAAACTGTGATTACCATTCAGGTTCCCCTGGACACTCCGTTGAAAACTGTATGGCCTTAAAGCACAAGGTCCAGAATCTAATAGAGGCAGGATGGATTACCTTTGACGCATCTACTCCAAAGGTGGACGACCAGCCTCTTTCCAAACCCGAATGAAGGATGGGTTAAGGAAGATCAGCACTTAGGGCTCATCATTTTTGTCATCTAATAAAAAAAAATATATACAAAAAAATATATGTAACAAAAAATATAAATAAAAAAAATCTTCTGATGCATCTCTCGTGGTCTTTGCCCGTGACCGCGAGGTCTTTTGATTAAAAGGGCTCTGTATATATTTCTCTTTTCATCAATACAATGAGGCATTTTTCATAATATTCATATGCTTCTCATTCTTTTCTCTCTCATTCCAAAATAATTAAATAAAATCTAAACCCAAATAAGGACCATATAAACAGTCATGTCTGTGATTGAAAACTCTCTGCGGGATCTGAAAGCCGAAGGCGAATGGATTGAGTCAGACAGTGAGGAGGGGACCATTTCCCCGGACATGCAAAGACTGTTGGAGAAAAGAAGCTTAATTGATACAACCCCATAAGAAAAAACGAAGGCCTTCAATTTGGGACAAGGAGACAATAAGAAAGAAGTAAATGTCGATACCCAAATTGATAATGTCAGGGAAGGGGCAATAACACCTTTGCGCTTATACATCGGAAAAGGTTGTACCATGGATATGCATACAAGAATCGTCCATTAATGAATATATCTCCAATATAGCCGTCATTGGGGGCAGGACGATAAGAAAAATTAGTCACCCAAGGAGTTACAAGATAATGCTCCTAAAAACAAAGGAAAAATAAAGAAACCGAAGAGGAAAAGGAAAAAGATTGAGCAGACTTTAGATTCACGGTGCTAAGGCAATACCTTCAATGCTCCACCAGAAAGTCAAATTTGTGATAAATGATAAACTCGTCACAGTTCAAGCTGAAGAAGACTTTCTAATTAGTAAACCGTCTATCCAGCCATATGTGGATGCGGCTGAAGAAGCTCTTGAAACATCTTTTCAAGCACTCGAAATTGCCAATATAGAAAGACATCCTAGCAGTGGCCCATATAATGAAGAGATATGGATACAGCCCAGGCAAGGGCTTGGAAAGGATGTTCAAGGAATAAGAGACATCCTAGATTTTAAGGATAATCCTTTAAAGAACAACCCTACAAAAGGACAAGTTATACGATGAAAAGGGAAGTCTCCCCTCTGTACCTTAAAAAGACGATCTTCCAAAAAGGAGGGATATTAGCATCAAGGGTAGCATTAGTCATTAGATGTCCTTCTTCTAATTCTAAGGGATGTAAACCCAATGACTATTAGAGATCACTCCTCGGGTGTGCCCGACCCCCGAGCATCGTTAGGGCACGCATTTCCCTGAAATTATAAAAGAATGCTATTCTTACTATCTGCTTCTTTTCCTGCTAAACATGTCTATACCCCATTAAATAACCTTGTTTAGACAAACGTTTTGTTCCAAAATGCGTCAAAATAATCAAAACGCCATATGAAGCCAAAGTTAACATGATTGATTAGCTAGAGACACGAATAAGAAAATCGTGTTTCGACAATGTTTGAGAAAAGAAATTATTATTAAAAGAAGCCCGCCAAGGTCAAAGGCCAAGACAAAAAGATAAAAGGGCAAAATCCTAAGCAGACTAGGAATATTAATCAGTCATAAAGTAATCAGCTGAAGACGCTACCTCATTAAAACAAAACGTTTGTTTGAACTAGCCTAAACACAGACCAACCTTGGCTAGCCATTCTTACAGAAACCTTTATTACAAAAATATCCCTCTAAAACACAAGCCTTTGCAATAAATCCCTTTCTTTCTATTCTCTTGACCCTTCATCATAAAGCATTCAAGTAATTGACTGGGAAATGTGGAAATATGGTGATCAATAGGAGGATTGAAATCCCTAAGGAAAGGAAGAGGGGCATTGACATGACAATTGCTCTACATTCAAAATAATTACTCTTCGGTTATAGCAAGAAAAGTCCAAGACGGCAAATTAGTACAGCTAATCATGTTGATAAAAGCACATGATGATGGAAGCAAAATTAACAGAGGCTGACCGAGTTCGAAGCCAACATAACCAGTTAAACCTTATGGAAGAAAAACGGCTGAATGTTATATATCACGGACAAGCCTATCAAAGGAAAATAAAAAGGCTTACAAAAAGGTCAACCCTCATATTTACCAAAATAAGGATTTAATGGTAAATAAGTTACTTCCGGCCCAAAACAATAAAATTGGAAAATGGGCACTAAACTACGAAGGACCCCTTGTGGTCAAATGAGCTTTCTCGGAAAGGGCTCCTATCCTCATCAATATGGATGGAAAAGAACTTCGACACCTAATCAACTCCAGTACGGTGAAGAAGTATTATGCTTGAAGACATTGCTCAAGACCCGTCAGGAATGAAAATCCGCAAAGGACATTCCTGGGCAAAAGATAGAGTCCATATTCCTCGCTAGGATACGTCCTAGGCAAAAAGAAGAGGTTAAAAAAAAAAAAAAGTAAATAAAAAAAATAGAGAAACTAAGAGCAATGGTTACTTTAGTCGAAAATCGAAAAGGCGGCTAAAGTAACATTCTTCCAGAAGCAAGCAGTCTGCATGGTCTTCACTTTGAGCTCAGGCATCTCAACTGAAGCAATTAGGAGAACCAGGGGGCAGATATCATGGACATGACTGTTTAAGCCTATACAGTATAGCCAACCCTGACTACCCATTCTTCTAACTACCTTTTGTAATCCTTCTGTAAAAGAAATAAACTTTTGCTCATTTATCAATAAAATTCCCTTTCATTTCCTTTCTCTTGACTCTTTATTGATAAATCATAAATATGCGCAAAGACTTTTAATCAAAGATCAAACATGCATCTAAAAAAGGGAAGCATATGAAAATAATAAAGGAATAAAGGCCTGCTAGTATATTCTTAGATAAAAACTAGGGTAGCCTGCTAGATCGCAAACCCCAAAAAGACGATCTAGGCAAAAAGATAAGGCAAAAGCCCCCTAAGGTATTCTAGGCAAAAATTAAGGCAGCCCGCTAGATCGAAAACCCGTAAAGGGCGGTCTAGGAAAAAGATAGGGCTAAAACCAAAAGATGAGTAAAAGATGAGCCCATCATCATAGTCATAAAGAAGAAGTCCATCAGCTTATTCATAAGAAGCCAACGGAAGAAGGCCAGATACTTTCTAAATGCATAAAAAAATAATAAACAAACATTAGACTGCATTTAGGGCATCCACACACAAGGCAGTTGCATAATACGACTTTGTCAAAATCAAGAAAAAATAATTTTCTTCAAACAAGAATGAACATGCATATAAGGAGGATAGTCTCCATGTTTGTGATTGGAAATAAAAGGCGCCAAAATCCAGCCTCTAAATAAAAATCAAAATCACGAAAGGCGAAATCAAAACCATTTCAGCAGAATAAAGAGCTTTAAGAAAACCATAGCTCCAACCATTCTCCTCAAACACCAATAAAAGAAGGAGAACAAAAGCCAATGGAAAAGGCTTGATGATCCCCAAGCGGATCCTTGCCTACTCTAGAGGCAAAACAAAAAATACTCCCTGACTCAACACCACCACATGAGTCATCAAACATAGTCATTCAAAGCTGCAATCAGCATCCTTCCATCCAAGAAAGAAGGACACCATCAAAATGAAAAAGCCAAATGGAAAGGCTTGACCATCCCCAAGAGGATCCTTGCCTACTCCAAAGGCAAAACAAAAAGACTACTTCACGACTCAGCTTCATCGCCACATGAGTCATCAAACACACTCATGCAAGAGTCTCCGTTACTTCCCCAAAGCAGAATAAGGAGAATAAGGACTACATAAGAGTCCATCAAAGAAAATACGGAATCAAATCCTCCACATCACTAGGGGGCAACCAAAGGAAAAGAAAGAAAAACTTTTTATCCCCTAACAGAGGCCATCACAAGAAAAAGGTCAAATAAATGTCTCCTAACAGAGCATATCAAGAAACGTCTACAAAAAGAGGAAAACAAAAGATTTTTCCCATCTTCCAACTCAAATAAGAGCTTCACAAAAGTCGGAGCCTAGACTCCATCATAAAAAATCAAACCAAGGATTTGATCCCCAAGAAACAAAGAAAAATTCCCCAGGGATCACCAAAAAGAAAAGAGGAAGAAAAAATATATATCCTTTCTCATCCAAAGATCAAGCCAATGTGCATAAAAGGAGCACATATGCAACAACTAAATCGCAAAAAAAAGAGAAATTGCAAGAAAAGGGTAGAAACCCATTCCCCAGCAGGAATAAGAGCATAGGCAAAGCCAGCTCAAACAAATAAATGGTCAAAAACTCCATTCCTCCCTTAGGAGCAATCCAAAATAAGATCTCCGGAATGAAATCAATTCCCCAGCAGATCACCGAAAAGAAAATCCCCATCGAGCCTACCAAATGAAGGCAAAACTACAAAGTTTATATCCTCAGGGAATCGCGTATTGTCGCCGCCGTCCCTTTCGACGTCCGGGGGGACGTCTCGAACGTTTATGCGAGCGGTCGCGAAAAGATGGTTTAGACTCGCGTTTTTGTTAAAATTGCGTTCATTGCTTCAACATTGAAAAAGCAAGGTTTTCGAAAGGGGTTCTTATGGAGTCGCCACCAATATTTTGACCATAAACATTGGAAAAGGAGGAAAAGGCGTTGTTTTTAATAAAAAACCAGTCTTGGCCATTATAACCAGAGTTAGGTAAGGGAGTTAGTTACGTGTGGGGAAGGTGTTAGCACCCCACAACGCCCCTTTCGGGTTCCCTATGACAGATTAATTCATTTAAGTAAAGACTACGAGAAATTACGCGATTACCCTATTTTATTACATAATATTAAACGGCTATCTACATGATTTTATTCTATATTGCATGCATAAAATGATTAATAAAGCTAAATAAAGCAATAAAAGAGACAAAATAGCTATCTACATGATTTTATTCTACATGGCATAAATAAAGTTAAATAAAACAATAAATAAAGCAATAAAAGAGAAGAGAATTGAAAAGAACCTCCGTAGCAAGCTTGATATTGAGAATCTCGAACCGTGAGGATGCGTTTTGGCAACCCCTCTCTCTACACAGACTCTCCTCACCAATACAGGATCGACTCTACTAAAAATTTAAAGAAGAATCGAATGCCGGAATATAATTCCTTAACCGATTGTTACCTATTTAAGGCAATCGGAAAGATCATTCAAGAGAGGGAGAGAAATAGACAAGTGCTCTGAGTTTTAGAAAGTGTTTCGAGCTCTCCGGGATGTCTCCGCTGTGAAAAAGTGACAAATGAGCCTCCTATTTATAGTTTTCGAAGCTGGCGCACTTCGGACCACCGTCTGGACTGGGACGGCCGTCCGGACCGGGACGGCCGTCCCAAATGGCAAAATTACACAGCCGGGACCCCCGGGGACCCGGGACGGCCGTCCCACTTTTCTGGGGCTTGGGACGGCCGTCCCAACTTCGGGACGCGCGTCCCAACTGGCTGGAGCAAGTTGGGACGGCCGTCCCACCTTTGGGACGGCCGTCTCGACTGTTCTGGCCAGTTTCGCGCGTTTCGGGACTCCGGGAAGCTTTCCTTGCCTGTTTTGGACGTCAGTTGATGCCGATATGCGTCTGTTGAAGCTTTATCTTCATGTAGGAAGTCTCCTTGGCTCTTATTTGTAATGCTAGACGAGCTTTATCTTGTTACGGGTGATCTCTTTTATCTTTATTTGAGAGACCGGGCAAAATTAGGGGTCTACACGTATAAATTCCCAAATACATATATCCCCAGTGAAAAGCAAAGTCTGCACTTCCAACAGGCAAGCAGAAAGCCAATATCCCCAAGAAACGGGAAATCAGCCTATGCAAGAGGCAATCCAAAACCTAAGTCTTCACCACTATTGAAGCATATGCCTAAATCAACAGGCACAACCAAATAGAAATCACATCCCCAAGTGGGTTCTTGCCTAAACAAAAGACACAATCAACAAAAAGCTCAAATCCCCAGAGGATTTCCGCCTGATCAAGAGGCGCAACCAAACAAGAATCTCCCCAAGTGAATTTCCGCCTAATCAAGAGGCGCAACTAATAGAAAACAAATCCCCGGAGGATTCCTGTCTAAAAAAGAGGCAATAAAAAATCCTCAGCAAAGACCGGATGGCTAAAAGAAGAAGCCAAAACAATGAAATCCCCATGGCTAAACAGAAAAGCCAAAATCAAAGAATCCCTGACAAAAGCCTGGATGGCTAAAATAAGAAAAGCCAAAATACGAAATCCCTGGTAAAACCGGATGACTAAAATAGAAAAGTCAAAAAGAAAAAATTACTCCCGCAGACGCATGACCAAAAATAGTAAGCCGTTAACTCATCTCCAAAATAGATGATCATAGGATTGACTACAAAAAAGTTCATCCTATAAAGCCTTGTGAAAAAGGCTTATCATTCACACCGGTGGGGGTGTGTACTCACCTAAACCTTGTGAAAAAGGTTTATCATTCACACCGGGTGGGGGTGTGTACTCACCTAAACCTTGTGAAAAAGGTTTATCATTCACATCGGGTGGGGGTGTGTACTCACCTAAGCCTTGTGAAAAAGGCTTATCATTCACACCGGTGGGGGTATGTACTCACCTAAGCCTTGTGAAAAAGGTTTATCATTCACACCGGGTGGGGGTGTGTACTCACCTAAGCCTTGTGAAAAAGGCTTATCATTCACACCGGGTGGGGGTGTGTACTCACCTAAGCCTTGTGAAAAAGGTTTATCATTCACACCGGGTGGGGGTGTGTACTCACCTAAGCCTTGTGAAAAAGGCTTATCATTCACACCGGGTGGGGGTGTGTACTCACCTAAGCCTTGTGAAAAAGGCTTATCATTCACACCGGGTGGGGGTGTGTACTCACCTAAGCCTTGTGAAAAAGGTTTATCATTCACATCGGGTGGGGGTGTGTACTCACCTAAGCCTTGTGAAAAAGGCTTATCATTCACACCGGGTGGGGGTGTGTACTCACCTAAGCCTTGTGAAAAAGGTTTATCATTCACACCGGGTTGGGGGTGTGTACTCACCTAAACCTTGTGAAAAAGGTTTATCATTCACACCAGGTGGGGGTGCGTACTCACCTAAGCCTTGAAGAATGAGGCTTATCATTCACACCGGGTGGGGGTGTATACTCACCTAAGCCTTGCAGAATGAGGCTTATCAATCACACCGGGTGGGGGTGCATACTCACCTAAGCCTTGAAGAATGAGGCTTATCATTCACACCGGGTGAGGGTGCATACTCACCTAAGCCTTGAAGAATGAGGCTTATCATTCACACCGGGTGGGGGTGCATACTCACCTAAGCCTTGAAGAATGAGGCTTATCATTCACACCGGGTGAGGGTGCATACTCACCTAAGCCTTGCAGAATGAGGATTATCATTCACACCAGGTGGGGGTGCGTACTCACCTAAGCCTTAAAGAATGAGGCTTATCATTCACACCGGGTGGGGTGCGTACTCACCTAGGCCTTGTAGAACGAGGCTTATCAAAAATGCATCAGGTGGAGTAAAAATACTCACTGGGAGCATTGTAAAAAAGTGGGTACAAAGACCTTACTTCTATTAGAGGATAGTTTGGTGATTGAGCACCTCGGAAGTAAGTACCCATAAGAGTTTAAGCAAAACGTAAACTCATACCAGGTGAGGGTAAGTACTCACCAAAACCTTGCAGAATAAAGTTCATACCTAGTGGGGGTAGGTACCCACAAAAGTCTAGTAAAAATACATACTTATACCCGGTGAGGGTAAGTACTCACCAAAGTCTTAACAAAAGGAGGCTCAAACCAGATAGGGGTTAGTACCTATCAAAATACTTATCATCTGGAGGATCAACAAGGAGCAGCATCCGAAGGATGACCGGGCAAAAGGGTTAACTCCTTCCCCTACCAACTAATTTTGTCGGCATATTAAAACCAACGAATTAGTTAGGCAGGTGAAGGGGGGGCAGCTGTAGACCCCTAATTTTGCCCGGCCTCTCAAAAGAAAAAGCTAGAGGAACTTCACCCGAAGATGGAGTTCATCCGGCTTCCCAAAACCGAGGAAACCTCCCGCAACCAATACAGAGATCGCTCGTCTACACGATAACGAACAAAGGAGACTTCCTACACGAAGATAAAGCTTCAACGGACACCTATCGGCATCAACAGGCCGTCCCAAACACAACAGGTGGTCCCAAACGCAACAGGTGGTCCCAAACACAACAGGTGGTCCCAAACACAACAGGTGGTCCCAAATGCAACAGGTGGTCCCAAACGCAACAGGTGGTCCCAAACGCAACAGGTGGTCCCAAACACAACAGGTGGTCCCAAACACAACAGGTGGTCCCAAACGCAATAGGTGGTTGTAGACCCCTAATTTTGCCCGGCCTCTCAAATAAAGATAAAGGAGATTACCCGTAACAAGATAAAGCTCGTCTAGCATTACAAATAAGAGTCAAGGAGACTTCCCATATGAAGATAAAGCTTCAATAGACACATATCGGCATCAACTGACGTCCAAAACAGGCAAGGAAAGCTTCCCGGAGTCCCGAAACGCGCGAAACTGGCCAGAACAGGTTGAGACGGCCGTCCCAGTTGGGACGGCCGTCCCAACCTCTTAAATCCAGTTGGGACGCGCGTCCCAAAGTTGGGACGGCCGTCCCAAACCCATTTTAAGTGGGACGGCCGTCCCGGCCTTCCTGGGGGTCCCGCTCTGTGTAAATTTGCCATTTGGGACGGCCATCCCAGTCCAGACGGCCGTCCCAACCCAGACGGCCGTCCCAAAGTGCGCCAGCTGCGAAAAACTATAAATAGGAGGCTCATTTGCCACTTTTTGAGACCACAGACACTCCAGCGAGCTCTGAAACACTTTCTAAAACTCAGAGCACTTGTCTACTTCTCTCTCTCTCTCGAATGATCTTTCCGATTGCCTTAAATAGGTAACAATCGGTTAAGGAATTATATTCCGGCATTTGATTCTTCTTTAAATTTTTAGTAGAGTCGATCTTGTATTGGTGAGGAGAGACTGTGTAGAGAGAGGGGTTGCCAAAACGCATCCTCACAGTTTGAGGTTCTCAATATAAAGCTTGCTACGGAGGTTCTTTTCAATTCCCTTCTCTTTTATTGTT
This sequence comes from Sphenostylis stenocarpa, assembly GCA_963425845.1. Classification (NCBI taxonomy): domain Eukaryota; kingdom Viridiplantae; phylum Streptophyta; class Magnoliopsida; order Fabales; family Fabaceae; genus Sphenostylis; species Sphenostylis stenocarpa. Next base: position 52,099,946 of record OY731406.1, read on the forward strand.
TTATTTATTGTTTTATTGTTTTATTTACCTTTATTATGTCATGTAGAATAGGATCATGTAGATAGCTATTTTAATATCTCTTTTATTGCTTTATCTAGCTTTATTCATCATTTTATACATGCAACATAGAATAAAATCATGTAGATAGCCATTTAATATTATGTAATAAAATAGGGTAATCGCGTAATTTCTCGTAGTCTTTATTTAAATGAATTAATCTGTCATAGGGAACCCGAAAGGGGCGTTGTGGGGTGCTAACACCTTCCCCACACGTAACTAACTCCCTTACCCAACTTCTGGTTATAATGGCCAAGTGCGGTTTTTCTTAAAATCAACATTTTTTCCTTTTCCAATGTTTATGGTCAAAACATTGGTGGCGACTCCATAAGAACCCCTTTTCGAAAACCTTTTAAAACAAATACGCGAGTCCAAACCATCTTTTCGCGACCGCTCACATAAACGTTTCGAGACGTCCCCCAGGACGTCGAAAGGGACGGCGGCGACAGATGGCGACTCCGCTGGGGAAGCTAGAGAGTTGATCCCATTTAGTGACAGATAAATTCAAACTAAGTAAAAATTTGAAATTACGCCTTTACCCTTCTGTATGTTTTTACTGTATGGCTTTAATAACTGCTGTATGATTATTTCTGCAATTGTTTGAAATATAAATTGCACACAAAAACCCTTGAACACAACAGTCCCTCTATACCCGGGGGCAAGAGTGAATATCTATAGGGAGTGGGTGGCGGATACGATCGGTTAGTTGGCACACGGGCTACTGCGATTGCTCGGAAAACCACCAACTCAAGGTGATAACTCTCTTCTTTTGGTCTAAGGGTGTCGCCACGGAGTTCCGTGCATGACCCAGAGGATTGAGAGATTGAGAGGTCCCTATAATGGGGGCACCTTGGGGACCTTTGGCCTGGTGAGAACAGTTAGAACCACCTAAACCAAGCACGTTTCTGCAGGAAAATCCTCCTCGTGATTAAATAAGCGTGGCTCTGCTCGTGGATGTATGAATTGCGTGTGCATACGTTTGCTGCATTTGTATTGATGCATTAGCATAGGGTAATCATACAACAAACATAAAAAGTGAAAAACCCTAAAAATCATAAAAAAATATAAAAACATTAAGGTCATAAAAATACCTTTTTACAAAAGATTTTTGGCAAAGTCGTATCATTCATACCATATCATTCAATAAGTGGTAAAACCAAGAGAGAAAACCAATGCATTAAGAAAAGTATGCATAAACATCATCATAATAAAACCTCTCATACATAAACACATTCATCCTAGGGCGTATTTATTCCACGCTAATCATTTAAAATAAAAAGTCATAATAAGAATCATTAAAATCATTTAGAAGGTGGCTGGTCTTCCGCCCGTCCTCACTCGTGCTCAAAAAGCTAAGAAGATGGAACAACTAGAAGAGCAAAACCGAAAGCTCACCGCTGAGCTTACTACGCTGAAAGAGCAAATGGCTCAAATCCTAGAAATGATGCATCAACAGAATCTTCATCGAGAGGATCCTCAGAATGGACAAGCCTCTCACCGAGAAGAAGAAGAGGAACCTCAAAGTGAGCACGATCATTCTGACACAAGAGCAGTACATATTCATGCTCCTGAAATATCAAAACAACAAATCACTGCTCTTGAAGAAAGGCTGAGAGCCATGGAAGGTCATAACTTTGATATAAAAGAAGCAGCTGATATGTGCCTCGTCAAAAATATCCAATTCCCTAACAAGTTCAAAACTCCGGACTTCCCGAAATACATGGGATCGACCTGCCCGAGAAGCCACCTTACAATGTACTGTCGTAAGATGGCTGCACATGCTGATAATGAAAAACTCCTGATCCACTGCTTTCAGGAGAGCCTGGCTGAATCAGCCTTAAACTGGTATATGCAACTAGAAGGAGGGCAAATCCAAACCTGGAGACATATGGCAGATGCATTTCTTCGTCGTTATAAATACAACATTGACCTGACCCCTGAAAGAGCAGATCTACAATTATTAAGCAAGAAAAACGACGAATCCTTCAAAGCATATGCCCAAAGATGGAGGGAATTAGCAGCACAAGTGGAACCTCCTCTATCCGACAAGGAAACCACATCCATGTTCATCAATTCTTTGACTGGTCCCTATTACGACAAAATGATAGGGAACACATCAACACTCTTTGCGGATGTGGTAATTATAGGAGAAAGAGTAGAGCAAGGTCTGAAAAGCGGAAGAATTGCACAGCATACTACCTCCAATTCCTCTACTCCGAATGATAAAAAGAGCTTTGGGAAGAAGAAGGAAGGAACTGTAAATGCAATCAACATTGCCACTCCTTCTTCTTCCTCACAACAAGCCAAACCACGCAGACAGGAGAGGAAATTCACTTCCATACCTACCTCCTATGGAAGTCTATTTTTGAAATTGTTGGACGCCAAGCTCCTCGTGCGCGTCCCTCCCAAGAAAATGGAGCCACCATACCCAGAATGGTATAAATCTAATGAAAGCTGTGATTACCATTCAGGTTCTCCAGGGCACTCCATCGAAAGTTGTGTAGCCCTAAAGCACAAAGTCCAGAATCTAATAGACGCGGGATGGATTACCTTTGACACATCTACTCCGAAGGTGGATGACCAGCCCCTATCAATGCCCGCATAAAAGATGGGATAACGGAGACCAGCAGATTAGGGCTCATCATTTTTGTCATCTTTTGCAATAAAAAAACATAGATAAAAATAGATATAAAAAAAACTTCCGATGTATTTCTCGTGATCCCTGCCCATGATCACAAGATTTTTGGTTAATAAGGGCTTTGTAAATATTTTCTTCTATCAATACAATAAGGCATTTTTTTAATATCCATATTCTCTTTCATTCCTTTCTCTCTTATACATCTCATAAAGAAATCTAAAACAAAGCATAACCCATACAGTCATGTCTGTGATTGAAAACTCCTTGGAAGATCTGAAAGCTGAAGACGAATGGATTGAGTCAGACAGTGAGGAGGGGACCATTTCCCAGGACGTGCAAAGACTGCTAGAAGAAGAAGCGCAATCAATACAGCCCCATCAGGGAGAAAGCTGAGGTCATCAATCTGGGACAAGAAGATAATAAGAAAGAAGTAAATATTGGAACCCAAATTGACGAGGATGTCAAAGAAAAACTAATACAATTGCTAAGAGAATATATGGACGTGTTTGCATGGTCCTACCATGATATGCCTGGAATCGATAAAAGTATAGTGGAGCATCGATTACCATTAAAAGAGGGATTTCGAGCCGATTAAACAGAAACTCAGAAGAGTAAAACCAGAATGGTCCTTAAAAATTAAAGAGGAAGTAGAAAAACGGTTGGATGCTAATTTCCTGATCGTTTCAAAATACCCTGAATGGCTGGCAAACGTTGTGCCAGTTGTCAAGAAAAATGGAAAAATCGAGAGTATGCGTAGATTACAGGGGATTTGAACGGTGCAAGTCCGAAAGATGATTTCCCCTTACCACATATTGATATGCTCGTAGATCACACTGCTACAAATACTCTTTATTCTTTCATGGATGGATATGCAGGGTATAATCAAATCAAATTGGCTGTCGAAGACAGAGAAAAAACTTCCTTCATTACGCCATGGGGGACATTTTGTTATAGAGTAATGCCTTTTGGACTTAAGAATGCAGGGGCAACCTATCAAAGGGCTATGGTTACACTATTTCACGATATGATCCACAAAGAAATCGAAGTATACGTGGATGATATGATTGTCAAGTCTAAAAATGAGACAGATCACCTCCTACACTTAACGAAATTATTCAATCGGCTTCGAAAGTCATAGAGTAAGCTTAATCCGGCTAAATGCACGTTCGGAGTACGATCAGGAAAACTCCTTGGGTTTATCGTCAGTAAAAAAGGAATCGAGGTGGACCCTGATAAAACAAAGGCAATCATAGAGATGCCCCCGCCAAGAACAGAAAAAGAAGTCAGAGGGTTCCTAGGTCGAATAAACTACATCGCACGGTTCATTGCGCAATTAACAGATAAATGTACGCCCATCTTCAAGTTATTGCGTAAAAACCAACCGACAGTTTGGAACGATGAATGTCAACGAGCCTTCAAAAATATCAAAATATGCCTAACTAATCCTCCAGTACTGATACCACCTGTGGAAGGGAGACCCCTAATTCTTTACCTATCAGTACTCGACGAGTCCATGGGATGTGTGCTCGGTCAACAAGATGACACTGGTAAAAAAGAACAAGCCATATATTACCTCAGTAAAAAATTCCTAAACTATGAGACCCGTTATACACCACTCGAAAAAACATGTTGTGCATTGGTGTGGGCAACTCAACGCCTTCGACAATATATGGTCAGACATACAACTTGGTTAATTTCCAAAATGGACCCAATCAAATACTTGTTTGAAAAACCCATCTTGACCGGAAGGATAGCTAGATGGCAAGTACTCCTCTCAGAATTTGATATTATTCATATCACTCAGAAAGCTATCAAAGCCAGTCCTTTGGCAGACTACCTGGCACATAGGCCAACAGACGAATATCAATCCCTCCAAGATGATTTTCCAGATGAGCACATAATGCATATTCAACATGAAGAGCTTAAAAATGATGAGTGGATCATGTTTTTCGATGGAGCTTCAAACTTACTAGGACATGGGATCGGAGCTATTTTAATATCGCCTGAAAAGAAGCATATCCCGATAACAGCCAGATTAACCTTCGATTGTACAAACAATATGGCAGAATATGAGGCCTGTGCTCTAGGTATTCAAGCGGCCTTGGATCACGGGGTAACCAAACTCAAAGTATTCGGTGATTCATCCCTTGTTATTTATCAGCTCAAGGGCGAATGGGAAACTAGAAACTCCAAATTAATCCCTTATCTGGAGCATATCCGTAAGATGACTTCACAAATGGAAAACATTAGTTTCGAGTATATCCCTCGGGAAGATAACCAGATTGCTGACGCACTGGCAACATTATCATCCATGTTCGCACTAGGGCAAGAGCATGAGATGCCCATCATCCAAGTCAAAAGGCACGACAAACAAGCCTTTTGTATGATGGTGGATAGCGGAAAAGATAAAACCCCTTGGTATCAGGACATAAGGCGATACTTGACAAAGGGTGAATACCCAGAGGGAATCAGTGACAATGATAAAAGGACCATTCGTAAAAGGGCTATAGGGTTTACAGTGATAGGAGAAACCCTCTATAAAAAGAATTGTGATTCTACTTTATTAAGATGTGTTAATCCCGAAGAAGCCCAGATATTGATCAAAGAAATACATGAAGGAACCTTTGGGACTCATGCACCAGGGCATATCATGGCTAGGAAAATCCTCAGAGCAGGATACTTTTGGTCCACAATGGAAAAGGACTGTTATCAGTATGCTAGAAAATGTCACAAGTGTCAAATACACGCAGATAATGTACATGTTCCACCGATACCTCTCAATGTTATGGCTATCCCTTGGCCATTTGCTATGTGGGGCATAGATGTCATCGGACCTATTGAGCCTAAGGCGTCCAATGGTCACCGATTCATTTTGGTAGCCATTGATTATTTCACTAAATGGGTGGAAGCTGCATCTTATGCACATGTGACTAGAAAAGTAGTGGTCACCTTCGTTAAGAAAGATATCATATGTCGATACGGCATTCCACATCGCCTCATTACTGATAATGGGACCAATCTGAATAATAAAATGATGGAAGAACTATGTTATGACTTCAAAATTCAACATCATAACTCTTCTCCTTATAGGCCTAAAATGAATGGCGCAGTGGAAGCAGCCAATAAAAACATCAAGAAGATTGTTCAAAAGATGGTTAAAACCTATAAAGATTGGCATGAAAAATTACCTTTTGCTCTTCATGGATATCGAACGTCTGTACGAACCTCAACAGGAGCCACTCCATTCTCCCTTGTATATGGAATGGAAGCCGTATTGCCAATAGAGATCGAAATACCGTCCCTGCGAATTATTATGGAAGCAAAATTAACAGAAGCCGAATGGGTTCAAAGTCGATACGATCAATTAAACCTTATCGATGAAAAGCGGCTGAATGCCATATGCCATGGACAAGCCTATCAAAAGAAGATAAAAAAGGCTTATGATAAAAAGGTCCGCCCTCATACTTATCAAGAAGGGGATTTAGTGATAAAGAAACTGCTTCCAGCCCAGAAGGATAAAATTGGGAAATGGGCGGCGAATTATGAAGGACCCTTTGTGGTCAAACGAGCTTTCTCAGGAGGGGCACTTATTCTCACTAATATGGATGGAGAGGAGCTTCGACACCCAATCAATTCTGACGCAGTAAAGAAATATTATGCTTGAAGACATTGCTCAAGGCCCGTCAGGAATGAAAATCCGCAAAGGACATTCCTGGGCAAAAGATAGGGTCCATATTCCTCGCTAGGATATGTCCTAGGCAAAAAGAAGAGGTAAAAAAAAAAAAAAAAAAAAAAAAAAAAACTAAGAGCAATGGTTACTTCAGTTGAAAACCGAAAAGGCGGCTAAAGTAACATTCTTCCAGGAGCAAGCAGTCTGCATAGTCTTCACTCTGAGCTCAGGCATCTCAACTGAAGCAATTAGGAGAACTGGGGGGCAGATATCATAGACATGACTGTTCAAGCCTATACAGTACAACCAACCTTGACTACCCATTCTTCTAAATTCCTTTTGTAATCCTTCTGTAAAAGAAATAAACTTTCGTTCATTTATCAATAAAATTCCCTTTCATTTCCTTTCTCTTGACCAAATATTATGGAAATGCCTCTTTATTGATAAATCATAAATATGCGCAAAGACTTTTTAATCAAAGATCAAACATGCATCTAAAAAGGGGAAGCATATAAAAATAATAAGAGAATAAGCGCCTGCTAGGATATTCTTAGGAAAAAACCAGGGTAGCCTGCGAGATCAAAAAAAAAAAAAGAACGATCTAGGCAAAAGATAAGGCAAAAGCCCCCTAAGATATTCTAGGCAAAAATTAAGGCAGCCCGCTAGATCGAAAACACGTAAAGGGCGGTCTAGGCAAAAGATAGGGCTAAAACCAAAAGATGAGTAAAAGATGAGCCCATCATTAAGATCATAAGAAAGGAGCCCATCGGCATATTCGTGAGAAGCCGACAGGAGAAGGCCAGTCACTTTCTAATTGCATCAAAAATAAATGAACATCAGATTGCATTTAGGACGTCCACACACAAAGTAGTTGCATAATACGACTTTGTCAAAATCAAGAAAAAATAATTTTCTTCAAACAAGAATAATAAACATGCATATAAGGAGGATAGTCTCCATGTTTGTGATTGGAAATAAAAGGCGCCAAAATCCAGCCTCTAAATGAAAGTCAAAAACACGAAAGGCGAAATCAAAATCATTTTAGCAGAATAAAGAGCTCCAAGAAAGCTAATTCCAACCATCAACCTTCTACACCAATAAAAGAAGGTACATCAAAAATAGAAAAAGCCAATGGAAGGGCTCGATAATCCCCAAGCGGATCCTTGCCTACTCCAAAGGCAAAACAAAATTACTCCATGACTCAACATCTACACCACATGAGTCATCAAGCACACTCATATAAGGATCTCCACTTCATTCCCCAACGGAGAATAAGGGTTACACAAGAGCCCATCATACGAAGTCAAGTCCTTTACATCACCGAGAGGCAACCGGAAAGAAAATCCCCAAGAAGAGCACATCAAGAAAAATCTAAAAAAAGGAAAAAATGAGAAAATTCCATCCATAGGAAGGCAAATCACCCCCCCCCCCCCCGGTGGATCACCAAAAAGAAAATTTTCTCCCCAGTAAGCCTAACCGCAAAGGCAAATTACAAATTACAAATCCACAGGGAGTTAAGCACCCAATATGAATATCCCCAGCGAAGTACAAAACCTTCACTCTCAAGAATGCCTATGCTTACTCAGAAACAAGCAAAGAGCCGATATCCCCAAGAAATGGGAAATCAACCTATAAGAGGTAATACAAACAAAACTTTCAAGAAACATCTACCTACTCAGAGGTACTATCAAGAACAAATATCCTCAAATAGAACATCAGCCTATTCAGAGGCGAACAACAAGTAAAAAGCCTTCATCATTATTGAAGCACTTGCCTAATGAAGAGGCACAATCAAAAATCAACAAATCCCCAGTGGATTCCCGCCTAATCAAGAGGCACAACCAAACAAAAACATCCCCAAGTGGGCTCTCGCCTAATCAAGAGGCACAATCAAGAATCAATAAATCCCCAGTGGATTCCCGCCTAATCAAGAGGCACAACAAAATCCTCAAGTGAATCTTCGCCTAATCAAGAGGCACAATCAATAAGAGAATTCAAAATCCCCAAAAGGATTCCCGCCTAAAAAGAGGCAATCAACATAATCCCCGGCAAAGCCGGATGGCTAAAACAAGAAAAGCCAAAAATCAAGAATCCCCGGTAAAACCGGATGACTAAAACAAAAAAATCAAAAAAGAAAAATTACTCCCCATAGGCGCATGATCAGAGACAATAAGTCGCCAGAAACCGGATGAGGGTTCGTACTCATCAATCAAAAAGATATTCCAAAAAGAGCATTCCAAGAATTTGTCAAAATGCGGATTCGTACCGGATGGGGGTAGATACTCATCAGAAGTCCTGTCGAAATGCGAACTCACACCCAGTGGGGGTGTAAAAACCATTAGAGTCCGGCAAGATGCGGACTCGCACAATAGAGCCTTGTCAAGATGCAGGTTCACACCCAGTGGGGTGTAAAAACCATTAGAGTCCTAGGCAAGATGCGGACTCGCACAGTAGAGCCTTGTCAAGATGCGAGGTTCGCACCCAGTGGGGGTGTAAAAACCATTAGAGTCTCGGCAAGATGCGGACTTGCACGAGTAGAGCCTTGTCAAGATGCGGGTTCGCACCCGGTGGGGGTGTAAAAACCATTAGAGTCCGGCAAGATGCGGACTCGCACAATAGAGCCTTGTCAAGATGCGAGGTTCGCACCCGGTGGGGGTGTAAAAACCATTAGAGTCCGGCAAGATGCGGACTCGCACAATAGAGCCTTGTCAAGATGCAGGTTCACACCCAGTGGGGGTGTAAAAACCATTAGAGTCCGGCAAGATGCAGACTCGCACAATAGAGCCTTGTCAAGATGCAGGTTCACACCCAGTGGGGGTGTAAAAACCATTAGAGTCCGGCAAGATGCAGACTCGCACAATAGAGCCTAGTCAATATGCAGGTTCGCACCCAGTGGGGGTGTAAAATCCACTAGAACCTAGTCAATATGCAGGTTCGCACCCAGTGGGGGTGTAAAATCCACTAGAACCTAGTCAATATGCAGGTTCGCACCCAGTGGGGGTGTAAAATCCACTAGAACCTAGTCAATATGCAGGTTCGCACCCAGTGGGGGTGTAAAATCCACTAGAACCCAGTCAATATGCAGGTTCGCACCCAGTGGGGGTGTAAAATCCACTAGAACCTAGTCAATATGCAGGTTCGCACCCAGTGGGGGTGTAAAAACCACTAGAATCTGGCAAAATGCAGATTCGTACCAGGTGGGGGTAAGTACCCACCAAAACCTTAAAAATGCGGATTCATACCGGGTGGGGGTAGGTACCCACCAAAACCTTAAAGGAAAGCTCAAACCAGGATAGGGGTTGGTACCTATCAAAATACTTATCATCCGGAGGATCAACAAGGAGCAGCATCCGAAGGATAACCGGGCAAAAGGGTTAACTCCTTCCCCTACCAACTAATTTTGTCGGTATACTAAAACCAACGAATTAGTTAGGCAGGTGAAGGGGGGGCAGCTGTAGACCCCTAATTTTGCCCGGCCTCTCAAATAAAGATAAAGGAGATTACCCGTAACAAGATAAAGCTCGTCTAGCATTACAAATAAGAGCCAAGGAGACTTCCCATATGAAGATAAAGCTTCAATAGACACATATCGGCATCAGCTGACGTCCAAAACAGGCAAGGAAAGCTTCCGGAGTCCCGAAACGCGCGAAACTGGCCGGAGCAGGTTGAGACGGCCGTCCCAGGTTGGGACGGCCGTCCCAACTCTTAAATCCAGTTGGGACGCGCGTCCCAAAGTTGGGACGGCCGTCCTAAACCCATTTTAAGTGGGACGGCCGTCCCGGCCTTCCTGGGGGTCCCGCTCTGTGTAAATTTGCCATTTGGGACGGCCATCCCAGTCCAGACGGCCGTCCCAACCCAGACGGCCGTCCCAAAGTGCGCCAGCTGCGAAAAATTATAAATAGGAGGCTCATTTGCCACTTTTTGAGACCACAGACACTCCAGAGAGCTCTGAAACACTTTCTAAAACTCAGAGCACTTGTCTACTTCTCTCTCTCTCTCGAATGATCTTTCCGATTGCCTTAAATAGGTAACAATCGGTTAAGGAATTATATTCCGGTATTTGATTCTTCTTTAAATTTTTAGTAGAGTCGATCTTGTATTGGTGAGGAGAGACTGTGTAGAGAGAGGGGTTGCCAAAACGCATCCTCACAGTTCGAGGTTCTCAATATAAAGCTTGCTACGGAGGTTCTTTTCAATTCCCTTCTCTTTTATTGTTTTATTTATTGTTTTATTGTTTTATTTAGCTTTATTATGTCATGTAGAATAGGATCATGTAGATAGCTATTTTAATATCTCTTTTATTGCTTTATTTAGCTTTATTCATCATTTTATACATGCAACATAGAATGAAATCATGTAGATAGCCATTTAATATTATGTAATAAAATAGGGTAATCGCGTAATTTCTCGTAGTCTTTATTTAAATGAATTAATCTGTCATAGGGAACCCGAAAGGGGCGTTGTGGGGTGCTAACACCTTCCCCACACGTAACTAACTCCCTTACCCAACTCTGGTTATAATGGCCAAGTGCGGTTTTTCTTAAAATCAACATTTTTTCCTTTTCCAATGTTTATGGTCAAAACATTGGTGGCGACTCCATAAGAACCCCTTTTCAAAAACCTTTTAAAACAAATACGCGAGTCCAAACCATCTTTTCGCGACCGCTCGCATAAACGTTTCGAGACGTCCCCCAGGACGTCGAAAGGGACGGCGGCGACAGTGGTCCCAAACACAACAGGTGGTCCCAAACACAACAGGTGGTCCTGAAACGCGAAAACTGGCCAGAACAGGTTGAGACGGCCGTCCCAAGTTGGGACGGCCGTCCCAACCCTCCAGATTCAGTTGGGACGCGCGTCCCGAAGTTGGGACGGCCGTCCCAAGGCCAATTTCAAGTGGGACGGTGATGAGTCATTATTTTCCCGCATTTTCTTATCTTTATATACTTATCTTAATTGGTGCATTGTGTTTAATTGTCTATTATTAGTGCATTTTCATTGATTGGACTTCATTGGGATAATAATTTAGATTTTAATCTATTTGATCTAAGTTTTACTCATTATTAATTTTAGGACAGTTTAAAGTAATTTTGGACTTGAAAAGTTGGGCCAAATGTCATATTTTATTTTATACGGGTACTGACATTAGTTTATTGTTTTATTTATCATTTTTTCTACAGATCTCCAAATAACATGATTCTAAAATAATTATAAACTAGACACATTGAGCTTTCCACAGGATCCAAAATCATTCAATTCGGAGCTAAATTGGATTTTACATAAATTATCCAAAACGGGTCAAGCGCACCAGGCCGGCCCAATGGACATGCTTCAGTAATTTAAGTCTCATAAATTCATTAAAGCTCCGAAAATAGTAGAAACGGTGGCGTTTTAAAGCTAACTCAAGAGGCTTTCGTTGGAGACCAAAATCGCTTAATTTGGATAAGTATTGAAAATACTGCACGTGTTTGAAGTTCATGGACCTGCACTGAAGCCAATTTATGATGTGTTTCATGGACTAGTTGAGCCCAAAACCTCGATTAAGATTAGGGTTAGGGTTATTTATATAAGAGAGGCACATCACACGAAAAGAAGACAATCACACAAGGACTAGGCAGCCACCACACTTCCGTCTTTCATCTTCTGCAATTTACATTCAAGTTTGTTACTCTTCTGTCATTATTTTTAAATTCTTGTTTCAATTTTAATTATGTTTCTTCTATTGCGTTTTCAACTTTCTATGGATAGCTAAATCTTTGTATTGATTTTCTGAGAAGAATGCAAGTAGATCTTTGAGGTTTTGTTCTTCAATTTCATATTGTTTGTTCTCTTAACTCTTCATCTTCTAATCTCAGTATTGAATTATAATCTGTTTATGCTTAATAACCGAAACTTATATCACAGTTTGCTTAATTCTGTGTTAGATATGAGATTATGTGATGTATGCAATGCTTAATTGTATAAGGATAATTTGGGGTTAATCTTCGCTTAGTTGGTTAATTTCATGTTAAAATAAGGGTTAAGGAAAATTTGGGATTAATCTTCGCTTAGTTGGTTAATTTCATATTGGAACAAGGGTAAAAGCTAATTTGAGATTAATCTTCGCTTAGTTGATTAATTTTGAATTAGAATATAATTTGGGATTTATCTTCGCTTAGTTGGTGAATTTTGAATTAATTTCGTAATCTAGGATAAGTGACACTGCATTAGAATCAGGAAATCAATTGCATTTTAATTCTGTTTTTAATCCGCATTTTTATAATCTGCTTTTGTTCTGTTTCATCTAATATTTTAATTTTGAAAAACTCCCCTTTTAATTTTTTGTTACTAAAAATTGATAAGCTTTGATAGAAATTCGTGGTCTTTGGGAGACGACCTAGGAAAGCTTCCTAGTACTACATTTATCTGTTTTAATTATTTGACGGAGTACGACATCGATCAAATTTGGCGCGGTTGCCGAGGACCAAGATTTTTGTCTAGGTTTTCAATTTTTATTTTCTGTTTCTGTTTTCATTTTTTTGTTTTTATTTTACTTTATTTAAATATTTTATTTGATTTTCAGTTATTTAAATATTTTATTTGATTTTTAGCTATTTAAATATTTTATTTGATTTTTAGTTATTTGAATATTTTATTTGATTTGTTGTCATTTGAATATTTTATTTGATTTGCTGTTATTTGGATATTTTATTTTTAGTTATTTAAATATTTTATTTGATTGTTAGTTTTTAATATTTTATTTGATTTTCAGTTATTTAAATATTTTATTTGATTCTTAGTTATTTGAATATTTTATTTGATTGCTAGTTTTTAATATTTTATTTTATTTTTAGTTATTTGGATATTTTATTTGATTTTAAGTTATTTAATATTTTATTTGATTTTTAGTTTATTTAGATATTTTATTTGATTTTTAGTTATTTTAATATTTTATTTGATTTGTTAGTTATTTGAATATTTTATTTGATTTGCTGTTATTTGGATATTTTATTTGATTTTTAGTTATTTAAATATTTTATTTGATTTTCAGTTATTTAGATATTTTATTTGATTTTTAGTTTTTTAAATATTTTATTTGATTTTCTATTTAAGTTAAAATTCTTACTTCTCTTAAAACTATTTTGATAGCCCACTGTGTTCTAAAACTCTCTTTGGTTAAAAAAAAAAAAAAAAAAAAAAAAAAAAAATAAAAAAAAAAATAAAAATAACAAAATAATAAAAAAAAAAATATTAAAAAAAATATATAAATAATAATTCAAAAAAAAAAAAACAATTTCATCTCTAATTTGTTTTTTTAGCTTTATATATAAAAAAAAAAAAATTTATAATTTCCATTCTCATAAGAAACTCTGGATATAACTTGGTAGTGTGAGAGTGCATGTCTAGGAGGGTTCTGGCTAGGAAAGATTTGGTATTTAAGCGTGTCCATTAGTGACCCACCTCTCTTTCCTGGGAACCTACCTGGTGTACTTATTCACGGTCTACCGATTGTCTTTCCAAGTAAACAACTGATTTTTTTTTAGGAATTTTTTTTTTAACTCTTGGGAAATACATGAATTGTTGAATATAGTGCATGACTAGGAGCAATCCTGACCTTTTACAACCTTTTGATCCAGAGATAGATAGAACCTTTCATAGATTATTTAGACATTCTAGGAATTCATCTCTTGAGTCTGAACCATTAGATAGCCATAGTGAGAGTCCTGCACCTAATATACCTTCTTCTGATAATTTCCAAACTAATAACATGGGTGATCAACCTATTGGACCTCGTGAGAGGACTCTCAGGGAGATGGCTGCACCTGATTTCACTTATGCAAACTTATGTATCCAATACCCTGAAGAGGATATACCATTTGTGCTTAAAGCTGGACTAATCCATTTGTTGCCCAAGTTTCATGGTCGTGCAGGTGAGGATCCACACAAGCATCTCAAGGAGTTCCATATAGTCTGCTCCACCATGAAGCCACAAAATGTTCCTGAAGATCACATATACCTAAAGGCTTTTCCTTTCTCTTTGGAGGATCTTGCCAAAGACTGGTTGTACTACTTAGCTCCTAGTTCCATAACGAAGCTGGGATGATCTGAAGAGAGTCTTTCTAGATAAATTTTTCCCTGCTTCCAGGACCACTGCCATTCAGGAAGGATATGTCAGGTATCAGGCAACAGATGGGAGAGAGCTTATACGAGTATTGGGAGAGGTTCAAGAGACTTTGTGCAAGTTGCCCTCACCACCAAATATCAGAACGGCTACTCCTCCAGTACTTTTATGAGGGATGAACACAATGGATAGGAGTATGATAGATGCAGCTAGTGGAGGAGCTTTAGGAGACATGACACCTGCTCGCTGCTAGAGATTTAATTGAGAAGATGGCATCCAATTCCCAGCAATTTAACATGAGGAGTGATGCCATAGTCCTTAGGGGTGTACATGATGTGGGTTCATCAGATTTAGTGGAGAAGAAGCTAGAAAGTAAGATTGATGCCCTCACCACCCTAGTCTCCCAACTTGCTCCAAATCAGAGACCTGCACCACACTGCAAGGGTTTGTGGCATTTGTACTTCAATTGAGCATCCCACTCGATTCGCTGCCAATTATTGCATGAGTCTACAGGTTCTGGAGCTCCACAAGCTTATGCAGCAAACATTTTCAATAATAGGGCTCTGAACCAACAACATAATTCTGACCTCTCAAGCAATAGATACAATCCAGGGTGGAGGAATCACCCAAATCTGAGATGGTCCAATCAGCAACACCAACAGCAGCAGAATCCTTTGCCACCACCACCATTTCAGAATTCTGCTGGTCCAAGCAGACCTTATGTGCCTCCACCAATGCAACAACAATATCAGAGGCAGCAAAATGAAGCACCAGTTCCTCAACCTTCTTCACCTTCATTAGAGGAATTGGTCAAACAAATGGCTGAGATGAACATACAGTACCAACAGAAAAATGATGCCTCCATTCAGAGTTTAACCAACCAGATTGGTCAACTAGCTACTGCTGTGAATCAATTGCAAAATCAAAATTCAGACAAGCTCCCTGCACAGACTGTGGTTAATCCTAAGAATGTGAGTGCCATCACATTGAGGTCAAGGAAACAGATTGACATACCCACTGCAACACCTCCACCCTCATCTGTAGCTGCCTCAGTTCCTGCACCTGAGCAACCAGTTGGTAGTCAAAAATTGCATATAGATGGACCTTCTTCCAGCCCAAGTTCTGACACTGCAACAGCCTCCTATCCCTCTTCCATTTCCTCCCAAAGCAATTCCAAGCAAAAAGATGGACGAGGTCGATAGAGAGATTCTGGAGACCTTCAGAAAAGTTGAGGTGAACATACCTCTGCTTGATGCCATCAAGCAAATTCCAGATATGCTAAATTCCTGAAGGAGCTGTGCACCCACAAGAGGAAGATGAAGGGCAGTGAGACAATCAGCATGGGCAGAAATGTGTCTGCTTTGATAGGTAAATTTGTTCCTTACATTCCTGAGAAATGTAAGGACCCAGGTACATTCTGCATACCTTGTATTATTGGCAATAATAAATTTGAGAATGCCATGCTTGATTTGGGTGCTTCAATTAATGTTATGCCTTTGTCCATTTTTAATTCTTTATCTCTTGGACCTCTGCAACCTACGGGTGTGGTGATACAACTGGCAAATAGGAGTGTAGCCCACCCTACAGGTTTCATTGAGGATGTCTTAGTTCGGGTTGGTGAACTCATTTTTCCTGCTGATTTCTATGTGCTTGATATGGAGGAGGGATTCTCCCATGGATCTGTCCCAATCATTTTAGGCAGACCATTTTTGAAAACTGCACGAACCAAGATTGATGTGCATGCAGGGACCTTATCCATGGAATTTGATGACATTGTGGTGCACTTTAATATTCTAAAGGCCATGAAACACCCATCTGAGGAGATAGATCCAGGAACCACCATGATGAGGAAGACTTTGTTTGTTTTAGCGGAACAAAGTTGCTACTTGATGACCTCAACACCTGTACCATCTGAGGAGATAGATCCGGGACCCACCATGATTAGGGAGTTCTTCTTTTCCCTTCTCTTTACTTTTACTGCACTTGTCCAATTGGTGATTTGATTGCTTGATTTGATGTTCTGCTACATTGGGACAATTTGTAGTTTAAGTGTGGGGGAGACTGTTCTTTGTTTTCTTTGTTTAGGATTTTTAGTTTTCTTTGTATTTCAGGTTCGTGTTTTGTGTACAATTTGCATGTTTCTTTTGGATCTCTGGGTTTTGTTTAGGTTTTGGGCACTTTCTTCACTCTTAGATAGGAGTTGTTTTATGCTTTTTGGATTGAAATCCCTGTTTTTCTCTGCTTGTCAAATTGGTTACGATGTTTGAGAGGCTGAATTGAAGGCGACAATCTTACCCTTTGTGAGGAATTGAGCCACTACCTTTCTTTCTTGAGTGTTATGCCTCTTGATTGCTTGCGCAGTAGCCTTGGCTTGACTCTGATTGATACTTCTTGATTCACATGCATGTTTGGAGATGATTAAGGCATTTTTGTTCTGATTAGCCTCTAGCCAAATGAGCCTACCTTGAATTAATTCCTTTGATAGCCCCTTTGAGCCTATGTTTCCCTTTATTTCTTTTGAAGCTCATTAAAAGCCTTAAGTGAAAAACCATGATTACCTTAACCTTAGGGATTTTTGGAGCTTTGGAATTGTTTTGGGAATAAGTTATTGAATAAGTGTGGGGGTGCATTTTGTATTTCATTGGATGATGTATTGGCTAGTTGGTTATCTCTGCTATATAGTTTTTGTGTTTAAAAAAAAAAAAAAAAAAAAAAAAAAAAAAAAAAAAAAAAAAAAAAAAAAAAAAAAAAAAAAAAAAAAAAAAAAAAAAAAAAAAAAAAAAAAAAAAAAAAGAAAGGAAAGTTGTGGTTGAGGTAAAGGCAGTAGTGGAGGCTTGATATTAGAGGTTTTTGGGCATGCATCTTGTGCTTATTTTTGACTTATTCCCCATTGCTCCTCTAGTTCCTCTGGTTCACAGCTACTTATCCTATATGATATCCTCTACCTTGTCCCTACCCCCATTACAACCTAAAAAGACCTTTTGATCTTTTTATGCATGTGCGTTGGGTGTTGAGTTTAGAGGCTTGCCAAGTCTATCTGTTGTTTGCTTTTCTTGAGTATTTTGAGAGTATACAGTAGCCTAAACACATGAGAGATCCAAGTGCATCTTGTGAGGTTTTGTCACTTTGATTCACCTTTTGACCTGATTGACCTCTTGCCAGGTTTTGAAATGCTTGGATGATTTCCATGAGTATCTGGTTCCTCCTGACTCTTTGTGTGTAGGATGTTGTCTACTCCTTTCTTTTCCCAAGATTCATTAAGGATTGTGTAAATTTGTTTGTGTTTTGTGTGTCTTCTTGTTCTTGCTCCTTTTTGTTATGTCACTCTCTTCGATGTCTTTGGAATTGCTCCTTGCTTTGCTTCTTGATTTTGCCAGGAGTGCAAAAGGCTAAGTGTGGGGGAATTTGATGAGTCATTATTTTCCGCATTTTCTTATCTTTATATACTTATCTTAATTGGTGCATTGTGTTTAATTGTCTATTATTAGTGCATTTTCATTGATTGGACTTCATTGGGATAATAATTTAGATTTTAATCTATTTGATCTAAGTTTTACTCATTATTAATTTTAGGACAGTTTAAAGTAATTTTGGACTTGAAAAGTTGGGCCAAATGTCATATTTTATTTTATACGGGTACTGACATTAGTTTATTGTTTTATTTATCATTTTTTCTACAGATCTCCAAATAACATGATTCTAAAATAATTATAAACTAGACACATTGAGCTTTCCACAGGATCCAAAATCATTCAATTCGGAGCTAAATTGGATTTTACATAAATTATCCAAAACGGGTCAAGCGCACCAGGCCGGCCCAATGGACATGCTTCAGTAATTTAAGTCTCATAAATTCATTAAAGCTCCGAAAATAGTAGAAACGGTGGCGTTTTAAAGCTAACTCAAGAGGCTTTCGTTGGAGACCAAAATCGCTTAATTTGGATAAGTATTGAAAATACTGCACGTGTTTGAAGTTCATGGACCTGCACTGAAGCCAATTTATGATGTGTTTCATGGACTAGTTGAGCCCAAAACCTCGATTAAGATTAGGGTTAGGGTTATTTGTATAAGAGAGGCACATCACACGAAAAGAAAAAAATCACACAAGGACTAGGCAGCCACCACACTTCCGTCTTTCATCTTCTGCAATTTACATTCAAGTTTGTTACTCTTCTGTCATTATTTTTAAATTCTTGTTTCAATTTTAATTATGTTTCTTCTATTGCGTTTTCAACTTTCTATGGATAGCTAAATCTTTGTATTGATTTTCTGAGAAGAATGCAAGTAGATCTTTGAGGTTTTGTTCTTCAATTTCATATTGTTTGTTCTCTTAACTCTTCATCTTCTAATCTCAGTATTGAATTATAATCTGTTTATGCTTAATAAACCGAAACTTATATCACAGTTTGCTTAATTCTGTGTTAGATATGAGATTATGCGATGTATGCAATGCTTAATTGTATAAGGATAATTTGGGGTTAATCTTCGCTTAGTTGGTTAATTTCATGTTAAAATAAGGGTTAAGGAAAATTTGGGATTAATCTTCGCTTAGTTGGTTAATTTCATATTGGAACAAGGGTAAAAGCTAATTTGAGATTAATCTTCGCTTAGTTGATTAATTTTGAATTAGAATATAATTTGGGATTTATCTTCGCTTAGTTGGTGAATTTTGAATTAATTTCGTAATCTAGGATAAGTGACACTGCATTAGAATCAGGAAATCAATTGCATTTTAATCTGTTTTTAATCCGCATTTTTATAATCTGCTTTTGTTCTGTTTCATCTAATATTTTAATTTTGAAAAACTCCCCTTTTAATTTTTTGTTACTAAAAATTGATAAGCTTTGATAGAAATTCGTGGTCTTTGGGAGACGACCTAGGAAAGCTTCCTAGTACTACATTTATCTGTTTTAATTATTTGACCGAGTACGACATCGATCAGACGGTCATCCCAGGTCCCCTGGTGGTCTCGCCCTGTGTAAAAATGACATTTGGGACGGCCATCCCAGTCCAGACGGCCGTCCCAACCCA
The DNA here is from genome assembly GCA_963425845.1 of Sphenostylis stenocarpa. Lineage (NCBI taxonomy): Eukaryota > Viridiplantae > Streptophyta > Magnoliopsida > Fabales > Fabaceae > Sphenostylis > Sphenostylis stenocarpa. The sequence goes on from OY731406.1 coordinate 52,119,440, forward strand.
GACGGTGGTCCCAAAGTGCGCCAGCTGCGAAAACTATAAATAGGAGGCTCATTTGCCACTTTTTGAGACCACAGACACTCCAGAGAGCTCTGAAACACTTTCAAAAACTCAGAGCACTTGTCTACTTCTCCCCCTTTTCTCGAATGATCTTTCCGATTGCCTTAAATAGGTAACAATCGGTTAAGGAATTATATTCCGGCATTTGATTCTTCTTTAAATTTTTAGTGGAGTCGATCTTGTATTGGTGAGGAGAGTCTGTGTAGAGAGAGGGGTTGCCAAAACGCATCCTCACAGTTCGAGATTCTCAATACAAAGCTTGCTACGGAGGTTCTTTTCAATTCTCTTCTCTTTTATTGCTTTATTTATTGTTTTATTTAGCTTTATTTACTGTTTGTGCCATGTAGAATAAAATCATGTAGATAGCCATTTTTATATCTCTTTTATTGCTTTATTTAGCTTTATCATGTAGATAGCCATTTTAATATTATAACATAGGGTAATCGCGTAATTTCTCGAAGTCTTCTCTTAAAATGAATTGATCTGTCATAGGGAACCCGAAAGGGGCGTTGTGGGGTGCTAACACCTTCCCCACACGTAACTAACTACCTTACCCAACTCTGGTTATAACGGCCAAGTTGTTTTTTTTATATAAAATCAACGCCTTTGTTTTTCCTTTTCCAATGTTTCTGGTCAAAATATTGGTGGCGACTCCATAAGAACCCCTTTTCGAAAACCTTGCTTTTATTAGAGGATAATTCAATTGTCAAACACCTCGGAAGCAATGAACACATTTTAAAACAAATACACGAGTCTAAACCATCTTTTCGCGACCGCTCGCATAAACGTTCGAGACTTTCTCCGACGTCGGAAAGGGACGGCGGCGACACCGACCATGCTTAGCACTAAGGCCATAGTCAGTCTTTGTGCCAAAAGAGGAAGGTTATCACCTTGAGTGGTGGTTTTCGATCATACTGGTGGGCACAAAGCCATCACTACAGCGAACCGTACCTGCCACCCACTCCCTATGGATTTCTCTCTTGCCCTCGGGTATAGAGGGAATTGTGGTGTGCAAGGGTTTGTGTACAGTTTGTATTTCAAACAATTGCATAAATATAAACAAACAACAGTTATTAAAGCCAAGCATTAAAACATGTTATAATACAAGGTAGGGTAAAAGCGTAATTTTCTAGGTTTATTTACTTTTAAGCTAGTCCATCACTAAATGGGACCAACTCTCCAGGCTTCCCCAGTGAAGTCGCCATCTGTCGCCGCCGTCAAAACGAGGCGGTCGGAGCGACGCGATGGTTTCGACTTTCCAATTTTCGCGTTTTTATTGGTGTGGTTACAACGCCTTTAGGTTGTCCAAAAACCGGGCTGAACCTAGAGGCGAAGTTTTCGAAAGGGCGCTCTTGGGTTGTCTGATAATTGGGCTAACCCAAGAGCTAATTTTTGAAGGGTTCATCTGGAGTCGCCACCGATGTTTTTACGGGAAACATCGGAAAAGGAGTGAAAAGGCGTTGGTTTTTGAAAAAACCAACTTTGGTCATTAGAACCAGAGTTGGGTAAGGGAGTTAGTTACGTGTAAAGGAAGTGTTAGTTCCTTTACGACGCCCCTTTCAGGTTCCCTATGATAGGCCAGCTATTTTAAATAAATAACCCGTGAAAATACGCTTTTACCCTTTTATTTTGCGGAATTTTAAACTATGACTACATGGCCCTAATGTCTATTGCGTAATTTTAAAATAAGGCAGTAAAAGATAGAGAGAGAAAGTAGAAACCTCCGATGCAAGCTTTTCTATTAATTCTTTGAGTATTAGGGTGCTTTTTGACAGCCCTCCGCTCGTTACAATGCCGAAAACGCTCAAAAACGCTCTAGAAAACTCTTAGAAACTCCGAAAATGCTTCGGAGGGGGTCTAGAGAGAGAATTTGAAGAAAAGTCTAGAGAGAGAAAGGAAGAACTGTGGGAAATGAGGAGAATGGGGCTCCTATTTATAGGGATTCGTGCCTGTCAGGTCGAGACGGGCCGTCTCGTCTGACAAGGTCGAGACGGCCGTCTCGCCACCTTCGCAAGGCGAGACGGCGGTCTCGAATCCTAGACGGCGGTCTCGACCCTAAAAGGCGAAAATCCTTATTTTTATGCCAAAAATCCCTCCTATCCAAGTATGGGGCCTAATAGTCTCTCCTAGTGGCTTCTTAGGCTTCATCCATCTTCAAAAAAGGAGGTCTTCTGGTCTTTATTATGAGGCCGGGCAAGATTTGGGGTCTACACATGCTATTATTGTATGAAAAGAGGTCATTCTGCCAAATTTTGTAGTATCAAGAAACATGCTATTCCAAGAGGAAAAATGAAGTGGATTCCCAAGAATTCACTCCATATAACCTGATTGGACCCTACAGTTCTAAAAAGGGTACCAGATATATGCTAAATCTGTTTTGCAGGAACAAAATCTGGAAATTCTTTGGTACCTGATCAACAAATATTGATTCTGGATTCATGGACAGAGTATTTTAATTGATATAAAACTGTTTTAATCGATTCATGATACCAAAAAAGTTGTCCATACAGTTTTAATCGATTATTCTACGAATTAATCGATTAAAATGTTCTCAGGATTTTAGTATAGTTTTATCCTCTCTGTTTTAATCGATTAAAAAGGATTTACATCAATTAAAATCATTAAATGGCCAAATTTTATCGATTCTTTTTCGTTTTAATCGATTAATATTCTGATATGAACAAGATTAATCGATTTGTTTTTATCTTAATCTATTAAAAATCTGCTTCCAGTACAGAATTAATCGATTACTTCTCCATTTAATAGATTAGTATTGCAACTACACCAATTTCTCTTTCAGGCATAGCAAACTGAAGATCTCTGGTACCTTGACAGTGGTTGTTCTAAACACATGACAGGACATATCACAAAGTTTCACAGTTTAAAACTAAAGAATGGTGGGACTGTCATTTATGGGGATAATAACAAAGGGATAATTCTTGGAGTAGGTGACATCAAATGCATAGAAACAGGTATTATTAACAATGTACTATATGTTGAAGGTTTAAAACATAATTTGATTAGTATCAGTCAGCTATGTGACAAAGGACACAAAGTTATCTTTGGACCTGAACAATGTCAGATTATCATATCTAATTCAGACCAGGTATTCATCACTTGTAAGAGAATCAACAACATTTACATGTTAAATACTAACTCTGCCAAAAATTATTGTTTGATTGCTAAAGAGAATGATTCCTGGTTATGGCATAGAAGACTAGCTCATATTCATATGAATCATCTAAACAAACTGATTTCTAAAGATCTTGTAAATGGTCTACCTAAACTAAAGTTTGTGAAAGACAAAATATGTGATGCATGTCAAAAGGGCAAGCAAGTAAAAAACTCTTTCTCACAGAAAAATATTGTTTCAACTTCAAGACCGCTTGAACTTTTGCATATGGATCTTTTTGGTCCTTCTAGAACTATAAGTCTAGGTGGGAATCTATATGCATTGGTTATAGTAGATGATTACTCAAGATTTACCTAGACAATGTTTTTAAAATTAAAATCTGATACTTTCCATGTGTTTAAGAAGTTTGCAAAAAAGATTCAAAATGAAAAAGGTTATTTCATCTCAATTATTCAAAGTGATCATGGGGGAGAATTTTCAAATAAAAATTTTGATAAATTTTGTGAAAAACATGGTTTTAAGCATAATTTTTCTGCTCCTAGAACTCCTCAACAAAATGGTGTAGTTGAGAGGAAAATTTGTTCTCTTGAAGAGTTAGCTAGTGTCATCATCGTCAAAAGAGGCGGTCGGAGCGACGCAATGATTTTGATGACTCGCGTTTTTTAAAGAAGTGGTTCAATGCCTTTAGGTTGTCCAATAACTAGGCTGGACCGAAAGGCAAGGTTTTCGAAAAGTTTCGAGGAGTTGCCACCCATATGTTTACCAAAAACATTGGAAAAGGAAGAGAAGGAGATGATTTTTAAGAAAAACCAACTTTGGTCATTGATCGATGTCGTATTCGATCAAATAATTAAAACAGATAAATGTAGTACTAGGAAGCTTTCCTAGGTCGTCTCCCGAAGACCACAAATTTCTATCAAATCTTATCAATTTTTAAATTTAGAACAGTAACAAAAAAAAGAAAGGGAGTTTTTCAAAATTAAAATATTAGATGAAACAGAACAAAAGCAGATTATAAAAATGCGGATTAAAAATAGATAAAAATACAATTGATTTCCTGATTCTAATGCAGTGTCACTTATCCTAGATTACGAAATTAATTTGAAATTAACCAACTAAGCGAAGATAAATCCCAAATTATATTCTAATTCGAAATTAATCAACTAAGCGAAGATTAATCTCAAATTAGCTTTAACCCTTGTTCCAATTCGAAATTAACCAACTAAGCGAAGATATATCCTGAATTTTCCTTAACCCTTATTCCAACATGAAATTAACCAACTAAGTGAAGATTAACCCCAAATTATCCTTATACAATTAAGCATTGCATACATCACATAATCTCATCTCTAACACAGAATTAAGCAAACTGTGATATTAGTTTCGGTTTATTAAGCATAAACAGATTATAATTCAACACTGAGATTAGAAGATGAAGAGTTAGGAGAACAAACTAAATGAAATTGAAGAACAAAACCTCAAAGATCTACTTGCATTCTTCTCAGAAAATCAATACAAAGATTTAGCTATCCATGGAAAGTTGAAAACGCAATAGAAGAAACATAATTAAAATCGAAACAAGAATTTAAAAATAATCAGAAGAGTAAACAAACTTGAATATAAATTGCAGAAGATGAAAGGCGGTTGCGTGGCTACTGCATAGTGTCCTTCTCGTGTGTTGTGTCTCTCCCGATGTGTGATGTTCCTCTCTTATATAAATAACCCTAACCTTAATCTTTATTGAGGTTTGAGCTCAACTGGTCCATGAAACACATCATAAGTTGGCTTTAGTGCAGGTCCGTGAACTTCAAACACGTGCAGTATTTTCAATACTTATCCAAATTAAGCGATTTAGGTATCCTTTGAAAGCCTTTTGAGTTAGATTTAAAACGCCACCATTTCTACTATTTTTGGAGGTCTAATGAATTTAGGAGACTTAAATTACTGAAGAATGTCCATTGGGCCGGCCTGGTGCGCTTGACCCGTGTTGGATAATTTATGTAAAATCCAATTTATCTCCGAATTGAATGATTTTGAATCCTGTGTAAAGCTGAATGTGTCCAGTTTATAATGTTTTTAAAATAATGATTTTTGGAGATCTGTAGAAAAAATGATAAATAAAACAGTGAACCAATGTTAGTACCCATATAGAATAAAATGACATTTGACCCAATTTTTCAAGCCCAAAATTGCTTTAAACTGTAAAATGGCATCTAGCCCAATCTGAAAGTGATGAAGATCTTATTGAAATACTTTGGCAAAGATCTCATTGATTTGATGAAGTCAAAAATGAAGTCAAAAGCAACTTTACAGTTGACAAAAGTCACTAAGATAGAAGAGTAGAAAGATTAGTGTGTCCGCAACTATGCTTAGGTATAATCATTTTATCTTTTCTGCTGCATGAGGTTTCTTCACTTAAAAGATTTTGCAAAATACCTCTAAAAATCTTTTAAACAATCAAAAACAAAGTATTTTGACAAAAGCTTTCTTAAACATGTTTTTTAACTGATACAGCTTTGATATAACCGATTAAAATTACTTAAAATGTTAAGTGAAATGTTTTTATAGTATTTTAATCGATACAATTTGGTTTTAATCGATTAAAACCACTTGGAGTTCAGGATGATCGATCAGAATGAAATTATGACCGATCAGAATCAGTTATGATCGATCAGAATTGAGTTATGACCGATCAGAACTTTTTCAATCGATTAAAACACGTTTCAATCGATTAAAACAACTTAGAAATTTTCTACACAGCGTTTTAATCGATTAAAACTTATTTTTATCAGTTAAAATAACTTGAAAAGTTTTACAAGAAAGTTTTGTAGTATTTCAATCGATTGAATCGTGAAACAATCGATTAAATCAACTTAGAAGATTTTTTTGTAAAGTGTTTTAATTGATATAAACGTTGTCGTATCAGTTAAAACAAATTTGTTAAAGAATCAAGAACGTATTAATGGATTAAAAGAAGTTTTAACAGATTAAAACTGCACTTTTAACAAATTAAAATAATCTTTTAACAGATTAATTAAACCAGCAGTTTTGAAAATCTTCTATAAAAACAGTTTGGCTTGAACTTTTTTAAAACACACATTGAACATCAGTTTTTACACATCCTTGAGCAATCAATCAAGAAAACTTTAGCACTCTTTTCAAGAAAGATTCGCGTCAGTTTTTAAGAAGTTCTTTGAAAATCTTTCTTGAGGCAACTTGACTTCTTTTGAAGAAGAAACACTTACAGCAGAATTGAATAAACTGGTTTGAGCATTCTAGTTTCTTCTTTTTCATTTCTTTACATTCTTTTTGTATTATTTGGTGCCTGGAATTTGGGCACTGGTTTCTCTGCAGCTGGAATTTGGTTGTAGAGGTTATCAAGAACTGGAATTTGGTTCTTGGTGAGAGGTTGAGTACAGGAACTGGAATTTGGTTCTTGTGGTAGATTAAGTGTAAGATTGTAAATCTGTAAAACATTTGATCTAGTGGAACCCAGCTGGAATTTGGCTGGAGAATGGACGTAGCACTGGGATTGGGTGAACCAGTATAAAACACCTGTGATATCTTTCTTAATCTTTCTCTCTTTTAATTCTGTCGTTGCATTTATATTGATTGATTGCTTTGTAATTCAAGAACAGATCTGAAATCTTATTTTTAACAAATAGATAATCTGTTAATTGCGAAAATCTTTCAAAGATCAATTCACCCCCCCTCTTGATCTCATCCTACTTTTCTAACAATTGGTATCAGAGCAAGGTTCTTGAGAGTTATTCAAGTATTTCGATCAAATCTTTGATGGCTGAGAACAAATTACCGTTTTCTGAGGGAGCTTCTATTAACAGACCTCCACTATTTTGTGGAACAGATTATCCTTTTTGGAAAATTAGGATGAAGATCTTTATTGAATCCATTGATAGAAATGTTTGGGATGTAATTTCTAATGGCCCTTTAATTACAGAAAAAGAATGGTCCAGTCTAAATGATGAGGAAAAGAAAAAAGTTCAAAATGATTGCACTGCTAAAAATATAATTACTTCTGCACTTAACATGGATGCAATTTTTCAGGGTATCCCAATGCAAATCTGCCAAGGAGATGTGGGATGTTCTTGAGGTTACTCATGAAGGGACAACAGATGTAAAAAGAGCCAGAAAGCATACTCTCATAAGAGAATATGAACTATTCAAAATGCAAACTGGTGAAAGCATTGCAGATGTGCAGAAGCGATTCACTCACATCATTAATCATCTAATGGGCCTAGGTAAAACCTTTGATAAAGAAGAATTAAATATTAAAGTCTTGAAATGTCTTGACAGGTCTTGGCAGCCAAAGGTCACAGCAATTTCAGAGTCAAAAGATTTGTCCGTAATGACAACAGCTTCTCTGTTTGGCAAACTCAGAGAACATGAAATGGAAATCAACAGATTTAATGAACAAGAAGTCATTGAGAAGAAAAGCATAAGTATAACACTTAAAGTTGAAGAAAAAAATCAAGAATCAGAGGAGGAAAGTGAGAACCTTGGACTGCTTGTCAGGAAATTCAACAAGTTTCTCAAGAAAAAGATTCAAGACAAGGAAAAACATAAAAGGTATGAGAAAAAAACTGATTCTTCTAACTTTAAATGCTATGGCTGTGGTAAGCAGGGCCATGTAAGGATGGAGTGCCCAGAAAAGAACAAACATAATGACAAGAAAGAAGAGAAAGTCAAAAGAAGAGCCTATATAGCATGGGATGACAATGACTCTTCATCAACAGACAATTCCAATAATGAAGAAGTCAACTTATGTCTAATGGCAAGTCAAAATCCTCAATCCAGCAGTGTAAGTTCTAGTTCTTTTTCAAATTTAGTGAATTATGATTCATTACAAGAAGCATTTAATTAAATGCATGAAGAGGCTAAGAAACTACAAAAAGAAAATGATAGGCTAAAAGGACTAAATAATTGGTTAATAAATAAAGTAGACTCTCTTGAAAAAAGAATACTTGAAGATGAAACTGATTGTCATTTCTTAAAATTAATTCATGATAATTCTGATTGTGCATGTAATAAATCCTGTAATAACTGTTCAGAATTACAAAAGAAAATTGATTTTTTATCACAAACCGTTTCAAGATTTACACAAGGTCAAGCTAATCTTGACATTTTACTTGGGTCACAAAAGCTAATTTTTGACAAATCTGGCATAGGATTTAAATCTAGGATGAAATTCCGAAAAACAAATGTAAATAGGAAATCATACTCTGTGATAAAATGTTTTTACTGCATGAAAAGAGGTCATTCAGTAAAATATTATAGAATTAAAAAGTATGTTATTCCTAAAGGTAGAATGAAGTGGATTCCAAAAATCAATTCATTTCAAATAACCTAAGTGGACCCAAGTAACTATAAAGGGTACCAGAAACATGCTAAATTTGTTTTGCAGGAACAAAATCTGGGAATCCCTTGGAGTTCAAAACAGCGAATCAGGTTCTGTTTTCATAAACTGATTGTTTTAATTGATATAAAACAGTATTAATCGATTAAAATAACTTATAGAGGATACTGTCCGTACCATTTTAATCGATTGAAATGTCGAATTAATCGATTGAAATGTTCTCAGGATTTGAGTTTAGCTATTTTAATCGATTAAAAAGAATTTATATCAACTAAAAATACTAAGATGTAAAATTTAATCGATTCCTTTTCGTTTTAATCAATTTAAATTCTGTTATCATTTTATTAATTTCATCCTATACAAGAAACAATCGATTCCTTTATGAAATAATCGATTATTTCACTATAACAATTTCAAACCTAATATTAAAAGATCAAATTAATAGGTTAATCAGTTGGTTAATCGATGGATTTGTTTCTGAAAATTAGTTTTATAACATCCAATTAAAGATTGGTAAGCAAACTAAATTCAAAATCCCAAGTTTTTATGGTAATCAAAATCTGCATAATTCTTTTAAAATTTCTTTGACCGAGTCAAACATATTCCCAAGAACAATTTAGCTGATACACCCACTGGTCAGAAATCTATGTTTTTGTCCTTAGTCAAGGGGACATGCAATTAAAGCTGTTTTTGCAGGCTGTGTCTGAAGTAAACTGCAATTCACAAAAATTGGCATCCATGAATCTTTAGTTTACTCCCGCATAGCTCATTGCTCTCTGTCTTCTCTTCCTGGTTCAAAGTTCTTCTCCCTTCCTTCCTTGTACACGCATCTCTGTAACTATTCTCTGAAAATACAACAAGATGCTTAGAAGATCTACGTCAAGAAAGAGGCAGAAAGGAGAATCTTCCTCTGCTGGAAATCAGGGAGGCCACCTTGAAAATTGGTTCAGTGGTGATAGAGATAAGATGAATAACTTCATCACCAATTTTAGTCAAAAGCAGCTTGTTATCCCCAAATTCATAAGGTTTGCGTGGCTGGATGAAGAAGGATTCACTTCTTTAAGAAGGAGACTAAAGAGTCAAAAACTAAAGAATTTCCTGGAATTTACTAGCAATATCCAACCAGATCTGGTAAGGGTTTTCTATGCAAATCTCACTGTCAGTGGTTCTACTTTAAGGTCTCAGGTAAAAGGAGTCAATTTGGTCATTTCTCCTGACATTTGGGATGAAGTTGCTGGCCTCAAAGATGTTGGGGTAAAAATCTCTAGAGGTAATATTGCTGAATTACCAGACTTTAACAAAACTCAATTTTTTCGCACCTGTCTTAAAGACCAAAATGAATCGGCTAAAATTTTCAATGCTGGGAAGATGAGGCTTGAATCAAGAATTCTTGCCTTCATTATTGCATGGATACTTACTCCAAGGGGGAGTAATCATGCTATACTCAATGAGGGTGATTTGGCTCTCATGTACTGCATTGAAAACAGGATTCAGGTTAACTGGGTCTATGTTATTAAAGACCACATGGTAAAAGCCAAGAGGCTTGCTGATTACAAATTACCTTATGCTTTGTTGATCAGTAAATTTTTTAGACATTTTGCAGTGGATTTAGAAGGGGAGTATGTAGAAACTCCGAAAGCATCAAATGAGGTTGATGACTCAACCCTACGAAAAATGGGGTTTATTAAAATTGATGATGAATGGATTTCGAAGGTGGATGCTGGGATGTCAGAGGGTGAGAAAGAAGATGAAGATGAAGATCAGGGCCAGATCCCTTCCTCTCCAGCTGCTGCAGAGGTTCTAGAGTCAACAAGTGGTCAAGCGTCCTATGAAAACATGGAAATTATTCCTTACATGGAGCAGCCTGACCGTGGGACTCCTCTATCTCAGTTTGAAAGAACAATGCTTTCCCAAATGGCTGCAGTGCAGGAAAATCAGAGAAAGCATATGCAGATGACATTCCAACACTTTCAGCAAACCAACCATCAATTCGCATCCCTTGGCAACCAAATTGTTGATATCTACACCAAGCTGGAAGATTTGCAGCTAAATCAAGGGAACTGGGATGATTAGATTTATGGATAAAAAGGGTCCCTTCTCATCTTTTATTGCTTATTTTTTTTATGCTTATTCTAAATTTCTGGATCTGTAATATTACTGGTTATATACCAGGCATAATCTCTCTAGCTTTAAATTAATATAATGTAGGTTTAATTCGAATCAAACTAGCATAGATAGAATTCAAACATAGATCCCTAAGAGTTTTAGCTGATACAAAATGGAATTAATCGATTAAATTGATTAAAGGAAACACTTTTCATAACAAAATAATCGATTAAAACTTCGTATCAATCGATTAAAATCTTTATAAACTAGCTTACATCAGTTAAATTAGTTAAATACGATTTTATTCTGATTTTGATGGATCTATTAGTTAAAATTTAATCGATGTAGTTGATATTATTGTTAAACATCCTTCTAGCTGATCAGTGTTACAAAATATCCACTAGATTAGGGATGATAAATTCGCATCAAATCTTTCTTAGTTTTTCAAAACTGAGTGTTTTATTCAATAAAAAATCTTTTAAATCGATTAAAAGAATTTATACAACATTTTTCTTTACTGTTTCAATCGATTAAAAGTCGAAATAATCGATTAAATGCACTTATGTTGTATATTTCAAAATCCTTCAATGTTTTAATCGATTAAATCTTTATTTCAATCGATTAAAATCATTAAACAAAAACATTTTAATCGATTCTGTCCTGTTTTTAATCGATTTTTATTCTGGAAAGAAAAATTAAAGGCTTTAGTTAATGGTTGTTCCTGTAACATGCTACTAAAGCGTGATTCCCTTATCTTTACACGTGTTAATTGTATTCATTACAAACGTGTTAATGAAGATAAGTTTGAATCAACTTTGATTGATCTTTACATGAGTAAAGTATCGTATTTTTCATTTTTTTTTTCTATTTTCAAAATCTTTTCAATACATACCTATGCATTGTTTCTCTTCTATTCCCTATTTTTTTATGAAGTCAAAAGGGGGAGAAATAGTTGCTTTTACTTTTGATCAATTTAAAGGGAGAAATAACTCTTAATTTAGGGGGAGCAACAATTTAGGGGGAGAAATAGGAAGATAATTCATTTTTGATTACTCACTAATTTGTATTATCAAGTGACTTCTTTTGCAGAGTTTTGTTTTCAAAAGTGGTGTTTGTCTTCATCAAATAGGGGGAGACTGAAAGTGATGAAGATCTTATTGAAATACTTTGGCAAAGATCTCATTGATTTGATGAAGTAAAAAATGAAGTCAAAAGCAACTTTACAGTGGACAAAAGTCACTAAGATAGAAGAGTAGAAAGATTAGTGTGTCCGCAGCTATGCTTAGGTATAATCATTTTATCTTTTCTGCTGCATGAGGTTTCTTCACTTAAAAGATTTTGCAAAATACCTCTAAAAATCTTTTAAACAATAAAAAACAAAGTATTTTGACAAAAGTTTTCTTAAACATGTTTTTTAACTGATACAACTTTGATATAACCGATTAAAATTACTTAAAATGTTAAGTGAAATGTTTTTACAGTATTTTAATCGATAAAATTTGGTTTTAATCGATTAAAACCACTTGGAGTTCAGGATGATCGATCAGAATGAAATTATGACCGATCAGAATCAGTTATGATCGATCAGAATTGAGTTATGACCGATCAGAACTTTTTCAATCGATTAAAACACGTTTCAATCGATTAAAACAACTTAGAAATTTTCTACACAGCGTTTTAATCGATTAAAACTTATTTTTATCAGTTAAAATAACTTGAAAAGTTTTACAAGAAAGTTTTGCAGTATTTCAATCGATTGAATCACGAAACAATCGATTAAATCAACTTAGAAGATTTTTTTGTAAAGTGTTTTAATTGATATAAACATTGTCGTATCAGTTAAAACAAATCTGTTAAAGAATCAAGAACGTATTAATGGATTAAAAGAAGTTTTAACAGATTAAAACTGCACTTTTAACAGATTAAAAGAATCTTTTAATAGATTAATTAAACCAGCAGTTTTGAAAATCTTCTATAAAAACAGTTTGGCTTGAACTTTTTTAAAACACAGATTGAACATCAGTTTTTACACATCCTTGAGCAATCAATCCAGCAAACTTTAGCACTCTTTTCAAGAAAGATTCGAGTCAGTTTTTAAGAAGTTCTTTGAAAATCTTTCTTGAGGCAACTTGATTTCTTTTGAAGAAGAAACACTTACAGCAGAATTGCATAAACTAGTTTGAGCATTCTAGTTTCTTCTTTTTCATTTCTTTACATTCTTTTTGTATTGTTTGGTGCCTGGAATTTGGGCACTGGTTTCTCTGCAGCTAGAATTTGGTTGTAGAGGTTATCAAGAACTGGAATTTGGTTCTTGGTGAGAGGTTGAGTACAGGAACTAGAATTTGGTTCTTGTGGTAGATTAAGTGTAAGATTGTAAATCTGTAAAACATTTGATCTAGTGGAACCCAGCTGGAATTTGGCTGGAGACTGGACGTAGCCCTGGGATTACGTGAACCAGTATAAAACACCGGTGATATCTTTCTTAACCTTTCTCTCTTTTAATTCTGTCACTGCATTTATATTGATTGATTGCTTTGTAATTCAAGAACAGATCTGAAATTTTATTTTTAACAAATAGATAATCTGTTAATTGCGAAAATTTTTCAAAGATCAATTCACCCCCCTCTTGATCTCAGCCTACTTTTCTAACACAATCTTCTAGGCCCAAAATTGCTTTAACTGTCCTAAAATTAATAATGATAAAAAATTAGATCAAATGGATTTAAATTAATTAAAAACTAATTATTGGCCCAATGAAGCCCAATTAATAAAAATTCACTAATAATAGAGAGTTAAGCCAAAAACACTAATTAAAATAAGTTCAGAAAGGGAAGAAAATACGGGAATATAATGACTCATCAAATAACCCCACACTTAGCCTTTTGCACTCCTGGGCAAAATCAAGAAGCAAAACAAGGAAATAAATTCAAAAACATTAAAGAAAATTATGCAAATGACAAAAACAAAAATAAAGACAAACAAAAACATAAACAGATATACATATTCATCAATGAAACTTGGGAAACGAAAGGAGTAGATAACATCCAACACACAAAGAGTCAGAGGAACCAGATACTCATGGAAATCATCCAAGCATTTCAAAACCTGGCAAGAGGTCAATCAGGTCAAAAGGTGAATCAAAGTGACAAAACCTCACAAGATGCACTGTATCTCTCATGTGTTTAGGCTACTGTATACTCTCAAAATACTCAAGAAAAGCAAACAACAGATAGACTTGGCAAGCCTCTAAACTCAACACCCAACGCACATGCATAAAAAGATCAAAAGGTCTTTTCAGGTTGTAATGGGGGTAGGGACAAGGTAGAGGATATCATATGGGATAAGTAGCTGTGAACCAGAGGAACTAGAGGAGCAATGGGGAATAAGGAAAAAATAAGCACAAGATGCATGCCCAAAAACCTCTAATATCAAACCTCCACTACTGGCTTTACCTCAACCACAACTTTCCTTTCTTTTTTTTTTCTCTCTTTTTTTTATATATATCTTTTTTTTTTTAACTACATGAAATACACTGAAAGGAAAACACAAAAACTATACAGCAGAGATAACCAACTAGCCAGTACATCATCCAATGAAATACAAAATGCACCCCCACACTTATTCAATAACTTATTCCCAAAACAATTCCAAAGCTCCAAAAATCCCTAAGGTTAAGGTAATCATGGTTTTTCACTTAAGGCTTTTAATGAGCTTCAAAAGAAATAAAGGGAAACATAGGCTCAAAGGGGCTATCAAAGGAATTAATTCAAGGTAGGCTCATTTGGCTAGAGGCTAATCAGAACAAAAATGCCTTAATCATCTCCAAACATGCATGTGAATCAAGAAGTATCAATCAGAGTCAAGCCAGGGCTACTGTGCAAGCAATCAAGAGGCATAACACTCAAGAAAGAACAGGTAGTGGCTCAATCCTCACAAAAGGTAAGATTGTCGCCTTCAATTCAACCTCTCAAACATCGTAACCAACTTGACAAGCAGAGAAAAACAGGGATTTCAATCCAAAAAGCATAAAGCAACTCCTATCCCAAGAGTGAAGAAAGTGCCTACTACCTATACAAAACCTAGAAATCAAAGAAAAATATGCAAAACTGTACACAAAACATAGAATATAAACCTACAATCCTACATCTCCCACCCCACACTTAAATTAGACATTGTCCTCAATGTAAACACAATCATATCCACTAAACAAATAGGACAAGCAAGATAAAAGAGTTGAAGGGGAAAGAAGAACTCCCTAATCATGGTGGGTCCCGGATCTATCTCCTAGATGGTACAGGTGTTGAGGTCATCAAGTAGCAACTTTGTTTCGCTAAAACAAACAAAGTCTTCCTGATCATGGTGGTTCCTGGATCTATCTCCTCAGATGGGTGTTTCATGGCATTTAGAATATTAAAGTGCACCACAATGTCATCAAATTCCATGGATAAGGTCCTTGCATGCACATCAATCTTGGTTCGTGCAGTCTTTAAAAATGGTCTTCCTAAAATGATGGGTGCAAAACCACGTGAAAATCCCTCGTCCATATCAAGAATGTAAAAATCAGTAGGGAAAATCAACTCACCAACCCTAACTAAGATATCCTCAATGAAACCTATAGGGTGGGTAACACTCTTATTTGCCAACTGAATAACTATATTTGTAGGTTGCAGGGGTCCAAGAGAAAGAGATTTAAATATAAACAAAGGCATGACATTAATTGAAGCACCCAAATCAAGCATGGCATTCTCAAATTTATTATTACCAATAATACAAGGTATGCAGAATGTACCTGGGCTCTTACATTTCTCAGGAATGTAAGGAACAAATTTACCTATCAAAGCAGACACATTTCTGCCCATGCTGATTGTCTCACTTCCCTTCATCTTCCTCTTGTGGGTGCACAGCTCCTTTAAGAATTTAGCATATCTGGGAATTTGCTTGATGGCATCAAGCAGAGGTATGTTTACCTCAACTTTCCTGAAGGTCTCCAGAATCTCTTTATCGACCTCTTCCATCTTTTTGCTTGGAATTGCTTTGGGAGGGAATGGAAGAGGGATAGGAGGCTATTGCAGGTCAGAACTAGGGCTGGAAGAAGGTCCATCTATATGCAATTTTCGGCTACCAACCGGTTGCTCGAGTGCGGGAACTAAGGCAGCTACGGATGAGGGTGGAGGTGTTGCGAGTGGGTATGTCAATCTGTTTCCCGACCTCAATGTGATGGCACTCACATTCTTAGGATTAACCACGGTACGTGCGGGGAGCTTGTCCGAATTTTGATTTTGCAATTGATTCACAGCAGTAGCTACTTAACCAATTTGGTTGGTTAAACTGCGAATGGAGGCATCATTTTTCCGTTGGTACTGTATGTTCATCTCAGCCATTTGTTTGACCAATTCCTCTAATGAAGGTGAAGTAGGTTGAGGAGTCTGGTGCTTCATTTTGCTGCCTCTAATATTGTTGTTGCATTGGTGGAGGCATATAAGGTCCGCTTGGACCAGCAGGACTCTGAAATGGTGGTGGTGGCAAAGGATTCTCGCTGCTGATTGGACCATCTCGGATTTGGGTGATTCCTCCACCCTGGATTGTATCTATTGCTTGAGAGGTCATAATTTTGTTGTTGGTTCTGAGCCCTATTATTGAAAATATTTGCTGCATAAGCTTGTGGAGCTCCGGAACCCGTAGACTCATGCAATAATTGGCAACAATCGAGTGGGATGCTCAATTGAAGTACAAATGCCACAAACCCTTGCGGTGGTGCTTGGTCTCCGATTTGCGAGCAAGTTGGGAGACTAGGGTGGTGAGGGCATCAATCTTACTTTCTAGCTTCTTCTCCACTAAATCTGATGAACCCACATCATGTACACCTCTAAGGACTATGGCATCACTCCTCATGTTAAATTGCTGGGAATTGGATGCCATCTTCTCAATTAAACCTCTAGCAGCAGCAGGTGTCATGTCTCCTAAAGCTCCTCCACTAGCTGCATCTATCATACTCCTATCCATTGTGTTCATCCCCTGATAAAAGTACTGCAGCAGTAGTTGTTCTGATATTTGGTGGTGAGGGCAACTTGCACAAAGTCTCTTGAACCTCTCCTAATACTCATATAAGCTCTCTCCCATTTGTTGCCTGATACCTGATATATCCTTCCTGATGGCAGTGGTCCTGGAAGCAGGGAAAACCTTTAGGTATATGTGATCTTCAGGAACATTTTGTGGCTTCATGGTGGAGCAGACTATATGGAACTCCTTGAGATGCTTGTGTGGATCCTCACCTGCACGACCATGAAACTTGGGCAACAAATGGATTAGTCCAGTTTTAAGCACAAATGGTACATCCTCTTCAGGGTATTGGATACATAAATTTGCATAAGTGAAATCAGGTGCAGCCATCTCCCTGAGAGTCCTCTCACGAGGTCCAATAGGTTGATCACCCATGTTATTAGTTTGGAAATTATCAGAAGAAGGTATATTAGGTGCAGTACTCTCACTATGACTATCTAATGGTTCAGACTCAAGAGATGAATTCCTAGAATGTCTAACTAATCTATGAAAGGTTCTGTCTATCTCGGGATCAAAAGGTTGTAAAAGGTCAAGATTGCTCCTAGTCATGCAATATATTCAACAATTCATGTATTTCCCAAGAGTTAAAAAAAAATTCCTCAAAAAAAAAACCTTGTTTACTGGAATGACAACGGTAGACCGTAAACAAGTACACCAGGTAGGTTCCCAGGAAAGAGAGGTGGGTCACTAATGGACACGCTTAAGTACCAAGTCTTTCCTAGCCAGAAACCTCCTAGACATGCACTTTCACACTACCAAGCTATATCCAGAGTTTCCTATGAGAATGGAAATTATAATTTTTTTTAAATAAAGCTAGAAAAACAAATTAGAGATGAAATTGTTTTTTTTTTAATTATTATTTATATTTATTTTTTATTTTTTTAATATTTTTTTTGTTATTTTTTTGTTATTTTTTTTAATCCAAAAGAGTTTTAGAACAACAGTGGGCTATCAAAATAGTATTAAGAGAAGTAAGAATGTTAAATTAAATAGAAAATCAAATAAAATATCCAAATAACGACAAATAAAATAAAATATTCAAATAACTGAATATCAAATAAAATATTTAAATAACTAAAAATCAAATAAAATATTCAAATAACTGAAAATCAAATAAAATATTTAAATAACTGAAAATCAAATAAAATATCCAAATAACAGACAAATCAAATAAAATATTCAAATAACTGACAATCAAATAAAATATCCAAATAACGAGCAAATAAAATAAAATATTCAAATAACTAAAAATCAAATAAAATATTTAAATAACTAAAAATCAAATAATATATCCAAATAACAACAAACCAAATAAAATATTAAATAACTGAAAATGAGATAAAATATTTAAATAAAATAAAATAAAAACAAAAAAACGAAAACAGAAACGAGAAAATAAAAATTGAAAACCTAGACAAAAATTTTGGTCCCGACAACAGTAGCCAAATTTGATCGATGTTGTATTCGGTCAAATAATTAAAACGAGATAAATGTAGTACTAGGAAGCTTTCCTAGGTCGTCTCCCAAAGACCACAAATTTCTATCAAAGCTTATCAATTTTTAAATTTAGAACAAGTAACAAAAAAAGAAAGGGAGTTTTTCAAAATTAAAATATTAGATGAAACAGAACAAAAGCAGATTATAAAAATGCGGATTAAAAACGAGATAAAAATGCAATTGATTTCCTGATTCTAATGCGAGTGTCACTTATCCTAGATTACGAAATTAATTCGAAATTAACCAATTAAACGAAGATAAATCCCAAATTATATTCTAATTCGAAATTAATCAACTAAGCGAAGATTAATATCAAATTAGCTTTAACCCTTGTTCCAATTCGAAATTAATCAACTAAACGAAGATAAATCCCGAATTTTCCTTAACCCTTATTCCAACATGAAATTAACCAACTAAGCGAAGATTAACCCCAAATTATCCTTATACAATTAAGCATTGCATACATCACATAATCTCATCTCTAACACAGAATTAAGCAAACTGTGATATTAGTTTTGGTTTATTAAGCATAAACAAATTATAATTCAACACTGAGATTAGAAGATGAAGAGTTAGGAGAACAAACAAAATGAAAGTGAAGAACAAAACCTCAAAGATCTACTTGCATTCTTCTCAGAAAATCAATACAAAGATTTAGCTATCCATGGAAAGTTGAAAACGCAATAGAAGAAACATAATTAAAATCGAAACAAGAATTTAAAAATAATCAGAAGAGTAAACAAACTTGAATATAAATTGCAGAAGATGAAAGGCGGCTGCGTGGCTACTGCGTAGTGTCGTTCTCGTGTGTTGTGTCTCTCCCGATGTATGATGTGCCTCTCTTATATAAATAACCCTAACCCTAATCTTTATTGAGGTTTGGGCTCAACTGGTCCATGAAACACATCATAAGTTGGCTTTAGTGCAGGTCCATGAACTTCAAACACGTGCAGTATTTCCAATACTTATCCAAACTAAGCGATTTAGGTATCCTTTGAAATCCTTTTGAGTTAGCTTTAAAACTCCACCATTTCTACTATTTTTGGAGGTCTAATGAATTTAGGAGACTTAAATTACTGAAGAATGTCCATTGGGCCGGCCTGGTGCGCTTGACCCGTGTTGGATAATTTATGTAAAATCCAATTTATCTCCGAATTGAATGATTTTGGATCCTATGTAAAGATGAATGTATCTAGTTTATAATGTTTTGAAAATAATGATTTTTGGAGATCTGTAGAAAAAATGATAAATAAAACAGTGAACCAATGTTAGTACCCATATAGAATAAAATATGACATTTGACCCAATTTTCCAAGCCCAAAATTGCTTTAACTGTCCTAAAATTAATAATGAGAAAAAATTAGATCAAATAGATTTAAATTAATTAAAATCTAATTATTGGCCCAATGAAGCCCAATTAATAAAAATTCACTAATAATAGAGAGTTAAGCCCAAAACACTAATTAAAATAAGTTCAGAAAGGGAAGAAAATACGGGAATATAATGACTCATCAGTCATTACAACCAGAGTTAGGTAAGGGAGTTAGATACGTGTGGGAAAGGTATTAGCTTCCTCACGATGCCACTTTTGGGTTCCCTATGATGGACCGTTTTTATAAAGAAATAAGAACATTAAAACTACGCTTTTACCCTTATTTATTCATTGCAAAAATTAAATTATCGACTACTTGGCCCTAAATAACTAATGCATAGAGATAGTATCTAATAAAAGCGATAAAATAGAAATAGGGATATGAAAGAACCTTCGAAGAAAGCTTTTTATAAAATATTCTCGAAGAGGGTGCTTTTTGGAAAATCCCATGCTCTACAATGCAGTTCACTCTTCTCTTGAAGCACTTTAGAATGCTTTCTAAGAACTCTAAGACTCTGGAAATGCTTCAGAGGGGTTCTAAAAGATTGTTTTGAGGAGTATGCAGTTGGAGAAGTTGTAGAAGGTGTTGAAAACGAGGATAAGGTCCCCCCCTTTTATAGAAATTTGCAGTCGGAACCGTCCTCTCGCCTGACAAGGTTGGGACCGTCGTCTCGCCTGACAAGGTTGGGACCGTCGTCTCGCCTGACAAGGTCGGGACCGCCGTCTCACCTGACAAGGTCGGGACTGCCGTCTCAAATTTTGGGACCGCCGTCTCACCTTTGGCAAGTGGTGCGACAACGATCTCACCAAATGAGACAGCGGTCTCGCCTTTAATAAGTGGCGAGACAGCGGTCTCGCCCTTAGTCAACGGCGAGACAGCGGTCTCGACCCTTTGGGTGAAATTTCTTATTTTTTGTGTACAAAAATCCTTCTTATTCTAGTATGGAACCTATTGATCAATCCTAGGGACCTTTAAGGCCTTTCCCATCTTCGAACGAAAGTTTTTTGCTCTTTATTTGAGGTTGGGCAAGATTTGGTGTCTACAGCTGCCCCCCTTCACCTGACTAGCCGATTGTTGGCTCAATATGCCAAAAAGATTGGCTGGAGGGTGAAGGAGTTGACCTTCTTTCCTGGTTGTCCTTTGGTTTCTTCCCATGTAGTGGTAGCCGACCTTCTGGACGCTAAGTGTGATCCTCCGGGATGCTCCTTTGATGCGGTAGCTGACCCCTTTGGTTGTAAAGTCTAGTTTAAGCCCCCTTTTGTAAGGCTTGATGAGTATGCACCCCCATCTGGTTTGGCGAGTACGAACCCCATCTGGTTGTTGTAGCCTTGGGATGCTCTTTTGATGCGGTAGCTGACCCCTTGGTTGCAATGTCTGGTTTAAGCCCCCTTTTGTAAGGCTTGATGAGTATGCACCCCCATCTAGTTTGATGAGTACGAACCCCCGTCTGGTTGGGAAGTCTACTTTGTAGGACTGGTGCAGCTACTGATTTTGTTCATGCGCAATGATCTTGCCTATGTGCAGGTCTTTGTCTTCGGGACCTTCCTTGTCACGAAGTTGTGGTGGCAGCTTACTGCTTTGGCTCATGCGCCGTCTCCATGGGGAGTGTTTCTTGCTTGATAACTTGTTTTTTACTTTTCTGATGAAGTCTTCCGGTGTGCCAGGGATTGGTCTTCCTCCAACTGGTTGGATGTTGAGGACTCTTTAGCTTTTGCAATAGTCATCCGACTTTGTTGGTTGTTGGGGATTTTTGGTGAGCACCTTTTACATAGGTAGGAATCTGCTGGAGATTTGTTGATTTTGGTAACGCCTCTGAGCAGGCGGGCGTTTTGCTTGTTTGCCTTCTCTCTTTGATGGGAGAATGGTGGTTAATGCTTGGGAGCTTTATTCTGAGTTGCCTATTTGATGACGTCTTGTCCCTGTTTCTTGGAGGGAACTTTTTGGGATGCTTTCTATTTTTCAATCACAAACATGGAGCCTAATTTTCCTATATGAATGTGTTCTTTGTTATTTATCTGAGGCAATTTTTATTTTTTGTTTCTCGATTTTGACAAAGTCGTTTTGTGCGACTACTTGTGTGGATGCCTTAACTACAATTTATTTTTTATTTGATGCATCTAGAAAAATGGCTGGTATTCTCCTGTTGGACTTTCATGATTATACTGATGGGCTTTTCTTTTATTCATTTTTTTTATTAAGCCCTATCCTTTGCCTAGACCGCCCTTTTGGGTTTTCGATTTAGCGGGCTGCGTTAATTTTGCCTAGGATATCTTAGCGGGTTTTTTCTTTTTTATGAGTGCCTTAACTTTTGCTTAAACCTCCCTTTGCGGGTTTTCGATCTAGCAGGCTGCCCTAATTTTTTACTAAGAATCTCCTAACAGGCATCATTCTTTTTATCTTTATTTTTCCTTTTCTTTTCTTTTCTTATGCTTTCTTGTGTTGGTTCTTGATGCATGCTTATGTTTCATTAATACAGAGGCATTTTCATAATTTGGTCAAGAGAAAAGAAATGAAAGACAATTTTATTGATATAAACAAATGGTTTATTTTTACAGAGGGGTTTCCAAAGGGATTTAGAAGCATGACTGGCCAAGGTTGGTTACACTGTATAAGTTATAACAATCATGTCCCTAACATCTGTCTCTCTGGTTCTCCTAGTCGCTTCAATTGAGATGCTCGAGCCTGAAGTGAAGACTTATGAGCAAACAAAGGTTTCTTGCTTTGGGAAGGACACTACCTTAGTCGCCTTGCGGTTTTTGGCTAAGGTAATAATTGCTCTCTCTCTTTTTTTTTTTTTTAAAGAACCTCTAAATTTTTCCTAGGACGTGTCCTAGAGAGGAATATGGACCCTATATTTTGCCCAGGACGCTCTTTGCGAGTTTTCGTCCTGACGGGTCATGAGCAATGTCTTCAAGCGTAATACTTCTCCACCGCGTCTGAGTTGACCGAGTTCTGAAGCTCTTCGCCTTCCATATTAGTGAGAATAAGGGCTCCTCCTGAGAAAGCTCGCTTGACCACAAAGGGTCTTTCGTAGTTTGTGCCCATTTTCCCATTTTGTCCTTCTGGGCGGGAAGCAGTTTCTTTATTACTAAATCTCCTTCTTCAAAAGTGCGGGGATTGATCTTCTTATCGTAGGCCTTCTTCATCTTCTTTTGATAGGTCTGCCCATGACATATGCCGTCGAGTCATTTTTCTTCGATCAAATTAAGATGGTCGTACCGATTCTGGACCCATTCTGCTTCGGTCAGCTTTGCTTCCATAATGACTCTTAGGGAGGCTATTTCGACTTCCACTGGCAATACAGCCTCCATGCCGTATACGAGGGAGAACGGAGTGGCTCTAGTGGAGGTCCGTACGGAAGTCCGATATCCATGTAGGGCGAAAGGCAGCATTTTGTGTCAATACTTGTATGTTATCACCATCTTTTGGATAATCTTTTTGATGTTTTTGTTGGCTGCTTCCACCATACCGTTCATTTTAGATTGGTATGGAGAGGAATTATGATGTTGAATCTTGAAATCTTGGCATAACTCCTCCATCATCTTGTTGTTCTGATTGGTCCCATTATCAGTAATGAGCCGATGAGGGATACCATATCGACATAGAATATTCCTCTTGATGAAGGTGGTTACCACTTTCCTAGTCACGTGTGCATAGGATGCTGCCTCGACCCATTTATTAAAGTAGTCAATGGCTACCAAGATAAAAGTGTGACCATTAGATGCTTTGGGCTCGATGGGTCCGATGACGTCCATGCCCCACATGGAGAATGGCCATGGTGTTAGTTATGTAGACTGAGATCAAGAGGGGAGGTGAATTGATCTTTGAAAGATTTTTGCAATTTACAGATTATCTATTTCAAAGATTAAGAGTTCTGACCAATTCTTGAATCAAACACAGCAAACAATCAAAGTAAAGGCAGTGACAGAATTAAAAAGAGAAAGGTTTAGAAAGATACAACCAAGATTTATACTGGTTCACCCAATCCCAGGGCTACGTCCAATTTCCAGCCAAATTCCAGCTGGGTTCCACTAGATTGAACGTTTTACAGATTACAACTTCAATCCCACACTCAATCTACCACAAGAACAAAATTCCAGTCCTTGCACCTAAACCTTTACCAAGAACCAAATTCCAGTTCTTAAACAACCCTACAGCCAAATTCCAGCCACAGAAAACAGTGCCCACACTTCAAGGCACTTACAATACAGAAAAGAAAGTAAAGAAACAAAGAGAAGAAACTAGAACACCCAAACCAAGTTTATGCAGCTCTGCAGAATGAGTTTCTTCTCCAAAAGAATGCAAATATTGCCTCAAGAAAGAACTTCTAAGAACTTCACAAAACTAGCGCGATTCTCTCTTGAAAGTAGCACTTATGATTGCTTCATTGATTGCCAAAAGGTATCTTTTAAAAGGTTCAAGCAATTATGTTTTTATAGAAGATTTTCCAAACTGCTGGTTTATTTAATCTGTTAAAATAATCTTTTAATCTGTTAAAAGTCTTGTTTTAATCTGTTAAAACTTCTTTTAATATGCTAAAATGTTCTTGATTATTTTCCAGATTTGTTTTAACTGATACGACAACGTTTATATCAATTAAAACTCTTTGTAAAAAATCTTCCAAATTGTTTTAATCGATTGTTTCGTCTTTCAATCGATTGAAATACTGTTAAACATTCTTATAAAATTTTCTAAGTGATTTTAACTGATAACAATCTGTTTTAATCGATTAAAACTCTTTGGAAAAAATTCACTTAGTTATTTTAATCGATTGAAACGCATTTTAATCGATTGTAATTCTGCCAAAAAATTATATAAAACTTTCTAAGTTATTTTAACTAATAGCAAGCTTGTTTTAATCTGTTGAACATACAAGGACTTGATGTTGAACTTACATGGACATGAAGCTTGTTGATTTTGATGATGATTCAAGAACAAAGAACTTAGAGAGTTGAAGACTTGTTTTATTGTGTAATAACTCTGTTTTGATTAGTTTGAGTATGTAATATTAGAGTCTAAGATAACTGGTACATAGTCTACACTTTAGAAGCTTCAAAAACTCACATTTATCAGTTTGCCTCGGGTTTAGTTGATTAAATGGTCAGATAATCGATTATTACAGTGAGAAAAACCATTTTCTGTCACTTTTCACTGTAATAATCGATTAATAGGCTTGTTAATCGATTAATAGGGCTTTTAATCGATTAAAACAGAGAGTTTTGGGGTTCTGGTGATTTTGGCTCTGTAATAATCGATTAACACTTCATTTAATCAATTATTTCAGTCAGATTTTGATTTTCAACTTCAAATTAAACCTATTTTCGAAAACCCTAATCCCAATACTCTCTAGTTCCGAAAATCCCAATTCCAAAAGCCTAATTTCTCTACTTAAGGTTCTCTATGGCTCTCAGAAAATTGAACAACCTTTTTCAAACAAAAGTTAAGTGCTGTGAGTGCCAGAGAACTTTTTGTTGGAGGAAAAAAGGGCTTTTGGAACCTGGTGTGGGCTAGAAGCGATAAGAATCACTAAGTGGAGTTCTTAGTGGATTGTGTGTTGTGCCATCTCTGGGGAAAGTTGTTCTTCATCTCTTGTGAGTTTCAAGAGAGGTGTTTTCTTTACTTTGTATTTTCAATTGTTATTTGTTTGTAACAACTTTTATTATAGTGACAGCGTTAATCCTCTGTTTGAGTGATTAGCAACTGGACGTAGGGTCTTTTGATCCGAACCAGTATAAATCTCCTGTGTAAGACTCTATCTCTATCTTATTTACGTTTACACAGCTTTTTAATCGGTAAAATTTGGGGAAAATTTTTAAAACCTAATTTTTGTTAAGAAACCAATTCACCCCCCGTCTTGGTTTTTGTCCGACAACGCGAACATTCCGCTGCGCGATTCCAACATAATCGATTAAAACATTCTAGGAAAACCTCTTAGTTGTTTTAATCGATTATTTCGCATTTGTATCGATTAAAATTCTGACAAAACAACTTTCAAAACACTTCAAGTTATTTTAATCGATTATTTCGAGTTTGTATCGATTAAAATTCTGCCAGAACATTTTTCAAAATATTCTAAGTCATTTTAATCGATTATTTCAATTCTATATCATTTAAAATACTGGCAGAAGGTTTTCAAAAATCCTTCTAATGAAAGAAATCGATTATTTCGAAAACATATCAGTTAAAAACCTGTTACAAAAGTGTTAAGAACATTTTAGTTGATAAAGCTCATATACTATTAGTTAAAATAGTTACTTCAAAAACCTTTTAACAAAATACTTTGTTTTTAACCGTTTAAACATGTTTTAGAGGCATTTGCAAAATCTTTTAAATGAAGAAACCTCATGCAGCAGAGAGATAAAGATGATCATACCTAAGCAGAGATGCAGCCACAAAGTAGCCTTTGACTTCATTTTTTACTTCATCAAATCAACAAGATCTTTGCCAAAGTAATTCAATAAGATCTTCATCACTTTCAGTCTCCCCCTATTTGATGAAGACAAATACCTCTTTGAATAATTTCTCTGCAGAAAAAGTCACTTGAATATATAGATTAGTGAGTATTAAAAAATTTATCATTTTCCCATTTCTCCCCCTATATTATTGCTACTCACCCTAAATAAGGAAAATCAATATTAAAAGCAAAGCAATTATTTCTCCCCCTTTTGACTTCATCAAAAATAGGGAACAGAGGAAGAAAGCAAATACTATGCAAGGTATGTATCAAAATTTAGTTTTTAAAAAACAGTAAAAAATTTGAACAAGATACATTACTCATATCAAAACCAATCAAAGTTGATTCAAACATATCTTCATTAACACGTTTGTAATGAATACAATTAACACATGTAAAGATAAGGGAATCATGCTTTAGTAGCATGTTACAAGAACAGCCATTAACTAAAGCCTTTAATTTTTCTTTCCAGAGTAATAATCGATTAAAATGATCTTGTTACTGGTTTTAATCGATGAAAATAATGTTTTAATCGATTAAAACAGTGATGAAATCATAAATCTAGCAACCTAAGTTCATTTAATCGATTAAATCGACATTTAATCGATTAAAACAGTAAGAAAAATTTTGTAAAGTGCTTTTAATCGATTGAAATTTGATTTTATCGATTAAAACAAACAGTTTTGAAAACTAAGTGTTTGTTTGATGTATCTAAAATGCCTAATTCAGTTTGGATTTTGTAAAATCGATTATTAGCAAAATGTTTTAAGATAATATCAACTAGATTGATTAAGTTTTAACCAATAGATCCATCAAAATCAGAATAGTATCTTATCTAGTTGATTTAACTGATGTAAACTAGTTTTAGTTTATACAAATACATGACATACAGATTTTAATCGATTGATACGCTAATTAATCGATTATTTTGATGCAAATTTCATATGTAAGTGTTTCTTTTAATTGATTTAATCGATTAAATCTATTTTGTATCAGCTAAAATTATTAGAAAAGTATGTTTGATTCTATCTAGGCTCTCTTAATTCAAATTAAAACCTACATCATATTGAGCAAAGTTAAAAGATTGTTCCTGGTTTAAAACCAGTTAATATTACAGACCAGAAATGAAAATTAGTAGTAAAAGAAATATGACATAAGAAAAAGATAGGAAGGGACCCTTTTTTCAAAAACTCAATCATCCCAATTCCCTTGATTGAGCTGCATATCTTCCAGTTTGGTGTAAATATAAGCAATCTGGTTTCCAAGGTTTGTGAACTGATTATTGGTCTGCTGGAAGTGTTGATAGGTCATTTGCATATGCTTCCTTTGGTTTTCCTGCATTGTGGCCATTTGAGAAAGCATAGACCTTTCAAATTGAGACAGAGAAGTCCCACGGTCAGGTTGTTCCATGTAGGGAATTATCTCCATGTTCTCATATGATACCTCCCCACCAGTGGATTCAGGAACCTCTGCAGCAGCTGGAGAGGAAGGAATTTGACCTTGCTCATCTTCTTCATCTTCTTCCTCATCTTCAGACATCCCAACATCAATTTTTGAAATCCATTCATCATCAATTTTGATATATCCCATTTTTCTCAAAGTGAAGTCATCGATTTCATTTGAAGCTTTAGGAGTCTCTACACTTTCTCCTGTAAGATCAACTTCAAAATATCTAAAGAAATTATTAATCAACATGGCATACGACAGTTTGTAATCCGCCAACCTTTTTGCCTTCAACATGTGATCTTTAATCACATAAACCCAATTTACCTGAATATTATTAGAGATGAAGTACATGAGAGCAAGATCTCCCTCATTAAGTATAGCATGATTACTCCCTCTTAGAGTAAGCATCCATGCCACAATGAAAGCTAGCAGTCTATGTTCAAGTAAAAGTTTTCCAGCATTTAAAATTGTTACCGAATCATTTGGATCCTTAAGGCAAGACCTGAAAAATTGAATTTTGCTGAAGTCAGGTATTTCAGAGATGTTCCCTCTGGATACTTTGACACCACTATCCCTGAGACCAGCAACTTGTTCCCAAATAGAAGGAGTAATTTCCATATTAACTCCCTTCACCTGAGATTTGATTGTTGAACCATTCACCATTAAATTGGAGTAAAAGACCCGAACCAAACCAGGTTGAATATTCCCAGTACACTCCATGAAGGTTCTTAGTTTTTTACTTTTCAGTTTTCTTCTCAGAGCAGTAAATCCTTCATCATCAAGCCACTTGAATTTGATAAACTTTGGAATAACAATTTGCTTCTGACTGAACTCAGCACTGAAGGTGTTCATTCTTCCAATATCACCATCAAACCATGCTTCCAAATGACCACCAGGATTGGCAGCAGAGGAAGATTCTCCTTTATGCTTCTTTCTTGATTTTGATCTCCTAAGCATCTTGTTGTATATTTTAGAGAGGAGTTTTGATACGTGAGTACAAGAGAGAAGAGAGAAGGAATTTGAACCAGAAAATGAAGAATGAGAATGATGGACTTCAAGTGAGCAAGATGAAGAGTTACGGATGTCAAATTTTGTGAATTGCAGTCCAATTTGACAGAACCTGCAAAAAACAGCTTTAATTGCACATGTCCCCTTGACTGAAGGCAGCGACGTAGGTTTCTGGACAGTGGGTACATCAGTTGAAGTGTTCTTTGAAAGGTGTTTGACTTGGTCAAAGAATATATTAAATGTATTATGCTGATTTTGATTAACATAAAAACTTGGAATTTTGACTCTGATTTGCTGACCAATTTTCAATTGGATGTTGTAAAAATAATTTTCAGGAACAAATTAATCGATTAATCAACAAATTAACCTATTAATTTGATCTTTAATATTAGGTTTGAAAATGCAACAATGAAATAATCGATTAATACATAAAAGAATCAATTAATTTTGTACTGGAAGAGTTTAATAAGATGATAACAGAATTTTAATCGATTAAAACGAAGAAGAATCGATTAAATTTGACATCTTAGTGATTTTAGCTGATATAAATCCTTTTTAATCGATTAAAACAGCTAGACTAAATTCCTGAGAACATTTTAATCGATTGATTCGTATTTCAATCGATTAAAATTGTACGGATTGCTTTTTTGGTATTCTCTGTAAGTGATTTTAATCGATTAAAACTATTTTACATCAATTAAAACATTCAGTTTATGAAACCAGAATCAAATTTGTTGTTTTGAACACCAAGAGACTTCTAGATTTTGTTCCTACAAAACATATTTAGCATATTTCTGGTACCCTTTTTATAATCACTGGGTCCAATCAGGTTATTTGAAATGAATTTTTGGGAATCCGCTTCATTCTACCTCTAGGAATAGCATACTTCTTGATTCTACAGAATTTCATAGAATGACCTTTTTTCATACAGTAAAAACATTTAATGACAGATGATGAGTATGATTTCCTGTTTACATTTGTTTTTTTTTTAATTTCTTGCTAGATGTAAATCCAATGCCAGATTTGTCAAAAATAAGTTTTTGTGACCCAAGAAGAACATCAAGATTAGCTTGACCTTGTGTAAACTTTGAAACAGTTTGTGATAAAAAAATCAATCTTCTTTTGTAATTCTGGACAATTTTTACATGGTTTATTACATACACAATCAGAATTATCATGGATCAATTTTAAGAAATCAAGATCAGTTTCATCTTCAAGAATTTTCTTTTCAAGAGAATCAACTCTATTTACTAACCAATTATTCATGCCTTTTAGCCTATCATTTTCATTTTGCAGTTTCTTGGTTTCTTCATGCATTTCATTAATGCTTCTTGTAATGAATTGTAATTCACCAAATTTGAAGAAGAGTTAGAACTTACACTGCTGGTTTGATGATTTTGATTTTCCATTAGACACAAGTTAGCTTCTTCATTATCAGAATTTTCTGTTGATGAAGTATCATTATCATCCCATGCTACATATGCTCTTCTTTTGACTTTTTCCTCTTTCTTATCATTGTATTTGTTCTTTTCTGGGCACTCCATTCTTACATGACCCTGCTTACCACAACCATAGCATTTATAGTTAAAAGAATTAGATTTCTTCTCATACCTTTTGTGTTTTTCTTTATCTTGAATCTTTTTCTTGAGAAACTTGTTGAACTTTCTGACAAGCAGTCCAAGACTTTCACTTTCCTCCTCTGATTCTTGACTTCTTTCTTCAACCTTGAGTGCTATACTTCTACCTTTTTTCTCAGAGACTTCTTGCTCATTGAATCTGTTAATTTCCATTTCATGTTCTCTGAGTTTGCCAAACCAGGAAGTTGTTGTCATGACGGATAAGTCTTTTGATTCTGAGATTGTTGTGACCTTAGGCTGCTGTCGCCGCCATCAAAAAGAGGCGGTCGGAGCGACGCGATGGTTTCGACCCTCTTGTTTTTTGCGTTTGGTGATTACAACGCCTTTAGGTTGTCCGATAACCGGGCTGAACCTAGGGGCGAGGTTTTCGAAAAGGTGCTCTTGGATTGTCCAATAACCGGGCTAATCCAAGAGCTAGTTTTGGAAGGTTCTGTGGAGTCGCCACCGATGTTTTTACCAGAAACATCGGAAAAGGAAAAAAAAGGCGTTGGTTTTCGAAAAACCAACTTTGGTCGTTAGAACCAGAGTCGGGTAAGGGAGTTAGTTACGTGTAAAGGAAGTGTTAGTTCCTTTACGACGCCCCTTTCGGGTTCCCTATGACAGACCAACTGTTTAAAAATATCTAAACCGTTGAAAATTATGCTTTTACCCTTTTATTTTGCGGAATTTAAAATTACGACTACATGGCCCAAATATCTATTGCATAATTTAAAATTAAAGTGGTAAAAGTAGAGAGGGAGAATATAAACCTCCGAAGCAAGCTTTTCTATTAATTCTTTAAAACTTAGGGTGCTTTGTGGCAGCCCTTCACTCTACAGCGTCGGAAAACCTCTCGGAACGCTCGAAAACACTCTTAGAAACGCTCAGAAACTCCGGAAATGCTTCGGAGGGGTTCTAGAGAGAGAAACTTAAGTGATTTCTAGAGAGAAGGAGGAGAAACTGTGTGGAAATGAGGGAATGGATCCCCCTATTTATAGTTTTTCGCGCCTGACAGGTCGAGACCGCCGTCTCGTCAATTGGGACCGCCATCTCACCTTGCCAAAGTGGCGAGACCGTCGTCTCGCCAAACGAGACCGCCGTCTCGCCATTTGCGGGTGGCGAGACCGCCGTCTCACCAAACGAGACGGCGGTCTCGCCACTTGCGTGAGGCGAGACGGCGGTCTCGTCCCAAAAAGGCGAGAATCCTTTATTTTCATGCCGAAAATCCCTCCTATCCTAGTATGAGGCCTAATAGTCTCTCCTAGTGGCTTTTTAGGCTTCGTCCATCTTCGAATAGGAGGTCTTCTACTCTTTATTTGGAGGCCGGGCAAGATTTGGGGTCTACAGCTGCCATGACCTGTCAAGACATTTCAAAACTTTAATATTTAATTCTTCTTTATCAAAAGTTTTACCTAAGCCCATTAGATGATTGATGATATGAGTGAAGCGCTTCTGCACATCTGCAATACTTTCTCCAGTTTGCATTTTAAACAACTCATATTCTCTTATGAGAGTATGTTTTCTGGCTCTCTTTACATCAGTTGTTCCCTCATGAGTAACCTCAAGAACTTCCCACATTTCCTTGGCAGATTTGCATTAGGAGACCCAGAAAAACTCATCCATATTTAGTGCAGAAGTAATTATGTTTTTAGCAGTACAATCACTTTGAACTTTTTTCTTTTCTTCATCATTTAAACTAGACCATTCTTTTTCTGTAATTAATGGACCATTAGCAATTACATCCTAAACATTCCTATCAATAGATTCAATAAAGATATTCATCCTAATCTTCCAAAATGGATAATCTGTACCACAAAACAGTGGAGGTCTATTGATAGAAGCCCCCTCAGAAAAAGGTAATTTGTTTTCAGCCATTAAAGATTTGGACCGAAAGCCTTGAGTATTTTTCAAGACCCTAGCTCTGATACCAATTGTTAGTTATGTAGGCTAAGATCAAGAGGGGGGGTGAATTGATCTTTGAAAGATTTTCGCAATTTACAGATTATCTATTTCAAAGATTAAGAGTTCTGACCAATTCTTGAATCAAACACAACAAATAATCAAAGTAAAGGCAGTGACAGAATTAAAGAGAGAAAGGTTTAGAAAGATACAACCAAGATTTATATTGGTTCACCCAATCCCAGGGCTACGTCCAGTTTCCAGCCAAATTCTAGCTGGGTTCCACTAGATTGAACGTTTTACAGATTACAACTTTAATCCCACACTCAATCTACCACAAGAACCAAAATTTCAGTCCCTGCACCTAAACCTTTACCAAGAACCAAATTCCAGTTCTTGAACAACCCTGCTGACCAAATTCCAACCACGAGAAAATAGTGCCCACACTTCCAGGCACTCACAATACAGAAAAGAAAGTAAAGAAACAAAGAGAAGAAACTAGAACACCCAAACCAGGTTTATGAAGCTCTGCAGAATGAGTTTCTTCTCCAAAAGAATGCAAATATTGCCTCAAGAAAGAACTTCTAAGAACTACACAAAACTAGCGTGATTCTCTCTTGAAAGTAGCACTTATGATTGCTTGATTGATTGCCAAAAGGTATCTTTCAAAAGGTTCAAGCAATTTTGTTTTTATAGAAGATTTTCCAAACTGCTGGTTTATTTAATCTGTTAAAATAATCTTTTAATCTATTAAAAGTCTTGTTTTAATATGTTAAAACTTCTTTTAATCTGCTAAAATGTTCTTGATTATTTTCTAGATTTGTTTTAACCGATACTGACAATGTTTATATCAATTAAAACTCTTTGTAAAAAATCTTCCAAATTGTTTTAATCGATTGTTTCGATCTTTCAATCGATTGAAATACTTGTTAAACATTCTTATAAAATTTTCTAAGTGATTTTAAGCGATAACAATCTGTTTTAATCGATTAAAACTCTTTAGAAAAAAATTCACTTAGTTATTTTAATCGATTGAAACGCATTTTAATCGATTGTAACTCTGCCAAAAATTTTCATAAAACTTTCTAAGCTATTTTAACTGATAGCAAGCTTGTTTTAATCGATTAAAACATTCTGGGAAAACCTCTTAGTTGTTTTAATCGATTATTTCGCATTTGTATCGATTAAAATTCTGATAGAACAACTTTCAAAACACTTTCAAGTTATTTTAATCGATTATTTCGAGTTTGTATCGATTCAAATTCTGCCAGAACACTTTTCAAAATATTCTAAGTCATTTTAATCGATTATATCAATTCTATATTAGTTAAAATACTGGTAGAAGGTTTTCAAAAATCCTTCTAATGAAAGCAACCGATTATTTCGAAAACATATCAGTTAAAAACCTGTTACAAAAGTGTTAAGAACATTTTAGTTGATAAAGCTCATATACTATTAGTTAAAATAGTTACTTCAAAAACCTTTTAACAAAATACTTTGTTTTTAACCATTTAAACACGTTTTAGAGGCATTTGCAAAATCTTTTAAATGAAGAAAACCTCATGCAGCAGAGAGATAAAAATGATTATACCTAAGTAAAATGCAGACTCACTAATCACACTACCCTTTTCTCTAAGTGACATTTGACTGCAGCAAAGTAGCCTTTGACTTCATTTTGACGGAGACGACAGATGGCGACTCCGCTGGGGAAGCCTAGAGAGTATCTCATTTAGTGATGGGCCAGCTTAAATAAATAAACCAAGAAATTACGCTTTTACCCTACCTTGTATTATAACATGTTTTAATGCTTGGCTTTAATAATTGTTGTTTGTTTATACTTACGCAATTGTTTGAAATACAAACTGTACACAAACCCTTGCACACAACAGTTCCCTCTATACCTGGGGGTAAGTGAGAAATCCATAGGGAGTGGGTGGCAGGTACGGTTCGCTGTAGTGATGACCTTGTGCCCACCAGTGTGATCGGAAACCACCACTCAAGGTGATAACCTTCCTCTTTTGGCATAAAGACTGACTATGGCCTTAGTGCTAAGCATGGTCGGAAGGCTGGAGAGTGGGGGCCCTATAATGGGTGCACCTTGGGGGCCTTAGCCTTGGTGAGAACAGTTAGAACCTATCTTCGCCAATGCACTTTTCTGCAGGAAAACCCTACCTCGTGATTAAAACGACTTCTCGCCTGTTCGTGGATGATCAAATTGTGTGCGCATTTGTTTGTTGCATTTGTTTGTTGCATAACAGAACCAAACAACAGAAAAATCACAAAAAACATTTTTCTAATAAACACCCTTATCTCGAACAGTCTGCCTTTTAGCTAGCCTGGTTTTAGGTTCTTTGTAAGCTAAGTAGCCACGTAGTCGGACAGAAGAGATAAGGGACGTTAAATATTATTCTTTCGCATAAAGCCCTTTTTTTATCTCGGACAGTCTGCCTTTTTAGTTAGCCTGGTTTCAGGTTCTTTGCAAGCTAAGTAGTCACGCAGTCCGACAGAAGAGATAAAAGGCTATAAAATAAAAATAATAAAAATCAAATAAAAATCCAATTCAAAACAATAAATGGGACCTTGTTCATACACATTATACTCATAAATCATTCATATAGATAGTCTATTTCTCCAAAAAAAAAAATATATATATATATATATATATATATATATATATATATATATATATATATATATATATATATATATATATATATATATATATATATATATACAAATACCATACATCATGTAGAAATAAAACATGATAAATAGGAAAAATAAACACTCACATTCATTCAATAAGCATCATATTCATAAAGCATGCATTTTGGTTTTAGAAAAATGGAGGGGACTAGTAGACGAGTTGAAGAAAGTGGACATTCCCCGATACCATACTGAGAAGATAGAACGGCTTTGCGCAATAATGCCACTAGAGGTCCGCTCCGACTTCGAAAAATCCTATGGACGGATTCTCGACCTGCTGAAGATCTATGTCGATCAACTTTTCATCAGGGTATTAGTTCACTTCTGGAACTCTAGTCTGCGTTGTTTCGAATTTCAGCAATTCGACATGGTGCCCACCTTGGAGGAGTACGAAATTATGATGAAATGGCCCAAATCAGCCGGGGTCCATATCCGCCATGGGGCATACACTCCTGCAGCACAAGTCACTGCCATCATCCGATTGTCATTCCGACAGAGTACCCTGATAGGAAAAGGGAACATCCATGGTTGGAAAGTCTCAATGTTAGAAGACCATCTATCCGATTTGGCTGCAAGGGCAGAATGGGTCGCTTTTAACAAAACCCTGGCCTTAATCATATTTGGAACGATCTTGTTTCCCTTCCACCTCGACACAATGGATCAAGTCGTCATGGACGCCTTCTTCTCCTGGGACGTGAACTCGAAGAGTCCCTTGCCTGCAATTCTTGCTGACACCTTGCTCTCGGTGGAATTCTGCCACCAGAAGCAAGGAAAAATACTTCGTTGTTGCTCTTCACTACTCTTTGTGTGGGGCATCACACATTTTTACGCCTCTAGTGACATGGGGATGTTCCCCGACCCTTTGAGGAGCTTCTCCAAAATCCCTCTCCAACGATGCTTAACCTCAAAATGGAAGGACGAGTTGGAACAATGGGACGCTAACCATTTATCCTAGGTCTGCCCTTGGTTCCGACCCGGTCCAGTCCTCATCAGATGTGGGGATTATCCAAAAGTACCCTTGATAGGACTCAGGGGTTGCATAGCCTATTCACCTAGAGTACCTATGAGACAACTCATGAGGACTCAAACTACAATTTCTCGAGGGGAACTCGGAGGACTGTGTATCTTCGGAGACCCATGCACAATTGCCAACTCACTAGCCGTGAGAAAAGCATGGGAGAAACCAGTCTTTATGGGAGATAGAGAGCTAGGAAAAGCTCGAGTGGTTGTCTCCAGTGACTATGAGGTATGGAGAAAAAGAAGAGGGATGTCTCAACCATCCACCTCACTCCTTACAAGCACCAATAGTGAAGAGTTGCAAGCTCAAGTCGATGCTTTGACCTAGAGGATAGAAATCATGGGAGCCCAGATGAGGGCCCTTGAGGAAAGAGAACAAGAATCTATCCTCACCATAGATGGTCTGCAAAGGCAATGCAAGAAAAAGGATCATGAAATAGAACGCCTCAAGGACTAGTGTGCTGACTCTAATGAGCAAGCTATCCGAGCATCCAAAGCTACTAGAACCAGCTCGGATAGCCAACTTCAAGAAATAACCGCCAAGTCAGCACGCCTTGATGCCGAATCAGCAAAACAGGCTCAGACGATCAAGGACTTGTTAGAAGACCTCACCAGGACTCGGTCAGAAATACGCCAAGAGCGAGAGGCCAATCGGAGACTCAACAAAAGTCTCGCTGAGCTACGCTGCAAAGAAAGAGATAGACTAGCTCAGTACGGCCAAGTACTACAAGAGAAGGACTACAAGCCTTGGTCGTCCATCAGGAGGCGAAGATCAAAGAGGCTCAAAAGTACAGTGAAGATATGAGCTAGGCGGTCCAGAAAGGGAATTACATATAGATCAAGACCCGCCTGTGGGTTCCTTTAGGCTTTTCCGTTTCTGTCAAAAGTTGTTTCGTAGTATGGAATAGGGGAATGTACACCTTCTACGGATAAATGAAAATTTTCCTTATTCAACAATTGTCTACTTGCATGCATATCATTCATTTGCATATTTAATTTCCCCTCCTTCACTCTTAATAAATAAGATAATAAAAAGGAAGGATTAACTGACACATCTTCCAAATCAGAAGAATGGAGAGAAAGTCACTCCTAATCAAGTTTGCCCCAACGGTTGATTCACCACAAGAGGATAATAAGCCTCGACCATTGGTCCTCACAAATAAGGAAGAGGGGGCAAGGACACCAATGTGACTATTTATGCCATGTCCTTTCCCTTACAAGTCAAATAAAGTTGTACCATGGAGATATGAAGAATCTTCACCAATAAAGGAAGATATCTCCAACATAGCTGGCATTGGGGGCATGACTAGAAGTGGAAGACTCTACTCCCCCAAGGATTCACAAGAAGATATCCCCAAGAATAAAGGGAAAAATAAAAAGGCCGAAGAAAAAGAAAATAAAGAATCCGAGGAGGCAGAGGAATTACTCTAGTTTATAAGGCAAAGAAAGTATTCCATTATTAACCAGCTCAATCATACACCTACAAAGATAACCCTATTATCTCTAATGATGAACTCGGAACCACACAGAAATGCCCTGGTGAAGGTCTTAAGCGAAGCGCATGTACCTCACACCATATCCCAAGAAAAGGTTGAGCGGATCGTTGGTCTCATTATGGCAAGCGATCACCTCACTTTCACAGAGGAAGAACTCCCCCTCGAGGGATCAAACCACAACAAGCCCTTACACATTTCAATCAAGTGTAAGGAATACCTCATCGCTAAAGTTCTTGTGGATAACAGGTCATCCTTGAACGTGATGCCCAAGTGCACACTCGACAAGTTGACTATCCAAGGAACCCGTCTGCGCCCAAGCAGCACTATCGTTTGAGCCTTCGACGGATCAAAACGAGAAGTAGTGGGAGAAGTTAATTTTCCAATCCAAGTTGGACCCACTATCTTCAACGTCGATTTCCATGTAATGGATATTACTCCAGCATACAGTTGTCTCCTCGGCAGGCCTTGGATTCATGACGCTAAGGCAGTACCTTCAACGCTCCACCAAAAAGTCAAGTTCATAGTGGATGACAAATTGGTTACAGTCCAAGCAGAAGATGATATCCTGATCAGTGGACCGTCCACCCAACCTTATGTGGATGCGGCTGAAGAGGCCCTTGAATCATCTTTTCAAGTGCTTGAAATCGCCAACGTAGAGAGATTTCCCAAAAACACAAAGGTAGCCTGCATGATGATGAAGCATGGTTACCATCCTGGCCAAGGACTGGGGGCAGATTCCCAAGGCATGAGGGAACCCCCAGAATTTAAAGATAATCCTTTCAAGTGTGGCCTAGGATACAACCCCACTAAGGGCCGAGCAGAAAGAAGAAAAGGGAAGTCTCCCCTCCGCACACTCAAACAAATATTTCGAAGCGGAGGTATGCAAGCGTCAAGAGCTACCCTAGTCATTAGGAGATCTTTTTCTTCATTTAAGGGATGTAAACCCCATGATTGTTAGAGATTATCCCCCGGGGCTAGCCCGACCCCCGGGCATTTTAGGGCACATATTGTTAGAAAAGTAGTTTTAAATCAAGAGGGGGGGTGAATTGATTTTTGAAAGTTTTTCGCAATAAACAGATTATCTAATTCGAAAATTAAGTTTACTAATCAATTTACAAATCACAAAGCAATTAAACAATACAAGCGCAGCAACTGAATTTAAAGAGAGAAAGGTTAGGAAAGATTTCACCGGTAATTTTATACTGGTTCACCCAATACCAGGGCTACGTCCAGACTCCAGCCAAATTCCAGCTGGGTTCCACTAGAATAGATGTTTTACAGACTCACCCTCTTACACCTATTCTAACACCAGAACCAATTTCCAGTTCCTGACTTTAACCTTTCCACCAAGAACCAAATTCCAGTTCTTGGAAACCTCTGCAACCAAATTCCAGCCGCAGAGAAACCAGTGCCCAAATTCCAGAGAAACCAGTGCCCAAATTCCAGGCACCAAACAGTACAAGAACCAAATTCCAGTTCCTGCACTTAACCTCTCCACCAAGAACCAAATTCCAGTTCTTGGAAACTTCTACAACCACCTACCAGCTGCAGAAAAAACTTGTACCCAAATTCCAGGTACAACACAATACAAAGTAATGAAAAAGAATTTACAAAGAAGAGACTTAGAAAGCTCAAACCGGATTACTCTAATCCACAGTAAGTTTCTTCTTCAAAGGATGCAATATGCCTCAAGAAAGATTTCAAAAGAAGTTCACAAAAATAGTTGTGTATCTTTCTTGAAAAGAATGCTAATAGTTGCTTGTATTGATTGCTTGAATTGTGTAAAAACTGATATCTAAAAACACTACTAGAAAAATGTCAAATAGTAACCGAAATCAGTGACCGAAAAATTTAGTTACTATCGGTGACCGAATCAGTAACCAAATTATTATTTTTTAGTCTAATAATCGAAATAGTAACCGAATTTTCGGTCACAAAAAATCGGTTACTATTTCAGTCACTTTATTATTTGATTTATTTTTTAATTAATCTATATTTAATTTATGTAATTATTTACTACAAAAATGGTTAATAGTGATCTGAAATTAGTGACTGATTTTTTTTTATATTTAGTAAGCTGATTTAGTGACTAAAATTTCAGATCACTAAAAAAATAATTTTTAAACTGATAACTATTTTTCATTTATATATATATTTTATTTAAAATATTTTAAATATAAATTTACTTAATGATTTAAAATAATTGATAACATTTTTAATAAAATTATAAATATTTAAAAAAAATTGTTTACTAACTTATTAAATAATTTAGTAATATAATTATTTGATTTTATTTTTTAATTTAGCATGTGAATAAAAAAATTAAAATTGATTATTAAATTAGTCATCGAATCGGTCACTGATTCGGTCATCGAATCGGTCACTAATTCGGTCATCGATTCGATCATCGAATCGGTCACTCGATTCGGTCACTTGAATCGGTCACTAAATCAATAATTAAATTAATTATTAATTTAGTCTCTTTATATATATATATATATATATATATATATATATATATATATATATATATATATAT
The DNA here is from genome assembly GCA_963425845.1 of Sphenostylis stenocarpa. Lineage (NCBI taxonomy): Eukaryota > Viridiplantae > Streptophyta > Magnoliopsida > Fabales > Fabaceae > Sphenostylis > Sphenostylis stenocarpa. The sequence continues at coordinate 52,159,221 of OY731406.1, forward strand.
ATATATTACTTGTATGTTAATAAAAATGTATTTCAATGTATTTATAAAAAATTAAAATTATTTTAATTACTTGAATTGATATTTTAAATTTATATTAATATCTTGAATAATTTAATAGTTGGATATATATATATATATATATATATATATATATATATATATATATATCACTTTAATTTTTTTAATTAAAATTAATTTCATAAAAAAATTAATATTTGAAAATTAATTTTTTAATTAAAATTAATTTCATAAAAAAATTAATATTTGAAAATTAAAATGCAAAAATATATATATATATATATATATATATATATATATAAATTTATTTATTTTTTAAAGATGATATATTCAATGTATGTTAAAAAAGTTCAAGCCAAACTGTTTTTATAGAAGATTTTCAAAACTCGCTGGTTTAATTAATCTGTTAAAATATTCTTTTAATATGTTAAAAGTGCAGTTTTAATCTGTTAAAACTTCTATTAATCCATTAATACGTTCTTGATTCTTTAACAGATTTGTTTTAACTGATACGACAATGTTTATATCAATTAAAACACTTTACAAAAAATCTTCTAAGTTGATTTAATCGATTGTTCGCGATTCAATCGATTGAAATACTTGCAAAACTTTCTCCTAAAACTTTTCAAGTTATTTTAACTGATAAAAATAAGTTTTAATCGATTAAAACGCTGTGCAGAAACTCTTTTAATCGATTGAAATGAGAATTAATCGATTAAAATAGTTATGATCGGTCATAAATGCATTCTGACCGATCATAATTGAAAAGATATAATAGCGGTTCAAGGGTTAACCGCTATCTAAGTCATATTTTAAGAGCGGTTCCTGTGTAACCGCTATCTAAACCTAATCTCGCTTGAGTGACAATATTCTCGCTCGAGCGAAACGCCCCTGCACAAAATTAGTACTCTCGGGTTGTATTTCGCTTGAGCGAGCCTGTCTCGCTCGAGCGATAGTTGATTTTGACCGATTATATTTTCGAAATGATCGATCATATTTGATAATTTTTTCAAATATTTAATTATAAGCGATTAGTTTTCTAAATTATTGATTAGAATTTATTAGTTTTTCAAATAATAGATTAGAATTGATTAATTTCGAAATATATACTAAAAAAATATAATTAAAACTATAAATTAGTTAAGAATATTGACTATTGTAAAGATAAAGTAGAAACATGAGAGGAGATGAGAATGATAATATAATGATAGAACTTACAAAAATGTAGAATTGAGAAGTTTGAAACAAATAAAAATAAGAAAATAGATATTTAATTACACTTTAATAAATTTAAGATAATACTAGTTTTAATTTTTATTTTTAAATATTTATTTTAAATATTTAAAACGAGAGAAACTATAATTTTAGTTTCTAGCTACTGAATTTAAAGAATTAAATTTATTATTTAATCTTTTAATTTGTAGAATTAAACTCAATATAATTGTTAAAAATACTTTGTAGAGGCATTTGAGAAAGCTTTTGTCAAAATACTTTGTTTTTAATTGTTAAAAACATTTGTAGAGGCATGTTGCAAAACATAATTGAGATGATATGATAGCGGTTCCACCTTAACCGCTATCTAAAGTATAATTAAGATAGCGGTTAATGGTTAACTGCTATTAGAAGTTCACTTTTAAGAGCGGTTCTGAGAAAACCGCTATCTAAAACGTATTTCGCTTGAGCGACAATATTCTCGCTCGAGCGAAACTCCAAGTGCACGAATTCGCATTCGAGGGTGTATTTCGCTTGAGCGACACTACTCTCGCTCGAGCGAAATACGATCCTGATCGATCATAACTTGAAATGACCGATCATAATTGAGAGGATATAATAGCGGTTTCCTCATAACCGCTATCTAAAGTGCTTGAGGTGTATTTCGCTTGAGCGAGACTTGTCTCGCTCAAGCGAAGTACGATTCTGATCGATTATATTTTCAAAATGACCGATCATATTTGATAATTTTTTCAAATAATTAATTATAATCGATTAGTTTTCTAAATTATTGATTAGAATTTATTAGTTTTTCAAATAATAGATTAGAATTGATTAATTTCTGAAATATATACTAAAAAATTATAATTAAAACTATAAATTAGTTAAGAATATTGACTATTGTAAAGATAAAGTAGTGAAGCACTTGGTGGATTTGATGAAGACATAGATATAACTTAGGTTGTGGGTGTGTAGATGATTAGGGTTTTAAGGTTAAGCACTTAATCTCTTGATAGGCCATTATATTTTGTGATAAGCACCTTAAAATGATGCATCTCATTGAAAATCATTTTTCTGCATGAAAAACTTACGTTTAAGTATTAAAAGAATTAACTAAGTTTTTTAATCATGTTGAAAAGGATTTTTCAATCTGTTAAAATCACTTAACATAATAAATGGTCATACACAATCGAAAATTCAATTGATTGATTCACGTAATCAACAAGTTAAAATAACTCAATGAATTTTCAACATCAAGTTTCGCATTTTCAATCTGTTGAAATGATTTTAAATCTGTTGAAACGGAAAGATCTTTTTCAGTCTAAGAGTTTTTAGAAAATCAATCTGTTGAAATATTTTTCAATCTGTTGAAACAGAGAGACTATTTTTTAACTAAGTATTTGCAGGAATTTAATCTGTTGAAATGATTTTCAATCGATTGAAACAGAAGTCTGTCATTTTTCATTAAGTTGTTTTAATCCATTAAAAATCGAATCAATCGATTAAATGGAACTTTAAACGAAATCAATCGATTGAATCGATGTCTTAATCGATTAAAAGGAACTTTAAATGAAATCAATCGATTGAATCGATCTTTTAATCGATTGAAATAATACTCTAATCGATCATAGTTTTGTTCTAATCGATCATAACTCATTCTGATCGATCATAGTTTTATTCTGATCGATCATAACTCAGTCTAATCGATCATTCTTCTGTTTTAATCGATCAGATTCTCTTCTAAACCTGTTTTACTTGCTAACCAACTTATCTTTTGACTCTCTAAAACAGTTTTTAACAGATGAAACGTTCGTTTTTCTCGATTTACTCTATATATACAGATTTGATTCATCTTTTGAAGATATACAATACAATACACTACTTGAGAAAACTTGTGAAATCAATCTGTGAAATTTTCATACGTGACTTTCTCTCGCATTCAAGAATCTTTTTCATATCATAAGGTGCTGTGATCAGAATTGTGGTCATTCAAAGAGAGAAAGTGCTGATAGAATTGGTTCTGGACAATTAGAAACTTCAAGTCCAGGTTTATTCTTTTCATATTCTTTTGTAAAGTTTGATTGTGCAGGTTGGATTGTAATCTGCACTTGGTACAGTAACTGGATTTGGTTACTGGGTGGTTTTCAAGATTCTGTCTTGTGGGTTTTGCAAGATAGTTCTTGAGGTAGATTGGTGAGTATCTACTGGTTGTATTTTTCACTTGGTATTAGTGAAACTTGACTGGTTTGTCAAGAACTGGATGTAGCTCTGGATTAGAGTGAACCAAGTATAAACTTGTGTGTTAATATTCTTCTTTCATCTCTTTTAATTTCTGTCTTTAATTGTACTTGTGTTTAAATCAAATTACCTTTGCAAAGATTGAATAAAGATAACTCATTCTTCCAAAAGAAAGTAAGATTTGCGAAAAAGTTTTAAAGTTCAATTCACCCCCCTCTTGAACTCAACCATTAATTCTTTCAATTGGTATCGAGCTGGTTCTTGTAAGTTACTCAAGGAATCGGTCCAATGGCTGAGGGAAAGATGAATTTTTTAGAAGGAGCCTCCATAAACAGGCCTCCACTTTTTTCTGGTGTGAATTATTCTTTACGGAAGGTTAGAATGAAAATCTTTATTGAATCTCTTGATAGAGGCATTTGGGAAACAATTGTTAATGGTCCTTATAAACCAACTCATACCTGTAGATGGTAAAGTAGTCGAAAAAGATTGGGCTGAATTAACCGATGTAGAAAATAGGAGAGTCCAATATGATTATACTGCAAAAAATATTATTAGCTCTCGCTTTAAATCTTGATGAGTTTTTCAGGGTGTCTCGAGTGTGCCTCTGCCAAAGAGATGTGGGAAATTTTAGAGGTTACACATGAAGGAACGTCTGATGTGAAAAGGGCAAGAAAGCATGAGTTAATCAGGGACTATGAGTTGTTTAAAATGCAACAAGGAGAAACAATTGTAGATGTGCAGAAAAGGTTCACGCACATAGTCAATCATCTAATTGGGTTAGGAAAGACTTTTGACAAAGAAGAGTTGAACATCAAAATCTTAAAGTGTTTGGACAGAACGTGGCAACCAAAGGTGACGAGCTATATCGGAATCAAGAGACTTGATCGAAATGACTACCGCTTCACTTTTTGGTAAGTTGAGGGAACATGAGTTGGAAATCAATCGGTTCAAAGAACAAGAGAATGCAGAAAAGAAAAGTAGAAATATTGTTCTCAAGACAAATGAAGAAAACAGTGGATCTGAAGAAGATGAATCGGAGAACTCGACTTTGTTGGTTAAGAAATTTGGGAAATTTCTTAGAAGAAAGAACGAAACTGGCCAAGTAAAAAGGTACAATGATAAAAAGACTGAATCTGTTCAAAATAATATTACTTGTTATTCTTGTGGTAAACAGGGTCACATAAAGAGTGATTGTCCGGAAAAGACCAAGAATCGAAACAAGAAAGAATCAAGATACAAAGGGAAAAAGGCTTATATAGCCTGGCAAGACAATGATTCATCTTCCAACTCCGAATCCGAAAGTGAGGAGGTGAACACTGTGCTTGATGGCTGGCTGTGAATCCTCTTCATCACATGTAAGTTCAACTCCTACAGAGAATGAAATGAATTACAGACACATTACTAAATGCTTTCAATGAAATGCATAGTGAAGCCAGAAATTTATCTCATACAAATAATCGGTTAAAAGGATTAAATAACTGGTTAGAAAATAGAGTTAAAGTTCTGGAAAATGAACTATTAGAAAGCAAAACAGATTTAGAACATCTAGATATAATCTATGCATCTGCTGATAATGTTGCTAATAAGAATTGTGAAAAGTGTACTGTTTTACAAAATAAGGTTGATTACTTAACTAAAACCTTAACAAAATTTACTCAAGGTAAAGAGAATTTAGATGCACTTGCTTGGATCTCAAAACTGTGTGTTTGAACGTTCGGAATCGGGTACAAACCTAGGAATGGGGTAAAAACTAAGAAATATTTGAACTTCTTTTCATATAGAAAAACAACAGCATCTCCTTTCTCATCTTGTCATTACTGCATGAAGAAAGGACATACTATAAAATTCTGTCATGCTAGAAAATATTTTGTGCCGCAAGGTAGGAAGAGATGGGTTCCAAAACATGTTAAACAGAAAAATTGACTCCTAAGGACCCAAAATACGTAAGGGTACCAGAAAAATTCTTAACTTGTTTTGCAGGAACAAAGTCTCGGAATTCCTTGAAGTTCGAGCTACGAATCAGGTTGTGTTTGTCTAAACTGATTGTTTTAATTGATATAAACCAAGTATTAATCGATTAAAATAACTTACGGAAGATATTAGTAAATCTGTCCAGTACAGTTTTAATCGATTGAAATGCGAATCAATCGATTAAAATGTTCTCATGATTTGAGTTTTAGCTGTTTTAATCGATTAGAATGAATTTATATCAACTAAAATCACTAAGGTATCAAATTTAATCGACTCATTTTCATTTTAATCGATTTAAATTCTGGTATCATCTTCTAGATCTCTTCCAATACGAAAACAATCGATTCTTTCAAGTATTATTCGATCATTTTACTATTGCATTTTCAAAACGAATATTAAAGACCAAATTAGTAAAATAATTTGTTTAATCAGTTTGTTCCTGAAAATCATTTTCAAAACATCCAAATTAAATTCGGCCATGCATATAGAGTTTACAATTTAAGATTGAAATCGGTTGAAGAATCAAGTACATGTTGTGTTTAATGAGTCTTCTCGAGTTGTGCGTGAATAGATCAACGAGTACTGCAGATGAAGAAGATTTAACCGATAATTCTTATCGGTTGAAATATGCCATAGAACACGAGATCAGCATACTATTGAAGAGGGTGATCCATCTGTGGACCCTGCAAAAGCTGATCCATCTACAATTACTGTAGAACAGGAAGAAGGTGTTCTGGAAGAGCTTCCCAAAGAGTGGATTGTCCCAAGAGATCTCTCTCTAGACAATGTCATCGGGCAAATCAATAAGGGAGTATCTACTAGACATTCTCTTAATCAATTCTGTAATCATATGGCATTCATTTCACAAATAGAGCCTAAGACAGTTAAAGAAGCATTAAATGATGAATACTCGGGTTAGTGCCATGCATGATGAGCTTAATCAATTTGAAAGAAATAAAGTGTGGGAATTAGTTCCTAAAATCAAAGATATCAATATAATTGGTACTAAGTGGGTATTCAAAAACAAGCTAGATGAACATGGCATTATCACTAGGAATAAAGCTAGGTTGGTAGCCAAAGGGTATAACCAACAAGAGGGCATTGATTTTGATGAAACATTTGCACCTGTAGCTAGGCTTGAAGCTGTTAGATTATTATTAGCTTATGCCTGTTTAAGTGGTTTCAGATTACTACAGATGGATGTAAAGAGTGCCTTTCTGAATGGACTCATCAATGAAGAAGTATATGTTTCTCAACCTCCTGGGTTTGAAGATCACAAACATCCCGACCATGTTTACAAATTGAAAAAGGCCCTTTATGGTTTAAAGCAAGCACCTAGACAATGGTATGAGAGGTTAAGTAACTTCCTAATTGATCAAGGGTACAAGCGAGGTGAGGTTGATAAAACTCTATTCATTAAGAAATCCGAACCGACATTATTCTGGTGCAGGTGTATGTGGATGATATCATTTTCGGTTCCACTAATAATGCCATGTGTAATAAGTTTGTAAAAGAAATGCAAAGTGAATTTGAAATGTCTATGATGGGAGAATTGAATTTCTTCCTTGGTCTACAGAGTTAAACAATTAACAAATGGCATTTTTCTTAGTCAATCTAAATACTGCAATGAACTATTAAAGAAATTTGATATGCACAATTGCAAGGAATCCTCTACACCAATGTCTACTAACTGTCGTTTAGATTTAGATGAAAAAGGGAAATCCGTTGATCAAACTAAATATAGAGGTTTGATTGGTTCTACTGCTATATCTAACCGCTAGTAGGCCCGACATTATGTTTAGTGTATGTCTGTGTGCAAGATTTCGGGCAAATCCAAAGGAATCACATCTTACCGTCGCCAAAAGGATTCTGAAGTACCTTAAGGGAACAAGTCAATGTTGGACTATGGTATCCTGAAGGTGCGTCCCTTAAGCTTGTTGGATTTTCTGATTCGACTTTGCAGGATGTAGATTAGACAGAAAAAGTACCTCTGGTACTTGTCATTTACTCGGGAGCAGTCTTATATCGTGGCACAGACAAAAAGCAAGCGTGTGTTGCTCTGTCAACTGCAGAAGCTGAATATATTGCAGCTGGAGTCTGTTGTGCTCAAAGCATTTATCTCAAGCAACAATTAACAGATTATGGAGTGACTCTAAACAAGGTACCTCTGGTTTGTGACAATACTAGTGCGATAAACTTAACTAAGAATCCTATTCAACACTCTAGAACTAAGCATATTGAAATTAGACATCACTTTATTAGAGAACACGTATCTAGGGGTGACTGTGAGATATTATTTGTTGAATCGAAAAACAGTTAGCTGATTTATTCACTAAACCACTTCCTAGAGATAGACTTAATATGCTTAGGACTGAATTAGGAATTCTAGATATATCTAGTATTGTATAACTGATTCTTTATAGTAATTGTATGTCTTTTAACAGTCGATAACAAGTTCAATCGATTAATAATTGCATGAATAACTTGATATTATTTGTTTTAATCGATTGAAATTGCGAAATAATCTGTTAATTTCCTAATTCTTACTCTTTGGTATTGATGTGTTAGTAGTTCAATCGATTAAATAAGTTTTTAATCGATTTATTTCATTAATCTTGTTGCTCGCACATTTTCTTCTATAAATCAATCGATTAAATCTTCGATTCAATCGATTGAATTCACTAATGGTACTCCGAATCATTTTCTTTTACAAAATAATCGATTTATTTTTTGATTCAATCGGTGTATTTCACTTATAAGTATCTACGATTACAAAATCAGTTGGTTTCACGAAATATCAATTGATTATTTTTCTTCTAGGGCTAGTTGTATGTACTTTGTCTCTAAACAATTTCTACAGAGTAAATTGAAAGCATTTACAACAAGATAAACTTCAACTACTCTCTTAAATATCAAAGATATCCAATAAAAGTTGAATGACTCTGATTGGATATCGGATGTGTGGGTAATTAAAGTGTACAGTAGCAATTCTCTCTCCTCTTTATCATCACTTGCACGAAACAATAAATCGAGTAAAGACAAAAAATTTTTTAAGCCGATAAAGATTGTGTATTCTCATTCCTATAGTATTATTTTCTTCTTTGAGCTTCTCTTTTCTCGGTTCTTCTCCGTTCTGCTCATTCCAAAAATCAAATATGTTCAAGCGCACAAAGTCCGGTAGGAAGAAGCCCAAGCAGAGGTGAGTACTCTACGGCAAGGCAAGAACAGAATGTTGGAGGTAGGATTGAAACTTGGTTCAATGGGGACCAAGAGAAAATGGATTTGTTTATCCATGAATTGAGCAGGAAGCAAGTCAACATTCCAAAAATGTTAAAGTTCTCTTGGTTTGATGCTCGAAGGATTCGGAGGCATTCGGAAGTTACTGCAACATCAAAAACTTCAGACGTTTCGGAGTTGAATGGTAGGATTTACCCCGACTTAATTAAAGTTTTCTTCACAAATTTATCCTTTGAAGGTTCCACTTTGACAACCCAAGTTAAAGGAGTAGTCATTGAGATAACACCTAATGTCTGGAAGGAAGTTGCTCGGAATAAAAGATGTAGGTGTGAAAGTCACCAAAGGATGTACTTCGGATGTTGAAGAATTTAATAAAGTTCAATATTTCCGCTCTTGCTTGAAGAATAGGCATGATTCTGTAAGTTCATTCAACACTGGAAAGTTGAAACTGGAAGAAAGGATTCTCGCTTTCATCGTTTCTTGGCAGCTTACACCCAGGGGGAGCAATCATGCGGTGCTAAATGAAGGAGATTTAGTTCTGATGTACTGCATTCATCACAGAATACGTGTGAACTGGGTCTTTGTCATCAAGGATCACATGATCAAAGCCAAGAGACTTAGTGACTTCAGGTATCCCTATGCTATTCTGATTTCTAAATTTTTAACACATTTTGGTGTTGATGTTGAAGGAGAACTTGTTGAAACCGTCCGACCAACAAATGAAATAAACAATTCTGTTCTTCACAAAATGGGATTTATTAAAGTTGATGGTGAATGGATCTCGAAAGAAGATGCTCGGGAGAAGTGAAGAAAGTGAAGAAGAAGAGCAAGAGGAAGGAATCAACACCGATAATATTCCTGGAACTTCTGCAAGCACGTTCGTCCGATCCAATGGAAGAAGTGAACCCAATGGAGATGATTCCATACAATCCACCGCCCGACCGTGGCACTCCTCTGTCTCGGTTCGAAAGAACAATGTTACATCAAATGAGCGAACCGCAACCGACCAAAGGAGGCATATGGAGATGACTGCCGCTCCGAGGGCTCGGCAGCATTATTTGGATGAAAATTTCATTGCAAGGTTCCAGCATATTGATAATCAACTAGAAGATATTTACAACAGGATTGTGGAACTGCAATTCAATCAAGGCCCCGGGGACGAATGAAGATTTTCTATGTTTCTGTTATTCTGTTTTCTTTTCATTTTTTTTATGTTCTGGTTTTTATTTGGGGTTCCCACGTGGACTCATTGGACTCGTAACTACAACAATCTATTTGATGCAGTCAAATAGGGGAGAAGTAATTTGCTTAAAACTGTCACTACACACACACCACAAAATATATGTCTCTCGGTCCGGTATTTTTGTTTTGCAGGTGCAGTGGTTATTTGTCTCCATCAAATAGGGGGAGATTGAAGCACTTGGTGGATTTGATGAAGACATAGATATAACTTAGGTTGTGGGTGTGTAGATGATTAGGGTTTTAAGGTTAAGCACTTAATCTCTTGATAGGCCATTATATTTTGTGATAAGCACCTAAAAATGATGCATCTCATTGAAAATCATTTTTCCGCATGAAAAACTTATGTTTAAGTATTAAAAGAATTAACTAAGTTTTTTAATCATGTTGAAAAGGATTTTTCAATCTGTTAAAATCACTTAACATAATAAATGGTCATACATAATCGAAAATTCAATTGATTGATTCACGGAATCAACAAGTTAAAATAACTCAATGAATTTTCAACATCAAGTTTCGCATTTTCAATCTGTTGAAATGATTTTAAATCTGTTGAAACAGAAAGATCTTTTTCGAGTCTAAGAGTTTTTAGAAAATCAATCTGTTGAAATATTTTTCAATCTGTTGAAACAGAGAGACTATTTTTTAACTAAGTATTTGCAGGAATTTAATCTGTTGAAATGATTTTCAATCGATTGAAACAGAGAGTCTGTCATTTTTCATTAAGTTGTTTTAATCCATTAAAAATCGAATCAATCGATTAAATGGAACTTTAAACGAAATCAATCGATTGAATCGATGTCTTAATCGATTAAAAGGAACTTTAAATGAAATCAATCGATTGAATCGATCTTTTAATCGATTGAAATAATACTCTAATCGATCATAGTTTTGTTCTAATCGATCATAACTCATTCTGATCGATCATAGTTTTATTCTGATCGATCATAACTCGGTCTAATCGATCATTCTTCAGCTTTAATCGATCAGATTCTCTTCTAAACCTGTTTTACTGCTAACCAACTTGATCTTTTGACTCTCTAAAACAGCTTTTAACAGATGAAACGTTCGATTTTTCTGATTTACTCTATATATACAGATTTGATTCATCTTTTGAAGATATACAATACAATACACTACTTGAGAAAACTTGTGAAATCAATCTGTGAAATTTTCATACGTGACTTTCTCTCGCATTCAAGAATCTTTTTCATATCATAAGGTGTCTGTGATCAGAATTGTGGTCATTCAAAGAGAGAAAGTGCTTGATAGAATTGGTTCCGGACAATTAGAAACTTCAAGTCCAGGTTTATTCTTTTCATATTCTTTTGTAAAGTTTGATTGTGCAGGTTGGATTGTAATCTGCACTTGGTACAATGAATCGGATTTGGTTACTCGGGTGGTTTTCAAGATTCTGTCTTGTGGGTTTTGCAAGATAGTTCTTGAGGTAGATTGGTGAGTATCTACTGGTTGTATTTTTCACTTGGTATTAGTGAAACTTGACTGGTTTGTCAAGAACTGGATGTAGCTCCGGATTAGAGTGAACCAAGTATAAACTTGTGTGTTAATATTCTTCTTTCATCTCTTTTAATTTCTGTCTTTAATTGTCTTGTGTTTAAATCAAATTACCTTTGCAAAGATTGAATAAAGATAACTCATTCTTCCAAAAGAAAGTAAGATTTGCGAAAAAGTTTTAAAGTTCAATTCACCCCCCTCTTGAACTCAACCATTAATTCTTTCAATTGGTATCGAGCTGGTTCTTGTAAGTTACTCAAGGAATCGGTCCAATGGCTGAGGGAAAGATGAATTTTTTAGAAGGAGCCTCCATAAACAGGCCTCCACTTTTTTCTGGTGTGAATTATTCTTTCTGGAAGGTTAGAATGAAAATCTTTATTGAATCTCTTGATAGAGGCATTTGGGAAACAATTGTTAATGGTCCTTATAAACCAACTCATACTGTAGATGGTAAAGTAGTCGAAAAAGATTGGGCTGAATTAACTCGATGTAGAAAATAGGAGAGTCCAATATGATTATACTCGCAAAAAATATTATTAGCTCTGCTTTAAATCTTGATGAGTTTTTCGGGGTGTCTCAGAGTGTGCCTCGCCAAAGAGATGTGGGAAATTTTAGAGGTTACACATGAAGGAACGTCTGATGTGAAAAGGGCAAGAAAGCATGAGTTAATCAGGGACTATGAGTTGTTTAAAATGCAACAAGGAGAAACAATTGTAGATGTGCAGAAAAGGTTCACGCACATAGTCAATCATCTAATTGGGTTAGGAAAGACTTTTGACAAAGAAGAGTTGAACATCAAAATCTTAAAGTGTTTGGACAGAACGTGGCAACCAAAGGTGACAGCTATATCAGAATCAAGAGACTTGACTCGAAATGACTACCGCTTCACTTTTTGGTAAGTTGAGGGAACATGAGTTGGAAATCAATCGGCTCAAAGAACAAGAGAATGCAGAAAAGAAAAGTAGAAATATTGTTCTCAAGACAAATGAAGAAAACAGTGGATCTGAAGAAGATGAATCGGAGAACTCGACTTTGTTGGTTAAGAAATTTGGGAAATTTCTTAGAAGAAAGAACAGAACTGGCCAAGTAAAAAGGTACAATGATAAAAAGACTCGAATCTGTTCAAAATAATATTACTTGTTATTCTTGTGGTAAACAGGGTCACATAAAGAGTGATTGTCCGGAAAAGACCAAGAATCGTAACAAGAAAGAATCAAGATACAAAGGGAAAAAGGCTTATATAGCCTGGCAAGACAATGATTCATCTTCCAGCTCTGAATCCGAAAGTGAGGAGGTGAACCTGTGCTTGATGGCTGGCTGTGAATCCTCTTCATCACATGTAAGTTCAACTCCTACAGAGAATGAAATGAATTACAGCACATTACTAAATGCTTTCAATGAAATGCATAGTGAAGCCAGAAATTTATCTCATACAAATAATCGGTTAAAAGGATTAAATAACTGGTTAGAAAATAGAGTTAAAGTTCTGGAAAATGAACTATTAGAAAGCAAAACAGATTTAGAACATCTAGATATAATCTATGCATCTGCTGATAATGTTGCTAATAAGAATTGTGAAAAGTGTACTGTTTTACAAAATAAGGTTGATTACTTAACTAAAACCTTAACAAAATTTACTCAAGGTAAAGAGAATTTAGATGCACTGCTTGGATCTCAAAACTGTGTGTTTGAACGTTCTGGAATCGGGTACAAACCTAGGAATGGGGTAAAAACTAAGAAATATTTGAACTTCTTTTCATATAGAAAAACAACAGCATCTCCTTTCTCATCTTGTCATTACTGCATGAAGAAAGGACATACTATAAAATTCTGTCATGCTAGAAAATATTTTGTGCCGCAAGGTAGGAAGAGATGGGTTCCAAAACATGTTAAACAGAAAAATTGACTCCTAAGGACCCAAAATACGTAAGGGTACCAGAAAAATTCTTAACTTGTTTTGCAGGAACAAAGTCTGGAATTCCTTGAAGTTCAGAGCTACGAATCAGGTTGTGTTTGTCTAAACTGATTGTTTTAATTGATATAAACCAAGTATTAATCGATTAAAATAACTTACGTAAGATATTAGTAAATCTGTCCGTACAGTTTTAATCGATTGAAATGCGAATCAATCGATTAAAATGTTCTCATGATTTGAGTTTTAGCTGTTTTAATCGATTAGAATGAATTTATATCAACTAAAATCACTAAGGTATCAAATTTAATCGACTCATTTTCATTTTAATCGATTTAAATTCTGGTATCATCTTCTAGATCTCTTCCAATACAGAAACAATCGATTCTTTCAAGTATTATTCGATCATTTTACTATTGCATTTTCAAAACGAATATTAAAGACCAAATTAGTAAAATAATTTGTTTAATCAGTTTGTTACTGAAAATCATTTTCAAAACATCCAAATTAAATTCGGCCATGCATATAGAGTTTACAATTTAAGATTGAAATCAGTTGAAGAATCAGTACATGTTGTGTTTAATGAGTCTTCTCGAGTTGTGCAGTAATAGATCAACAGTACTCGCGATGAAGAAGATTTAACCGATAATTCTTATCAGCTTGAAATGTCCCGATAGCACGAGATCAGCATACTATTGAAGAGGGTGATCCATCTGTGGACCCTGCAAAAGCCGATCCATCTACAATTACTGTAGAACAGGAAGAAGGTGTTCTGGAAGAGCTTCCCAAAGAGTGGATTGTCCCAAGAGATCTCTCTCTAGACAATGTCATCGGGCAAATCAATAAGGGAGTATCTACTAGACATTCTCTTAATCAATTCTGTAATCATATGGCATTCATTTCACAAATAGAGCCTAAGACAGTTAAAGAAGCATTAAATGATGAATACTGGGTTAGTGCCATGCATGATGAGCTTAATCAATTTGAAAGAAATAAAGTGTGGGAATTAGTTCCTAAAATCAAAGATATCAATATAATTGGTACTAAGTGGGTATTCAAAAACAAGCTAGATGAACATGGCATTATCACTAGGAATAAAGCTAGGTTGGTAGCCAAAGGGTATAACCAACAAGAGGGCATTGATTTTGATGAAACATTTGCACCTGTAGCTAGGCTTGAAGCTGTTAGATTATTATTAGCTTATGCCTGTTTAAGTGGTTTCAGATTACTACAGATGGATGTAAAGAGTGCCTTTCTGAATGGACTCATCAATGAAGAAGTATATGTTTCTCAACCTCCTGGGTTTGAAGATCACAAACATCCTGACCATGTTTACAAATTGAAAAAGGCCCTTTATGGTTTAAAGCAAGCACCTAGACAATGGTATGAGAGGTTAAGTAACTTCCTAATTGATCAAGGGTACAAGCGAGGTGAGGTTGATAAAACTCTATTCATTAAGAAATCCGAACCGACATTATTCTGGTGCAGGTGTATGTGGATGATATCATTTTCGGTTCCACTAATAATGCCATGTGTAATAAGTTTGTAAAAGAAATGCAAAGTGAATTTGAAATGTCTATGATGGGAGAATTGAATTTCTTCCTTGGTCTACAGTGTTAAACAATTAACAAATGGCATTTTTCTTAGTCAATCTAAATACTGCAATGAACTATTAAAGAAATTTGATATGCACAATTGCAAGGAATCCTCTACACCAATGTCTACTAACTCGTTGTTTAGATTTAGATGAAAAAGGGAAATCTGTTGATCAAACTAAATATAGAGGTTTGATTGGTTCTACTGCTTTATCTAACTGCTAGTAGGCCCGACATTATGTTTAGTGTATGTCTTGTGTGCAAGATTTCGAGCAAATCCAAAGGAATCACATCTTACCGCTGCCAAAAGGATTCTCGAAGTACCTTAAGGGAACAATCAATGTTGGACTATGGTATCCTGAAGGTGCGTCCCTTAAGCTTGTTGGATTTTCTCGATTCGACTTTGCAGGATGTAGATTAGACAGAAAAAGTACCTCTGGTACTTGTCATTTACTGGGGAGCAGTCTTATATCGTGGCACAGCAAAAAGCAAGTGTGTGTTGCTCTGTCAACTGCAGAAGCTGAATATATTGCAGCTGGGAGCTGTTGTGCTCAAAGCATTTATCTCAAGCAACAATTAACAGATTATGGAGTGACTCTAAACAAGGTACCTCTGGTTTGTGACAATACTAGTGCGATAAACTTAACTAAGAATCCTATTCAACACTCTAGAACTAAGCATATTGAAATTAGACATCACTTTATTAGAGAACACGTATCTAGGGGTGACTGTGAGATATTATTTGTTGAATCTGAAAAACAGTTAGCTGATTTATTCACTAAACCACTTCCTAGAGATAGACTTAATATGCTTAGGACTGAATTAGGAATTCTAGATATATCTAGTATTGTATAACTGATTCTTTATAGTAATTGTATGTCTTTTAACAGGCTGATAACAAGTTCAATCGATTAATAATTGCATGAATAACTTGATATTATTTGTTTTAATCGATTGAAATTGCGAAATAATCTGTTAATTTCCTAATTCTTACTCTTTGGTATTGATGTGTTAGTAGTTCAATCGATTAAATAAGTTTTTAATCGATTTATTTCATTAATCTTGTTGCTCTGCACATTTTCTTCTATAAATCAATCGATTAAATCTTCGATTCAATCGATTGAATTCACTAATGGTACTCTGAATCATTTTCTTTTACAAAATAATCGATTTATTTTTTGATTCAATCGGTGTATTTCACTTATAAGTATCTACGATTACAAAATCAGTTGGTTTCACGAAATATCAATTGATTATTTTTCTTCTAGGGCTAGTTGTATGTACTTTGTCTCTAACCGATTTCTGCAGAGTAAACTGAAAGCATTTACAACAAGATAAACTTCAACTACTCTCTTAAATATCAAAGATATCCAATAAAAGTTGAATGACTCTGATTGGATATCAGATGTGTGGGTAATTAAAGTGTACAAGTAGCAATTCTCTCTCCTCTTTATCATCACTGCACAGAAACAATAAATCAGTAAAGACAAAAAATTTTTTTAAGCTGATAAAGATTGTGTATTCTCATTCCTATAGTATTATTTTCTTCTTTGAGCTTCTCTTTTCTCGGTTCTTCTCTGTTCTGTTCATTCCAAAAATCAAATATGTTCAAGCGCACAAAGTCTGGTAGGAAGAAGCCCAGCAGAGGTGAGTACTCTACGGCAAGGCAAGAACAGAATGTTGGAGGTAGGATTGAAACTTGGTTCAATGGGGACCAAGAGAAAATGGATTTGTTTATCCATGAATTAAGCAGGAAGCAAGTCAACATTCCAAAAATGTTAAAGTTCTCTTGGTTTGATGCCGAAGGATTCGGAGGCATTCGGAAGTTACTCGCAACATCAAAAACTTCAGACGTTTCGGAGTTGAATGGTAGGATTTACCCCGACTTAATTAAAGTTTTCTTCACAAATTTATCCTTTGAAGGTTCCACTTTGACAACCCAAGTTAAAGGAGTAGTCATTGAGATAACACCTAATGTCCGGAAGGAAGTTGCTTGGAATAAAAGATGTAGGTGTGAAAGTCACCAAAGGATGTACTTCGGATGTTGAAGAATTTAATAAAGTTCAATATTTCCGCTCTTGCTTGAAGAATAGGCATGATTCCGTAAGTTCATTCAACACTCGGAAAGTTGAAACTGGAAGAAAGGATTCTCGCTTTCATCGTTTCTTGGCGGCTTACACCCGGGGGAGCAATCATGCGGTGCTAAATGAAGGAGATTTAGTTCTGATGTACTCGCATTCATCACGAATACGTGTGAACTGGGTCTTTGTCATCAAGGATCACATGATCAAAGCCAAGAGACTTAGTGACTTCGAGTATCCCTATGCTATTCCGATTTCTAAATTTTTAACACATTTTGGTGTTGATGTTGAAGGAGAACTTGTTGAAACCGTCCGACCAACAAATGAAATAAACAATTCCGTTCTTCACAAAATGGGATTTATTAAAGTTGATGGTGAATGGATCTCGAAAGAAGATGCTCGGGAGAAGTGAAGAAAGTGAAAAAGAAGAGCAAGAGGAAGGAATCAACACCGATAATATTCCCGGAACTTCGCAAGCACGTTCGTCTCGATCCAATGGAAGAAGTGAACCCAATGGAGATGATTCCATACAATCCACCGCCTGACCGTGGCACTCCTCCGTCTCGGTTCGAAAGAACAATGTTACATCAAATGAGCGAACCGCAACCGACCAAAGGAGGCATATGGAGATGACTGCTCGCTCCGAGGGCTCGGCAGACATTATTTGGATGAAAATTTCATTGCAAGGTTCCAAGCATATTGATAATCAACTAGAAGATATTTACAACGGGGTTGTGGAACCGCAATTCAATCAAGGCCCCGGGGACGAATGAAGATTTTCTATGTTTCGTTATTCTCGTTTTCTTTTCATTTTTTTTCTGGTTTTTATTTGGGGTTCCCACGTGGACTCATTGGACTCGTAACTACAACAATCTATTTGATGCAGTCAAATAGGGGGAGAAGTAATTTGCTTAAAACTCGTCACTACACACACACCACAAAATATATGTCTCTCGGTCTCGGTATTTTTGTTTTGCAGGTGCAGTGGTTATTTGTCTCCATCAAATAGGGGGAGATTGAAGCACTTGGTGGATTTGATGAAGACATAGATATAACTTAGGTTGTGGGTGTGTAGATGATTAGGGTTTTAAGGTTAAGCACTTAATCTCTTGATAGGCCATTATATTTTGTGATAAGCACCTAAAAATGATGCATCTCATTGAAAATCATTTTTCTGCATGAAAAACTTATGTTTAAGTATTAAAAGAATTAACTAAGTTTTTTAATCTGTTGAAAAGGATTTTTCAATCTGTTAAAATCACTTAACATAATAAATGGTCATACACAATCGAAAATTCAATTGATTGATTCACAGAATCAACAAGTTAAAATAACTCAATGAATTTTCAACATCAAGTTTCGCATTTTCAATCTGTTGAAATGATTTTAAATCTGTTGAAACAGAAAGATCTTTTTCAGTCTAAGAGTTTTTAGAAAATCAATCTGTTGAAATATTTTTCAATCTGTTGAAACAGAGAGACTATTTTTTAACTAAGTATTTGCAGGAATTTAATCTGTTGAAATGATTTTCAATCGATTGAAACAGAGTGCTGTCATTTTTCATTAAGTTGTTTTAATCCATTAAAAATCGAATCAATCGATTAAATGGAACTTTAAACGAAATCAATCGATTGAATCGATGTCTTAATCGATTAAAAGGAACTTTAAATGAAATCAATCGATTGAATCGATCTTTTAATCGATTGAAATAATACTCTAATCGATCATAGTTTTGTTCTAATCGATCATAACTCATTCTGATCGATCATAGTTTTATTCTGATCGATCATAACTCGGTCTAATCGATCATTCTTCCGTTTTAATCGATCAGATTCTCTTCTAAACCTGTTTTACTGCTAACCAACTTATCTTTTGACTCTCTAAAACAGTTTTTAACAGATGAAACGTTCGTTTTTCTCGATTTACTCTATATATACAGATTTGATTCATCTTTTGAAGATATACAGTACAATACACTACTTGAGAAAACTTGTGAAATCAATCTGTGAAATTTTCATACGTGACTTTCTCTCGCATTCAAGAATCTTTTTCATATCATAAGGTGCTTGTGATCAGAATTGTGGTCATTCAAAGAGAGAAAGTGCCTGATAGAATTGGTTCTGGACAATTAGAAACTTCAAGTCCAGGTTTATTCTTTTCATATTCTTTTGTAAAGTTTGATTGTGCAGGTTGGATTGTAATCTGCACTTGGTACGATGAATTGGATTTGGTTACTTGGGTGGTTTTCAAGATTCTCGTCTTGTGGGTTTTGCAAGATAGTTCTTGAGGTAGATTGGTGAGTATCTACCTGGTTGTATTTTTCACTTGGTATTAGTGAAACTTGACTGGTTTGTCAAGAACTGGATGTAGCTCCGGATTAGAGTGAACCAAGTATAAACTTGTGTGTTAATATTCTTCTTTCATCTCTTTTAATTTCTGTCTTTAATTGTACTGTGTTTAAATCAAATTACCTTTGCAAAGATTGAATAAAGATAACTCATTCTTCCAAAAGAAAGTAAGATTTGCGAAAAAGTTTTAAAGTTCAATTCACCCCCTCTTGAACTCAACCATTAATTCTTTCAAGTAGAACATGGGAGGAGATGAGGATGATAATATAATGATAGAACTTACAAAAATGTAGAATTGAGAAGTTTGAAACAAATAAAATTAAGAAAATAGAGATTTAATTACACTTTTAATAAATTTAAGATAATACTAGTTTTGATTTTTATTTTTAAATATTTATTTTAATTATTTCAAACAGAGAAACTATAATTTTAGTTTCTAGCTACTTGAATTTAAAGAATTAAATTTATTATTATTTAATCTTTTAATTTTAGTATTAAAATTTTAAATTATATTTTTCTACTTTGAGAATGAACCATATAATTAAACTCAAAATTGACAATATTATAATACATTTTTGAACTCTTTTGGATTAATTTTTTTTTCCTAATTTTTGATAAAGTTAATTTTAATATTTAAAAGTATTTAACATTTTGAATTCTGAAAGGTTTTCTCTAATAGAAAATTTAAAAACATAATATAAAAAAAATAGTTAATATAAGTTTTCAAGTTATTTTAACTGATAAAAATAAGTTTTAATCGATTAAAACGTCTGTAGAAATTGTTTTAATCGATTGAAACTAGATTTTAATCGATTAAAACAGTTATGATCGGTCATAATTGCATTCGACCGATCATAATGGAAACCATATAATAGCGGTTCAACGGTTAACCGCTATCTAAGTGAGCTTTTAAGAGCGGTTCCTGTGTAACCGCTATCTAAACTGTATCTCGCTTGAGCGACAACTTTCTCGCTCGAGCGAAAGGCCCCCTGCACAAAATTGGTACTCTCATGTTGTATTTCGCTTGAGCGAGTATAGTCTCGCTCGAGCGATAATTGATTCTGATCGATTATATTTTTGAAATGATCGATCATATTTGATAATTTTTTCAAATAATTAATTATAATCGATTAGTTTTCTAAATTATTGATTAGAATTGATTAGTTTTTCAAATAATAGATTAGAATTGATTAATTTCTGAAATATATACTAAAAAATTATAATTAAAACTATAAATTAGTTAAGAATATTGACTATTGTAAAGATAAAGTAGAACATGGGAGGAGATGAGGATGATATAATATAATGATAGAACTTACAAAAATGTAGAATTGAGAAGTTTAAAAAAAAATTAAGAAAATAGAGATTTAATTATACTTTTAATAAATTTAAGATAATACTAGTTTTTAAACCTTTTTCTAATATTTGTTTTTAAAAATATAATATCATTTTTAATATTTTATAGATTTTATATTTATATATTTATAAAAGTAATTGGATTAAATTTATTATCCTCTCATATATTATTATACATTTAGCGTAATTTTAGTTTATTTAAAAATTAGAATACAAATATACTATACCAATATACCATTATATTATTTTCATTGTATATAAATTACAAAATTAATAATTTGTATACTATACTATACTAACATATTATTTGTATACTATACTAATAGTATAATATACTAATTATAATATTATTTGTATACAAAACTACTTTATATATAAATATATAAATATGGAAAGATATAAATATATGTAAAAATATAAACATATAAATATATATAAATATGTAAAGATATAAACATATATATTTAATATTTTGTAAATGTAAATATAATTTATATATATTTTTAAATCTTTTTCTAATATTTATTTTTAAAAATATAATATTTTTTTTAAAATTTAATATTTTTTTTTCAAATATATAAATATATAAAGATATAAATGTATAAGGATATAAATAAATATATAAATATATCAATATATAAATATATCAAAATATAAAAATATAAATATATAAATATATTAATATATAAATATATCAATATATAAATATATAAATATATATAAATATATATATATATATATATATATATATATATATATATATATATATATATATATATATATATATACACAAATATATCAATATTATCCCCTCATATATTAATATACATTATTAGCATAATTTTAATTTAATTAAAAATTAGAATACAAATATACTATACTATACTAATATACAATTATTTGTAGATTTTATATATTAAAATATATAAATATATTTTTATTTATAGATTTTATATTTATATATTTATACGGATATACATTTATTTGTATATAAATATAATTTATTTGTAAGTTATTATTAAAAGATCCTAGTAGCTCGGTGGTTGGAGTTTCGAGCCTCCAACTCTAAGGTACCAGGGTTCGAATCCCGACAATGACAATAAACCACCTAATAATAAGT
This sequence comes from Sphenostylis stenocarpa, assembly GCA_963425845.1. Taxonomy (NCBI): domain Eukaryota; kingdom Viridiplantae; phylum Streptophyta; class Magnoliopsida; order Fabales; family Fabaceae; genus Sphenostylis; species Sphenostylis stenocarpa. The sequence continues at coordinate 52,181,063 of OY731406.1, forward strand.
TAAACTTCTAAAAAATATAATAAAATTAAGAGATAGGGGAAATAAATATAAATAAAAACTTAAATAAGCAAAATATAATATAATTAAGAGATAGGGAAAATAAATAATAGATATAATAAAAGTGTAAATAAATAAAAAGAATTAAATTTTAGTGACCAGATTCGATGACCGATTCCATTCGGTCACTAAATCGATCACTAATTCGATCATTGAATCGGTCACTAAAATCGGTGACCTAGGAAATAGTGACCGATTCCAGTTGGTCACTATTTCGGTCACTATTTTAATTAGTAACCGATTTTGCAGATTTAGTGATCGAATTTTCGGTCACTATTTGATGTTTTTCTTGTAGTGAAAGTTCCAAGCAATTCTGTTTATAAAAGAGTATTTTCAAATCTGCTGCATTAATTAATCTGTTGAAAGTTTGTTTGAATCTGTTGAAATAGTCGTTACAATTTGTTACAAGTCCTTTCAACCCATTAATGCATTCTTGATCTTTAACAGAAAATGTTTTAGTTGATACGACCACGTTTTTATCAGTTAAAACGTTTTACAAACATTTTCTAAGTATAAAACAATCGATTGAATCGCGTATTAGTCGATTGATTTGTTTAAAAACCTTCTTATAAAACTTTCCAAGTTATTTTAGCTGATATAAAGTCGTTTTAATCGATTGAAAATCTGCACATATATTTTCAAGTCATTTTAATCGATTGAAAGTTCGTTTTAATCGATTGAAAAGATTTTCTAAGTTATTTTAATCGATTGAAATACGTTTTAATCGATTGAAATAAGTCTGATCGGTCATAATTCAATTCTGATCGATCATAACCAACTCTGATCGATCATAATTTCATTCTGATCGATCATCCTGACTTCCAAAGTGGTTTTAATCGATTAAAACGTGTTTTAATCGATTAAAAGCGATCCGATCGCTCATATTTAAAATCTGATCGATTATATTTCATTCCGACCTGTTATATTCGAATTCCAATCGGTCATAAAGGGTTTTTAATCGATTAAAAGGTTTTTGTATCAATTAAAATGCTTGTGAAAACACTTCTATAAACATTCTAAGTGTTTTAAACGTTTCTTTAAAAAACTATATCGGTTAAAACCATTGTTAAGAAGGTTCTTTGTCAAAATGCTTTTGTTTGATTTGTTTAAAACTATTTTTGAGGCATTTTGCAAATTGAGTGAAGAAGCTTTATGCGAGTGGAAAAGGTAAAGTGGTTTTACCTAAGCTTTCGTTTAGACACACTAAGTCTTCGACTCCTTTGTTACGAGTGACTTGTTTGACAAGCTGCAGAGTTGACCCTTGACTTTATTTTTGACTTCATCAAATCAATGAGATCTTTGCTAGGATCACTTTCAGTCTCCCCTATTTGATGAAGACAAACACCATTTTGAAAAAACAATCTCTGCAAAATAAGTCACTTGATAATGCGGTTAAGTGAGAAATATAAGAATGTAATAAAGATTTATTTCTCCCCCTAAAACTTATTTTCTCCCCCTAAACTGTTGCACTAAAATTTATCTTAAAGTGATGCAACTATTTCTCCCCCTTTTGACTTCATCAAAAATAGGGAATAGAAGAGAAAAGAATAAAATGTAAGGTTTCGAAAAATATGCTCAAGTTTTTGAAAATACAAAGTGAATCAATATTTCACTCATGAAAAGAATCAATTAAAGTTGATTCAAACTTATCTCCATTAACACGTTTGTAATGAATACAATTAACACGTGTAAAGATAAGGGAATCACGCTTTAGTAGCATGTTTACAGAAACAGCCATTAACTAAAGCCTTTAATCTTTCTTCCCAGAATAAAAATCGATTAAAAACAGAGCATAATCGGTTAAAATGTTCTTGGTAAATGATTTTAATCGATTGAAAGAAAAGTTTAATCGATTAAAACATTTAAGATTTTGAAAACATGAAACTTTAGTAAAAATAATCGATTATTTCGATTTTGAATCGATTAAAACATGTTGAATAAGTTCATTTAATCGATTAACAAGATGTTGTATTGATTAAAACTTAGCTAATAGATCCATCAGAATAAAATCTTATTTAGCTAAAGCTCTCAGGGATCTATTTAAATTCTATTTACGCCAGTCTGATCTAGATTAGATCCTAAACCATATTTAACCAAAGCTAGATCAAGAGTCCCTGCTATAACACCAGTTAATATTACAGTCCATGCAAAAAATATAAAGATAGAAATAAGCAGAAGATAAAGATGATGAGGGGAACTAGTCATCCCAATTTCCCTGATTGAACTGCTTATCCACCAGCTTGGTGATCATTCATTTGATCCCCACCAATATCAAAAGATAATAGGCTTTCCTTTTTGCTGGAACCAATTTTGCTCTATCAACTATTTGAGTCAACAACTGCTGTCACTCCTGTATCAGCAACAGACACAGAAACTTTTCCTGAAAAGAAATCTTTTAGCAGTTTACTGTTACTATTGACTGCATTACAGTCCATGGTTGACACTCAATGGAATTAAATGTTTCTTTAGGAACATCAACTATTACACATCCGAGGCGGAATCATGTACCGACGGACGTACATTCACTATCGGATTCCACACGAGTGCACGATACCATAAATTGCATGAATCACAGATTAATGATGTACTCGAGATAGGAATTTCCTTTCAAAATAGCCAACCCATTTTGAACCTCTGCAGTTATCATCATCCAAGCAAATAACTCGTATTTTTATTTATGTAGTATGATGGGTGTTATTCTCACTTATAGTGAACCGAGTCATCATTATCTTTTGAAGAATGAGTCATTTTTAACTTTGTTGTTTCCAAGTGGTATCATATGCACAAGTGATTAACAAAAAACTTATTACGGTAGAGTGGGCAATGATTAGTAATGAGGACAGGTGATGACAATCAATCCAGAATTCTAAAACAATATAAAATTTATCCCTGTACTTGACCATAAAACATACATTCCCTGTACCACGTTATTCAATTTTTGAATTGCTTGTCCCAGATTGGTTCCCTTGCAGTGTCACCTCGTGACATTGATGATTAAAGCAAATTATCGGGGTTGCACAGTTCAATGAATTTCACCAAGAGTTTTGAACCAAGGCATGCTCAAGATTATTTCGAAATATTGCTAGGTAATATCAAGAAATCTAATGTAAACATTTGTTCATTGAACTTCCTAGTAATCAACAATTTATTACCAGAATCAACTATCACTGAAAAAATCTATGATAAACTATGTTTTCGAGTCCTAACAGATTTGACCTGTTTGTAACTAGTGTCTATAAGAAAAGTTACGAGTCCATTCTTTGATAATTTCTTTGATTTTCAGTGTATTACCATGCATCATTCCATGTAAAGTATTAAGAGAAATGTGAACATCTACAGTGAATTAATCGATTGTTTTATGAAAGAATCGATTTGTATGGTACAGAATGTAATAATATCACCAGTATTTAAATCGATTAAAACGTAAATGAATCGATTAATTTTGGTCCTAAGTGTTTTTAGTTGATATAAATTTATTCTAATCGATTAAAATGACTAAACCAACATTCTGAGAACAATTTAATCGATTATTTCGACATTTCAATCGATTAAAATGGTACGGTAAGTTATTTCAATCGATTAATATTGGTTTATATCAATTAAAACAATTAATTTAAATACACGAACCTGGTTTCGCGACTTCGATCTTCAAGGGATTCCCGGACTTGTTCCTGCAAAACAATTAAGTATTTTTCTGGTACCCTTTATAATTATTGGGTCCTGATCATGTTATTTGAAAAGAATTAATCTTTGGAACCCATTTCATTCTCCCTTTAGGAATAGCATACTTTTTAATTCTGCAAGTATTTTACTGAATGCCCTTTTTTCATATAGTAGAAACATTTGATTGTAGAGTATGAATTCCTATTTATTTTTGTTTTACTTGGATCTAGATTTAAATCCTATTCCGATTTGTCAAAAATTAATTTTTGAGATCCAAGTAATACATCTAGATTGGCTTGCCCCTGAGTGAACTTTGAAACGAGTTTGAGATAAGAATTCAATTTTCTTTTGCAATTCAGAACAGTTTTTGCATGGTTTATTGCATTTACAATCAGAGTTATCATGAATCAGTTTCAAGAATTCATTATCGGTTTCATTTTCACTAATCTGTTTTTCCGGAGAATCAACCTTGTTAACTAGCCAGTTATTTAATCCTTTTAACCTATCATTTTCTTTTTGAAGTTTCTTAGCCTCCTCATGCATTTCATTAAATGCTTCTTGTAATGCATCATAGTTAACTATATTTGAAGAGGAGCTAGAACTTACCTGGTCTGGTTTGTGGATTTTGACTCGCCATTAAACAAAGATTGGCTTCTTCATTTTCGAGTTATCTGTTGATGACGTATCATTATCATCCCAGGCTATGTAGGCTCTTCTTTTTTATTTTTCCTCTTTCTTTTCACTTTGTTTATTTCTCTCTGGACATTCCATTTTAACATGGCCCTGTTTGCCACAACCATAACATTTAAAGTTAGAAGAATCAGTTCTTTTCTCATACCTTTTGTGTCTTTCCTTGTCTTGGATCTTTTTCTCGAGGAATTTGTTGAATTTCCTAACAAGCAGTCCAAGGTTCTCATTATCTTCTTCGATTCTTGATTTTCTTCAACTTTAAGTGCAATGCTTCTGTTCTTCTTCTCGAGACTTCTTGCTCATTGAATCTTGTGATTTCCATTTCATGTTCTCTCGAGTTTTCCAAACAGATGAGGTTGTTGTCATGGTGGACGGATCTTTTGATTCCGATATTGCGAGTGACTTTTGGTCGCCAGGACTCGTCAAGACATTTCAATACTTTAATATTTAGTTCTTCCTTATCAAAGGTCTTACCTAGGCCCATTAAATGGTTGATGATGTGAGTGAAGCGTTTCCGCACATCTGCGATGCTTTCACCATTCCGCATTTTGAACAGTCTCATATTCTCTTATCAATGTATGCTTTCGGCTCTTTTAACATCTGTTGTCCCTTCATGAGTGACTTCAAGAACATCCCACATCTCCTTAGCGAGAATTGCACTCGGGACACCTCGAAAAATTCATCCATGTTAAGAGCGAAGTAATTATATTTTTTGCATTGCGGTCACTTTGAACTTTCTTCTTCTCCTCATCATTCAAGCTTGACCATCCTTTATCCGTAATTAGAGGACCATTAGTAATAACATCCCAAGCATTTACATCAATGGATTCAATGAAGATTTTCATCCTAATTTTCCGGAAAGGATAATCTGTTCCACTGAGAATAGTGGAGGTCCGTTAATGCACGCTCCTCGAGAAAATGCCATGGATCGAAGTAACTTGATTAACTTTCAAGCACCTCGCTCCGATGTCAATTGTTAGAAAAGTAGTTTTAAATCAAGAGGGGGGTGAATTGATTTTTGAAAGTTTTTCGCAATAAACAGATTATCTAATTCGAAAATTAAGTTTACTAATCAATTTACGAATCACAAAGCAATTAAACAATACAAGCGCGAGCAACTCGAATTTAAAGAGAGAAAGGTTAGGAAAGATTTCACCGGTAATTTTATACTTGGTTCACCCAATACCAGGGCTACGTCCGGACTCCAGCCAAATTCCAGTTGGGTTCCACTAGAATAGATGTTTTACGAGACTCACCCTCTTACACCTATTCTAACACGCGAACCAATTTCCAGCTTCGACTTTAACCTTTCCACCAAGAACCAAATTCCAGTTCTTGGAAACCTCTGCAACCAAATTCCAGCATGCAGAGAAACCGAGTGCCCAAATTCCAGGCACCAAACGAGTACAAGAACCAAATTCCAGTTCCTGCACTTAACCTCTCCACCAAGAACCAAATTCCAGTTCTTGGAAACTTCTACAACCACCTACCAGTTGAGAAAAAACTTGTACCCAAATTCCGGGTACAACACAATACAAAGTAATGAAAAAGAATTTACAAAGAAGAGACTTAGAAAGCTCAAACCGGATTACTCTAATCCACGGTAAGTTTCTTCTTCAAAGGATGCAATATGCCTCAAGAAAGATTTCAAAAGAAGTTCACAAAAATAGTTGTGTATCTTTCTTGAAAAGAATGCTAATAGTTGCTTGTATTGATTGCTTGAATTGTGTAAAAACTGATATCTAAAAAGTTCCAAGCAATTCTGTTTATAAAAGAGTATTTTCAAATCTGCTGCATTAATTAATCTGTTGAAAGTTTGTTTGAATCTGTTGAAATAGCCGTTACAATTTGTTACAAGTCCTTTCAACCCATTAATGCATTCTTGATCTTTAACAGAAAATGTTTTAGTTGATACGACCACGTTTTTATCAGTTAAAACGTTTTACAAACATTTTCTAAGTATAAAACAATCGATTGAATCGCGTATTAGTCGATTGATTTGTTTAAAAACCTTCTTATAAAACTTTCCAAGTTATTTTAGCTGATATAAAGTCGTTTTAATCGATTGAAAATCTGCACATATATTTTCAAGTCATTTTAATCGATTGAAAGTTCGTTTTAATCGATTGAAAAGATTTTCTAAGTTATTTTAATCGATTGAAATACGTTTTAATCGATTGAAATAAGTCTAATCGGTCATAATTCAATTCTGATCGATCATAACCAACTTCGATCGATCATAATTTCATTCGATCGATCATCCTGACTTCCAAAGTGGTTTTAATCGATTAAAACGTGTTTTAATCGATTAAAAGCGATCTGATCGCTCATATTTAAAATCTGATCGATTATATTTCATTCCGACTGTTATATTCAAATTCCAATCGGTCATAAAGGGTTTTTAATCGATTAAAAGGTTTTTGTATCAATTAAAATGTCTGTGAAAACACTTCTATAAACATTCTAAGTGTTTTAAACGTTTCTTTAAAAAACTATATCGAGTTAAAACCATTGTTAAGAAGGTTCTTTGTCAAAATGCTTTTGTTTGATTTGTTTAAAACTATTTTTGAGGCATTTTGCAAATTGAGTGAAGAAGCTTTATGCGGTGGAAAAGGTAAAGTGGTTTTACCTAAGCTTTCGTTTAGACACACTAAGTCTTCGACTCCTTTGTTCGAGTGACTTGTTTGACAGCTGCAGAGTTGACCCTTGACTTTATTTTTGACTTCATCAAATCAATGAGATCTTTGCTAGGATCACTTTCACATATTCCCTTATTAATTAATAAAGAATACACTTCTTACTATCTACTTCTCTTCTTACTATTTCATGACTAGACCTCACAATAACCTTGTCTAAGTAAACAAAAAGAAAAAGAAGAATAAAAAGCGCATCCAAGTAAACAAAACTCGCCATTACAGTCAAGCCAGTTGATTAGAAGCACAAAATAAGACTTTACCTCACCATAAAGAAAGTCATGCTTCACCAATATTGTGAAAAAAATTAAAAAACAAAAAAAGAAAAAGCCCATAGAAGCCAAAGGCTAAAAGAAAAAGGGCAAAATACCCAATAGGAAACCCACTAAGGGGGCTACGCAAAAGATAGGGTCAACCCGGTAGGATACCCAAACAAAAATAAAGGGTAGCCTAGGCAAAAGTTAGGGTTACAAAATAAGGTCCGCTAGGATTCCCTAAACAAAAACAAAAAGAAGGAACCTAGACAAAAGATAGGGCCAAATCACAATATCCTAGTTTGAAAACCCAAAGGGCGATCTAGGGAAATCAACTAGCCATAAAAAGCAATGGAAATAAGCTAAGGCGCAAATACAAACAAAAAAGGAAACATTTGCTTAGACAAAAGCTTAAACACCCAGGCCTAACCCTAGCCAACCATTCTAACAAAAATCTTTTTCTAAAAAATATTAACAGTCTAAAACACAAGCCATTGAATTTTCCCTCTTACTTCTTTTCTCTTGACCCTCACAACATTATTCTAATAATTAATTTGGGAATATGGAGGCGTATAGTTAACAAGAGGATTGAAATCCCTAAAGCGAAAAAAAAGGGACACTAACATGGAAAAGTGTGCTCTAAAAAAAATAATAAATAGAAAAAGAAAAAGCAAAGGAAAAGAAAGAAAGAAAGATCAAATTATTCTTCGGTCACAAGAAGTCCGGAATGGTACAACCAAGTACAAAAACACAGATCAGAGGATACTCGTCGCTACAAGACACGTCAGTTAAGTCCTTCTAAAAAATTAAATGAAATAGGCATTATAGGACATCAAACATGAAAACATTGCATGCATAAAATGTTTTTGAATCATGTCCTATTTTCTTCAAAAAAAAGCCCCTAGAATCGAGACGGCCGTCTCGTATGTCCATACCGCTGTCTCAATTTCCTGCAAAACGAGACCGCCGTCTCGACTTGGCCAAAAACGGGACCGCCTTCTCGCTTGGTGAGATGGCCGTCTAGCTTAAGGCCAAAGTCGAGGCCGCCGTCTCGAGGCTCCAGACGGCCGTCTCGGCCAGCACGAAATCGAGATTGTCTTCTCGACATCCCAGACGGCGATCCCGAATCCAAAAAAATTTCTATAAATAGAGGGGGGCCTAGGGGGGTCTCCACACCTCCTCTTGCACTCCCACCTTCCATCCTCTCACTCTCAAGCACCCTACAGTCAAAATGAACCGTGGAGATTAGTCCAGGAAGAGAAGGGGCTCTGTTGGCCCTACCAGCTCCTCAGCTCCCGCTCCGCAGGACCCCACGCAGCTTTCACCAATGCACCAGGCCCGCTTAGAGCACATCCGGGGGTACACATGGCACCCCATGCTAAGGTTGGATTTCGGCATCCTCGCCGAATTCGGATGGGAAGATGACATTCGGGCCCACATCGACATCATCCGGTGGGGCTTCCTCCTGCAGCTTCCACCTACCCACGTCTACCCCCAGGCGGTGCTAGAGTTCCTCGCCTCCATCTCCTACGTCGAGACTCCCACCATTGTACCAGGTTTGTCACCAACAAAAATGGTGACATACTTCATGGGTGGGATGTATCGGACCACCACCCTGGACGAATTCAACGTGTCCATCGGATTCGTCCAGCCCGAGGACGTGCTGACTCGGGACTACTAGGAGGCTATCTGCGCACGCCCCACCAACCTCACTGTCGGCGAGATGTGGGAAGAGCTGACTGGGGCACACACCCTGCCTACACTGATGAAGGGCTTCGCACTTCCCCCAACCCTCCGTATCTGCCACAAGCTGCTGGCTGGAACTGTCCACGGGTGGAAAGAGAGCCAGGGTAAAGTTACCCTCCCGGACCTCTTCGTCCTCTACTGCATGAGCCAGAGGCGCCGGTGCAACCCTGGCTATTTCTTCCTGAAGGCCCTCAAGGACTTCGGGAGCCGGCCCGTGGGAGCTGTCCTCATGGCCCCCCTCATCACCCCCTTGGCAGAAAAATGTGGGTGCAGTGGCAGGGAGGAACTGGCCTCCAACCCGAGACTATCAACGGGTCGGTCCTAGTCAGCATGGGGATGCTGCTATGCCAAGGGACCCGGCTGATCCTCCACCCCTCACTGGATATCGCTTTGGATCTCCGGGATCTCGTAGCAATGCACGATCTCCCGACACCTCCCGAGTTCTAACAACAGCAACAACAGCAACAACAATAGCAGCAGTACACGGACGATTTTTCTGGTATTAACCGTAACATCTACGATTTGCGCCAGTAATTCGACCAAATGTCTATGCGACAAGAGCACATATCCCTAAGGCAGGATGCCTTCGACACAAGGCAGGAGGCATTCGCCCAATATCAAGAGGGAATAAGGCAAGACCTGGCGGCATTCCGGCAGGAGTATATTGACGAAGCCTGGGACCAGGCAGAGTTCCAAAGGCATATGTACCGGCAATTCCCCTCTTACGGATCATCTCTAGACACGAGTCCACCGCCTTAGGGACAGGGCTTAGAAAATAAAACTGTTGTAATAAGTTTTATCATAAATAAAATTTTAGTTCATACATTTTTCTCTCCCTTTCAAAAAAGAGTCAGCGTAACAAAAGAAGCTAAGAATAAAAAGACTTGCGCTAAAAAAAAGCCAAAATCCAAAATCGCGAGAAAAAAAGAGATAAAACCGCGGAAAAAGGCAGGATTAAAACAAAGTTAATCACCTTGACCAACAAATTTCGACGACCAAGCGAGAGTCGAACTACAAACAAGACTGCCCGACAACCAGCAAAGTCGGATGACCACCAAAAAATCAAAATCAAAGAATCCCCAGCAACCAACAAGATGGATGAACACCAACAGAATCCCCGGCACAGACTGGACGACCAATCTCAGAAAAGACACAAACAAGAGAACACATCTCAACACTCGGCGCATGAGCTAGAGAAGTAAGCCGCCACCACAGCTAAAGGATCAGTTACCGCAAGAAGGAGCATCTAGAGGCACAACACCAGATGGGGGTGTATACTCATCAAGCCTTACAAAAGGGGGCTTACCAGACGGGGGTTCATACTCGTCAAACACCAGATGGGGGTGTATACTCATCAGGCCTTACAAAAGGGGGCTTACCAGGCGGGGGTTCATACTCGTCAAACCAGGTGGGGGTTCATACTCACCAACCGAAGGGGTCAGCTACCGTCAGAAGGAGCATCCCAGAGGCACGCAACGTACTTTTTCCCAGAAGATCAATCGCCACAAAGACGGAACATCTGAGGGGCAGCTGGGTAGGAGGGTCAACTCCTTTACCCTCTAGTCGATCTTCTTGGCACAACAAAGCTAGCAGCCGACTAGTCGGGTAAAGGGGGGGAAGTTGTAGACCCCAAATCTTGCTCGGCCTTATAATAAAGACCAAAAGACCTCCTTTTCGAAGATGGATGAAGTCTAAGAAGCCATTAGGAGAGACTATTAGGCCCCATACTAGGATAGGATGGATTTTCTGCATAAAAATAAGGATTTTTGCCTTCAGAGGTCGAGACCGTCGTCTTGCATTCGAGACGGCCGTCTCGCCTTGCGAAAGTAGCGAGATCGCCGTCTCGTTTGGTGAGACGGCCGTCTCGCCACCTGCAAATGGAGAGACCCCCTTCTCGTTTGGCGAGACGGCCTTCTCGCCATTTTTGCAAGGCGAGACAGCCGTCTCGAATGGCGAGACGGTCGTCTCGACCTGACAGGCACGAATCCCTATAAATAGTCGCGCCTTCACCCTCATTTCACACAGTTCTTCCATTCTCTCTCTTGCAACTTCTTCAAATTCTCTTCTTAGAACCCCTTCGAAGCATTTCCGGAGTTTCCGAGAGTTTCTTTAGAGTTTTTATAGCGTTTCCGAGAGTTTTTCCGGCGTTGTAAAGAGTGAAGGGATGCCAAAACGCACCCAATTCTCAAGAAATTAATCAAAGAGCTTGCTTCAGAGGTTTCTTCTTTCTCTCCCTCTCTTTACTGCCTTTACTTTTATATTTAAAATTGTGTAATAGATATTAGGGCCATGTAGTCATCATTTTAATTCTGCAAATAAAAGGGTAACAGCGTCTTTTCATAAGTTTATTTATTAAAATAGTTGGCCTATCATAGGGAACCCGAAAGGGGCGTCGTAAGGGAACTAATACTTCCCCTACGCGTAACTAACTCCCTTACCTAAACTCTGGTTTTAACGACCAAAGTTAGTTTTCAAAAAGTAACGCATTTTTACTCCTTTTTCGATGTTTCCGGTAAAAACATCGGTGACGACTCTATAAGAACCCTTCAAAATTAGTTATTGGGTTAGCCCGGTTATCGGACAATCCAAGAACACTCTTTCAAAAACCTTGCCTCTAGGTTCAGCCCGGTTATCGGACAACCTAAAGGCGTTGTAACCACACCTATAAAAAACGCGAAAATTGGAAAGTCAGAACCATCGCGTCACTCTGACCACCTCGTTTTGACGGCGGTAACATGACTTCATCAAATCAACAAGATCTTTGCTAAAGTAATTCAATAAGATTGTAGACCCCAAATCTTGCCCGACCTCCAAATAAAGAGTAGAAGACCTCCTATTTGAAGATGGACGAAGTCTAACAAGCCACTAGGAGAGACTATTAGGCCCCATAATAGGATAGGAAGGATTTTCTGCACAAAAAATAAGTTTTCTCGCCTTCTTGGGACGAGACCGCCGTCTCAAAATCGAGACCGCCGTCTCGCCACTCGCGAATGGTGAGACGACGGTCTCGTTTGGCGAGACGGCGGTCTCGCCACTTTGGCATGACGAGACGACGGTCTTGTTGGGCGAGACGGCGGTCTCGACCCTGTCAGACGAGAACGGTGGTCTCGCCACTGGCAGGCGCGAAAACCTATAAATAGGGGCTCTCCCCCCCTCATTTCAACACCACACAGCTTTAGCTCTCCCTTCTCTCTAAAACTTCTCTTTAGAATCCCTCCGACGCATTTCCGAAGCTTCTGAGTGCTTTTGTGAGCATTTTTCGGCGTCTAGAAGAGTTTCCAGCGTCGTGTAGAGTGAAGGGCTGCCAAAAAGCACCCATTTCTTTTAAAGAAATAAAATAAAAGCTTGCTTCAGAGGTTTAAATTCTCCCTCTCTACATTTACTGCTTTAATTTTAAATTATGCAATAGATTAGGGCCATGTAGTCATAATTTTAAAATTCCGCAAAATAAAAAGGGCAAAAACGTATTTTTCTGGTTTATTTATCAATAAAATAGCTGGCCTATCATAGGGAACCCGAAAGGGGCGTAGTAAAGGAACTAATACTTCCTTTACACGTAACTAACTCCCTTACCCAACTCTGGTTCTAATGACCAAAGTTGGTTTTCGAAAACCAACGCCTTTTTAAAACCCCTTTTCCGATGTTTCCGGTAAAAACATCGGTGGCGACTCCACAGAACCCCTCAAAATTAGTCCTTGGGTTAGCCCGGTTATCGGACAACCCAAGGACGACCTTTCGAAAACCTCGCCCCTAGGTTAGCCCGGTTATCGGACAACCTAAAGGCGTTGTAACCACCCATAAAAAACGCAAAAAATCAAAAGGGTCAAAACCATCGCGTCGCTCCGACCGCCCTCGTTTTGACGGCGGCGACAAAGATCTTCATCACTTTCACATGGTGTGGCCAAGATGTTGAGAGGTGCGGGCGAAACGTGAACATTATCGGCGTAGACTTGGCACTTGTGACATCTTTTAGCATATTGGTGACAGTCGCCTTCCATTGTGGACCATAAATATCCTGCCCTTAAGATCTTCTTCACCATGACATGCCATGGCGCGTGGGTCGCGAAAACTCCTTTATGAATCTCCTTTATCAGAGTTTGAGCCTCCTCGTGATCCACACACCTTAACAAAGTGGAGTCAAAATTCTTCTTAAAAAGGGTTTCTCCAATCAATGCAAACCCTATGGCCCTCTTCCAGATGGTCCTTTTGCCATTATCACTAATTCCTTCGAGATATTCACCCTTCGTGAGGTATCGCTTAATGTCGTGATACCAAGGGTTTTTATCTTGCTCGCTATTTACTGTCATGCAAAAAGCTTGTTTGTCATGCAGCTTGATTTGAATAGTCGACATCTCATGCTCTTGATCTAAAGAGAACATGGATGATAAAGTAGTGAGGGTGTCTGCGAATTGATTGTCTTCCCGAGGGATTGTCGCCGCCTCCCCTGAAGAGGGGGCGCGGTCGGAGCGACGCGATGGTTATTTCGACCCTCTTTGATTTTCGCGTTTTTTATTGGTGGTTACAACGTCCTTAAGTCGTCCGATAACCGGGCTAACCTAGAGACGAGGTTTTCGAAAAGTGTCCTTGAGTTGTCCGATAACCGGGCTAACCCAAGGACTTATTTATTTTGGGTTCTATGGAGTCGCCACCGATGTTTTTACCGGAAACATCGGAAAAGGGGTAAAAAAGGCGTTGGTTTTCAAAAACCAACTTTGGTCCGTTAAAACCAGAGTTGGGTAAGGGAGTTAGTTACGTGTAAAGGGGGTATTAGCCCCTTTACGACGCCCCTTTCGGGTTCCCTATGACAGGCCGGCTTATTTTATTGGTAAATGAACTAGAAAATAATGCTTTTGCCCTTTTTTATTGTGCGGAAATTAAAAGTATGACTACATGGCCCTAATTTCTATTGCAGCATTTATAATTAAAGCGGTAAAAATAAGAAGAGAGAATTTTGCACCTTCGAAGCAAGCTTTTTGTATTAACTCTCAATAAAGTGGGTGCGTTTTGGCAGCCCTTCACTCTACAAACTCTCGAAACTCCGAAATGCCTCGGAGGGATTCTAAAGAAGATCTAGAACGCTCAAGAACTCACTCTAAGACGCTCGGAAACTCCGGAAATGCCTCGGAGGGATTCTTAGAGAGAGAAAATCTAGAGAGAAGGGAGAGCTAATGCTTCTTGGTGTGTTTCTGTGTGAAAATGAGGGGGGGGAAGCCCCTATTTATAGTTTTTCGCGCTGTCAGGGTCCAGACCGTCGTTCTCGTCTGACAGGGTCGAGACCGCCGTCTCGTAATTCGAGACCGCCGTCTCGCTCATGTCACGGGGTCGAGACCGCCGTCTGGAAAATCCAGACCGCCGTCTCGACTTGGCGAGAATCGAGACCGCCGTCTGGAAAACCTAGACTGCCGTCTCGTTTTTGCGAGTGTCGAGACCGCCGTCTGGAAAATCGAGACGACGGTCTCGTCCTGGCGTTGAAATGAGACGGCGGTCTGGTATTCCCAGACGGCGGTCTCGTCCCTTCAGGGCGAGAAACTTTATTTTGGGGCCAAAAAACCTTCCTATCTTGGTACGGGAGCCTAATAGTCTCTCCTAGTGGCTTGTTAAGCTCCGGCCGTCTTCAAATAGGAAGCTTTCTGACTTTATTTGGAGGCCGGGCAAGATTTGGGGTCTACAGCTGCCCCCCCTTTACCTGACTAGTCAACTGTTGGCCTGTTGTGCCGAGACAGATTGACAGGAAGGTAAAGGAGTTGACCCTCTTGCCCAGCTACCCTTCGGACGTCCCGTCTTGTGGCGGATGATCCTCTGGGGAGATGTTATGTTTGTGCGCCTCTAGGATACTACTCTTGACGTAGCCGATCCCTTTGGTTGACACGTGGTAGAACCTCCGGATACTACTCTTGACGTAGCCGATCCTTCGGTTGACGAGTGGTAGAACCTCCGGATACTACTCTGGACGTAGCCGATCCTTCGGTTGATGAGTGGTAGAACCTCCGGATACTACTCTTGACGTAGCCGATCCTTCGGTTGTTGAGTGGTAGAACCTCCGGATACTACTCTGGACGTAGCCGATCCTTCGGTTGATGTGTGGTAGAACCTCTGGATACTACTCTTGACGTAGCCGATCCTTCGGTTGTTGAGTGGTAGAACCTTCGGATACTACTCTTGACGTAACCGATCCTTCGGTTGATGGGTATAAACCCCCCATCAGGCTGGTAGGTGCAGTCCGTTGTGTGGGACTGGATGAGTATGAACCCCCCATCAGGGCGGTAACGGCGGCTTACAGTTCAGGTGGCCCATGCGCTGGGCGGGCACTTTTTATGTGCTGGTTGATAGGTATAAACCCCCTATCAGGCTGGTACAGTCCCGTTGCGAAGGACTGGTGGTAGTGGCGGCTTACTGCTCGGGTGGCTCATGTGCCGGCGTGAAACCTTGGGATGCTCCTTCGACGCGGTAGCTGATCCTTTGGTTGACGAGTACGAACCCTCGTCTGGTTTGGTGCCTCTGGATGCCCCTTCTTACGGTAGCTGATCCTTTGGCGATGGTGGCGGCTTACTGATTCTGATCATGCGTCGTTGTTGAGATGTGTTTTCTTTTGTTTTTGTTTGTCTTTTTCTGGGAATTGTCATCCGATTTGTGCCGGGGATTCTTTGACTTTTGATTTTTCTTGTGGTGATCACCCAACTCTTGCTGGTTGGTCGGGTGATTTTGGCTTTTCCTGATAGCCATCCAGCTTGTTGTTTGCTGGGGATTCTTTGTTTTTGATCTTTTGGTATTTGTCATCCGACTTTGCTGGTTGTCGGGAATTTTTGATAAGTGCCTCTTAGGTAGGCAGGAATCCTCTGGGGATTTGTTGATCTTGGTGACGCCTCTTGAGTAGGCGGATATCCATTGTGTTTTTGGTAATGCCTCCGAGTAGGCAGATGTTCCGTTTGGAGGTGAAGACTTTTGGTTTTGCTTTTTCTTTGCCTCTCGAATAGGCTAATGTTGCTTTATGGGGACGTCGGCTCTTGCTTGGCGTGTCTTGCCTATGCATATGACATTCGAGAATGAACTTGAAGTTTTGCCTTTGCAATAGGCTCACCGGGGATGATCTTTCTTTTTTATTGATCCACCGGGGAATTGGTTTCCTTCCCGGGGATCTAATTTTGCCCCCTGAGGAAGAAATGGAGTTTTTGACTCCTTGTTGGATGTTGTTGTTTTGAGCTGGCTTTGCCTATGCTCTTATTCCGCTGGGGATGATCAAGCCTTTCCGTTGGCTTTTTCTGGTGTACCTTCGTTTATTGGTTAGAAGGTTAGAGCTATTTTGAAGCTCTTTATTCTGCTGCAATGGTTTTGATTTCGCCTTTTTTCCGCGATTTATCTCTTTTTATCGCGATTTTGAAATCTGGCTTTTGTGGGGATAATGCGTAAGCCTTTTTACTTTTTAGTCTCTTTTTATTACGCTGGCTTTTTCCCTTCTTTTTCTTGGGGAATTCCACTAGGGATGACGTTTTCTTTCTTTAGTGATCCACCAAGGAATTAGTTGACTTCCTGAGGATCCGATTTTTTTCTTTTCTAGGAATGGAGTCTTGACTCCTTGATTGATGTTGATGCGAGCTATATTTGCGAAGCTCTTATTCCACTGGGGGATGGGAATTTCTGATTCCTCTTTTGTTGAATTTTTGGAGATCCACTTGAGGATTTTTATTCGGCCTTTTCTGTCATGGCCTTTTTGGACATCCACTGGGATGCAAGGGTTTTCTTCTTTTTTTTCTTTTTTGTTGGGCCCTTGTTGGTATGGAGACTAGACTCTTTTGATTGTTGATGATGGTGGGCTCTTGAAGCCTTTATTCTCCATTGGGGAGTGTGGAGGCGACTTTGGGTGAGTGTGCTCGATGACTCATGTGATGGCGGTGCTGAGCCATGGGGTAATTCTTTTTGTGTTGCCTCTGGAGTAGGCAAGGATCCTTTTGGGGATGACTAAGCCTTTCCGTCGGCTTTTCTTTTATGATGTCTGATGATTGTGCCCTCTTTTATTGGGTGATGATTAGAGCTTTGGCTTCTGGAAGCTTCTTATGACAACTCGCTCTTCTTTCTTGAGGGAGAGCACTGTGTGAAGACTTATTACTTTCTTGTGCCTTCTTTTCTGGGTAGAAGGATGGTAGCTGGAGCTCTTGATTTTCAGAAGTTTTTATTTCGATGAGCCGCTTGATTGACGACTTGTTCCGTTTTCTTGAGGGCATTATTTGGAGACTCGGTCTCAGTGATCCTGTTTTCAATCACAATCATGGAGCTAGTCTCCTTATATGCATGAATGCTTTTCGTTTTTGTTTTTTATTTGAAGTGATCTTTATTTTTTTCATTTTTGACATTGACAAAGTCGTTTTGTGGGACTACTTGTGTGTGGATGCTTTAAATGCAATCTATTCTTTTTTGGTTGATGCATCTGGAAAAGTGACTGGCATTCTCCTGCTGGACTTTTTATGATTATGATGAAGGGTCCTTCTCTTTTGTTTATTTTTTGGTTTAGCCCTATCTTTTGCCTAGACCGCCCTTTTGGGGTTTTCGATCTAGCGGGCTGCGCTTTCGTCGACAGGGATAGGCTTTACCGTGACCGAAGAATGATTGTGTTGATTTTAGAGCGACTTGCCATGTTAGTGCGCCCCTCCCTTTCCTTGGGGATGTCGATCCTCCTATTGATTACTATCTCCACATTTCCCTACTAATTACTTGAATGTCGTAGTGGTAAGGGTCAAGAGAAAAGAAGGAAGAGGATATTTAATTCAAAGGCTTGTGTTTTAGAATTGTTTTATTTTGACAAAAATGGTTTTTGTAAGCACGGCTAGCCAAGGTTGGTTAGAGTGTTTAGGCTAGTTTAAACAAACGTTTTGTTTATAGAGTGGCGTCTTATTCTATGGCGCTTGCTATGACTGATTGACTTCCCTAGTCTACCCTTTGGGTCTTCAGCCTAGGATGTTGTGCTATGTCCTAACTTTTGTCTAGGTTTCTTTTTTTGCTGCTTTGGGAAACCTAACGGACTTTATTTTGTAACCCTAACTTTTGCCTAGGCTACCCTTTATGGTTGCTCGGGTTTCCTAGCGGGTTTACCCTAACTTTTGCGTAGCCCCCTTTGGTGGGTTTCCTACCGGGTATCTTGCCCTCACTTTTTTGGCCTTTAGCTTTTATGGGCTTCTTTTGATTTTTTTTTTCTTTTTTTGCACAACATTGGCGAAACACGGCTTTACTTATGACGAGGTAAAACTTTATTTTGTGTTTCTAGTCAATCAATGGTGATGGATTTGGAATTATTTTGGTCAATGGCGCAATTTGATTACTTTGACGCACTTTTGAAAACGTTTGCTTAAACATGGTTATTAATGAGGTTTGGACATTGTCGCCGCCGTCCCTTCCGACGTCCCGGGGGGACGTCTTAGAAACGTTTATGCGAGCGGTCGCGAAAAGATGGTTTAGACTCGCGTTCTTATTTTAAAAGGTTTTCGAAAAAGGGGTTCTTATGGAGTCGCCACCAATGTTTTGACCTTAAACATTGGAAAAGGAAAAAAATGTTAATTTTAAGAAAAACCGCACTTGGCCATTATAACCAGAGTTGGGTAAGGGAGTTAGTTACGTGTGGGGAAGGTGTTAACACCCCACAACGCCCCTTTCGGGTTCCCTATGACAGATTAATTCATTTAAAGAAAAGACTTTGAGAAATTACGCGATTACCCTATTTTATTACATAATATTAAATGACTAGCTACATGATTCTATTCTACATTGCATGCATAAAATGATGAATAAAGCTAAATAAAGCAATAAAAGAGATATTAAAATAGCTATCTACATGATCTTATTCTACATGACATAATAAAGCTAAATAAAACAATAAATAAAACAATAAAAGAGAAGGGAATTGAAAAGAACCTCCGTAGCAAGCTTTATATTGAGAATCTCGAACCGTGAGGATGCGTTTTGGCAACCCTCTCTCTACACAGTCTCTCCTTACCAATACAAGATCGACTCTACTAAAAATTTAAAGAAGAATCAAATGCCGAATATAATTCCTTAACCGATTGTTACCTATTTAAGGCAATCTGAAAGATCATTCGAGAGAGGGAGAGAAGTAGACAAGTGCTCTAAAGTGTTTCGAGCTCTCTGGAGTGTCTCGTGGTGTGAAAAAGTGGCAAATGAGCCTCCTATTTATAGTTTTTCGCAACTGGCGCACTTTGGGACGCCCGTCCGGGTTGGGACGGCCGTCCGGACCGGGATGGCCGTCCCAAATGGCAAAATAACGAAGGCCGAGACCCCTGGGGTTTGGGACGGCCGTCCCAACTTGGGACGCGCGTCCCAGCTTGAACTGGAGGGTTGGGACGCGCCGTCCCAACTTGGGACGCGCTGCCTCAACCTCGTTTCCGCGCTTCGGACCACTCTGCGTTTGGGACCACCTGTTGCGTTTGGGACCCCCGTTGCGTTTGGGACCCCCGTTGCGTTTGGGACCCCCGTTGCGCTTGGGACCCCCGCTGCGTTTGGGACCCCCGTTGCGCTTCGGGACCACCCGCTGCGTTTGGGACCCCCGCTGCGTCTGGGACCACCTGCTGCGCTTGGGACCACCCGCTGCGTTTGGGACCCCCGCTGCGTTTGGGACCCCCTGCTGCGTTTGGGACCACCTGCTGCGTTTGGGACCACCTGCTGCGTTTGGGACCACCTCGTTGCGCTTGGGACCCCTGGAAGCTTTCCTTGCCGTTTTCGGACGTAGATTGATGCCGATGTGTGTCCATTGAAGCTTTATCTTCATATAGGAAGTGTTCTTGGCCTTCACTAAGATGCCGGCGAGCTTTATCTTTGTGTAGGAAGTCTCTTTAGTCTTTATTGTGTGAATGAGTGAACTCCGTCTTCGTCGTGGGAGGTCCTTTCTCGGCTTTGGGAAGCCTGGATGAACTCCATCCTCGGGCGAAGTTCTTCGGCCTTTATTTTGAGAGGCCGGCAAAATTAGGGGTCTACAGCTGCCCCCCTTCACCTCGCCTAGCTAATTCGTTGGCTAGACATGCCGACAAAATTAGTAGGTAGGGGAAGGAGTTAACCCTTTTGCTCTGGCCTTCCTTCTGATGCTCGCACCTTTGCCGATCCTCCGGATGATAAATATTTTGATAGGTACCAACCCCTATCTCGGTTTGAGCCTCCTTTTATAAAGCTCGGTGAGTACTTACCCTCACCCTGGTATGAGTCTCGTATTTTATTAGACTTTTGTGGGTACCTACCCCCATTAGGTATGAACCTTGTTCTCGCAAGGTTTTGGTGAGTACCTACCCTCACCCGTATGAATTTGCATTTTGCTAAACTCTTGTGGGTACTTACTTCCGAGGTGCTTAACACTCGAACTATCCCCTAATAGAAGTAAGGTCTTTGCAACCCATCTTTGAAATATTTTAGGTGAGTATTTTTTACTCCACCTAATGCCTTCTGCAAAGTTTTTGATGAGTATTTACCCTCATCCGGCTCGAACCCCGTTATGCAAGGTTTTGGTGGGTATCTACCTCCACCAGGTTTGAATCTTGTTCTGCAAGATTCTGGTGGGTACCTACCCCCACCTGGTCCGAATCCCGTTCTGCAAGATTCTGATGGGTACCTACCCCCACCTGGTCTGAATCCCGTTCTGCAAGATTCTGATGAGTACCTACCCCCACCTGGTCCGAATCCCGTTCTGCAAGATTCTGATGGGTACCTACCCCCACCTGGTACGAGTCTGTATTTTGCTGGATTTTAGTGAGTACCTACCCCCACTTGGTATGAACCTTGTTCCGCAAGGTTTTGGTGAGTACTTACCCTCACTTGGTATGAATGATAAACCTTTTTCGCAAGGCTTAGGTGAGTATACACCCCCACCCGGTGTGAATGATAAACCTTTTTCTCAAGGCTTAGGTGAGTATACACCCCCACCCTAGGTGTGAATGATAAACCTTTTTCTCAAGGCTTAGGTGAGTATACACCCCCACCCGGTGTGAATGATAAACCTTTTTCTCAAGGCTTAGGTGAGTATACACCCCCACCCGGTGTGAATGATAAACCTTTTTCTCAAGGCTTAGGTGAGTATACACCCCCACCCGGTGTGAATGATAAACCTTTTTCGCAAGGCTTAGGTGAGTATACACCCCCACCCGGTGTGAATGATAAACCTTTTTCTCAAGGCTTAGGTGAGTATACACCCCCACCCGGTGTGAATGATAAACCTTTTCGCAAGGCTTAGGTGAGTATACACCCCCACCCTAGTGTGAATGATAAAGCTTTTTCTCAAGGCTTAGGTGAGTATACACCCCCACCCGATGTGAATGATAAACCTTTTTCGCAAGGCTTAGGTGAGTATACACCCCCACCCGGTGTGAATGATAAACCTTTTTCTCAAGGCTTAGGTGAGTATACACCCCCACCCGGTGTGAATAATAAACCTTTTTCGCAAGGCTTAGGTGAGTATACACCCCCACCCGGTGTGAACCTGCATCTTGACAGACTCTGATGAGTACCTACCCCCATCTGGTGCGAATCTGCATTTTGACAAATTCTTGGAATGCTCTTTTTGGAATATCTTTTTGATTGATGAGTACGAACCCTCATCCGGCTTTCGGCGACTTATTGTCTCCGATCATGCGCCTATGGGGAGTAATTTTTCTTTTTGATTTTTTTTGTTTTAGTCATCCGGCTTTACCGGGATTGTCGTATTTTGGCTTTTCTTGTAGCCATCCGGTCTTCACCTGAGGATTCTTGTTGATTGCCCCTTTTAGGCAGTGAATCCACTTGGGATTTGATTTCTTATTAGTTGCGCCTCTTGATTAGGCGAGAGCCCACTTGGGGATGTGATTAGGCGTGTGCTTCAATAGTGGTGAAGGCTTTTTACTTGTTGTTTGCCTCTCGAATAGGCCGATGTTCTATTTGAGGATATTTGTTCTTGGTAATACCTCCGAGTAGGTAGATCTTTTAGGTTGATTTCCCGTTTCTTGGGAATATCGGCTCTTTGCTTGTTTCGAGTAAGCATAGGCATTCTTGGGAGTGAAGGTTTTGTACTTCGCTGGGGATATTGATATTGGATGCTTAACTCCCCGTGGATTTGTAGTTTGCAATTTGCCTTTGCGGTTAGGCTTACCGGGGAGAAAATTTTCTTTTTGGTGATCCACCGGGGGGTTGATTTGCCTTCCCGTGGTATGGATTTTCTCGTTTTCTTCTTTTATAGATTTTTCTTGATGTGCTCTTCTTGGGGATTCTCTTTCCTGGTTGCCTCTCGTAATGTAAAGGACTTGACTTCGTATGATGGGCTCTTGTGTAACCCTTATTCTCCGTTGGGGCATGAAATGGAGATCCTTATATGAGTGTGTTTGATGACTCATGTGGTGATGTCTTCGAGTCGTGAGGTAATCTTTTTGTCTTGCCTCCGGAGTAGGTAAGGATCCGCTTGGGGTAATTGAGCCTTTCCGTTGGCTTTTCTACATTGATGACTTTTCTCGGATGGAAAGATACTGATTGCAGCTCCAAGTGATTTATGGTAAACGACTCATACGATGATGAGGACGAGTCATGAAGTAATTTTTGCTTTGCCTCCGGAGTAGGCAAGGATCCGCTTGGGTATTATCAAGCCTTTCCGTTAGCTTTTCCGTTTTGACGTATCTTCTTTTGTTGATGGTTGGAACTATTTTCCTTAAAGCTCCTTATTCTCGTCGAAATGGTTTTTGGTTTTGTCTTTTGCGATTTTGATTTTCATATGGAGACTAGATTCTCGGCGCCTCCTGTTTTCAATCACGAGTATGGAGACTAGCCTCCTTATATGCATGTTTAATATTCTTGTTTGAAGAAAATTATTATTTTTTTTTTTTTTATTTTGACAAAGTCGTATTATGCAACTATTTTGTGTGTGGATGTCCTAAATGCAATCTAATGTTTATTTATTTTTGATGCATTTAGAAAGTAACCGGCCTTCTCCCGTTGGCTTCTCATGAATATGCCGATGGGCTCCTTTCTTATGACCTTAATGATGGGCTCATCTTTTACTCATCTTTTGGTTTTAACCCTATCTTTTGCCTAGACCGCCCTTTACGGGTTTTCGATCTAGCGGCTGCCTTAATTTTTGCCTAGAATATCTTAGGGGGCTTTTGTCTTATCTTTTGCCTAGATCGTTCTTTTTTTTTTTTTTTTTTTTTTTTTTTGGTTTCGATCTAGCAAGCTACCCTGGTTTTTACCTAAGAATATCCTAGCAGTGCGTTTATTCTCTTATTATTTTTATATGCTTCCCTTTTTTAGATGCATGTTTGAAAAAGTCTTTGCGCATATTTATGATTTATCAATAAAGAGGCATTTCCATAATATTTGGTCAAGAGAAAGGAAATGAAAGGGAATTTTATTGATAAATGAGCAAAAGTTTATTTCTTTTACGTAAGGATTTCAAAGGGTATTTAGAAGAATGGGTGGTCGTGGTTGGCTGTACTGTTTTAGGCTTATACAACCATGTCCATGATATCTCGCCTCCGGTTTTCCTAATTGCTTCAGCTTGAGATGCCCGAGCTCGTAGTGAAGACCATGCAGACCGCTTGCTTCGGAAGAATGTTACCTTAGCCGCCTTTCGGCTTTCAACTAAAGTAACCACCGCTCTTAGTTTTTTTTTTTTTTTTTTTTTTTTTTGACCTCTTCTTTTTGCCTAGGACATATCCTAGCGAGGAATATGGACCCTATCTTTTGCCCAGGAATGTCCTTTGCGGATTTTCATTCCCGACGGGTCTTGAGCAATGTCTTCAAGCATAATATTTCTTTATCAGCGTCCGAATTGATTGGGTGTCGAAGCTCCTCTCCATCCATATTAGTGAGAATAAGTGCCCCTCCCGAGAAAGCTCGTTTGACCACAAAGGGTCCTTCATAATTTGCCGCCCATTTTCCAATTTTATCCTTCTGGGTCGGAAGCGTCTTTATCACTAAATCCCCTTCTTGATAAGTATGAGGGCTGACCTTTTTATCATAAGCCTTTTTTATCTTCTTTTGATAGGCTTGTCCATGGCATATGGCATTCAACCGCTTTTCATCGATAAGGTTTAATTGATCGTATCGACTTTGAACCCATTCGGCTTCGTTAATTTTGCTTCCATAATAATTCGCAGGAAGGTATTTCGACCTCTATTGGCAATACGGCCTCCATTCCATATACAAGGGAGAATGGAGTGGCTCCTGCTGAGGTTCGTACGTACGTTCGATATCCATGAAGAGCAAAAGGTAACTTTTCATGCCAATCTTTATAGGTTTTAACCATCTTTTGAACAATCTTCTTGATGTTTTTATTGGCCGCTTCCACCGCGCCATTCATTTTAGGCCTATAAGGAGAAGAGTTATGATGTTGAATTTTGAAGTCATAACATAGTTCTTCCATCATTTTATTATTCAGATTGGTCCCATTATCGTAATGAGACGATGTGGAATGCCGTATCGACATATGATATTTTTCTTAACAAAGGTGACTACTACTTTTCTAGTCACATGTGCATAAGATGCAGCTTCCACCCATTTAGTGAAATAATCAATGGCTACCAAAATGAATCTAGTGACCATTGGACGCCTTAGGCTCAATAGGTCCGATGACGTCTATGCCCCACATAGCGAACGGCCAAGGGATAGCCATAACATTGAGAGGTATCGGTGGAACATGTGCATTATCTCGCGTGTATCCGACACTTGTGACATTTTCTAGCATATTGATAACAGTCCTTTTCCATTGTGGACCAAAAGTATCCCGCTCCGAGGATTTTCCTAGCCATGATATGCCCCGGTGCATGAATCCCGAAGGTTCCTTCATGTATTTCTTTGATCAGCATCTCGGGCCTCTTTGGGATTAACGCATCTTAACAAAGTAGAATCACAATTCTTTTTATAGAGGGTTTCTCCTATCAACATAAATCCTATAGCCCTTTTCCGAATGATCCTTTTATCATTGTCACCGATTCCCTCTCGGGTATTCACCCTTTGTCAAGTACTCGCTTTATGTCCCGATACCAAGGGGCTTTATCTTTTTCATTGTCCACCATCATACAAAAGGCTTGTTTGTCGTGCCTTTCGACTTGGATGATGGGCATCTCATGTTCTTGCCCTAGTGCGAACATGGATGATAATGTTGCCAGCCGCATCCGCAATCCGGTTGTCCTCCCGAGGGATATACTCGAAACTAACGTTTTCCATTTGTGAAGTCATCTTACCTGATATGCTCCGGATAAGGGATCAATTTGGAGTTTCTAGTTTCCCATTCACCCTTGAGCCGGTAAATAACAAGGGATGAGTCACCGAATACTTTGAGTTTGGTTACCCCGTGATCTAAGGCCGCTTGAATACCTAGAGCACAGTGCTTCATATTCTCGCCATATTGTTTGTACAATCAAAGGTTAATCTAGTCAGTTATCTGGATATGCTTCTTTTTAGGCGATATTAAAATAGCTCCGATCCCATGTCCCAAGTAAGTTTGAAGCTCCATCGAAAAACATGATCCACTCATCATTTTTAAGCTCTTCATGTTGAATATGCATTATATGCTCATCTCGGAAAATCATCTTGGAGGGATTGATATTCGTCTCGTTGGCCCATGTGCCGTGTAGTCTCGCCAAAGGACCGGCTTTGATAGCTTTCTCGAGTGATATGAATAATATCAAATTCTCGAGAGGAGTACTTGCCATCTAGCTATCCTTCCTGGCCAAGATGGGTTTTTCAAACAAGTATTTGATTGGGTCCATTTTGGAAATTAACCAAGTTGTATGTCCGACCATATATTGTCGAAGGCGTTGAGTTGCCCACACCAATGCACAACATGTTTTTTCAAGTGGTGTATAACGGGTCTCATAGTTTAGGAATTTTTTACCGAGGTAATATATGGCTTGTTCTTTTTTGCCAGTTGTCATCTTGTTGACCGAGCACACATCCCATGGACTCGTCGAGTATCGATAGGTAAAGAATTAGGGGTCTCCCTTCCACAAAGCGGATCGAGATCGGAGGATTAGTTAGGCATATTTTGATATTTTCGAAGGCTCGTTGACATTCATCATTCCAAACTCGTCGGCTGGTTTTTACGCAATAACTTGAAGATGGGCGTACATTTATCTCGTTAATTGCGCAATGAACCGTGCGATGTAGTTTATTCTGCCTAAGAACCCTCTCGACTTCTTTTTCTCGTTCTTGGCGGGGCATCTTTATGATTGCTTTTGTTTTATCGTGGTCCACCTCGATTCCTTTTTTACCGACGATAAACCCGAGAAGTTTTCCCGATCGTACTCCGAACGTGCATTTAGCCTGATTAAGCTTAATCTGCATTTTCGAAGCCGATTGAATAATTTCGTTAAGTGTAGGAGGTGATCTCGTCTCATTTTTAGACTTGACAATCATATCATCCACGTATACTTCGATTTCTTTGTGGATCATATCGTGAAATAGTGTAACCATAGCCCTTTGATAAGTCGCCCCGCATTCTTAAGTCCAAACGGCATCACTCTATAACAAAATGTCCCCCATGGCGTAATGAAGGAAGTTTTTCTCTCGTCTTCGACGACCAATTTGATTTGATTATACCCCGCATATCCATCCATGAAAGAATAAAGAGTATTTGTAGCAAGTGTGATCTACGAGCATATCAATATGTGGTAAGGGGAAATCATCTTTCGGACTTGCACCGCTCAAGTCCCTGTAATCTACGCATACTCGATTTTTCCATTTTTCTTTATAACTGGCACAATGTTTGCCACCCATTCAGTGGTATTTTGAAACGATCGTGAAATTGGCATCCAACTGCTTTTTCTACTTCTTCTTTAATTTTTAAGGACCATTCTGGTTTTACTCTTCCGAAGTTTTTGTTTAACCAGTCGAAATCCCTCTTTTAATGGTAATCGATGCTCCACTATACTTTTATCGATTCCAGGCATATCATGGTAGGACCACGCAAACACGTCCATATATTCTCTTAACAATTGTATTAGTTTTTCTTTGACATCATCATCAATTTGGGTTCCAATATTTACTTCTTTCTTATTATCTTCTTGTCCCAGATTGATGACCTCGCTTTTCTCCTCGATGGGGCTGTATTGATTGCGCTTCTTTTTCTAGCAGCCTTTGCATGTTCGGAGAAATGGTCCCCTCCTCACCGTCCGACTCAATCCATTCGTCCTCGGCTTTTGGATCTTCCGGGAGTTTTCAATCACGTACATGACTCGTATGGGTTATACTTTGTTTTAGATTCCTTTATTAGATGTATGAGAGAGAAAAGAATGAAAGAGAAATGGAAAATGCCTTATTGTATTGATAAATGCAAATATTTACAAAACCCTTATTAACCAAAAATCTCGTGATCATGGGCAAGGATCACGAGGAGTACATCTGAAGCTTTTGATATATTTTTATATATTTTTTTTTGTGTATATATTTTTTTTAGATGACAAAAATGATGAGCCCTAAGTGCTGATCTTCCTTAACTCATCCTTCATTCGGGTTGTGATAGAGGCTGGTCGTCCACCTTTGGAGTAGATGCGTCAAAGGTAATCCATCCCGCATCTATTAAATCTTGGACCTTATGCTTTAAGGCCATGCGATTATCTACGTAATGTCCTGGAGCGTCCGAATGATAATTGCATTTTTCATTTGGCTTATACCATTCTGGATAGGGTGGCTCCATCTTCTTGGGAGGGACGCGTACGAGGAGTTTAGCATCTATTAATTTTAACAAGCAGTGCTTGCATAGGAAGTGGGTATCGGGGTGAACTTCCTTTCCGACCTACGCGACTTGGTTTGCTGAGAGGAAAAAGAAGGATTGGCCAAGTTGATTGCATTTACAGCTTCCTCCTTCTTTTTTCCAAAGCTCTTTTTAACGAATTGAGTAGAAGAGTTGGAGGAGTTCCGTTGTGCAATTCTTCCGCTCTTCGAGCCTTGTTCTACTCTTTCTCCTATAATGACTACATCCGCGAAGAGTGTTGATGTGTTCCCTATCATTTTGTCATAATAGGGACCCGTCGGAGAATTGATGAACATGGATGTAGTCTCTTTATCTGGATAGAGGAGGTTCCACTTGTGCCGCCAATTCCCTCCATCTTTGGGCATATGCTTTGAAGGATTCATCGTCTTTCTTGCTTACTAGTTGTAGATCTTCTCTTTCGGGGTCGATCAATATTGTATTTATATCGACGAAGAAAGGCATCTCGCCGGTGTCTCCGTGTTTGGATTTGGCCCCCTTCTAGTTGCATATACCAGCTTAAGGCCGATTCAGCTAAACTCTCCCGAAAGCAATGGATCAGAGTTTCTCATTATCAAGATATGCGACCATCTTACTGCAAGACATTGTAAGATGGCTTTTGGGACAAAGTTAACCCTATGTATTTTGGGAAGTCCTGAGTTTTGAACTTGTTAGGGAATTGGATATTTTTGACGAGACACATATCACCGCTTCTTTTATATCAAAGTTATGACCTTCCATGGCTCTCAGCCTTTCTTCAAGAGCAAGTGATTTGTTGTTTTGATATTTCAGGAGCATGAATATGTACTGCTCTTGTGTCGAATGAACGTGCTCACTTTGAGGTTCCTCTTCTTCTTCTTGGTGAGAGGCTTGTCCATTCCGAGGATCCTCTCGATGAAGATTCTCGTTGGTGCATCATTTCTAGCATTTGAGCCATTTGCTCTTTCAACTGTAGTAAGCTCAGCCTGTGAGCTTTCGGTTTTGCTCTTCTAGTTGTTCCATCTTTTTAGCTTTTTGAGCACGAGTGAGGACCGGCTGAAGACCAGCCACCTTCTAAATGATTTTGATGATTCTTATTATGACTTTTTATTTTAAATGATTAGCGTGGAATAAATATGCCCTAGGATGAATGTGTTTATGTATGAGAGGTTTTATTATAATGATGTTTATGCATACCTTTCTTAATGTATTGGTTTTCTCTCTTGGTTTTACCACTTATTGAATGATATGGTATGAATGATACGACTTTGCCAAAAATCTTTTGTAAAAGGGTATTTTTATGACCTTAATGTTTTTATATTTTTAGGGTTTTTTCATTATTTTATGATTTTTAGGGTTTTTCACTTTTTTGTTTGTTGTATGATTACCCTATACTAATGCATCAATACAAATGCAAGCAAACGTATGCACACACAATTCACACATCCACGAGCAGAGCCACGCTTATTTAATCACGAGGTAGGATTTTCCCGCAGAAACGTGCTTGGTTTAGGTGGTTCTAACTGTTCTCACCAGGCCAAAGGTCCCCAAGGTGCCCCCATTATAGGGACCTCTCAATCTCTCAATCCTCTGGTCATGCACGTAACTCCGTGGCGACACCCTTAGACCAAAAGAAGAGAGTTATCACCTTGAGTTGGTGGTTTTCCGACAACGGCAGAGAGCCCCGTGTGCCAACTAACCGATCTTATCTCGCCACCCACTCCCTATAGATATTCACTCTTGCCCCCGGCATAGAGGGACCGTTGTGTGCAAGGGTTTTTGTGTGCAATTTATATTTCAAACAATTGCGTAAATAATCATACAAGCAGCTTATTAAAAGCCATACAAGAAAAACATACGTAAGGGTAAAGGCGTAATTTCAAATCTTTGCTTAGTTTGAATTTATCCGTCACTAAATGGGATCAACTCTCTAGCTTCCCCAATGGAGTCGCTCATCTGCCGCCGCTGTCCCTTCCGACGTCCCGGGGACGTCTTAGAAACGTTTATGCGAGCGGTCGCGAAAAGATGGTTTAGACTCGCGTTCTTATTTTAAAAGGTTTTCGAAAAAGGGGTTCTTATGGAGTCGCCACCCATGTTTTGACCTTAAACATTGGAAAAGGAAAAAATGTTAATTTTAAGAAAAACCGCACTTGGCCATTATAACCAGTAGTTGGGTAAGAGAGTTAGTTACGTGTGGGGAAGGTGTTAACACCCCACAACGCCCTTTCGGTTCCCTATGACAGATTAATTCATTTAAAGAAAAGACTTTGAGAAATTACGCGATTACCCTATTTTATTACATAATATTAAATGACTAGCTACATGATTCTATTCTACATTGCATGCATAAAATGATGAATAAAGCTAAATAAAGCAATAAAAGAGATATTAAAATAGCTATCTACATGATCTTATTCTACATGACATAATAAAGCTAAATAAAACAATAAATAAAACAATAAAAGAGAAGGGAATTGAAAAGAACCTCCGTAGCAAGCTTTATATTGAGAATCTCGAACCGTGAGGATGCGTTTTGGCAACCCCTCTCTCTACACAGCCTCTCCTTACCAATACAAGATCGACTCTACTAAAAATTTAAAGAAGAATCAAATGCCGAAATATAATTCCTTAACCGATTGTTACCTATTTAAGGCACCTGAAAGATCATTCGAGAGAGGGAGAGAAGTAGACAAGTGCTCTAAAGTGTTTCGCAGCTCTCCGGAGTGTCTCGTGGTGTGAAAAAAGTGGCAAATGAGCCTCCTATTTATAGTTTTTCGCAGCCGGCGCACTTTGGGACGCCCGTCCGGGCTGGGACGGCCGTCCTGGACCGGGATGGCCGTCCCAAATGGCAAAATAACGAAGGCCGAGACCCCTGTGGGCTTGGGACGGCCGTCCCAACTTGGGACGCGCGTCCCAGCTTGAACTCGGAGGGTTGGGACGGCCGTCCCAACTTGGGACGCGCCGTCTCAACCTCGTTCCGCGCCGACCTTGCGCTTCGGGACCACCCGTTGCGTTTGGGACCACCCGCTGCGCTTCGGGACCCCCGCTGCGTTTGGGACCCCCGTCGCGCTTCGGGACCCCCGTCGCGTTCGGGACCCCCGCTGCGCTTGGGACCCCCGTCGCGTTTGGGACCACCCGTTGCGCTTGGGACCACCCGTTGCGTTTGGGACCACCCGCTGCGCTTGGGACCACCCGTTGCGCTTGGGACCCCCGTTGCGCTTGGGACCCCCGTCGCGTTTGGGACCACCTGCTGCGCTTGGGACCACCTGCTGCGCTTCGGGACCCCGGAAGCTTTCCTTGCCGCTTTCGGACGTAGATTGATGCCGATGTGTGTCCATTGAAGCTTTATCTTCATATAGGAAGTGTTCTTGGCCTTCACTAAGATGCCGGCGAGCTTTATCTTTGTGTAGGAAGTCTCTTTAGTCTTTATTAGTGTGAATGAGTGAACTCCGTCTTCCGTTGTGGGAGGTCCTTTCTCGGTTTTGGGAAGCCGGATGAACTCCATCCTCGGGCGAAGTTCTTCTGGCCTTTATTTTGAGAGGCCGGGCAAAATTAGGGGTCTACAGACATTAATAGCAAGAAGAGAAGCAGATAGTAAGAATGACATTCTTTGTAATTAATAGGGAAATATGTGCCCTACAATGCTCGGGGGTCGGGCTAGCCCCGAGGAGTAATCTCTAATAGTCATTGGATTTATAAACCCTAAGAATCAGAAGGAGAACACCTAATGACTAAAGTCGCTTTTGACGCTTAAACCCCTCTGTTTGGGAAAATCTGATTTGAGGTGCAGGGGGGAGACTTCCCTTTTCTCTGTGTAGCTTGGTCCTTTGCAGGATAAAACTTCGAAGGATTGTCTTTAAAATCCGGTGGCTCCCTTATTCCTTGAGAGTTTCTAATGAGCCCTTGGTTTGGGCGACATCCATATTTTCTCATCACGTGGGTCACCTTCATATTGTTGGGAAAGCCTTTTTCTATTGGCAAAAGATATTTCAAAGGTCCTAGGTCCTCTTCCGCCGCATCCATTCAAGGTAGGGCAGATGATTTGCTAATCTGAATGTCGTCTCTAGCTCAAACTGTGACTAGCTTGTCGCCTACCCTGAGTTTGTCTCTTTTGGTGGAACGTCGTGAATTGCCTCAGCGTCGTGAATCCAAAGTCTCTTCAATTTCCTTTTTGGATTATGTCTTTCTTCGGTTTTATTATTTTTCCCTTATTCTTGGAAGCATTGTCTTATAGCTCCTGGGGGTATAGATTGTTTCATTTTTAATTTTGCCCCGAATGTTGGCTATACTGGAGATATCTTCATTGATGGACGATGTTTCTGCGTATCTTCATGGTACAACGAATGTAACGACATCCTTGCCCCCTCTTCCTTATTAACTCGGATATCCAATGGTTGAGGCTTGTTATCCTCCTTGGGCGGATCAACCATTGGAGAGAACTTGATGACGAAAGGCTCATTCTCCATCTTATTCCGCTTTGTGGAAAGCACATTGCCTAATCCTTTCTTTTTATTATCTTATTGTTATTATAGTGATAATGAATGCAATTTATGAATGCAATTTATGAATACAATAGACACTTGAAGAGATGATGAAAATAAACAATTTTATTTATTTCATCCAGATAGTGTACATTCCTCAATACAATGTTTCGAAGTACATTTTTTTTAAAGCGGAGAAGCCTAAATGAACCCATAGGCGGGTAAATATTTCTGTTTATGTTCTTTTTGACTTCCCGTGCATGGCATGCGAATGCCCTAATCCTCTTTTCATGGTATTGAGGAATGTCCACTTCTTCGATTGTCTATTATTAGATGCATGTTATGAGGATGAAGTTTGGTAGATGCATGTATGCAAGTGTTTGTTTATTATCATGTTTTTATGATGTATGATAGTGTTTGGGATCTTGTGTGTTTTTTTTTTTTTTGTATGCGGATGAGGGCATGAAGAATACCAGTCGCTTTC
Organism: Sphenostylis stenocarpa; assembly: GCA_963425845.1. Lineage (NCBI taxonomy): Eukaryota > Viridiplantae > Streptophyta > Magnoliopsida > Fabales > Fabaceae > Sphenostylis > Sphenostylis stenocarpa. The sequence goes on from OY731406.1 coordinate 52,213,810, forward strand.
TAGAATGCAAAAATGATTTTTATTGAATGATATATGAGATGGATATTCCTTAAGACAATGGCTTAGGTATCCTCCTTAAAGCTTACGCTTTGTGGGGTATCCTACCCACTTCGGTGTAATGGTTCCTTCCCCATCATAGATTTTGACAAGTATAATGGTAATCGCCATCATATCTTAGTACACTTGTCTCTTCCTTGTCGCGAAGGTCAAAAATGTGCTCGGGGCCTCTTTCGCCATTGTCTTAGGGATATCTAGTGCTCCCTAAAATGAATGCATTTATGCATGCACCAAGTACAAAAGGGCAGTAGATGTTCAAAGTGGCATAACTTTTGACTCGGGAAGTCCGATTTGGACGCACAACATATCAAAACGAAGAGAAAAAGGTGAAGAACCAAGTTGCAAATTCCCGAAGGGGATTTGGCCCAAGTATTTTTCCCAAAAAACGCCTCTAAGACACATTTTTGAGAGGTTTATTAAAATGATGCGTATGCATACTTTCCTTATGCATTTATTTTCTCTCTTGTTTTTTCACTTATGACGCAATATGAATTATACGACTTTGTCAACATTATTGTTATAAATGTTTTGATTTTGTTATTATTATTTTATTTATTTTGGATTTTTATTTTGATTTTTATTGCTTTTTATTTTATAGCCTTTTATCTCTTCTCGTCTGGATCGCGTGGCTACTTAGCTTACAAAGAACCCGAAACCAGAGCTAGCTAAAAGGCAGATCGTCCGAGATAAAAATATGGCTTTATGTGAAAGAATATTTAGCGTCCCTTATCTCTTCTGTCGGAACTGCGTGGCTACTTAGCTTACAAAGAACCTGAAACCAGGCTAGCTAAAAGGCAGACTGTCCGAGATAAGGGTGTTTATTTGCGAAAAATATTTTTGGTGATTTTTTCTTTGTTGTTTGTTTATGCTATGCAACATACAAATGCAACAAACATATGCACACACAATTCAGTCACCCGCGAACAGGCGAGAAGTCGTTTTAATCACGAGGTAGGGTTTTCCTGCAGAAAAGTGCATTGTTTAGGGTAGGTTCTAGCTGTTCTCACCAGGCTAAGGCCCCCAAGGTGCCCCCATTATAGGGTCCCCACTCTCCAGCCGTCCAACCATGCTCAGCACTAAGGCCAGAGTCGGTCTTGTTGCCAAAAGAGGAAGGTTATCACTGTGAGTGGTGGTTTCCGATCACACTGGTGGGCACAAGGCCCTAACTGCAGCGAACCGTACCTGCCACCCACTCCCTATGGTTTTCTCACTTGCCCCCGGGTATAGAGGGAACTGTAGTGTGCAAGGGTTGGTGTGCAATTTTTATTTCAAACAATTGCATAATAAACAAACAACAGTTATTAAAGCCATTCAAATAAAGCATGTTATAAAACAAGGTAAGGGCAAAAGCATTTTTCTTGGTTCATTTATTTATTTTAAGCTGGCCCATCACTAAATGGGATCAACTCTCTAGACTTCCCCAGTGAAGTCGCCATCTGTCGCCGCCTCCCCTGAAGAGGGGGCGCGGTCGGAGCGACGCGATGGTTATTTCGACCCTCTTTGATTTTCGCGTTTTTTATTGGTAGTTACAACGTCCTTAGGTCGTCCGATAACCGGGCTAACCTAGAGACGAGGTTTTCGAAAAGTGTCATTGAGTTGTCCGATAACCGGGCTAACCCAAGGACTTATTTATTTTGGGTTCTATGGAGTCGCCACCGATGTTTTTACCGGAAACATCGAAAAAGGGGTAAAAAAGGCGTTGGTTTTCGAAAACCAACTTTGGTCCGTTAAAACCAGAGTTGGGTAAGGGAGTTAGTTACGTGTAAAGGGGGTATTAGCCCCTTTACGACGCCCCTTTCGGGTTCCCTATGACAGGCCGGCTTATTTTATTGGTAAATGAACTAGAAAATAATGCTTTTGCCCTTTTTTATTGTGCGGAAATTAAAAGTATGACTACATGGCCCTAATTTCTATTGCAGCATTTATAATTAAAGCGGTAAAAATAAGAAGAGAGAATTTTGCACCTTCGAAGCAAGCTTTCTGTATTAACTCTCAATAAAGTGGGTGCGTTTTGGCAGCCCTTCACTCTACAAACTCTCAGAAACTCCGGAAATGCCTCGGAGGGATTCTAAAGAAGATCTAGAACGCTCAAGAACTCACTCTAAGACGCTCAGAAACTCCAGAAATGCCTCGGAGGGATTCTTAGAGAGAGAAAATCTAGAGAGAAGGGAGAGCTAATGCTTCTTGGTGTGTTTCTGTGTGAAAATGAGGGGGGGAAGCGCCTATTTATAGTTTTTCGCGCTGTCAGGGTCCAGACCGCCGTTCTCGTCTAACAGGGTCGAGACCGCCGTCTCGTAATTCGAGACCGCCGTCTCGCTCATGTCACGGGGTCGAGACCGCCGTCTGGAAAATCCAGACCGCCGTCTCGACTTGGCGAGAATCGAGACCGCCGTCTGGAAAACCCAGACCGTCGTCTCGTTTTTGCGAGTGTCGAGACCGCCGTCTGGAAAATCGAGACGGCGGTCTCGTCCTGGCGTTGAAACGAGACGGCGGTCTGGTATTCCCAGACGGCGGTCTCGTCCCTTCAGGGCGAGAAACTTTATTTTGGGGCCAAAAAACCTTCCTATCTTGGTACGGGAGCCTAATAGTCTCTCCTAGTGGCTTGTTAAGCTCCGGCCGTCTTCAAATAGGAAGCTTTCTGACTTTATTTGGAGGCCGGGCAAGATTTGGGGTCTACAGGGATATACTTGAAAGTGACACTTTCCAGCCTTGAAATCAAGTTGCGAATGTGCTATAGATATGGGATTAATTTGGAATTTTGGGTTTCCCATTCACCCTTGAGTTGATAAATAACAAGGGATGAATCACCGAAAACTCTGAGTTTGGTCACCCCATGATCTATAGTTGCTTGGATTCCCTATGCACAGGCTTCGTATTCGACCATATTATTTGTACAGTCAAAGTTTAACTTGGTCGTTACCGGGATATATTTCTTTTCTGGGGAAATCAAGATAGCTCTGATCCCGTGCCCAAGCATGTTTGAGGCTCCATCAAAAAACATAGTCCATGCATCTTCTTTGGTCTCTTCGTGTTCAACGTGCATGATATGCTCGTCGGGAAAGTCGTGTTGCAGGGATTGGTACTCGTTTGTCAATCCGTGTGCTAGATAGTCCACTAGGGGACTACCTTTGATAGCTTTATGGGTGACATGAATGATATCGAATTCTGAGAGGAGTACTTGTCACCTAGCTATTCTTCCGATCAAGATGGGCTTTTCGAAGAGGTACTTGATTGGGTCTATTTTGGAGACCAACCATGTTGTATGTCGAGCTATGTAATGTCGGAGACGTTGACTTGCCCACACCAATGCACAGCATGGGTCTCATAGTCTAGGAACTTTTTGCTGAGATAATATATGTCTCGCTCCTTTTCTCCTATTTCATCTTGTTGGCCAAGCACACATCCCATGGATTCTTCGAGTACTGATAAATATAAGATCAGAGGTTTTCCTTCGATGGGTGGCACCAATATTGTTGGGTTGGTCAAGCACGTCTTAATCTTGTTGAATGCTTGTTGACATTCCTCGTTCCACACCGTCGATTAATTCTTATGCAACAGCTTGAAGATGGGTATACATTTGTCTATCAACTGTGCGATGAATCTGGCAATATAGTTTATTCGGCCCAAAAATCCTCTGACCTCTTTTTCTGTCCTTGGTGGGGGCATTTCGAGGGTTGCCTTTGTTTTATCGGGATCTACCTCGATTCCCCTTTGACTAACGATGAATCCCAGAAGTTTGCCTGACCGTACTCCGAAAGTACACTTTGTTGGATTTAGTTTATGTTGATACTTTCAAAGTCGATCAAACAGCTTTTTGAGATATTGAATATGGTCCACCTCGTTTCTGGACTTAGTGATCATATCATCCACGTATACTTCTATCTATTTATGGATCATGTTGTGGAATTATGTTGCCATAGCCCTTTGATAAGTAGCCCTTGCGTTTTTTAGCCCAAAAGGCATCACTCTAGCAAAATGTCCCCCATGGTGTGATAAAGGAGGTATTTTCTCTATCTTCGACAGCCAACTTAATTTAATTGTACCCTACATATCCGTCCATGAAAGAATAGAGTGTGTTCATAGCGGTGTGATCCACTAACGTGTCAATGTGTGGTAAGGGGAAAATGTCTTTTGGACTTGCCCGATTTAGGTCCCTATAATCCACACATACTCTGATTTTTCCACTCTTTTTGCCAACCATTCGGGGTACTTGGATACGATCAGGAAGTTAGCGTCTAACTGTCTTTGCACTTCCTCCTTGATCATTAAGGACCAATCCGGTTTTATTCTTCTAAGCTTCTGTTTTAGCACCGAAATCCTTCTTTTAATGGTAACTGACGGTCCACTATGCTCGTATCGAGTCCGGGCATGTCATGATAAGACCAAGCAAATACGTCCACATATTCTCTTAAAAGGTGAATTAGTCCCTCCTTGATGTCACTGCCAATTTGGGTACGAATGTTTATTTCTTTCTTATCGTATCCTTGTCCCAGATTGATGGTTTTTGTTTCCTCTTGATAAGGCTATATGGAGCGAGCTTCTTTTTTCAACATTCTCTGCATGTCCGTGGAAACGATCCCCTGCTCACTGTCGGATTCGACCCATTCGCCTTCGGCTTCTGGATCCCACAGAGATTCATCAGTCACAAACATGATTGTTTTCTTTTAGGTTTTGTTTTAGGCATAGATTTTATTATTCAATTATTTTGGAAGAATAATAAATAGAAGAGGGAAGAGAATGAGAATGAATATGATATGACGAAAATGCCTCATGTATTAAAAAAAAGTGTATACATGCCCTTTTAATCGGTGATCCTATGGCCATGGATGGGGACCGTAGGAAATACAAGAAAAGCTTTAAAATAGAAAAAGTGCCCTAACAGTTGACCCTCCTAATCCGACCCTCATCTTACTCTGATTTTGACAGAGGTTTGATATCCACATCAGAGGCAAGAACGTCAAAAGTTATCCACTCAGCGTCTATTAGTTCTTGGACCTTATATTTCAAGGTCAAGGAGTTATCTGTTGAGTTCCTAGGCGCATCCGAGTGGTAATCACATTTTTCATTAGGTTTATACCACTCAGGGTAGGGAGGCTCCATCTTCTTGGGAGGAACGCGAGCCAAGAGCTTGGCCTCCAGCAATTGGGGAAGCAATTTCCCATAGGAGGTCGAAATAGGGGTAAACTTTCTTTCCTTTTTTCGTGGTTGTCGGACCACCGTCTACGCAGTGGAGGAAGGAGTAGCGAAATTGATTGCATGCACAACCTCCTCCTTCTTTTTGCTAAAGGGATTTTTGAATGAAACGTTGGAGAAGGAAGATCGCGCTATCTTCCCGCTTCTTAGCCCTTGCTCCACCCTTTCCCTGATGGTGACCATGTCTGGGAAGAGGTTGGACATGCTTGCTATCGTCTTGTCATAATAAGGCCCTGTCAGTGAATCAATTAACATGGCCACCATCTCTCTCCACCGCTGGGCATATGCCTTGAAGAAGTCGTCATTCCTTTTGCTCAAAGTTCTAAGATCTGACCTATCTGGGGTCAGATCAATATTGTATTGGTAACGAAGGAGAAAGGCATCTGCCAGCTGCTTCCAATTTTGGACCTGCCATTTCTCCAGCTGCATGTACCAGTTGAGAGCTGAGTCATCCAGGCTCTCCTGGAAGCAGTGGATCTGGAGTTTCTCATTCTCATCATGTGCAGCCATCTTACGATAGTACATCGTAAGATGATTTTTGGAGCAAGTCAGCCTTGCATACTTGGGGAAGTCTGGGACCTTGAATTTTAGAAGAAACTGGATGTTCTTGACAAGACACATGTCAGCTGCCTCCTTAACATCAAAATTGTGCCTTTCAACTGCCTTCAGCCTTTCCTCCAAGGCAAATATCTGTTATTTGGACACCTCGGGGGTGTGGATGTGCATTGCCCTTGCGTCAGACTGCACGGGGGCTTTTTGTTCGTAAAAGAACTCTTCTTCTTCCTCCTCCTCATGGCGAGAGGCGCAATCGCCATGAGTTTCCCCTTTATTGAGGTTTTGTTGGCGTATGACCTCCATCATTTGCACCATTTTCTCTTTCAGGGCGCTAACCTCAGCAGTGAGTTTGCGGTTTTGTTCCTCCAGATGCTCCATTGCCTTAGCCTTCTGCGCACAGGTTCGGATTATGCGAAGACCAGCCACTTTCTAAGATGCCGAAATGAATTTTATTAATGGAGATGAATGATAGGTGTGGGATTAGTATCTTCTAAGACAATGACTTAGGTATCATCCTTAAAGCTTACGCTTTGCGGAGTGCCATACCCACTTTAGTGTAATGGTTCATTCCCTATCATGGATTTGACAAGTATAACGAAGGTCACCATACACCTTAGCACACTTGTCCCTTCCTTGTGGATGGTTACAGATGTGGTCGAGACCTCTTTCATCTTTGTTTTAGAGATATCTAATGCCCCCTAGCATGAATGCATTTATGTATGATGCGTATGCTTTCTTTCCTTGTGCACTTATTTTCTCTCCAGGTTTTTCCACTTATGATGTAATATGAATGATTTGACTTTTCCAAAATCATTTTATTAAAAAAAAATTGTTTTTTTATTCGTTTTGTGACTCCTTTATCTCTTTTGTAGGTCAACGTGGCTACTTAGCTTACAAAGAACCTGAAACCAGGCTAGCTAAAATGAAGATTGTCCGAGATAAAAGTGGTTTATTACAAAAGAATTGTTTTAGCATCCCTTATCTCTTTTGTCGAACTGCGTGGCTACTTAGCTTACAAAGAACCTGAAACCAAGCTAGCTAAAATGCAGACTGTCCGAGATAAGGGTGTTTATTGTGAAAAGATTTTTGAGAGATTTTTTTTATTTTGTTATTTTTCTGTTGTATGACTATGCTATGCAACAAACAAATGTAACAAACAAATGCAACAAACAAATGTACACACAATTCACTCATCCGTGAACAGTGAGATGACATTTTTATCACGAGGTAGGGGTATCTTGCAGAAAAGTGCGTATTCAAGGTAGTTCTAAATATCCTCACCAAGGCCAGGCCCCCAAGGTGCCCCCATTATAGGGTCCCCACTCTCTCAACCTTCAGACCATGCATGGCACTAGGGTCTTTCCAGTCTTTATGCCAAAAGAGGAATGTTATCACCTTGAGTGGTGGTTTCCGACCATACCGGTGGGCTCATGGCCCTCACTACGACAAATCGTACAATGTCACCCACTCCCTAAGATTATCCCACTTGCCCCTGGGTGTAGGGGGAACTGTTGTGTGCAAGGGTTTGTGTACAGTTGTTATTTCAAACAATTGCATAAAGTAAACATACAACAGTTATTAAAGCCAAGCAATAAATCATGTTATAAAAGCAAGAAAGGGTAAAAGCGTAATTTCAAGTTTTATTTCTCAAACTAGTTCATCACTAAATGGGATCAACTCTCAAGCTTCCCCAATGGAGTCGCCATCTGTCGCTGTAGACCCCTAATTTTGCCCGGCCTCTCAAAATAAAAGCTAGAGGAACTTCGCCCGAAGATGGAGTTCATCCGGCTTCCCAAAACGAGAAGGACCTCCCACAACAAAAGACGGAGTTCACTCAATAAAGGCCAAAAGAGACTTCCTACACAAAGACAAAGCTCGCCCGGCATCTTAATGAAGGCCAAGAAGACTTCCTATATGAAGATAAAGCTTCAACGGACACACATCGGCATCAATCTATGTCCGAAAAAGGAAAGGAAAGCTTCCCGGGGTCCCAGAACGCGAAGACTCGGACAAAACAGCCGAGACCACCATCCCGAGGTTGGGACGGCCGTCCCAACTGCAATTAAGTAGTTGGGACGCGCGTCCCGAATGTGGGACGGCCGTCCCAAACCCCAGGGGGTCTCAGCCTTCGTTAAATTGCACTTGGGACGGCCGTCCCAACCCAGACTGGCCGTCCCAGATTGGCACAACGTGAAAAACGCGTTTGGGACGGCCGTCCCAACCCAGACGGCCGTCCCAAAGTCCCGGGCAGCGAAAAATGCTATAAATAGGAGCCTCATTTGTCTCATTTCACACACCTCGGACACCGGAGAATTCCTGGACTTGTCTTCTTCTCTCCCTCTCTCGAATGATCTTTCCGATTTCCTTTAATAGGTAACAATCGGTTAAGGAATTTGTATTCCGGCATTCGATTCTTCTAGAAATTTTAGTCGAGTCGAGTCTGTAATCGAGAGGAGAGTTGCTGTAGAGCGAAGGACTGCCGAAACGCGTCCTCTTTGTAAAAGACTTATAATATAAAGCTTGCTATGGAGGTTTTTTCTCAATTCTCTTCTTCTTTACTGCTTTATTTACTTCTGTATGCAATGTAGATAAATCATGTAGATAGCCATATTTATTAAATAAATAAAATAAGGGTAAATGCGTAATTTCTCATAATTTGGACTTAAATGAATTAATCCGTCATAGGGAACCCGAAAGGGGCGTTGTGGGGTGCTAATACCTTCCCCACACGTAACTAACTCCCTTACCCGACTCTGGTTATAATGGCCAAGTTGGTTTTTATTAAAATCAATGCCTTTTTCTCCTTTTCCAATGTTTATGGTCAAAACATTGGTGGCGACTCCAAAAGAACCCTTTTCGAAAACCTTGCTTCTATTAGAGGATAGTTCAGTGTTGAGCACCTCGGAAGCAATGAACACAATTTTAACAAAAAACGCGAGTCTCAGTCATCTTTTCGCGACCGCTCGCAGAACGTTCGAGACGTCCCCGGGACGTCGGAACGGATGGCGGCGACAGATGGCGACTCCACTGGGGAAGTCCGAGAGTTGATCCCATTTAGTGACGGATAAAATCAAACTAAGCAAAGATTTGAAATTACGCCTTTACCCTTCTGTATGTTTTTATTGTATGGCTTTAAATAACTGTTGTATGATTATTTTTGCAATTGTTTGAAATATAAATTGCACACAAAAACCTTTGCACACAACAGTCCCTCTATACCCGGGGGCAAGAGTGAATACCTATAGGGAGTGGGTGGCAGATACGATCGGTTAGTTGGCACACGGGGCTACTACCGTTGTCAGAAAACCACCAACTCAAGGTGATAACTCTCTTCTTTTGGTCTAAGGATGTCGACACGGAGTTCCGTGCATGACCCGAAGATTGAGAGTTGAGAGGTCCCTATAATGGGGGCACCTTGGGGACCTTTGCCCTGGTGAGAACAGTTAGAACCACCTAAACCAAGCACATTTCTGCAGGAAAATCCCACCTCGTGATTAAATAAGCGTGGCTCTGCTCGGGGATGTACGAATTGTGTGTGCATTTGTTTGCTGCATTTGTATTGATGCATTAGCATAGGGTAATCATACAACAAACAAAAAAATGAAAAAACCCTAAAAATCACAAAAAGTGAAAAGATAAAAGGCCTTTATCTCGGACAGTCTTCAGTTAAGCTAGCCTGGTTTCAGGTTCTTTGTAAGCTAAGTAGCCACGTTGACCGACAGAAGAGATAAAGGGTCATAAAAAATATAAAAACAGATTAAAGTCATAAAAATACCTCTGTTACAAAATCAAAATTATTAGCAAAAGTCTTATAATTCATATTACCTTTTCTTCATAAAAATAAAAAAGGGAAAGAAAATAGGACTCTCTTCATTGAAATCCATAAACATTCATATAGATAAGCTTTTCTTTCAAGGAAAACCCGGTATTATCATGCATCATATTAGGAATAAAACATGATAATACTTAGAAAAATAAACACTTGCATACATGCATTTACAAAAACTCATCCTCATATCATGCATTTTCAATTTTGCTAGATAATGGAGGGATCCGGTAATAGACAATTAAAGAAAGTGGAGATCCTTCTATGCCGTGTAGAGAAGTTAAGGCATTTGTGTACATATATGCCGTCGGAGGTCTATGCTAGCTTTGAGAAGTCCTATGGAAGAATTCTTGACCTCCTAAAGATCAGCATTGATCCAATATTTGTTAGAGCATTAGTCCACTTCTGGAGTCCCGATTTACACTGCTTCGAGTTCCCGCAGTTTGACTTGGTACCAACCTTAGAAGAATATGAACTCATGGTCAGATGGCCTCAGTCAGTTGGGGTCTACGTTTGCTCAGGAGTATATACGACCATGAGTAAGGTTGCTACTATTATACGACTGCCTCCTCATCAATCCACCCTAGAGGGAAAAGGGAATATCAGAGGTTGGAAAATGGCTATAATAGAAGACCACTTAGTCTCTTTAGCTGAAAAGAAGGACTGGCCTACATTCAACAAGACTCTAGCATTAGCAATGTTCGGAATCATATTATTCCCATTCCATGTGAACATCGTGGATCATGCTGCAATGGACGCATTCTTTGCCTAGGATGTGTATTCAAAGAGTCCTATACCTGCAATCCTTGCTGACACCCTGCTTTCCGTAGATTTTTGCCGACAGAAACAGGGGAAAACACTTAGATGCTACACTTCACTACTATACGTGTGGGGTATTACTCATTTCTACGCCTCAAGCCATATGGGCGTATTTCCCGATCCTTTAAGGAGTTTTTCAAAAATCCCTCTTCAAGCATCGTCAAGTGCTAGAATGGAAAACCGAGTTGGAAAGCTGGAACATAGAACACATATCCCGGGTATGCCCTTGGTTCCGACCCAGTTATATTCTCATACGATGTGGAGATTACCTGAGCATACCATTACTAGGCCTCAGGGGTTGTATAGCCTACTCTCCTAAGATGGCTATGAGACAACTTATGAGAACCCAGACCGCACCAACTCAAGAAGAGCTCAGAGGGCTGAGTCTATGTCATTATTCCCATAACTTTAAAGAAGTACCCGCTGTCCAGAAAGCATGGGAAAGACCAGTCTACATGGGAGATAAAGAACTCGGAAAGGTTCAGGTTTCTACGTCCCATGAATATGAAGAATGGAGAAAAAATAGAAGGATACCCCAACCATCTGATGCATTCACTACAACTTTAGTCAGTGAAGAGCTACAATTGCAGGTCAATGCCTTAAACAAAAGGGTTGAAGTCATGGAAGCTCAGCTGAGAGCCTTCAAAGAAAAAGATCAAGAGTCAACCCTTATAATAGATGGCCTAAAAAGGCAATGTAAAAAGAAGGACCACGAAATAGAGCGTCTTAAGAATGATTGTGCTGATTATCAGGAAGAGACTAAGCAAGCATTAAAGATTCCAAGACTTGAGCAAGATAGTCTGTTCCGGGACTTGAATGACGAAATAGCACATCTCGAAAACACGCTTGCAGAACAGGCAAGAACGATCAAGTTAATACAAGATGACCTAGCAAATACTCGGTCAGAAGCACAAAAATGGTGGGAAACCACTGAGAAATACAGAATAGACCTAGAGGAGCTACATGAAAAAGAAAAAGATGGATTAGCTCAATACGGTCAATTACTTCGTGAAAAGGACCGACTAATAGAGAGGTCTGATCAGCAGCATGCCTTGATCGTTCATCAAGAAGAAAAGATAAAAGAGGCTCATCGATACAATGAAGATATGAGCCAGGCGGTATCTCGAGCAAATCAAGACGCTCGAAATCACGTGATAACAGTCGAAGACGAATTACGAAGAAAGCCTAATTTACCTATAGGATTCTTCAAGCTTTTTCGCTTTTGTCAACACTTGCTTCAAAGCATTGTATAGAAGGATTTACACTTTCTAATAAAAAGGATTTATTTTTCTCTCTTTAAATTGTCTATTGCATTCATAAATTGCATACATTCACATATCCCTCCTCATTTAATAATAAAGATAATAAAAAGAAAGGATTAACTGATGTGCTTTCCACAAATCAGAAAAATGGAAAAGAAGCCTTTCGTCATCAAAATCTCTACGACGGTCGATAAACTCGAAGACAATAACAAACAAGCACCGTTAATCATTCCAAACACTAAAAGGGAAGAAGCAATAACGCCTTTACGCTTATTTGTACCGCGTCCTTTCCCTTATTCATCAAATAAAGCTGTACCCTGGAGATACTCAGAAGAATCGACGGTCAATCAAGATATCTCCAACATAGCCGGTATTGGGGGCATGACAAGAAGCGGAAGAATATACTCCCCCAAGGAATTACAAGAAAATACTTCTAAAGAAAAGGCGAAAAATAAGGCCGAAGAAGAAAAGGAATCCAAGGAGGAGATAGATGAGTTACTCCAATACATAAGACAAAGCGAGTACTCTATCATCGATCAACTCAACCGTACTCCAGCAAAGATAACTTTGTTATCACTCATCATGAGTTCGGAATCGCACCGAAACGCATTGTTAAAGGTTTTGAATGAATCATTTGTTCCACATGCAATATCCCAAGAAAAGTTTGAAGGAATCATTGGTAATATTGCAGCCAATGATCATCTGACCTTCACCAATGAAGAACTCCCTTTAGAAGGGTCCGATCACAACAAGTCCTTGCATATTTCCGTTAAATGCAAGGAATATCTCATTTCCAAAGTTCTTGTGGATAATGGGTCATCCTTAAATGTTATGCCTAAAAGTACACTCGACAAGATAACAATACAAGGAACCCACATGCGACCAAGTAATACAGTTGTTCGAGCCTTTGACGGATCAAGGCGTGAAGTAGTAGGAGAGATTAGTCTACCAATCCAAATCGGACCTACCATTTTCAACATAGACTTCCACGTGATGGATATCACGCTAGCATACAGTTGTCTCCTTGGTAGACCTTGGATTCACAGCGCTAAGGCAATACCTTCAACGCTCCACCAGAAAATCAAGTTTGTGACAAATGATAAACTCGTCACAGTTCAAGCTGAAGAAGACTTTCTGATTAGCAAACCGACTGTTCAACCATATGTGGATGCGGCTGAAGAGGCTCTTGAAACATCTTTTCAAGCACTCGAAATTGCCAATATCGAAAGACTCCCTAATAACATGAAGGTGGCCCATATGATGAAAAGATATGGATATCGCCCAGGACAGGGGCTCGGAAAGAACGCTCAAGGCATAAGAGATCCACCAAATTTCAAGGACAATCCGCTAAAGTATGGATTAGGGTATAACCCTACGAAAGATCAAACCATACGAAGAACAGGGAAGTCTTACCCCTCGAAGATGGTATTCCGAAAAGGAGGGGTATTAGCGCAAAGGGTAGCGTTAGTCATTAGGTGTCCTTCTTCCGATTCTAAGGGATGTAAATCTAGTGACTATTAGAGATCACTCCTCGGGGTTTGCCCGTCCCCCGAGCATCTTTAGGGCACATATTTCCCTGAAATTACAAAAGAATGCTATTCTTACTATCTGCTTCTTTTCTTGCTAAATGTATCTATACCCCATTTTAATAAACAAAGTTTAGATAAATGTTTTGTTCCAAATGCGTCCAAATAAGTAAAGCGCCGCAAAGCAAAGTCAAAATAAATTGATTAACTAGAAACACAAATAAAATTTATCTTAATAAAATCAAGTTTCGACAAACGTTGTGCAAAAAATATATACGCATACAAAAAAAAGAAAGCCCGTCGAGGTCAAAGACCGAGACAAGAAAATAAAAGGGCAAAATACCCGGCAGGAAACCCACAAAGGGGGCTGCGCAAAAGTTAGGGTAAACCCGGCAGGAGACCTGAACAATAACAAAGGGTAGCCTGGGCAAAAGTTAGGGTTATTAAAAGTCCGCTAGGTATTCCTTAAAAATAAATACAAAAAAGGGGAAACCTAGACAAAAGTTAGGACATAAGCACAGCATCCTAGACTGAAAACCCGAAAGGGCGGCCTAGGGAAGTTAATCAATCGCAAAAAAGCGCTATATAACAATAAGCAACGACGCCACGTTATAAGAGCAAAACGTTTTGTCTAAACTAGCCTAAACACCAACCAACCTGGGCTAGCCATTCTTACAAAGACCTTTCATACAAAAATATCCCTCTAAAACACAAGCCTTTGATACAAATTCTTTTCTTTCTCTTCTCTTGACCATTTTCACTATAAAGCATTCAAGTAATAAAGGGGAATGTGGTAACATAGTGATCAATAGGAAGGTTGAAGTCCCTAAGGAAAAGAAGAAAGGCATTGATATGGCAGTTACCCTACAAAACAGAAGATTGCTCTTCGGCCATAGCAAAGAAAATTCCAAGACGGCAAATCAATACAGCTAAGCTTGTTATCCAAGAAACAAGATGACGTTAAGGTACAGCACCAAGAATACGCTCGAAGTTAAAGCACATCAGTTAAAACTTTCAAAATATTAACTGAAATAGATCATAGAATGCATATCATGAAGCATTGCATGCATTAAAGCATAAATGAAGGGAATCCTATCTTCAATTTCATCAAAAAACACGAAATTTAACTCAAAAAATCAAAAAACCAACATAAGAAGTTTGGGACGGCCGTCCCAATACCCAGACGGCCGTCCCAAGTGCCAATTGTCAGTTGGGACGCACGTCCCAGGTGGGGGTTGGCCCATGTGTATTTTGTCCATTTGAGACGGCCGTCCCAACCCAGACGGCCGTCCCAAACCTCCTGATGCGACCTATATATGTGGGGCGCGGGTTTGAGCCTTGGCACTTCATTCCAAGCTTCCTATCTTGTTTTTCCTCCTCCTCCATACATTTTTAGCATTTCTAAAAGAGTAGAGCTCACAATGGAAAACGGAGAAGCCTCGTCCAGAAGAAAACGCACCAGGACTGTTGCTAGAAGAACTCCTGTCACTAGCATGATGATGGCAGAAGCGCATCAACAATGATTGGCAAATATCCAACAATTTGCCTGGTACCCTATGCTGCGGTTAGATTTTGGGATCCTTGCTACATTCGGCTGGGAGCAAGACGTTAGGAAGTTCATCCACAACATAGGATGGGACTTCCTACTCCGCGAGCCGCCCACTCGAATCCATCGCACCGCTGCAATGGAGTTTCTCGCCTCTGTCAACATGATGGAAATGCCATCTACAATTCCTGGAGTGCCACCAACACAAGCTGTCTCCTACTGGATGGATGGAGCCTACCGGACCACGGCCCTGGATGACTTCAACGTCATCATGGGATTCTGCCAACGAGCCGATACAAGAACACCGGAATACCGGTCCGCATATCTGGAGAAACCTACCGTTCTCACCACCACCAGTATGTGGAAGGAGATTACTGGAGCTATCAATCTCCCATCTAATCTGAAGGGTGCCGCCTTCAATCCCCCTCTTCGCATATGTCACAAGTTGCTTGCTGGGACCATTCACAGCAGGAAGGAAAGCCAGGGAAAGGTCACGCTGGCTGATCTTTTTATAGTCTATTGCATGCATCAGGGACACCGATGCAACCCGGGATACGCATTCCTGAAGGCCGTAAAGGAATGCGGTACTCGGGGACCAGCGGGAGCAATCATGGTGGCTCCCTTCCTTACCCCTCTAGCTGAATATTGGGGATGCACGGACGGAGAAGATATCCCAGCTGTACTTCAACCAGAGCCTATCAACGGAGGAGTGCTGACGCACATGAATATCCTCAGCAGAGAAGGATCAGGTTTCATCTTGAACCCTATCATCTCGATTTCATGGGATATGCGCGACTTCGGTATGCCGCAAGACATCCCCACTACTTCGAGTCCCGACAGGCAATCACACGATCCGAACTTCTCCGGCTTGTACCGACGCTTAGATGAGGAGCACGCCTATATGGAAGGAGAGTTCCGGCTTATACGCCAGCAGTTTGGCCAGCTGACCGTCGAGCAAGACAGGACGGATCGACGAGATAGAGAGCCTGGTCCGGACTCGGGCAAGATTCCAGCGCGCCTACTCCGCCGCTTCCTTCGCCCGCACCATCTCGCCCACTCCGGCCCGTAGGCGGATGATCAAGAAGACTTAGTTTAGATAGTTTTCTAGTATCTTGAATATGCTTTGAAATGTATCCAACAAAAAGCAATAACAAATAAAAATCGTTATTTCTGTTTTACACTTCGCATTCAAAAAGCCCATGTGTACAAAATAAAAGGCACACATGATCTATTAAAAAGTCAAATTTCAAACAAAGCTCGCGATAAAAATTAAATCGCGAAAGAAAAAGACGAAATCAAAATCATTTCAGCAACATAAGGAGCTTCAAGGAAAATAGCTCCAACCACCAACCTTCTACACCAACAAGAGGAGGTACCTCAATAGGAAAAAGCCAATGGAAAAGCTCGATAAATCCCCAAGTGGATCCTTGCCTACTCCAAAGGCAAACACAAATTATTTCATGACTCAGCATCATCACCTGAGTCATCAAACATAAATCATTTAAAGCCGTAATCAACATCCTTCCATCCAAGAAAAAGGAAGTCATCAATGTAGAAAAGCCAACGGAAAGGCTTAATTATCCCCAAATGGATCCTTGCCTACTCCAGAGGCAAAACAAAAAGATTACCTCACGACTCAGCTTCGTCGCCACATGAGTCATCAAGCACACTCATGCAAGAGTCTCCGTTTCATCCCCCAATGGAGAACAAGGACTACATAAGATTCCATCAAAGAAAAATGGAGTCAAAATCCCCCACATCACTAGGGGGCAACAAAAAGAAAAAATCTTTCCACGACGGAGGCCACTACAGAAAGGCCACATGAAAATCCCCAAAAAGAACGCGTCAAGAAAGTTCTACAAAAAGACAAAAAGAGGAAAAAAAAAATTTTCATCTTCCCGTTCAAATAAAAGCTTCGCAAAGCCAGGAGCCAAGACTCCATCATCAAAATCGGATCCCCAGGGAGCCAACAAATTCCCCAGGGCCACTAAAAAGGAAAGAGAAGAAAAGAAAACCTCTTCATCCCCAGCAGATAATAAAAGGTCTGCGTGTACAAAAGGAAAAAGGTACACGCATTTAAAATCAAAAATCCAAAATCGCGAAAAAAAACATAATCGCGAGAAAAAAGCAAAAAACCCATTCCCAACGGAATAAGAGCTTAAGCAAAAACCAGCTCAAACAACAGCAGCCAAATAAGGAGTCGAAAAAAACTCCATTTCTCCATAGAAGGACAATTCAAGATAGATCTCCGGGATGAAATTAATTCCCCCAGTAGATCGCAAAACAAGAAAATTTTTCCCCAGTAAGCCTATCAGCAAGGGCAAATTACAAATTCATATCCTCAGGGAGTTAACCTTTCGGAACACCCAATATGAATATCCCCAGCGAAGTGCAAAATCTTCACTCCCAAGAATGCCTATGCTTACTCGAAGACAAGCAGAAAGCCAATATCCCCAAGAAATGGGAAATTAACCTATAAGAGGTAATACAAGCACAAAGCTTTCAAAA
The DNA here is from genome assembly GCA_963425845.1 of Sphenostylis stenocarpa. NCBI lineage: Eukaryota > Viridiplantae > Streptophyta > Magnoliopsida > Fabales > Fabaceae > Sphenostylis > Sphenostylis stenocarpa. The sequence goes on from OY731406.1 coordinate 52,231,102, forward strand.
GCATCCACCTACTCAGAGGTATTATAAAAAACAAATATCCTCAAGTAGAACATCAGCCTATTCAGAGGCGAAAAACAAAACCTTCGCCACTATTGAAGCACCCGCCTAATCAAGAGGCACAATAAAAAATCAACGAATCCCCGGTAGATTCCCGCCTAATCAAGAGGCACAACAAAATCCCCAAGTGGATCTTCACCTAATCAAGAGGCACAATCAAGAAGAGAATTCAAAAATCTCCAGAGGATTCCTGCCTGAAAAGAGGCAATTATCAAGAATCCCCGGCAAAAGCCGGATGGCTAAACAGAAAAAGCCAAAAATCAAGAATCCCCGGCAAAAGCCGGATGGCTAAACAGAAAAAGCCAAAAATCAAGAATCCCCGGCAAAAGCCGGATGGCTAAAAAGAAAAAGCCAAAAATCAAGAATCCCCGGCAAAAGCCGGATGGCTAAAAAGAAAAAAGCCAAAAATCAAAAAATCCCCGGCAAAAGCCGGATGGCTAAACAGAAAAGCCAAAAATCAAGAATCCCCGGTAAAACCGGATGACTAACAGAAAAGTCAAAAAGAAAAAATCAATTACTCCCCAGGGGCGCATGAACAGAAACAATAAGTCGCCAACAATTTCCAAAAACAGATGATCATAGGATTGATTACAAAAAAGTTCATCCTATAAGCCTTGAGAAAAAGGCTTATCATTCATACCGGGTGAGGGTGTGTACTCACCTAAACCTTGTGAAAAAGGTTTATCATCCACACCGGGTGGGGGTGTGTACTCACCTAAACCTTGTGAAAAAGGTTTATCATTCACACCGGGTGGGGGTGTGTACTCACCTAAGCTTTGTGAAAAAGGCTTATCATTCACACCGGGTGGGGGTGTGTACTCACCTAAACCTTGTGAAAAAGGTTTATCATTCACACCGGGTGGGGGTGTGTACTCACCTAAACCTTGTGAAAAAGGTTTATCATTCACACCGGGTGGGGGTGTGTACTCACCTAAACCTTGTGAAAAAGGTTTATCATTCACACCGGGTGGGGGTGTGTACTCACCTAAGCTTTGTGAAAAAGGCTTATCATTCACACCGGGTGGGGGTGTGTACTCACCTAAACCTTGTGAAAAAGGTTTATCATTCACACCGGGTGGGGGTGTATACTCACCTAAGCCTTGCAAAAAAGGCTTATCATTCACACCGGGTGGGGGTGTATACTCACCTAAGCCTTGCAAAAAAGGCTTATCATTCACACCGGGTGGGGGTGTATACTCACCTAAGCTTTGTAAAAAAGGCTTATCATTCACACCGGGTGGGGGTACATACTCACCTAAGCCTTGCAGAATGAGGCTTATCATTCATACCGGATGAGGGTAAGTACTCATCAAAATTTAGCAGAATGCATTAGGTGGAGTAAAAATACTCACCTAAGCATTTCAAAAATGGGTTGCTAAGACTGTACTTCTATTAGAGGATAGTTCAGTGTTGAGCGCCTCGGAAGTAAGTACCCACAAAAGTTTAGCAAAATGCTAACTCATACCAGGTGAGGGTAGGTACTCACCAAAACCTTGCAGAACAAGGTTCATACCTAGTGGGGGTAGATACTCACAAAAGTCTAGTAAAATACAGACTTATACCGGGTGAGGGTAAGTACTCACCAAAGTCTTAGAAAAAGAAGGCTCAAACCAGATAGGGGTTAGTACCTATCAAAATATTTATCATCCGGAGGATCAGCAAGGAGCAGCATCCGAAGGACAGCCGGGCAAAAGGGTTAACTCCTTCCCCTACCAACTAATTTTGGTGGCATGTTAAAAACCAACGAATTAGTTAGGCAGGTGAAGGGGAGGCAGCTGTAGACCCCTAATTTTGCCCGGCCTCTCAAAATAAAAGCAAGAGGAACTTCGCCCGAAGATGGAGTTCATTCGGCTTCCCAAAACGAGAAGGACCTCCCACAACAAAAGACGGAGTTCACTCAATAAAGGCCAAAAGAGACTTCCTACACAAAGACAAAGCTCGCCCGGCATCTTAATGAAGGCCAAGAAGACTTCCTATATGAAGATAAAGCTTCAATGGACACACATCGGCATCAATCTATGTCCGAAAAAGGAAAGGAAAGCTTCCCGGGGTCCCAGAACGCGAAGACTGGACAAAACAGGCCGAGACCACCATCCCGGGGTTGGGACGGCCGTCCCAACCGCAATTAAGCGGTTGGGACGCGCGTCCGAATGTGGGACGGCCGTCCCAAACCCCGGGGGTCTCGGCCTTCGTTAAATTGCATTTGGGACGGCCATCCCAACCCGGATCGGCCGTCCCAGATTGGCACAACGTGAAAACGCGTTTGGGACGGCCGTCCCAACCCGCACGGCCGTCCCAAAGTCCCGAGCAGCGAAAAATGCTATAAATAGGAGCCTCATTTGTCTCATTTCACACACCTCGGACACCGGAGAATTCCTGGACTTGTCTTCTTCTCTCCCTCTCTCGAATGATCTTTCCGATTTCCTTTAATAGGTAACAATCGGTTAAGGAATTTGTATTCCGGCATTCGATTCTTCTAGAAATTTTAGTCGAGTCGAGTCTCGTAATCGAGAGGAGAGTTCGTTGTAGAGCGAAGGACTGCCGAAACGCGTCCTCTTTGTAAAAGACTTATAATATAAAGCTTGCTACGGAGGTTTTTTCTCAATTCTCTTCTTCTTTACTACTTTATTTACTTCTGTATGCAATGTAGATAAATCATGTAGATAGCCATATTTATTAAATAAATAAAATAAGGGTAAATGCGTAATTTCTCATAATCTGGACTTAAATGAATTAATCCGTCATAGGGAACCCGAAAGGGGCGTTGTGGGGTGCTAATACCTTCCCCACACGTAACTAACTCCCTTACCCGACTCTGGTTATAATGGCCAAGTTGGTTTTTATTAAAATCAATGCCTTTTTCTCCTTTTCCAATGTTTATGGTCAAAACATTGGTGGCGACTCCAAAAGAACCCTTTTCGAAAACCTTGCTTCTATTAGAGGATAGTTCAGTGTTGAGCACCTCGGAAGCAATGAACACAATTTTAACAAAAAACGCGAGTCTCAGTCATCTTTTCGCGACCGCTCGCAGAACGTTCGAGACGTCCCCGGGACGTCGGAACGGACGGCGGCAACAGTCGCTGCTGTCAAAAGAGGTGGTCGGAGTGACACGATGGCTTTGATGACTCGCATTTTTTAAAGAAGTGGTTCAAAGCCTTTAGGTTGTCCGATAACTGGGCTGAACCTAAAGGCAAGGTTTTCGAAAAGGTTCGAGGAGTCACCACCCATATTTCCATATTTTTACCAAAAACATTGGAAAAGGAAAAGAAGGCGATGGTTTTTGAGAAAAACCAACTTTGGTCATTACAACCAGAGTTAGGTAAGGGAGTTAGTTACGTGTGGGGAAGGTATTAACTTCCTCACGATGCCTCTTTCAAGTTCCCTATGATGGACTATTTTTATAAAGAAATAAGAACATTAAAACTACATTTTTACCCTTATTTATTCATTACAAAAATTAAATTATCGACTACATGGCCCTTAATAACTAATGCACAGAGATAGTATCTAATAAAAGCGATAAAATAGAAATAGGGATATGAAAGAACCTTCGAAGCAAGCTTTTTATAAAATATTCTCGAAAAGGGCGCTTTTTGGCAAACCCCACGCTCTACAATGCAACTCACTCTTCTCTCGAAGCACTTTAGAACACTTTCTAAGAACTCTAAGACTCTGGAAATGCTTCAGAGGGGTTCTAGAAGAGTATTTTGAGGAGTATGCAGTTGGAGAAGTTGTAGAAGGTGTTGAAAACGAGGAGAAGGTCCCCCCATTTTATAGAAATTTGCACCTATTAGGTCGGGACCGCCATCTTGCCTGACAAAGTCGGGATCGCCATCTCGACTTTCGGGACCGTCATCTCGCCTTTGGCATGTGGCGAGACGGCGGTCTCACATTTGGCAAGTGATGAGATGGCGGTCTCGACCCTTTGAGTGGAATTTCTTTTTTTTTTGTACAAAAAGTCTTCCTATTCTAGTATGGAGCCTATTGATCAATCCTAGGAACCTTTAAGGCCTTGCCCATCTTCGAACGGAAGTCTTTTGCTCTTTATTTTGAGGTCGGGCAAGATTTGGGGTCTATAGTTGCCTTTTTGGAGTGCTTGATCAAGGGACTCCTCTTTCTTCTTCCTTCTCCGCTACTCATGCACTTCAAGCAACCCGACAAGCTCTTCCACTGAGAGCACCAACAAGTCCTTGGACTCCTCTATTGCACAAACAATATTCTCAAAGTCATTGGTTAACAACCTTAAGATTTTCTCCACCACTCGGCAAGTGGGCAGCGTCTCTCCATTTCTTCCAAGTTGATTCACCACGGTCTCAACACGGGAGACGTACTCGACAACCCCTTCGACCTCTTTCATCCTCATGCTTTCAAGCTCACCTCTGAGAGTTTGAAGCCTGACTTGCTTCACACGATTATCCCCTTTATATGTCTTCTCCAGAATATCTCACGCTTCTTTTGAATATTTAGCATTTGCTATCTTCCCAAAGTCGGACTCATCAACAGCTTGGTACAACATTGTCGCCACCGTCAAAACGAGGCGGTCGGAGCGATGCGATGGTTCTGATTTTCCAATTTTCGCGTTTTTATTGGTGGTTACAACGCCTTTAGGTTGTCCGATAACCGGGCTGAACCTAGAGACGAGGTTTTTGAAAGAGTGTTCTTGGATTGTCCGATAACCGGGCTAACCCAGGAACTAATTTTGAAGGGTTCTTCTGGAGTTGCCACCGATGTTTTTACCGGAAACATCAGAAAAGGAGTGAAAAGGCGTTGGTTTTCGAAAAACCAACTTTGGTCATTAGAACCAGAGTTGGGTAAGGGAGTTAGTTACGTGTAAGGGAAGTGTTAGTTCCCTTACGACGCCCCTTTCGGGTCCCCTATGATAAGCCAGTTATTTAAATAAGTAAACCGGTGAAAATACGCTTTTACCCTTTTATTTGCAGAATTAAAGTTACAACTACATGGCCCTGATATCTATGGCATAATTAAAAATAAAGCAGTAAAAGAGAGAGGGAGAATGTAGAAACCTCTGAGGCAAGCTTTATATTAATTTCTTAAAAACTAGGGTGCTTTTTGGTAGCCCTTCACTCTCTACAGCGCCGGAAACCTCTCAAAAACGCTATAAAAACTCTTAGAAATTCTCAGAAAACTCCGGAAGTGCTTCGGAGGGGTTCTAGAAAGAGAATTTGATGAAGTGACAAGAGAGACAATGGAAGAACTGTGTGAAATGAGAGGAATGGCGCGGCTATTTATAGGGATTCGCGCTTGTCAGGTCGAGACGGTCGTCTCGTCTGACAAGGTCGAGATGATCGTCTCGTCTAACAAGGTCGAGACGGCCGTCTCGCCACTCGAGACGGCCGTCTCACCTTGCAAAAATGGCGAGACGGCTGTCTCGCCATTCGCAAGTGGCGAGACGGTGGTCTCGACTTGCAGAAGTGGCAAGACGGCGGTCCCGAGAAGCGAGACGGCGATCTCGACCCTAAAAGGCGAAAATCCTTATTTACATGCAGAAAATCCCTCTTATCCTAGTATGGGGCCTAATAGTCTCTCCTAATGGTTTCTTAGGCTTCGTCCATCTTCGAATAGAAGGTCTTCTGGTCTTTATTTTGGGGGACCGGGCAAGATTAGGGGTCTACAGCTGCCCCCCCTTTACCTGACCAGTCGATTGTTGGCCTGTTGTGTCAAGAGGATCGATTGGAAGGTAAAGGAGTTGACCCTCTTGCCCGGCTACCCTTCGGATGTCCCGTCTTGCGACGGTTGATCTTCTGGGGAAAATTTGTGTTGTGCACCTCCAGGATACTCCTTCTGACGATAGCCGATCCCTTTGGTTGACACATGGTAGAACCTTAGGATACTCCTTCTGACGGTAGCCGATCCTTTGGTTGATGGGTATAAACCCCTCATCAGGTTGTGCGTCGGACTTGATGAGTATGAACCCCCCATCAGGCTGGTGGTTACGACTTACTGATCCGGCTCGAGCGTAGATCAGGCGCACTGCATGCGTAGGTTGATAGGTATGAACCCCCTATCAGGCTGGTACAGTCCACTGCGTTGGACTAGTGGTGGTGGCGGCTTACTGCTCGGGTGGCTCATGCGCCGACTCAATGGGGAGTGTCGTCGCCGTCAAAAAGAGAGGCGGTCGGAGTGACGCGATGGTTTCGACCCTTTTGATTTTCGCATTTTTTTATGGGTGGTTACAACGCCTTTAGGTTATCCGATAACCGGGCTAACCTAGGGGCGAGGTTTTCGAAAGGTCGTCCTTGGGTTGTCCGATAACCGGGCTAACCCAAGGACTAATTTTGAGGGGTTCTGTGGAGTCGCCACCGATGTTTTTACCAGAAACATCGGAAAAGGGTTTTTAAAAAGGCGTTGGTTTTCGAAAACCAACTTTGGTCATTAGAACCAGAGTTGGGTAAGGGAGTTAGTTACGTGCAAAGGAAGTATTAGTTCCTTTACTACGCCCCTTTCGGGTTCCCTATGATAAGCCGGCTATTTTGTTAATAAATAAACTGGAAAAATACGCTTTTGCCCTTTTTATTTTGCGGAATTTTAAAATTATGACTACATGGCCCTAATCTATTGCATAATTTAAAATTAAAGCAGTAAAAATAGAGAGGGAGAATTTAAACCTTCAAAGCAAGCTTTTATTTTATTTCTTTAAAAGAAATGGGTGCTTTTTGGCAGCCCTTTACTCTACACGACGCTGGAAACTCTTCTAGACGCCAAAAACCGCTCACAAAAGCACTCAGAAGCTCCAGAAATGCGTCGGAGGGATTCTAGAGAGAAGTTTTAGAGAGAAGGGAGAGCAAAAGTTGTGTGGTGTGTGGAAATGAGTGGGGGGGGAGGCCCCTATTTATAGGTTTTCGCGTCTGGCAGTGGCGAGACCGCCGTTCTCGTCTAACAGAGTCGAGACCGCCGTCTCGCCCAACGAGACCGCCGTCTCGTCATGCCAAAGTGGCGAGACCGCCGTCTCGTCAAACGAGACCGTCGTCTCGTCATTCGCAGGTGGCGAGACCGCCGTCTCGTTTGGTGAGACGGCGGTCTCGCCATTTGTTAGAAAAGTAGTTTTAGATCAAGAGGGGGGGTGAATTGATCTTTTGAAAGTTTTTCGCAAATCTCAGATTATCTAATTCGAAAATTAAGATTACTTATCAATTCACAAATCACAAAGCAATCAAACGGTTTAAGTGCGAGCGTGAAATTAAAGAGAGAAAGGTTAGGAAAGATTTCACCGGTAATTTTATCTTGGTTCACCCACAACCGAGGCTACGTCCGAGTCTCCGACCAAATTCAGTGGGTTCCACTAGAATAGATGTTTCTGAGACTCACACTCTTACACCTATTCTAACTCTCCACCAAGAACCAAATTCCAGCTCTTGGAAACCTCTGCAACCAAATTCCGGCCAGCGAGAGAAACCGAGTGCCCAAATTCCGGGCACCACACGGTACAAGAACCAAATTCCAGTTCCCGCACTTAACCTCTCCCACCAAGAACCAAATTCCAGCTCTTGATAACCTCTACAACCAAATTCCGGTTGCGAGAGAAACCGGTGCCCAAATTCCAGGCACCAAACGAGTACAAGAACCAAATTCCAGTTCTCGTACTCAACCACCAAGAACCAAATTCCAGTTCTTGGAAACTTCTACAACCACCTACCAGTACGAGAAAAAACTTGTACCCAAATTCCAGGTACAACACAATACAAAGTAATGAAAAAGAATTTACAAAGAAGAGACTTAGAAAGCTCAAACCGGATTACACCAATCCACGAGTAAGTTTCTTCTTCAAGGATGCAAAGTGCCTCAAGAAAGATTTCAAAAGAAGTTCACAAAAACAGTTGTGTATCTTTCTTGAAAAATGCTAATAGTTGTTTGTATTGATTGCTTGAATTGTGTAAAAACTGATATTCAATCTCTGTTTAAAAGTTTCAAGCAATTCTGTTTATAAAAGAGTATTTTCAAATCTGCTGCATTAATTAATCTGTTGAAAATTTGTTTTAATCTGTTGAAATAGTCGTTACAATCTGTTAAAAGTCCTTTCAACCCATTAATGCATTCTTGATCTTTAACAGAAAATGTTTTAGTTGATACGACCACGTTTTTATCAGTTAAAACGTTTTACAAACATTTTCTAAGTATAAAACAATCGATTGAATCGCGTATTAATCGATTGATTTGTTTAAAAACCTTCTTATAAAACTTTCCAAGTTATTTTAGCTGATATAAAGTCGTTTTAATCGATTGAAAATCTGCACATATATTTTCAAGTCATTTTAATCGATTGAAAGTTAGTTTTAATCGATTGAAAAGATTTTCTAAGTTATTTTAATCGGTTGAAACGCGTTTTAATCGATTGAAACTCTGTACAAAGATTTTCCAAGTCATTTTAATCGATTGAAATTCGTTTTAATCGATTGAAATAAGTCGATCGGTCATAATTCAATTCGATCGATCATAACCAACTTCGATCGGTCATAATCTCATTCGATCGATCATCCTGACATCAAAGTGATTTTAATCGATTGAAGCGTGTTTTAATCGATTAAAATAATTCTGATCGCTCATATTTAAGATCTGATCGATTATATTGCATTCGACCTATTATATTCGAATTCTAATCGGTCATAAAGGGTTTTTAATCGATTAAAAGGTTTTTGTATCAATTAAAATGCTTGTGAAAACACTTCTATAAACATTCTAAGTGTTTTAAACGTTTCTTTAAAAAACTATATCAGTTAAAACCATTGTTAAGAAGGTTCTTTGGCAAAATGCTTTTGTTTGATTTGTTTAAAACTATTTTTGAGGCATTTTGCAAATTGAGTGAAGAAGCTTTATGCGAGTGGAAAAGGTAAAGTGGTTTTACCTAAGCTTTACGTTTAGACACACTAAGTCTTCGACTCCTTTGTTCGAGTGACTTGTTTGACAATTTGCAGAGTTGACCCTTGACTTTATTTTTGACTTCATCAAATCAATGAGATCTTTGCTAGGATCACTTTCGGTCTCCCCTATTTGATGAAGACAAACACCATTTTGAAAAAACAATCTCTGCAAAATAAGTCACTTGATAATGCGGTTAGGTGAGAAATATAAGAATGTAATAAAGTTTTGTTTCTCCCCTAAAACTTATTTCTCCCCTAAAATGTTGCTCTTAAATTTATCTTAAAGTGATGCAACTATTTCTCCCCCTTTTGACTTCATCAAAAATAGGGAATAGAAGAGAAAAAAATGTAAGGTTTCGAAAATATGCTCAAGTTTTTGAAAAATACAAAGTGAATCAATATTTCACTCATGAAAAGAATCAATTAAAGTTGATTCAAACTTATCTCCATTAACACGTTTGTAATGAATACAATTAACACGTGTAAAGATAAGGGAATCACGCTTTAGTAGCATGTTTACGAAACATGACCATTAACTAAAGCCTTTAATCTTTCTTCCAGAATAAAAATCGATTAAAAGCAGAGCATAATCGGTTAAAATATTCTTGGTAAATGATTTTAATCGATTGAAAGAAAAGTTTAATCGATTAAAACATTTAAGATTTTGAAAAGATGAAACTTTAGTAAAAATAATCGATTATTTCGATTTTGAATCGATTAAAACATGTTGAATAAGTTCATTTAATCGATTAACAAGATGTTGTATTGATTAAAACAATCAGTTTTGAAAATGAAGTAATGTTTAATGCATATTTTGTAAAGCTGATCATTTAGAAGGATGTTTTAACAATACTAACAGACATATTGATTAAATCTTAGCTAATAGATCCATCAGAATAAAATCTTATTTAGCTAAAGCTCTCGGGGATCTATTTAAATTCTATTTACGCTGATCTGATCTAGATTAGATCCTAAACCATATTTAACCAAAGGTTAAGGCAAATGTTCCTGGTATAACATCGGTTAATATCACAGTCCATGCAAACAATATAAAGATAGAAATAAGCGAGAAGATAAAGATGATGAGGGGAACTAGTCATCCCAATTTCCCTGATTGAGCTGCTTATCCACCGGCTTGGTGATCATTCATTTGATTCCCACCAATATCAAAAGATAATAGGCTTTCCTTTTTGCTTGGAACCAATTTTGCTCTATCAACTATTTGAGTCAACAAGCTGCTGTCACTCCTGTATCGGCAACGAGACACGGAAACTTTTCACGAAAAGAAATCTTTTAGCAGTTCTTGTTACTATTGATCGCATTACGAGTCCATGGTTGACACTCAATGGAATTAAATGTTTCTTTAGGAACATCAACTATTACACATCGAGGCGAGAATCATGTACTTGACGGACGTACATTCACTATCAGATTCCACGAGTGCACGATACCATAAATTGCATGAATCACAGATTAATGATGTCTTGAGATAGGAATTTCCTTTCAAAATAGCCAACCCATTTTGAACCCTGCAGTTATCATCATCCAAGCAAATAAGCTGTATTTTTATTAATGTAGTATGATGGGTGTTATTCTCACTTTCAATGAACCGAGTCATCATTATCTTTGAGGAATGAATCATTTTTAACTTTGTTGTTTCCGAGTGGTATCATATGCACAAGTGATTAACAAAAAACTTATTCGGTAGAGTGGGCAATGATTAGTAATGAGGACAGTGTGATGACAAAATTTATCCACATGTCTCGACCATAAAACATACATTCCCTGTACCACGATATTCAATTTTTGAATTGCTTGTTCCAGATTGGTTCCCTTATAGTGTCACCTCGTGACATTGATGATTAAAGCAAATATTCAAAGTTGCACAGTTCAATGAATTTCACCAAGAGTTTTGAACCAATGCATGCTCAAAATTATTTCGAAATATTGCTAGGTGATATCAAGAAATCTAATGTAAACATTTGTTCATTGAACTTCCTAGTAATCAACAATTTATTACCAGAATCAACTATCACTGAAAAAATCTTTGATAAACTATGTTTTCGAGTCCTAACAGTTTGACCTGTTTGTAACTAGTGTCTATAAGAAAAGTTACGAGTCCATTCTTTGATAATTTCTTTGATTTTCGGTGTATTACCATGCAGCATTCCATGTAAAGTATTAAGAGAAATGTAAACATCTACAGACTTGAATCATGTTTATGTTGTTGTCAAAATAAAAGACACTTCCATTCATGAATAACAGTAATAGTTTTCCCACATTATGTCAACTGGTCGAGTTCCCAATTCAAAGATTTGTTCAACCTTCGCTTTCTAATTTAAAAATTTGTGCCATTGAAAGAAAATTGAATATGGATACGTTTCGAAACAGATCTGCTCGAACCAGTCATGATTTTGATCATGTTTACAGCGAGAGAATTGAGAGGAGATTTTGAAAATATGAAAACGAGAAGAAAGATGATAAGTTGAGAAATGATAAGTTCAGAACCTGGTTTGATGAAGAAACGGATTTCAAGTTTTTGAAATTCAAAGAGACATTTAAACACATTATGCAGTTACTGGATTATCATAAAGACCTGGGTTCTTTTAATCGAATTGGCCTATCAAACTTTAATTAGATGTTGTAAATCATGTTTTCAGAACCTAATTAATTGATTAATCAACTCATTATCTATTAATTTGATTCTTGACATTTGGGTTGAAAACATCTACGAGTGAATTAATCGATTGTTTTATGAAAGAATCGATTTGTATGGTACGAGAATGTAATAAAAAAAATATCAACGAGTATTTAAATCGATTAAAACGTAAATGAATCGATTAATTTTGATCCTAAGTGTTTTTAGTTGATATAAATTTATTCTAATCGATTAAAACGACTAAACCAACATTCGAGAACAATTTAATCGATTATTTCGATATTTCAATCGATTAAAATGATACGGTAAGTTATTTCAATCGATTAATATTGGTTTATATCAATTAAAACAATTAATTTAAAAACACGAGAACCTGGTTTCGCAGCTCGATCTTCAAGGGATTCCCGAGACTTGTTCCTGCAAAACAATTAAGTATTTTTCGGGTACCCTTTATAATTATTGGGTCCTGATCATGTTATTTGAAAAGAATTAATCTTTGGAACCCATTTCATTCTCCCTTTAGGAATGGCATACTTTTTGATTACTGCAATTTTTAACGAGTGCCCTTTTTTCATACGAGTAAAAGCATTTAATTACGAGTATGAATTCCTATTTGTTTTTGTTTTTCTGGATCTAGATTTAAATCCTATTCCAGATTTGTCAAAAATTAATTTTTGAGATCCAAGTAATACATCTAGATTAGCTTGCCCCTGAGTGAACTTTGAAACAGTTTGAGATAAGAATTCAATTTTCTTTTGCAATTCAGGACAGTTATTGCATGGTTTATTGCATTCACAATCAGAGTTATTTTCTAATTCTAACTTTTCTTCATCAATTATTTTCTTTTCAAGAATAATGATCTTGTTTTCTAGTAACCTATTCATGCTTTTCAATTTTCTGTTTTCAGTTTCTAATTTCTTTGCTACTTCATGTATTTCAAAGAAAGCATCTTGTAATGAGCTATAGTTTATAGATTCAGAACTTACACTGGTTTTTGATGATTCGAGTTGACCATCAAGCATATTTACGGTGCTTCTTCATAGGTCTTTTCAAGGATCTTCCACATTTGTGCGGCAGTTTGGCAGTGTGCAATCCTCGAAAAGATCATCTCTGTTAAGGGCGGATAAGATGATATTCTTGGCAATACAATCATCTTGGATTCCGTTAGCAATATCAGTTTCTGTTCAATAACATTCCAAGCATTTATACTAACAGATTCAATGAAGATTTTCATCCTTATTTTCCAATATAGGTAATCTGTTCCACTCAACGAGTGGAGGTCTATCAATGCACGCTCCCTCGAGAAAATGCCATGGATCGAAGTAACTTGATTAACTTTCAAGCAGCTCGCTCGATGCCAATTGTTAGAAAAGTAGTTTTAGATCAAGAGGGGGGTGAATTGATCTTTTGAAAGTTTTTCGCAAATCTCAGATTATCTAATTCGAAAATTAAGATTACTTATCAATTCACAAATCACAAAGCAATCAAACGGTTTAAGTGCAGCGCAGAAATTAAAGAGAGAAAGGTTAGGAAAGATTTCACTGGTAATTTTATCTTGGTTCACCCACAACCAGGGCTACGTCCGAGTCTCCGACCAAATTCCAGCTGGGTTCCACTAGAATAGATGTTTTACTGAGACTCACACTCTTACACCTATTCTAACTCTCCACCAAGAACCAAATTCCAGCTCTTGGAAACCTCTGCAACCAAATTCCAGCCGCGAGAGAAACCGAGTGCCCAAATTCCAGGCACCACACGGTACAAGAACCAAATTCCAGTTCTCGCACTTAACCTCTCCCACCAAGAACCAAATTCCAGCTCTTGATAACCTCTACAACCAAATTCGAGTTGCGAGAGAAACCGAGTGCCCAAATTCCAGGCACCAAGCAGTACAAGAACCAAATTCCGAGTTCTGTACTCAACCACCAAGAACCAAATTCCAGTTCTTGGAAACTTCTACAACCACCTACCAGTCTGCAGAAAAAACTTGTACCCAAATTCCAGGTACAACACAATACAAAGTAATGAAAAAGAATTTACAAAGAAGAGACTTAGAAAGCTCAAACCGGATTACACCAATCCACGGTAAGTTTCTTCTTCAAGGATGCAAAGTGCCTCAAGAAAGATTTCAAAAGAAGTTCACAAAAACAGGTTGTGTATCTTTCTTGAAAAATGCTAATAGTTGTTTGTATTGATTGCTTGAATTGTGTAAAAGCTGATATTCAATCTCTGTTTAAAAGTTTCAAGCAATTCTGTTTATAAAAGAGTATTTTCAAATCTGCTTGCATTAATTAATCTGTTGAAAATTTGTTTTAATCTGTTGAAATAGTCGTTACAATCTGTTAAAAGTCCTTTCAACCCATTAATGCATTCTTGATCTTTAACGAGAAAATGTTTTAGTTGATACTGACCACGTTTTTATCAGTTAAAGCGTTTTACAAACATTTTCTAAGTATAAAACAATCGATTGAATCGCGTATTAATCGATTGATTTGTTTAAAAACCTTCTTATAAAACTTTCCAAGTTATTTTAGGCGATATAAAGTCGTTTTAATCGATTGAAAATCTGCACATATATTTTCAAGTCATTTTAATCGATTGAAAGTTAGTTTTAATCGATTGAAAAGATTTTCTAAGTTATTTTAATCGGTTGAAACGCGTTTTAATCGATTGAAACTCTGTACAAAGATTTTCCAAGTCATTTTAATCGATTGAAATTCGTTTTAATCGATTGAAATAAGTCTGATCGGTCATAATTCAATTCTGATCGATCATAACCAACTCTGATCGGTCATAATCTCATTCTGATCGATCATCCTGACATCCAAAGTGATTTTAATCGATTGAAACGTGTTTTAATCGATTAAAATAATTCTGATCGCTCATATTTAAGATCTGATCGATTATATTGCATTCTGACCTATTATATTCGAATTCTAATCGGTCATAAAGGGTTTTTAATCGATTAAAAGGTTTTTGTATCAATTAAAATGCTGTGAAAACACTTCTATAAACATTCTAAGTGTTTTAAACGTTTCTTTAAAAAACTATATCAGTTAAAACCATTGTTAAGAAGGTTCTTTGGCAAAATGCTTTTGTTTGATTTGTTTAAAACTATTTTTGAGGCATTTTGCAAATTGAGTGAAGAAGCTTTATGCAGTGGAAAAGGTAAAGTGGTTTTACCTAAGCTTTCTGTTTAGACACACTAAGTCTTCAGCTCCTTTGTTCTGAGTGACTTGTTTGACAGCTGCAGAGTTGACCCTTGACTTTATTTTTGACTTCATCAAATCAATGAGATCTTTGCTAGGATCACTTTCACCATTTGCTTGAGGCGAGACGACGGTCTCAATTTTGAGACGGCGGTCTCGTCCCAAAAAGGCGAGAAAACTTATTTTTTGTGCAGAAAATCCTTCCTATCCTAGTATGGGGCCTAATAGTCTCTCCTAGTGGCTTGTTAGGCTTCATCCATCTTCGAATAGGAGGTCTTCTTCTCTTTATTTGGAGGTCGGGCAAGATTTGGGGTCTACAGCTGCCCCCCTTTACCCGACCAGTCGACTGCCGGCCTTTTGTGCGAAGGTGACCGACTGGAGGGTAAAGGAGTTGACCCTCTTGCACGGTTGCCCTTCAGATGTTCCGTCTTTGCGACGGATGATCCTCTGGGGGAAATGTTGTGCGCTTCTGGGATGCTCCTTTTGACAGTAGCTGACCCCTTCGGCTGATGAGTATGGACCCCCATATGGTTTGACGAGTATGAACCCTCGCCCGGTAAGCCCCCTTTTGTAAGGCCTGATGAGTACACACCCCCATCTGGTGTTAAGCCTCCGGATGCTCCATCTTGCGGTAGCTGATCCTTTGGCCATGGTGGCGGCTTACTGCTCTAGCTCATGCGCCGATGTGAAACCTTGGGATGCTCCTTTGACGCGGTAGCTGACCCCTTGGCTGACGAGTATGAACCCTCGTCTGGTTTTGGTGCCTCTGGATGCCCCTTCTTGCGGTGGCTGACCCTTTGGCGATGGTGGCGGCTTACTGCTCTAGCTCATGCGCCAACTCCTTGGGGAGTGATTTTTGTGTTGGTAGATGTTCTTGGACCTTTTGAATGGTCATTCGGGTTGTACCAGGGATTTTGCAGGTGCTCATCCAGCTTGCTTGTTTGCTGGGGATTCTTTGTTTTTGGCTCTTTTGTTAGTGATTATCCGACTCTTGCTGGATGGTCGGATGATCCTTGTCCGTTGTTCGACTTTTGCTTTGGTAGTCAAAATTTTGTTGGTGGAGGTGATGGCTTGTCTTAATCCTGCCTTTTTCTCGCGGTTTTATCTCTTTTTTTCTCGCGATTTAGGATTTTGGCTTTTCTTATTGAGCGTATGTTTTTTTCCTCTTTTAAGCCTTTTTTATTACGCTAGCTTTTACAAATGGTGGCAAAGAGATGCATGAAATAAAATTTTATTTATAGGGAAATTTTATTACAACCACTTTTATTTAGGCAAGTACCATCCCTAAGGGCTATCATCTGGAGACGACCCAGGGGCAAATTGCTGGTAGAGGTGGTACCGGAAGTCCGCTTGTTCTCGGACTTCGTCGCGGTACTCCTGCTGGAATTTTGTCCATTCCTGCCGCATCACCTGTTGATGCTGGTACATCTCCTCTTGCCGAGCGTGGTAGGCTTCTTGCCGCACCATCATTTGGTCGAACTGCCAGTGCAGATCGTTCATGTTGCGGTTCATGCCGGCAAAATCGTCCGTGTACGGTGGTGGTTGTTGCTGCTGCTGGAATTCGGGGGGCGTGGGGATATCCTGCATCGCCACCAGCCCCTGGAGATCTAGTGCGAAATCCAGTTTGGGATGGAGGGCCAACTGGGTCCCTCGACGTATCAGCATTCCCATGCTGACCAGGACTGACCCGTTGATGGACTCGGGTCGCAAGTTGGAGGCCAGCTCTTCCCGGCCAGGGCACCCCCATCTTTCTGCCAGGGGAGTGATGAGGGGAGCCACGAGAACGGCCCCCGCTGATCTGTTCCCGAAGTCCTTGAGGGCTCTCACGAAGAAGTAGTCGGGGTTGCAGCGCTGCTTCTGGCTCATGCAATAAAGTACGAAAAGGTCAGGGAGGGAGACCTTGCCCTGACTCTCTTTCCTCCCATGGATGGTTCCTGCCAGCAGCTTGTGGCAGATGCGGAGTGTTGGGGGCAGCGCGGAGCCCCTCATCAGCGTGGGCAGCGTGGTGGCTCCTGTGAGCTCATGCCACATTTCGGCGGCAATGAGGTTGGTGGGCCGAGAGCAGATGGCCTCCCGGTATCCCTGGGTCAGTGTGTCCTCGGGCCGGACGAACCCGATGGCCATGTTGAACTCGTCGAGGGTGGTGGCCTGGTATCTTCCACCCATGAAATAGGTCACCATTTGAGTGGGTTGCAGGCCCGGGACCATGGAGGGGACCTCGGAGTAGGAGACTGAGGCCAAGAATTCCAATACCGCTTGTGGGTACACATGTGTAGGTGGTGGCTGCAGCAGAAAGCCCCACCCGATGCTGTCTATGTGGGTTTGGACGTCGTCCTCCCACCCAAATTCAGCCAGGATGCTGAAGTCCAGTCTGAGCATCGGGTGCCACTGATAAGTCCGGATGTTGTCGAGGCGGACCTGGTGCTGAGGCGACAACTGAGAGGGATCCTGGGGTGGCGATGCCGCAGAACTGTTGGCACCGGTAGTGCTCCTTCTCTTTCTGGAGGCGCTTCTACCAAACATATTGACTAGAGGAGGCTTGGGAGTGCAAATTCTGAGAAATGGAGGTTCTGGAGGCAAGGGAAGTTGTGAGGAACCCCCCAAGTGCGCCCTCTATATATAGCAATTTTTTCCAGTTCGATACCGCCGTCTGGGAGGGCGAGACGGCGGTCTCGAGTCAGCTACAAACCGAGACGGCGGTCTCAATTTTGGCTAAGTCGAGACGGCGGTCTCGTTGGACGAGACGGCGTTCTCGTCTTGCCGACGAACCGAGACGGCGGTCTGGACGACCCAGACGGCGGTCTCGAATTACGAAAGTTTTTTTTTTTTTAAAGAGAAAATAGGACCTGGTTCAAAAACATTTTTATGCATGCAATGTTTTCATGTTTGATGTCCTATAATGCCTATTTTGATTAAGTTTTCAGAAGGATTTAACCAACGTGTCTCGTTGCGCTGAATGCCCTCTGATTTGCTGTGTCTACTTTTGGTTGTACCATGCCGGACTTTTTGTGACCGAAGGATAATTTCTTTCTTTCTTTTCTTTTTCTTTTTGCAGCGCCCTCTTTGTCATGTAGTTCCCCCTTTTCCTTGCTTTAGGGATTTCAATCCTCTTGTTGACTATACGCCTCCATATTCCCAAATTAATTATTAGAATATTGATGTAGGGTCAAGAGAAAAGAAACAAATAGGCCAATTCAATGGTTTGTGTTTTAGAGGGTTAATTTTTATTGATAGAATTTTTGTAAGAATGGTTGGCTAAGGTTAGGCTTAGGTGTTTAAGCTTTTGTCTAAGCAAACAGCTTCCTTTCCTTTTGTATTTGCGCTCTTTGGTTTTATTTCCATTGCTTTTTAATGGCTAACTGATTTTCCTAGAACGCCCTTTGGGTTTTCGAACTAGGATACTGTGTTTTGGCCCTAACTTTTGTCTAGGTTCCCTTTTTTGTAATTTTTGGAGAATCCTAGCGGACCTTATTTGTAACCCTAACTTTTGCCTAGGCTACCCTTTATTGTTGTTCAGGTGTCCTACCGAGTCGACCCTATCTTTTGCGTAGCCCCCTTAGTGGGTTTCCTACTGGGTAATTTGCCCTTTTCTTTGTCCTTTGGCTTCTCTGGGCTTTTCTCTCTTTTTTTGTGGATTTATTATTTTTTTATTTTTGGTCATAGTATTGGCGAAGCATGACTTTTCTTTTTATGGATGAGGTGAAGTCTTATTTTTATGTGCTTCTAATCAACTAGCTTTGATGGCAATAGCAATGGTAAATGTTGATTATTTGAATGCGCTTTTTACTCTTCTTCTTTTGTTTTTTTTTTTACTTAGACAGGGTTATTCATGAGGTCTAGTCAAAAATAGAGAGAAGAGAAGCATATAGTAAGAATTATCCTTCATTAATTAATAAGGGAATATGTGCCCTGAAATGCCCGGGGGTCGGGCTCGCCCCGGGGGATAATCTCTAACAATCATGGGGTTTACATCCCTTAAACGAAGAAAAAGATTTCCTAATGACTAAGGTGGCTCTTGACGCTTGCACCCCTCCACTTCGGAAAATTTGCTTGAGTGTGCGAAGGGGAGACTTCCCTTTTCTTCTTTCCGCTTGGCCCTTGGTGGGGTCGTATCCTAGGCCATACTTGCAAGGATTGTCTTTGAATTCCGGGGGTTCCCTCATGCCTTGGGAAGTCGTTCTATGCTGGCAATTTCGAGCGCCACCAATGTTTTTAACGGAAACATCGGAAAAGGGTTTTTAAAAAGGTGTTGGTTTTCGAAAACCAACTTTGGTCATTAGAACTAGAGTTGGGTAAGGGAGTTAGTTACGTGCAAAGGAAGTATTAGTTCCTTTACTACGCCCCTTTCGGGTTCCCTATGATAAGCCGGCTATTTTGTTAATAAATAAACTGGAAAAATACGCTTTTGCCCTTTTTATTTTGCGGAATTTTAAAATTATGACTACATGGCCCTAATCTATTGCATAATTTAAAATTAAAGCAGTAAAAGTAGAGAGGAAGAATTTAAACCTCCGAAGCAAGCTTTTATTTTATTTCTTTAAAAGAAATGGGTGCTTTTTGGCAGCCCTTCACTCTATACGATGCTGGAAACTCTTCTAGACGCCGAAAACCGCTCACAAAAGCACTCAGAAGCTCCGGAAATGCGTCGGAGGGATTCTAGAGAGAAGTTTTAGAGAGAAGGGAGAGCAAAAGCTGTGTGGTGTGTGGAAATGAGGGGGGGAGGCCCCTATTTATAGGTTTTCGCGCCTGGTAGTGGCGAGACCGCTGTTCTCATCTGACAGGGTCGAGACCGCCGTCTCGTCATTCGCAGGTGGCGAGACCACCATCTCGTTTGGTGAGACGGCGGTCTCGCCATTTGCATGAGGCGAGATGGCGGTCTCGATTTCGAGATGGTGGTCTCGTCCCAAAAAGGCGAGAAAACTTATTTTTTGTGCAGAAAATCCTTCCTATCCTAGTATGGGGCCTAATAGTCTCTCCTAGTGGCTTGTTAGGCTTCATCCATCTTCGAATAGGAGGTCTTCTTCTCTTTATTTGGAGGCCGGGCAAGATTTGGGGTCTACAGGGAGTGATTTCTGTTTTGGTAAATGTTTTTGGACCTTTCTGGTAAAGTCTTCCGGTGTGTCGGGGATTCTTTTTTTTTTTTGCTTTTCCTGATAGCCATCCAGCTTGTTTGCCGGTGATCCTTTTGGCTTTTTCTGGAAAATGACATTCTATGGATGAATCTGAAGTTTTGTCTTTGCAATAGGCTCACTGGGGATGATCTTTCTCTTTTTGGTGATCCACCGGGGAATTGATTGCCTTCTCGGGGATCTAATTTTGATTTGCCCCCTGAGGGAATGGAGTTTTGACTCCTTGTTGGATGTTGTTGGTATGAGCTGGCTTTGTCGATACTCTTGTTTCATTGGGATTTCCGATTCCTTCTTTTTCGTTGATTTTCCCTTTTCTGAGGTGACCCACTTAGGGATTTTATTGATTACCTAGAATTTAGGATTGATTTCGCCTTTTTTCGTGATTTATCTCTTTTTTTTATCGCGATTTTGAAATCTGGCTTTTTTATGGGGATAATGCGTAAGCCTTTTTACGTTTTAGTTTCTTTTATACATGCATGCTTTTTCTGCTTTTTGGGGATCCACAGGGGATAAAGTTTTCTTTGGTGATCCATCAGAGGATTGTCGACTTCCTGGGGATCTGATTTTTCTTTCTTGGCTCCTTAATTAATATTGATGCGTCCTTATTCTGCTGAGGGATGAGAATTTCTTATTCTTTCTTTTTGTAGATTTTTCTGGGGAGATCCACTTGGGGATTTTTATTCAGCCTTCTCTATTGCGGCCTTTTCTTTTGGACATTCGTTGGGGATGCAAGAGTTTTCTTCTTTTTTCTTCCTCTTTTTTTTGTTGAGCCCTTGTTGGTATGGAGATTTGGACTCTTTTGAATGTTGATGATGATGGGCTCTTGGAGCCTTTATTCTCCATTGGGGAGTGTAGAGGAGACTTTGGGTGAGTGTGCTCGATGACTCATGTAGTGGTGATGATGCTGAGTTGTGGGGTAATATTTATTTTGCCTTAGGAGTAGGCAAGGATCCTTTTGGGGATGACTAAGCCTTTCCGTTGGCTTTTCTTTTATGATGTCTGATGATTGTGCCCTCTTTTATTGGGTGATGACTGGAGCTTTGGCTTCTGGAAGCTTCTTATTTCTTCTGAGCTTATTTGATGATGACAACTCACTCTTCTTTCTAAAGGGAGAGCGATGTTTGAAGACTTCTTATATGTGTCTTCTTCTTCTGGGTAGAAGGATGGTTGCTGGAGCTCTTGATTTTCGAAAGCTCTTATTCTGCTCAGTCGCTTTATTGATGACTTGCTCTGCTTTCTTGAGGGCATTATTTGGAGATTTGGTCTTGGTGATCCTGTTTTCAATCGCAAACATGGAGCTAGTCTCCTTATATGCATGAATGCTTTTCGTTTTTTTGTTTTTTATCTGAAGTAATTTTTATTTCTTTCATTTTTTATCTTGACAAAGTCGTTTTGTGCGACTACTTGTGTGTGGATGCCCTAAATGCAATTTATCCTTTTTTATCGATGCATCTAGAAAAGTGACTGGTATTTTCTTGCTGGACTTTCATGATTATGATGAAGGACCCCTCTCTTTTATTCATTTTTTGGTTTAGCCCTATCTTTTGCCTAGACCGCCCTTTTGGGGTTTTCGGTCTAGCGGGCTGCCTTAATTTTTGCCTAGGATATCTTAGCAGGTTTTTTCCTTTTCTATGAATGCCCTAACTTTTGCCTAGACCGCCCTTTGCGGGTTTTCGATCTAGCGGGCTACCCTAACTTTTGCCTAAGAATCTCCTAGCAGACATTATTCTTTTTATTTTTATTTTTTCTTCCTCTTCTTTTCTTGAGAGATAGAACCCTATCATATGCATGCAATGTTCGCGATATGCATCCTACAATGTTATTTTAATTAATATTTCAAAAGGATTAATCAAATGTACTTTTACTTCTGATGAGCTTCTGACGTTATGTGCTTTCGTCGACAGGATAGGCTTTACAGATTTTGCCGTCTCGATTTTTCCATGACCGAAGAATGATTGTGTTGATTGCAGAGCGACTTGCCATGTCAGTGCGCCCCTCCCTTTCCTTAGGAATGTCAATCCTCCTATTGATTACTATCTCCACATTTCCCTACTAATTACTAGAATGTCGTAGTGGTAAGGGTCAAGAGAAGAGAAGGAAGAGGATATTTAATTCAAAGGCTTGTGTTTTAGAATTGTTTTATTTTGACAAAAAATGATTTTTGTAAGCACGGCTAGCCAAGGTTGGTTAGAGTGTTTAGGCTAGTTTAGACAAACGTTTTGTTTATGGCGTCTTATTCTATGGCGCTTGCTATGACTGATTGACTTCCCTAGTCTGCCCTTTGGGTTTTCAGCCTAGGATGTTGTGCTAGTCCTAACTTTTGTCTAGGTTTCCTCTTTTTTGTTTTGGGAATCCTAGCGGAATTTATTTTGTAACCCTAATTTTTGCCTAGGCTACCCTTTATGGTTGTTCGGGTGTCCTAACGGGTTGACCCTATCTTTTGCGTAGCCCCCTTAGTGGGTTTCCTACCGGGTATCTTGCCCTCTCTTTTTGGCCTTTGGCTTCTATGGGCTCCTTTTGATTTTTGTTCTCTGTTTTCTCTTTACACAACATTGGCGAAACACGACTTTATTATGATGAAGTAGAACCTTATTTTGTGTTTCTAGTCAATCAGTAGTGATGGATTTGACTTTTACTTTGGTCAATGGCGCATTTTGATTATTTTGACGCACTTTTGAAAACGTTTTCTTAAACATGGTTATTAATGAGGTTTAGATATGAATTGCAAGAAGAGAAGCAGATAGTAAGAATGACATTCTTTGTAATTAATAGGGAAATATGTGCCCTACAGTGCTCGGGGGTCGGGCTAGCCCCGAGAAGTAATCTCTAATAGTCATTGGATTTACAAACCCTAAGAATCAGAAGGAGAACACCTAATGACTAAAGTCGTTTTTGACGCTTGAACCCCTCTACTCGGGAAAATCTGATTTGAGGTGCAGAGGGGAGACTACCCTTTTCTCCATGCAGCTTGATTCTTTGTAGGGTAATGCTTCAAAGGATTGTCTTTAAAATCTGGTGGCTCCCTTATTCCTTGAGAGTTTCTAATGAGCCCTTGGTTTGGGCGGCATCTGTATTTCCTCATCATGTGGGTCACCTTCATATTGTTAGGGAAGTCTTTTCATATTGGCAAAAGATATTTCAAAGGTCCTTTTCAGTCGCATCCATTTAAGGTAGGGCAGATGACTTGCTGATCCGAATGTCGTTTTTAGCTTGAACCGTGATCAGTTTGTCGCCTACCATGAGTTTGTCTCTTTGGCGGAGCGTTGAAAGAATTGTCTCAGCGTCGTGAATCCAAAGTCTCTTCAATTTCTTCTTTGGATTATGTGTTTCTTCGATCTTATTATTTATTCCTTTATTCTTAGGAGTGTCATCTTATACGTCCTTGGCGAAATAGATTCTTCCACTTTTAATCCTGCCTCCGAATGCCGGTTATGCTGGAGATATCTTCATTGATGGACGATGTTTCTGCTTATCTCAATGGTACAACTTTATTTGATTCGAGACATGAATAAATGTAACGGCATTCTTGCCCCCTCTTCCTTATTAACTTGGATATCCAATGGTTGAGGCTTGTTATCCTCCTTAGGCGGATCAACCATTGGAGAGAACTTGATGACGAAAGCTTTGCCCTTCACCTTATTCCGATTCGTGGAAAGCACATCAACTAATCCTCTCTTTTTATTATCTTATTAAAGTGACAATGAATGCAATTTATGAATGCAATAGACGGTTGAAGAGATGATGAAAATAAACAATTTTATTCATTTCATCCAGATAATGTACATTCCTCAATGCAATGTTTCGAAGTACATTTTTTTAAAAGCGGAGAAGCCTAAATGAACCCATAGGTGGGTTAGAATTTCTATTTATTTTCTTTTTTACTTCTCGTGCATGACATGCGAATGCCCTCATCCTCTTTTCATGGTATTGAGGAATGTCCACTTCTTCGACTGTCTATTATTAGATGCATGTTATGAGGATGAAGTTTGGTGGATGCATGTATGCAAGCATTTGTTTTTTACTAAACATTATCATGTTTTATTTTCTATCATGATGTCTGATAGTGTTTGGGATTTTGTATTTTTTTTTGTATGCGGATGAGGGCATGAAGAATACCAGCCGCTTTCTAGAATGCAAAAAGATTTTTATTGTTTAAAATGAATTATTTATGAGATGAATATTCCTTAAGACAATGACTTAGGTATCCTCCTTAAAGCTTACGCTTTATGGGGTATCATACCCACCTCGGTGTAATGGTTCCTTCCCCATCACAGATTTGACAAGTATAATGGGGATCACCATCACACCTTAGTACACTTGTCCCTTCCTTGTCGCGAAGATCACAAATGTGCTCGGGGCCTCTTTCGCCATTGTCTTAGGGATATCTAGTGCTCCCTAGAATGAATGTATTTATGCATGCACCAGTACAAAAGGGCGGTAAATGTTCAAAATGGCATAACTTTTGACTGAGATGTCTGATTTGGACGCACAACATACCAAAACGAAGAGAAAAAGGTGAAGAATCAGGTTGCAAATACCCAAAGGGGATTTGGCCCAGTAATTTTCCCAAAAAATTCTTCTAAGACCCATTTTTTAGAGATTTATTAAAATGATGCATATGCATACTTTCCTTATGCATTTATTTTCTCTCTTGGTTTTTCCACTTACGACATGATGCGATATGAATGATACGACTTTATCAAAATTATTTTTGCAAATGTTTTGATTTTGTTATTATTATTTTTTTTTATGTTTTTTATCCTTTTATCTCTTCTGTCGGACTGCGTGGCTACTTAGCTTACAAAGAACATGAAGTCAGGCTAGCTAAAAGGCAGACTGTCCGAGATAAAATGGTTTATTGCGAAAGAATAATATTAGCGTCCCTTATCTCTTTTGTCGGACTGTGTGGCTACTTAGCTTACAAAGAACCTGAAGTCAGGCTAGCTAAAAGGCAGACTGTCCGAGATAAGGGTGTTTTATTACAAAAAATGTTTTTTGTGATTTTTCTATTGTTTGGTTATGCTATGCAACAAACAAATGTGCACACAATTCGATCATCCGCGAACAGGCGAGAAGTCGTTTTAATCACGAGGTAGGGTTTTCCTGCAGAAAAGTGCATTGGCGAAGGTAGGTTCTAACTGTTCTCACCAAGGCTAAGGCCCCCAAGGTGCCCCCATTATAGGGTCCCCACTCTCCAGCCTTCCGACCATGCTTAGTACTAAGGCCATAGTCAGTCTTTGTGCCAAAAGAGGAAGGTTATCACCTTGAGTGGTGGTTTCCGATCACACTGGTGGGCACAAGGCCATCACTACAGCGAACCGTACCTGCCACCCACTCCCTATGGATTTCTCACTTACCCCTGGGTATAGAGGGAACTGTTGTGTGCAAAGGTTTGTGTACAATTTGTATTTCAAACAATTGCGTAAAATAAACAAACAACAGTTATTAAAGCAAGCATTAAAACATGTTATAATACAAGGTAGGGTAAAAGCGTAATTTCTTGGTTTATTTATTTAAGTTGGCCCATCACTAAATGGGATCAACTCTCTAGGCTTCCCCAGTGGGGTCGCCATCTGTCGCCGCCATCAAAACGAGGCGATCGGAGCGACGCGATGGTTCCGACTTTCCAATTTTCGCGTTTTTATTGGTGGTTACAATGCCTTTAGGTTGTCCGATAACTAGGCTGAACGAGGTTTTTGAAAGAGTGTTCTTGGATTGTCCGATAACCGGGCTAACCCAGGAACTAATTTTGAAGGGTTCTTCTGGAGTCGCCACCCATGTTTTTACCGAAAACATCGGAAAAGGAGTGAAAAGGCGTTGGTTTTCGAAAAACCAACTTTGGTCATTAGAACCAGAGTTGGGTAAGGGAGTTAGTTACGTGTAAGGGAAGTGTTAGTTCCCTTACGACGCCCCTTTCGGGTTCCCTATGATAAGCCAGCTATTTAAATAAGTAAACCAGTGAAAATACGCTTTTACCCTTTTATTTGCAGAATTAAAGTTACGACTACATGGCCCTAATATCTATGGCATAATTAAAAATAAAGCAGTAAAAGAGAGAGGGAGAATGTAGAAACCTCCAAGGCAAGCTTTATATTAATTTCTTGAAAACTAGGGTGCTTTTTGGCAGCCCTTCACTCTCTACAGCGCCGGAAACCTCTCAAAAACGCTATAAAAACTCTTAGAAATTCTCAGAAAACTCCGGAAGTGCTTCGGAGGGGTTCTAGAAAGATAATTTGATGAAGTGACAAGAGAGAGAATGGAAGAATTGTGTGAAATGAGGGGAATGGCACGGCTATTTATAGGGATTTGCGCCTGTCAAGTCGAGACGGTCGTCTCGTCTGACAAGGTCGAGATGGTCGTCTCGCCACTCGAGACGGCCATCTCTGAAAGTGATCCTAGCAAAGATCTCATTGATTTGATGAAGTCAAAGATAAAGTCAAAGGGTCAACTCTGCAGCAGTCAAACAAGTCACTCAGAACAAAGGAGCTGAAGACTTAGTGTGTCTAAACAGAAAGCTTAGGTAAAACCACTTTACCTTTTCCACTGCATAAAGCTTCTTCATTCATTTTGCAAAATGCCTCAAAAACAGTTTTTAACAAATCAAAAACAAAAGCATTTTGGCAAAGAATTTTCTTAAACAAGTTATTAACTGATACAGGTTTGAAAGAATCAATTTAAAACACTTAAGAATGTTTTAAAAAGTGTTTTTACAATATTTTAATCGATACAAACTTCTTTTAATCGATTAAAACTCTTTATGACCGATTAGAATTCGAATGTAATAGGTCGAATGCAATATAATCGATCAGATCTTAAATATGAGCGATTAGAATTATTTTAATCGATTAAAACACGTTTCAATCGATTAAAATCACTTTGGATGTCGGGATGATCGATCGAATGAGATTATGACCGATCGAGTTGGATATGATCGATCAGAATTGAATTATGACCGATCAGATCTGTTTCAATCGATTAAAACGTATTTCAATCGATTAAAATAACTTAGAAAATCTTTTCAATCGATTAAAACGAACTTTCAATCGATTAAAATGACTTGAAAATATATGTGCAGTTTTTCAATCGATTGAAACGACTTTATATCAGCTTAAAATAACTTGGAAAGTTTTATAAGAAGGTTTTTAAACAAATCAATCGATTAATACGTGATTCAATCGATTGTTTTATACTTAGAAAATGTTTGTAAAACGTTTTAACTGATAAAAACGTGGTCGTATCAACTAAAACATTTTCTCGTTAAAGATCAAGAACGCATTAATGGGTTGAAAGGACTTTTAACAGATTGTAACTGCTATTTCAACAGATTAAAACAAACTTTCAACAGATTAATTAATGCAGCAGATTTGAAAATACTCTTTTATAAACAGATTTGCTTGAAACTTTGAGATATAGATCATACATCAGCTTTTACACAATTCAAGCAATCAATACAAACAACTATTAGCATTTTTCAAGAAAGATACACAACTGTTTTTGTGAACTTCTTTGAAATCTTTCTTGAGGCACTTTGCATTTCTTTGAAGAAGAAACTGATCGTGGATTGGTGTAATCCGGTTTGAGCTTTCTTTGTTTCTTCTTTTAAATTTCTATTCATTCATTTGTATTGTGTTGTACCTGGAATTTGGGTACAAGTTTTCTGCAACTGTTGTAGAAAGTTGCCAAGAACTCGGAATTTGGTTCTTGGTGGAAAGGTTAAAGCAAGAGCTGGAATTTGGTTCTTGTGTGTGGTGCCTGGAATTTGGGCACTCGGTTTCTCTCGCGGCTGGAATTTGGTTGCAGAGGTTTCCAAGAGCTGGAATTTGGTTCTTGGTGGAGAGTTAGAATAGGTGTAAGAGGGTGAGTCTCGTAAAACATCTATTCTAGTGGAACCCACTGGAATTTGGCCGGAGACCGGACGTAGCCCTGGTATTGGGTGAACCAAGTATAAAATTACCTAGTGAAATCTTTCCTAACCTTTCTCTCTTTAATTTCAGCTTGCCGCGCTTATATTGTTTGATTGCTTGGTAATTCAAAAAGATTTTTAGAAACTTAATTTTCGAATTAGATAATCTGTGTATTGCGAAAACTTTCAAAAATCAATTCACCCCCCTCTTGATTTAAAACTACTTTTCTAACAATTGGCATCGAGCAAGGTGCTTGAAAGTTATTCAAGTCTCTTGATCCATGGCCGAGAACAAGTTACCATTTTCCGAGGGAGCGTGCATTGATAGACCTCCACCGTTAAGTGGAACAGATTACCTATATTGGAAAATAAGGATGAAAATCTTCATTGAATCAGTTAGTATAAATGCTTGGAATGTTATTGAACAGAAATTGATATTGCTAACGTAATCCAAGATGATTGTATTGCCAAGAACATCATCTTATCCGCTCTTAACGTAAATGATTTTTTTAGGATTGCACATTGTCAAACCGCCGCACAAATGTGGAAGATCCTTGAAAAGACCTATGAAGAAGCACCGGAGATATGCTTAATGGTCAACTCGTAATCACCAAATACCAAGTGGCCATGTCGGATAGAATGCCCGTAAAATTTCGATCATGTAAGTTCTAGCTCCTCTTCAAATTTAGTTAATTATGATGCATTACAAGAATCATTTAATGAAATGCATGAAGAGGCTAAGAAACTTCAAAAAGAAAATAGTAGGCCGAAAGGGCTAAACAACTCGGCTAGTAAATAAAGTTGATTCTCTAGAAAAACAAATTCTTGAAAATGAAACTCGAACGTGACTTCTTGAAACCGATTCATGCTAATTCCGATTGTGAATGCAATAAACCATGCAATAACTGTTCGAATTGCAAAAGAAAATTGACTTTCTATCTCAAACTAATTCAAGATTCACACAAGGGCAAGCCAATCTAGATGTATTACTTGGATCTCAAAAATTAATTTTTGACAAATCTGAATAGGATTTAAATCTAGATCCAAAGAAACAAAAACAAATAGGAATTCATACTCGTAATTAAATGCTCTTACCGTATGAAAAAAGGGCACTCGTTAAATATTGCAGTAATCAAAAAGTATGCCATTCCTAAAGGAAGAATGAAATGGGTTCCAAAGATTAATTCTTTTCAAATAACATGATCAGGACCCAATAATTATAAAGGGTACCATAAAAATACTTAATTGCTTTGCAGAACAAGTCTCGGGAATCCCTTGAAGATCGTAGTCGCTAAACCAGGTTCTCTGTATTTAAATTAATTGTTTTAATTGATATAAACCAATATTAATCGATTGAAATAACTTACCGTACCATTTTAATCGATTGAAATGTCGAAATAATCGATTAAATTGTTCTCGTAATGTTGGTTTAGTCGCTTTAATCGATTAGAATAAATTTATATCAACTAAAAACACTTAGGATCAAAATTAATCGATTCATTTATGTTTTAATCGATTTAAATACTGGTGATATTTTTTTATTACATTCTCGTACCTTACAAATCGATTCTTTCATAAAACAAATCGATTAATTCACCGTAGATGTTTTCAACTCTAATGACAAGAATCAAATTAATAGATAATGAGTTGATTAATCAATTGATTAGGATCTCGTAAACAAGACTTATAACATCTAATTGAAGTTTGACAGGGAAATTCAAAACAAAAACTCGTTGTCTATTATCTCGCAATAAATCTTTAAAGATTTCTTTGACCAAATCAACATTATTCCCAAGAACAAATTAACTGATTCACCCACTATCCCGTAAATTGTGTCGCACATGCCGAACAGATCTTTAATTAGAAACTAAGACTAGTGGAATAAATGTGGGAAAGTTATTGCCGATTGAAATACCGCAAACTTTACATGTAGGAAAGTTATCCATAGATGAAAATGTTATTTTAACATAGTCATGATTCAAGTCGTAGATGTCCTTACATGGAATGCCGCGTAGTAATACATTGAAAATCAAAGGAATTATCAAAGAATGGACTCGTAACTTTTCTTATAGACACTAGTTACAAACAGGTCAAACTCGTTAGGACTCGAAAACATAGTTTATCAAAATTTTTTTGTGATAATTGTTTCGGTAATAAGTTATTCATTACTAGGAAATCCAATAAATACATGTTTTCATTAAATTTCTTGATATTACATTGCAATATATTTGAAATAATTTTGAGCATGCATTGGTTCAAAACTCTTGGTGAAATTCATTGAACCGTGCAACTTTGAATATTTGCTTTAATCATCAATGTCACGAGGTGACACTCGTAAGGAAACCAATCTGGGACAACGAATTCAAAAATTGAATAACGTGGTACAGTGGATAAATTTTATATTGTTTTAGAATTCTGGATTGATTGTCATCACCTGTCCTCATTACTAATCATTGCCCACTCTACCGTAATAAGTTTTTTTAATCACTTGTGCATATGATACCACCGGAAAACAACAAAGTTAAAAATGACTCATTCTTCAAAAGATAATGATGACTCGGTTCACTATAAGTGAGAATAACACCCATCATACTACATTAATAAAAATACAGCTTATTTGCTTGGATGATGACAACTCGTAGGGTTCAAAATGGGTTTTTAGGAATAAAATGGATGAAAATGGCATAATCACAAGAAATAAAGCCGCATTAGTTGCTAAAGGGTACAATCAAGCAAGAAGGGATAGACTTTGATGAAACATATGCTCCAGCTTGCTAGGTTAGAAGTCGTTAGATTACCGCTTGCCTATGCTTCTATTAAAAATTTCAGGTTGTTCCAAATGGATGTCAAAAGCGCTTTCTTGAATGGATATTTGAATGAAGAAGTTTTTGTCACTCAACCAACTGGTTTGAAGATCATATTCATCCGTAATATGTTTACAAAGTTGAAGAAAGCCCCGTATGGTCTCAAACAAGCCCCAAGGCAATGGTATGAAAGGTTAAGTAACTTTCTTATCTCAAAGGGCTATCATAGAGGTTTGGTGGACAAAACTTTGTTTCTAAAGAAACCGAATAATGATATAATTCTGGTTCAAGTTTATGTTGATGACATCATATTTGGTGCTACTAATGAGACCTTATGCAAAGATTTCATGAAAGACATGCAGGGTGAGTTTGAGATGTCAATGATGGGGGAACTTAATTACTTCCTTGACTCGCAAGTCAAACAACTTCAAGAAGGAAGTCTTCTTCATCAATCAAAGTACTCGCATGTAACCGTCAAGAGATTTGAAATGGAACACCGCAAGGAGGCATCAACACCTATGTCAACAAACCGCTACCTTGATTCCGATGAAAAAGGGAAATCTGTTGATGAAACCAAATATAGGGGGCTTATTGGTTCTTTATCGTATTTAACGTACTAGCGGACTCGACATTATGTTCGATGTCCGTATGTGTGCCAGGTTCCAATCCGCACCAAAAGAGTCTCACCTTATCGCTGCAAAAAGGATCCTCAAGTATCTCAAGGGGACTTTAAATGTTGGGTTATGGTATCCAGGTGAGTCTAAACCGAATTTAGTTGGATATTCCGACTCGATTTTGCAGGTGTCAGAACTTGACGAAAGAGTACCAGTGGCACCTGTCATCTCCTAGGAAGCAGCCTAATCTCTTGGCACAAGAAGAAGCGATCATGTGTTGCTTTGTCTACAACTGAAGCAGAATATATTGCTGCTGGCGATTGCTGTGCTCGCCTCTCTGGATAAAACAGCGAGCTTGAGGATTACGGTTTAACCCTCGAGAAAATCCCTCTCTTATGCGATAATACCAGTGCCATAATGCTAACTAAAAAATCCAATTCAACATTCTAGAACAAAGCATATAGAAATAAGGCATCATTTTATTAGAGATCATATTCTAAAAGGTGATTGCGAGATCTTTTTTATAGAAACTGAAAAACAACTAGCAGATATTTTCACAAAACCCCTTGTTAGTGATAGGTTTTTCAAAATTCGCGACTGAGTTAGGCATCTTAGACGCATCAAACATTACTTAGAGTGCAAGTCTCGGTTGTTTTAGTCAATAATAACACCTTTTAATCGGTTAAATAAACTAAACAACAAATTGCATTACTTTTTTTAATCGATTTAAAATCGAAACAATCGATTGTTTTTATTAAAAATTCATGTTTTCAAAATCTTAAATGTTTTAATCGATTAAACCTTTCTTTCAATCGATTAAAATCATTTACCAAGAACATTTTAACCGATTATGCTCGTTTTTAATCGATTTTTATTCTGGGAAGAAAGATTAAAGGCTTTAGTTAATGGTCGTTCTGTAACATGCTACTAAAGCGTGATTCCCTTATCTTTACACGTGTTAATTGTATTCATTACAAACGTGTTAATGGAGATAAGTTTGAATCAACTTTAATTGATTCTTTTCATGAGTGAAATATTGATTCACTTTGTATTTTCAAAAATTTGAGCATATTTTTTCGAAACCTTACATTTTATTCTTTTCTCTTCTATTCCCTATTTTTGATGAAGTCAAAAGGGGGAGAAATAGTTGCATCACTTTAAGATAAATTTAAGTGCAACATTTTAGGGGGAGAAATAAGTTTTAGGGGAGAAACAAAACTTTATTACATTCTTATATTTCTCACCTAACCGCATTATCAAGTGACTTATTTTGCAGAGATTGTTTTTTCAAAATGGTGTTTGTCTTCATCAAATAGGGGAGACCGAAAGTGATCCTAGCAAAGATCTCATTGATTTGATGAAGTCAAAGATAAAGTCAAAGGGTCAACTCTGCAGCTAGTCAAACAAGTCACTCGTAACAAAGGAGTCGAAGACTTAGTGTGTCTAAACGTAAAGCTTAGGTAAAACCACTTTACCTTTTCCACTGCATAAAGCTTCTTCATTCATTTTGCAAAATGCCTCAAAAACAGCTTTTAACAAATCAAAAACAAAAGCATTTTGGCAAAGAATTTTCTTAAACAAGTTATTAACCGATACGAGTTTGAAAGAATCAATTTAAAACACTTAAGAATGTTTTAAAAAGTGTTTTTACAATATTTTAATCGATACAAACTTCTTTTAATCGATTAAAACTCTTTATGACCGATTAGAATTCGAATGTAATAGGTCGAATGCAATATAATCGATCAGATCTTAAATATGAGCGATTAGAATTATTTTAATCGATTAAAACACGTTTCAATCGATTAAAATCACTTTGGATGTCAGGATGATCGATCAGAATGAGATTATGACTGATCGAAGTTGGATATGATCGATCGAATTGAATTATGACCGATCAGATCTGCTTCAATCGATTAAAACGTATTTCAATCGATTAAAATAACTTAGAAAATCTTTTCAATCGATTAAAACGAACTTTCAATCGATTAAAATGACTTGAAAATATATGTGCAGTTTTTCAATCGATTGAAACGACTTTATATCAGCTTAAAATAACTTGGAAAGTTTTATAAGAAGGTTTTTAAACAAATCAATCGATTAATACGTGATTCAATCGATTGTTTTATACTTAGAAAATGTTTGTAAAACGCTTTAATTGATAAAAACGTGGTCGTATCAACTAAAACATTTTCTCGTTAAAGATCAAGAACGCATTAATGGGTTGAAAGGACTTTTAACAGATTGTAACGGCTATTTCAACAGATTAAAACAAACTTTCAACAGATTAATTAATGCAGCAGATTTGAAAATACTCTTTTATAAACAGATTTGCTTGAAACTTTGAGATATAGATCATACATCAGCTTTTACACAATTCAAGCAATCAATACAAACAACTATTAGCATTTTTCAAGAAAGATACACAACTGTTTTTGTGAACTTCTTTTGAAATCTTTCTTGAGGCACTTTGCATTTCTTTGAAGAAGATACTGACTGTGGATTGGTGTAATCCGGTTTGAGCTTTCTTTGTTTCTTCTTTTAAATTTCTATTCATTCATTTGTATTGTGTTGTACCCGGAATTTGGGTACAAGTTTTCTGCATACTGTTGTAGAAAGTTGCCAAGAACTGGAATTTGGTTCTTGGTGGAAAGGTTAAAGCAAGAGCTGGAATTTGGTTCTTGTGTGTGGTGCCTGGAATTTGGGCACTCGGTTTCTCTGCATGCTGGAATTTGGTTGCAGAGGTTTCCAAGAGCTGGAATTTGGTTCTTGGTGGAGAGTTAGAATAGGTGTAAGAGGGTGAGTCTGTAAAACATCTATTCTAGTGGAACCCAGCTGGAATTTGGCTGGAGACTGGACGTAGCCCTGGTATTGGGTGAACCAGTATAAAATTACCGGTGAAATCTTTCCTAACCTTTCTCTCTTTAATTTCAGTTGCTGCGCTTATATTGTTTGATTGCTTGGTAATTCAAAAAGATTTTTAGAAACTTAATTTTCGAATTAGATAATCTGTGTATTGCGAAAAACTTTCAAAAATCAATTCACCCCCCCTCTTGATTTAAAACTACTTTTCTAACAATCTCGCCTTGCAAAAATGGCAAGATGGCCGTCTCGCCAACCGAGAGGGCCGTCTCGCCATTCGTTAGTGGCGAGACGGCGGTCTCCACTTGCAGAAGTGGCGAGACGGCGGTCTCGAGAAGCGAGATGGCGGTCTCGACCCTAAAAGGTGTAAATCCTTAGTTACATGCAGAAAATCCCTCCTATCCTAGAGTGGGGCCTAATAGTCTCTCCTAATGGCTTCTTAGGCTTCGTCCATCTTCGAATAGAAGGTCTTTTGGTCTTTATTTTGGGGGGCCGGGCAATATTAGGGGTCTACAAACACATACAAAGTGGTTTTGTCCTTTATCCGTGTTGTTTTCAATGCAGCAAGCTGGGCAATCGTCTGCTCTTCAATATTTTCTGGTTCTTGGAGCCTATTTTTTACCACATCCTATACTTCTTAGGAACCAACGAGAGCCTTCATTTGCAAACGCTAGTTATCATAGCTTTCGCTTTTCAATAACTTTGGCAAGGGCATGTTGTTAGCTAAGTTGGTCATCTCAAACAAACTCTCTAACTCTCAAACAACACACTTAGACACTCGGGCTCTGAAGCTCTGATGTCAATTTGTTGACAAACAAGTATCTAAATAAAGTAATTTGTATATTATCACTTGATGTATTTTTGCAATGAGTGATACATAATCAATTTATAGGCCTCTGGACATGGCCTCTCAACTACATACATTTAATATAATCACTATCTCTTAACCACTATCTCTCAACTACATGTATTTAATGTTTACCTAACCGTAGGTATGAGCTTACTAGAAAGGTGCTATAACCAATAAGTTCCATTGTGAAGAGATTATGTCACTCAAAAGGGACCTTCCCAATTTGACGAAAACTTTCTTTCTATCAAATCTTTTGTGAGTATTACTTTTAAAGCACAAAACAATGTCACCTGCATTTTGAATAATATGTTTGTGTTGCTCTTGTCTTGACTGCTACTTCTCATATTTTAGCTTTGTTTCTTATTTCCTCCAGTAGGTCTACCACTACTTTTAGGCATTCTTCACTTGATGTAGTGCTTGATAGTTCTCTTCTTGGCGTAGGTTCTCAACTTCAATGGCAAGCATTGTATCAACTCCATATACAAGGTTGGAAGGAGTTTCTTACATTGTGGATTGAGGTGTGCATCTGTAACTCCATACTACCTTCAACAGTTCGTGGGCCCAATTTCTAATTGCCTTTCCTAACCTCATTTTTAGTTATGTTATAATGACTTTATTTGCAACTTCAACTTGGTCATTACACTACTACAAATAAAGCTTTCAACGTTGGTTGTTGAACCGATGTTGTATCAGGCAACGATGAAAGTCGTAACTTTCAACGTGGATTCTAATAAACCGACTTGAAGTATAATTTTTCAAATTAATAAGTTTTATACTACCTTCAACAGTTCGTGGGCCCAATTTCTAATTGCCTTTCCTAACCTCATTTTCAGTTATGTTATAATGACTTTATTTGCAACTTCAACTTGGTCATTACACTACTACAAATAAAGCTTTCAACGTCGGTTCTAGAAGGCTTTCAACGTCGGTTGTTGGACCGACGTTGTATCAGGCGACGTTGAAAGTCGTAATTTTCAACGTCGATTCTAATAAACCGACGTTGAAAGTATAATTTTTCAAATTAGTAATTTTTATTTATTTACAACCCTTTTACCCCCTTTATTTATCTAGAAGTCTCACCTCTCTTTATATTATATTTTTAGTATGTCCCCCATCTCTTTATATTATAGCTTTTAGAAGTTTATTAATTTTTTAAGAGAATTGTCATTGGCGGGACTCGATACCTTAGAGTTGGAGACCGATACTCCAACCACTAAACTATTAGAATTTCCCGATAATAACTTACAAATAAATTATATTTATATACAAATAAATATATATCCGTGTAAATATATAAATATATAAGTACAAATATATTTATATATTTTGATATATATATATATATATATAGTTATATATCTATATATTTATATGTTGGATGTGAGGGCACACTCAAAAGTGAAAGTGTGTGTCGAGTGGGTTTTCAAAATTTGATGCTAAATTTGTGAGCAGATATCTTTATATGAGTTTGTAATTTAATGACGTAATATAATCTTTATAATTTTATTTATATAATGATATAAAATAATTTTGGGAAACGCATCATTCGCTCTCAAGCGAAAAATACCAATTTTCGCTCAAGCGAGGCTTGATCGAGTGAATTTCCGTGAGCTTTAACATATTTTCACTCAAGCGAGAGTCAATCCCACTTTCACCCTCGATCGAAAAATACCAATATAATTTATTTGTAAGTTATTATTAAAAAATTATATTAGTTTAGTGGTTGGGATATTAACTTTCAACTCTAAAATACTCGGGTTCAAATGCTATCAGTGACAATTCATTAACTTAAGTGAATTTTTGGCTAAAAAAAATAAAAATACTTTCCAAAAAATATATACAAATAAATATATATTTACATGGATATATATTTATTTGTATATAAATATAATTTATTTGTAAGTTATTATTAGAAAATTATAATAGTTTAGTGGTTAGAGTATTAGTTTTTAATTCTAAAATCCCGAGTTCGAATTCACGCAGTGACAATTTTCAAATTTTAGTGAATTTTTAGGTGAAAAAAAATAAAAATAAAAAAGACTTTCCACGTCGGTTTATATGGGAACCGATGTGGAAAGTGTCAATAAGTGAAAAAAAAATAAAAAATAAAAAGACTTTCAACGTCGGTTCATATGGGAACCGACGTAGAAAGTACTTTCAACGTCGGTTGACTAAAAACCGACGTAGAATGTGTTTAATATTCAACTTTCAACGTCGGTTTATCTGGGAACCGACGTAGAAAATACTTTCTACGTCGTCTTAGCTATAATCGAGACGACGTAGAAAGTATATTTTTTAGTAGTGTTAGTTCGCATATGTTCGACAAAGCTTGTGAGATATCGGATACTCAAGCCTTGTTAAAAGTTAATCAACCCCTTATTTGTGAATTTCTTGGCATCATCGGTTATGATTGTGTGGAATATTCTGAACCGACATACTATGCTCTTCTAGACGAACTTTCATACCTATTGTGGGTTATTGTAGCTAGCACTACTACAAAATATACTTTCAACGTCGCCATTTAACGTCGGTTAAAGCTAAGCCGACGTTAAATACACTTTCAACGTCGGTTGGTTAAAAAACGACGTTGAAAGTGGAATGTTGGACACATTCTACGTCGATTCTTAGTCAACCGACGTAGAAAGCACTTTCCACGTCGGTTCTAGATGAACCGACGTTGAAAGTCTTTTAATTTAGACATTCAACGTCGGTTCCCAGATGAACCGACGTTGAATGTGTTTTCACCCAAAAATTCTCTTAATTTCAAGAATTGTCACTGACAGAATTCGAACCCAAGTATTTTAGAGTTGAAAGTTGATACTCCAACCACTAAACTACTGTAATTTTCCGATAATAACTTACAAATTAATTATATTTATATACAAATAAATATATATCCGTGTAAATATATATTTATTTATATATATTTTCTGGAAAGTGTTTTTATTTTTTTCGACTCAAAAATTTACTTAAGTTTGAGAATTGTCACTGACAGGATGAACCCAGATATTTTAGAGTTAAAAGTTGATACTCCAACCACTAAACTACTCGTAATTTTCTCGATAATAACTTACAAATTAATTATATTTATATATAAATAAATATATATCCGTGTAAATATATATATTTTCTGGAAAGTGTTTTTATTTTTTTCGACCAAAAATTTACTTAAGTTAGAGAATTGTCACTAACGAGATTTTTTGAACCCAGTATTTTAGAGTTGAAAATTGATACTTCAACCACTAAACTACTATAATTTTTTTATAATAATTTACAAATAAATTATATTTATATACATATAAATATATATTCGTGTAAATATATAAATATAGAATATATAAATACAAATATATTTATATATTTTGATATATTTATATATATTTATATAGTTATATATTTATATGTTGGATGTGAAGGCGCGTTCGAGGGTGAAAGTGAGATTGACTCTCGCTTGAGTGAAAATACGTTAAAACTCACGGAAATTCACTCGTTCAAGTCTCGCTTGAGCGAAAATTGGTATTTTTCAGCTTGAGCGAATGATGCATTTCTCATATTTATTTTATATCATTAATAAATTATAAATATTATATTCTGTCATTAAATTACAAACCCATATAAAGAGACTCGCTCACAAATTTGACATCAAATTTTGAAAACTCACTCGACACACTTTCACCTTCGAGCGTGCCCTCACATCCAACATATAAATATATAATTATATAAATATATCAAAATATATAAATATATTTGTATTTATATGTTTATATATTTACACGGATATATATATTTATTTGTATATAAATATAATTTATTTGTAAGTTATTATCAAAAAATTCGAGTAGTTTAGTGGTTGGAGTATCGGCCTTCAACACTAAGGTACTGGGTTCGAATCTGTCGGTGACAAAAAATTAATTTGGTAATGCTCTAAACTTTAAAAAAAGATGATAAATAATAAAAATATAATATAAAAGAGAGAGGGACCTAATAAAAATATAATATAAAAGAGAGGAGGGATTTCTAGATAAATAGAGAGAGGGGAGAGGGGTTGGAAATAAATAAAAATTTTTGATTTGAAAGTCAGGACTTTCAACGGTTCTATTTGACCGACGTGGAAAGTTAGGGGTTGGAAATAAATAAAAATTTTTGATTTGAAAGTCAGGACTTTCAACGGTTCTATTTAATCGACGTGGAAAGTTAGGGGTTGGAAATAAATAAAAAATTTCGATTTGAAAGTCAGGACTTTCAACGGTTCTATTTAACCGACGTGGAAAGTTAAAATCAGACTTTCCACGTCGGTTAAATAGAACCGACTTTCAACGTCGCCTGATACAACGTCGGTTCTGGAACCGCCGTTGAAGGCCTTCCAGAACCGACGTGGAAAACCTTATTTGTAGTAGTGTAGGGGTTCCGCCTCCACCACTTGGTGAAATAATCAAATACTATAAGGAGGAAATTGCATTGTCCTTTGGCGGGAGGGAAAGGTCTGGCAATATCCATTCCCCATATAGCAAAAGTCCATGGTGAATTGATGTTGTGCAGGTTTTATGGGACAGTGTGGATGAGGTTGCCATACTCTTGACACTTAATGCATTTGTTGACATAGGTTTAGTAGTTTTGTCGTATTGTCAACCAATAGTATAGAGTATTCTAACTCATATGTGTAGGTACGTAATTGTAAAAGATACTTTGTAACTCGAGTTAACATTACTAGAATGATACAATAAATATGTATAATCATGAATAGTACAATACATATGAAAAACCGATGTTTTTCTTGAGCTTACATCTTATAGCTCTGATCAATTATCTATTTGTCTTATTTGTTAATCTTGGTAACGTTACGTACGTAGTTTAATAATTTC
This sequence comes from Sphenostylis stenocarpa, assembly GCA_963425845.1. Taxonomy (NCBI): domain Eukaryota; kingdom Viridiplantae; phylum Streptophyta; class Magnoliopsida; order Fabales; family Fabaceae; genus Sphenostylis; species Sphenostylis stenocarpa. Next base: position 52,270,927 of record OY731406.1, read on the forward strand.
ATTAGAAGTTTGAAGATATTAATTTTCTATTGTCAATTTATTGGGTTTTGTCTCTAGATCATTTATATTAACTTCATCTTAGATGTAAAAATAACTTATATGATTATTAATGTGAATAACTTATAAATGTAATTATAAAATATGACTAACCGAAGTTGTTGGTCTAATGGATGAAATCTTTCTGGCCATGTGTGATTGGTAACAGGTACAGAAAATTTTAAAAACTTACCACCGTTATCTCTAGCTGCCATCAATGCAATGACCTCCTTTTTTTTAACAATATGCAATGTAATGACCTCCTTGGAGGTATTGTCTGTGGTCTTTTCTTCAGCAACTACTGCAGTTGAATTATTTATTTTTTATCCTTACGGATACCCATTGATTTTCAAACAACGTCTTTAAGTATAACCTTGCGGATTGCAGTGAGTGCCCTTGTAGTTTATTTGCATATTTGAGTTGGCTTTAGAATGTGTCTAAAAGATGAAATTTTCATTGGGTCGTCAACATACAAGGATGTGACATTTGGTTAGTGATATTTAGTGTATTTCGATTCGCATAAAGTAGTACATTCGAATTCTCACATCAATTTCACTAATGTGGAATTCGCAAATGGCTTTCCAATGTGACCTGAATACTCAAACCAAACATGCATATTATATCCCCCAACATGCAAATGATTCCTAAGCATGGTGTTTGCTTTCTTGCATTAAATGTCGTTTGCTTTTCACTCAATACTTTTGAGCTTGCCTTAGAGTTCTAAACTTTGCTTGTTTTTTTCACCATTGAAATTATAGTATCTGCTTTTCACCATAATTTAAAAGTAATTGCTGCGTAACTTTGTAAGACCACGTTATTAGCATAATATATTTAAGTAATGATACATGAATATATTCATTATTTTTAGACACTTAATCAACTTCCATTATTTTTCTCTATTTCTCAATTTCTATCATATCATAACATCTAAAAGATTTATAATTATTTGGTATTTTGGGTGTCTATTTATCGGTTTTCTATATATTTATTGAAGTACAATGCAGCTCGGTTTGAGAGGAATAGAATTATGTAAAAAACACATGTCATTACAGGGATGCAGAAAAGTAATGACTGATAAGGTGTAGAAATGTAAAACTTTTCTGTTCTCACTGGAAGGACACTCCTCTTGCTAACTGAAACTACAGCCAATCTTGGGATCATTTACCACGTTATAAAGTTCCCGTATTAGTGAATTCTGATCATGATTTGCTGGGAACTAACAAAAATTAGAGCATTTTATATACATCCTGAAAGATGACTCTTTTTTTTATAATCTGATGAGAAGAAGTATATAACTAAAGCTAAACTCTTAGTCATGTGTCAGGTGATAAGGATTTTTCTTCCTCCTCTACCAAAGCATTTGTCATCGCAACAACTTGGCTCATAATTGGCCTATCATATGGAGAAGGATTTAAGCATTTTAATGCTACCTGCAACAAATTCATCATCCTCTCTTCAGAGGCACCTTGTGAGATTAGGGACTTGTCAAAAACTTCTATGGTCCATTCCTCTCTGACCACTGAATTCACCCATTTAACTAGATCAAATCCATCATTTTTAATTACTTTCCCTGTCAGCAGCTCGAGAAGTATCATACCAAAGGCATATACATCAGCTTTGAAGGTGGCTGCAATTAGATCTTCGCTTTTGATGCCTCTGTTGTGCGAAAGGACAAATTGATCTTGATTTTGTGCCAACATTAGGCCATATTCGCTTATGCATGGATCCATATTCTTGTCAAACAAAATGTTATTTGACTTTAAGTTACCATGTGCTATTCCATTCTCAAGAAACACCTCATGCATATATGCCAAAGCCTCAGCTATCTTAGCAGCAACATTTAGTCTGCTTCCCCAGTCAAAAGAGTGGCCACTTTGAGATCCTAAAAACGGGAAGACACATTTGATTAGATTTATTCTTCCAGGCTGCATTTCAATGCTGGTATGCTACCACTGAAAAAGTTCGTAGGCCTTAAAATAGAAATGACAGAGATATCCCATAAATGGACAGGAAAAGTTATATATACATATCCTGCTATTCTCCTATAAAGAGTTTTATAAGGACGTATATAAAAAAGGACAATCCAAGTCAAATAACAAATTCATTCAATGAGAGCCTATCAAAACATAAATATTATATAAAGCAGTTTATTCTACTAAATTTGGAACTCCTAACTGGTTTCATATAAATTAAATTATAATACAAACTTTTAAGGTTGATCATCAATTGAATTTCTTTTTTTTTTTTTTTTTTTGGAAAACTACATTACAAGTATCGAAAGAACTGTAAAAGTTTGTCCAACAGAAAATAAGTGTCATGTGAGGAAAACTAATTATAAGCAATGTATTAGATGACATCATTAGATGGCAAGCAAATTTTAGTTTTCATTGTCACAGGCAGGAAAGGCACCCCTTTTCCTAGTTTAAAAGTACTTCCATTTAGTGACTACTTATGTAATAAGCATTAGTATGTCAAACTATAAGCACCATAGGTTTATTACTTCCTATGTAAAATGATTGTAATGACTCCTTAACTTGTTTACAAGTTACCACTTACCGTAGAGAAACATGAAGAGACTACCATTCTGCATATATTCATATGCTAGGAGCTTCTCTTGCTGAGAACAATAGTATGCAACAGGTGGCAATACGCGTGGATGCTTCACTTGCACTATCAAATTCATCCTTCTCGCAAAATCTTGCTTTGAAATCCCCCAATCCTTAATCCTCTTCACTGCCAACAGCACCCCATTATCTAGCATCACCTTGTAGAGGCTTCCGTGCTTTCCCCTCCTAATCAATTCAGCAGGAGCGCCAAGCAAGTCCTCAAATTGCAATCCTCGAAGGGTTCGACTTGAAAGAAGAACGAGACCTGATGTTGTCATCCCACTTTCCAGAGATGTCAATGAATAGTCGGATCTAATCCCAGTGCCATCCTTTGATCCATTGGAATTGGATATTTCACTACCCTTGTCAACAATACCAACAGTTTCTTGTGCCCTTTCCTTCTTTCCAACATCCAATCCTTTTTCTTTGGTCTTGAACTTACATAACAGTTTAAAGGTCAAGAAAATTAGCACAATTAAACCAAGGACTAAGTAACCAGAATAAATAGACAAATCATTAGGGAACCATTTTTGGTCCTTCTTTTCAGGTGGTGGTGCAGGAGTAGGTGGTAGTGGTGGTGGACATGCATTTGAAAGTGGTTTTCCACATAAGTTAGGATTCCCAGAAAAGCTGTCTGCATGGAATTTGCCACTGACATCAGGAACTGGACCATGTAAATTGTTGTTAGAGACATTAAACGCCTCAAGGTTGGAGAAGTCAAAACTAGGAATCTCCCCAGTGAAGTTGTTATTTTGAGCAACGAAGGATATCAAACTTGAAACATGAACCATGTTTGGAAGATCTCCAGTGAAGTGGTTGTCCGAAATATGAAGCCGCTTTAAGTTACTTAGTTTGCCAATAGAAACAGGAAGGTCCCCAGAGAACTGGTTCCCACTTAAAAACAAGTGAGTCAAAAACTTGCACTTTCCTATATCCTCTGATATTGAATCATGTAAACTGTTGTCCTTCACGCTAAGCATTTGAAGAGACTTTGCAATGCAAAGAAAACCGGCGTCTAACCCTCCACCAAAATTAAACTTCTCTAGAATCACACTCTTAACGCTTTTGTTGTCTGAATAGCACGTCACACCATGCCACTTATCAATGCAGGGATCTGATGAAAGGTTCCAACCCCACGTAGGGTCTCTTGGTACATACCCCGGTGACAGTTTTTCCATAAATGTGACCAGGGCCTTGATCACCTCGTCTTCTTCTGAATTCGCCATTAGAAGAAACAAAAAGATGGCAATGAAGAATACCCAGAAGGGTTTTACACTCATTTTTGCTGTGTTTGGTGGCTATATTTTGGGTTTCAATGTATATTCTGTGGTGGTTTGGACAATCAAAATAGTGAAATTGGTTGAACTCTAGTGTAGTGAATAAACACCAACGTGCAAAGGAATCACATAACATTGCCAAATGGACGATACCGTAACGATCATCGTGAAATTGACATTAGAAACCCTTGGAAATGAGCCAAAGGGCAGAATAGTGGGTTTTGCAGCCGGCATTTTGAAATGGTCACGATGGCACTTCTACTTGCACGTCTTTCTCAATCGCTTTCTATCCTTTTGCTAGTGCTTTATGATGCTTTTACTATAAAATTTCAATTTTATGAATCCCATTGCTTCGTTTGCATGCTAGCATATGCTAACTAATACTTATTGAAAGACAGTTCCAAAATTTTGATTAGAACTACAATTACAACAATTATCTCAGTCTTTAATGGTGCATATACTGATCAATGAGCATTTTGAACTATATCAAGCCTGCAATAATCAAATTGATGTGCATGGGTTGAGTTTTTTTTCTTTTTTTTCTTTTATCTACTAGAATCTATTATATCAAATCTTGTAACCATTATTTTCAAAATAGGACGGTCGGCTAACGGATTCGATCTATTTATCTTTAGATAATTAGTTTATTTTGACCAATTTTAAAAAATAAAAGATATAAATAAGTTAAATTAAAATTAAAATTAAATATTTTTTAATTTAAATCATATTAATAAAATTTATTTTATTTTTAGATATAATAGTTTGATGTATAAATGAATATATATATATATATATATATATATATATATATAATATTATTTATTATTTTTAAATATAATTATTATCTATAATCTATACTTATATATAACAGGCAATCTTTTTGTAACTGTTCGTTTGGTGTCATCAGAAAGAGAAAAATAAAAATATTATACTTTTAAGAGAAAAAAAGTAGATATATTTAAATAGTAAAAAGAAAAAAGAAAAAATTAAAATAATATTTTAAAAGGAATTAATTATACAAAAAATTAATATATAATAATATATAAAGGGAATTTCATTTTGTAAAGGTTTTTGTTTGTCAAGAGAGAAAATTTACATAATTTAAAGAAAGAACATTTATTATGATTTATATATTTAAAAAATTGTAAAAATATAAAAAAAAATATATGATATATAATTAATAAAGAAAAAAGTAGATATATTTAAAGAGTTGAAAAAAATTTAATATTTTAAAATAAATTAATTATATAAAAAATACAAAGAGATGATATTTTATAAAATACCTTATCTCAAAAATTTCAAAATTTAATCACCCTAAATTTATATGATTTTATTTTTAAAAGACGTCTCAAGTAGATTAAAAATAAGAGTATATATAAACTACGGTGAGACTCATCATAATACTAGAATATAACCCTCCCGTTCAAAACTAAGAGGTAAGTAGAAATGGAATAAGACTTTGTTCTTGATCTCATGATGGGCGTCAATATTCCATCTCTAGAAATGAAAATGTTGAGTCTTGTATCTGCTATTATATCATTGTTAAAGTCAATTATCATATTTGAGATATTGTTCACTATAAAATTTTAATCTGTCACGGTTTTATTCTTAAAAAACGTATTGGTAGATTAAAAGATAATGGTATATATAAATTATCCCCTTAGGTTCAACTTCTAAGGGACTTATGAGTATACCAGACTATAGACCTCAATTAAGGACTAAGGTGTGGATGTCAATATTTTATCTCTAGGAAAGCGGTCTCATATCTATTATGTTTTCATTGTTATAATTAATTATCATGAGATATTATTCATCTTAAAATTTTAATACTTAATAATTTTATCCTTGAAAAAAAATATTTAAGTGGATGAAGAAAGAATAATATATAAAATCTTTAAACATATAAATGGTTTTAGGACCAATCAACTTTGTATTATAAATTATATGTAACATTTCCAGCGCATTTACCTTCAAACTACGTGTGAAGGATAGCAAGACTATGGCAACCGGTATTATCGCATTGCTTTGCTACAAACATACCAAATGCTCAAAAAATATGAGTTGTTTGGAGGACTGGGGATTTTCCTCAACCATTATACACCATATTCTTATTCAATTAAATCTAATACTTCTTAAATAAAGTTACGTTAATATGTTTGTTCCTCATTGTAATGACTCCTTTATTATTATTTTCTACTCGAGTTTTTGTTTTAACATAATAACAATCATAAATATATCACTTTTTAAAAGATTTAACTAAAATAATTTCCTTCTCTCAAGAAAAACATTATTTTTATTGAAACAGAAAAATTAATTATTTTGAGATAAATTATGAATAAACTAATTAATCTTCCGTTGAAAGTTGAAAACATTAAGTCATTTTAAAATTAAAACAATGTAAATAAACCAGTCAAATAGAGATAATAATTAACTAAATTTTAAAAACTTGTAAATTAACCGCTCATCCTTTTGAATAGCACCACCCATCGTTACATCACGTAATTGTCACATTTGAAATGCTTTTAAGAATTAAGAAAATCCAAACTAATGGATATTTAAGGGGGAAAAGTTATAAGACAAAATTGTTCGTTTCTCGAAATAATGTTTTCGCAATTAACTTGAAAGAAAAAGGATAAAAAAAAAAACACGATTAACTTTTTAGTATTATAAAATAACAATTATAAAAATTTCTTCTCTTTTTCGGTGGTTTGGAGTCACGACTCAGCGGTGCCAGATTTTTTTGGAGATTACCCTCTCTCAAAATTTTATAATTCTAATCTAATTTAGGATTTTGATTTTTTTAAATTTAATAAATATTTAATATTATAATTCTAATCTAATTTATAATTTTAATTTTTTAAATTTAATAAATATTTAATATATTTGCTTGAATATTTATAATTTTATTTTTTAGTTCTTTTTCCTTTTATAACTCTCATAATTTATAATTTTATCTCTCTCAAATTTAATAATTATTTAATATATTTAAATATATATTTATAATTTTATTTTTACTTTTTATATTTATTTATTATTTATTAATAATATATTATTTATCAACTATCAATATCTCCCGCTGTGAGTCACATAACATAACGACGACGGAAGGTTGAGTATGTCTCTTTGGCAGCATTGGAAGAGGTATCTTTTCCCATCCCCGTTCCCACATATTCCAAACTGACCCTCATCATGTTTTATAATTAACGGTTATTTATATAATACGTGCCTTCAGATTAAGTTTTTTCTACACACGTAAAAAATATTAAAAAAGAGAAATTAAATAAATAAACTAAAAAAAATATTAATTACTAAATTTTTTTTACTCATAATATAAAATAAAAAATCTAACTTTTATTTTTTATATTTTTTATTTTCTTTTTGACGGAATTTTTTATTTTATATTCCATATTCTTTCTTTTATTATTTTCTCTTTATGTTTATAGGTTTGTAAGAAAAAAATAACTTTTTTTTTTAATTTTCCTTTTCTCTCTACAGCTTTAAAGGTAATGTGATTTTAATATATTTTAATCAAATAACGTTTTCTTAATTCAAGATCATTTTCAATTTTTTTCCTATTTTTTATTAAATAACATTAATGTTTTCTTTATTTTATTTTTATTACAATGAATGAATAAAATTCTTATACATATTTTATTATTATGATACTTTATTTAAATTTATTTATTATTATATTATTTTATTTAAATTCTTTTGAATTTATGTTTAAATATAATTATGAATACGTAAAATTATAGGAGAAAATAATAAATAATAAAGTAATAAAGTAATAATACCTAAAAAAATAATAGATAAACTAATAAAATAAAATAAAAACTCCACATTTTTAATAGTTTTGATTTTTAAAATAATAAAAAATAATGTCAATATAATTATTTTATATTTAAATTTAGAAAAACTTGTGATGCAACACAAATTAACTGAAACTAAAAATAGTAAAAACTTGACTTTTAAAATAATTATAAAATAATAATCATTTTTATTTCTTATTTAATTATTATGTCATTTCTATTTTCTCTCTTTAAATTATTGCTATATTTTTTTATTTATTATATTGTTATTATTATTTTCAATATCAGATATCATCATTATTATAAAGATTTTTTTTATGTCATGGTTATTAATTATTATCATAATTAATAATAATAATAATAATAATACTAATAATAATATAACTATTATTATTAGAGTTAATCTTAGAGTACTAAGCTATAATTTAAAAAAGTTATTTAAAAATATATAATATATAATATTTTATTTATTATTGGGTTTGTGTATTAGGTATTTTAGCCGATAAGAGTATTAATCAATCTTTATTTATTAATTTATCTATTTAATTTTGTTTTTAATTAATTCACTTATTCAATTTATTTATCTTACCATTTTCACCTAAAATTTAAATTATAATTAGATACATTTAAAAGGAAAATCGAAGAAAATTTAAACATATCAATATAATACTTATAATCTGAATTTGTCACGAAAATATAAGATTTAAACTTTTTTTTACAATATTTGATGAAACATTATATTTTGTTTATTTTGATATGTTGTAACATTGATTGGAAAAATTACAACTTCAAACTTGTTGGTTTTTTTTTTTCGTTGCTTCGAAATGTTTGTCATTTTGTTTATTTAAATCAATCAATACCTTTACAAAATCATCATAAATCTTATCATATGGAGTTTATTAAAATAAACAAAACCGTTGAGTGAAAAATATCATAATAATAAAAGTTAAACACCAAAATATTAATTTTTATTTGTTTATTTAAGTACATTCCTCCAGTATTATTTACATGGCAACCTCCTAGGACTTTTTACACACTTCAAATGCTAAAGAAAGGTATTACTAACCAAAACATTTTAAATAATCGAATCTAAGTTTGAGCTCAAATTTCTTAGTCAAAACACACAAAAAGATGATAGATAGTACACTATTTATGTTTAATTACATAGGATTTGCAAATAATAGATAAATTTATTGTATTTTTATGCTTGTAAAAACGCGTTCACATATATATGCGGTTAAGTTGCAGTCTTCTAAATAGAATTTTGTTAATCCATGAGTATATCATGAAGTTACAAAAGATGTAAACTAACCTCCCAAGGTGAAATAGGTGCAAAGAAAGAGTAATAGACCGGACCAACTCACAAAAACGAACCGGTCTCTCCGCAACCAGTCATCCATAATATCAAATAAATCATTTTCATGGTTGGTAAATTTACCAAGAGCTATAGTCATAGCAATCGTCCTATTCAACTACTTCAATCATTTCCCAACACCTCATAAAACATTTCCAGGGATGGAACTGGACCTTTATCATTTCTCTCTATTCATTTATCTCTATATATAGAGAATTTTATAGTATACTTTCCCTTGTTTTATATATATATATATATATATATATATATATATATATATATATATATATATATATATCATTTCTAGTACCAAGCACATAGCATATATATTAAGGAAAGTGTAAAAAGGAAGAAATGCGTATAAAGAAGAAGAAGATCTTAAGAAATGAGATATTACAAGAAAATATTATATTACAATTTTTTTCAAAATGTGAGGAAAGTTGGGTTCTTAACTATGAATGAGTTGGTTGAGAGAGATAGAAGTTTAGGGCTCAGAAGAGTTGTATCAACTTCTTCTTCAACTGACTCTTTTATAGGTAAAAATTACAGTTGTTCACGACTCGAATATCACAACTGGCACGCATAAGTAGTGGCTGACAAAAGAAAAGTAAATACAAATGACACACCTTACTTTTATATTATTTTCAAAATTGTGGTTCTTTTAAAGATAATTCTTCTAATTTATTCATGATTTTGCTAACTCTTTTCTGTAGATCTTCTTTTCGAGTTTTTTGTAATTGCTAAATTAAGTGAAGTCAACTTCTTCTTCGTCTTCGTATGGATCTTGAGCATCTTGGAGGTTTATTATGGCTTCGTTTTCTTCCTCTTCATTGTCAGGGCCTGTAAACACCAAACAGATAATAAAAAAATAATAATAAAAAAGTCACCAATTACCCTAAGCCACTAGCTACCACCAGACAGTCAGCCACCCTCTGCCACCCTAAGCCACCCTATAATCTCCTCTCAGCCACCCTCATCTCCAGCTCCAGCAAGCCTGTATAAATTAAGAAGGAGATTTCAAAAAACGAGAGGAACGAACGAAAACAAAAGAAAGAAACAGATCATTACGCACCCACTATCACCCAATTACAACAATATCTCATTCAGCCACAACAATGGATCACACAACAGAGGCAACCAACAATCAACCAACAGTCAACAAGTTCTAATTAGTACAACAGAAGCAACAACACAGGCAACCAACAAAGGAAACCAAGTTCCAGATTCCAGTTTGTACAATACAGGCAACAACAGAGGCAATCAACGAAACCAAATATTCAACAGGTTCCCAACTTGTAATAGTATTTATATATTGCACATATTTTAACGATTAATCAAAATTATAAAAAAAATCAACAAAAAAACATTACTTATCATTAGCGAGTTCCACCGTCTCACCGATGACCACCACCAAAACCATTGTGACTCCTGTCCTCACAACCAAGCCACCGTGAACTGCTACCGTAGTCACTGTCGCTAAGCTGCCTCCCCAAAACCACGAAGAAACCCAAATCGGTCCTAATCTTTGTTGTAGTCATCGCAAGCGAACCCTAGCCATCGTGTAGCTGTTGCATCCTCGCGGCGTATCTTCCCGACTCTGCATCTCCACCAGTACCCCTAAATCTCTACCGTTAATCCTAGCCACCGTGTAGTCGTCGCATCCACGCGACGCATCTTCCCAGCCCCGTGCCTCCACGAGCACCCCTAAATATCCACCGCTAAGCCGCCTTCCCCACTGGAAACCACCGTAGCACCCCATATCTCTAACTTGAATCCTAGTCGTACGTGATTCTTGGTCGCACCTCACTTGGCAACCCTAACCCCTCCGCAATTCTGATATCCTGCGGCTCCCATCTCCAGCGTTTCCATTAGGTTTAAGTTTAGGTTAAGAGAAAATAAGTTGAGAGACTGAAAGTGGGCTTAAAAAAAACAAAAACAAAAATGTGTGGCGCAAACTAGAAGGGGTGAAAATAAGATAAAATGTTTCAAATAGCAATCTGTAAATTTTTCATGGGTTGTTGGGCTTAATATTTTTTTCAGAACAACATAATACAATAAATTATAAAAAAACAAAAAGAATTAGTATTATTATTATCTTATTATTATTATTATTATTACTATTATTATTATTATTATTATTATTATTATTATTATTATTATTACTTTATTTAAAATCAATAAATAAGTAGATGAATAATATTTTATATTAGTCACAATTATTATTTTTTTGTATTATAGCCTTTTTTTAATTAAAACTAATAAATTTATAAAGTTATCCAAATATAATTACGATTTTGATTTAATTATTATAAGATTAAAATTTTATGGTTATTTCGAGCGCATTTTAATTTGATCATTATAAAAATTAATTTAAAATGTTAAGTTTTTAGGACAATAAATTTCAAAAGGGTTTAATTATGGTAATAATTGTTTAGGACACATTTAAAACTAATTATTACTTAAAATTTAAAAAAAGTAATCACTTTGGATGTACTTTCAATTTGATTATCATGAATTTATAATAATCACTTCAAATGTACTTTTGATTTGATTATAATAAAAAATTGATTTTTGAAGTATCTTAAATCCACGTAGAGAAATGATAAATTTAATAATTAAAAATATTTGAATATTAATAATTACTTTGGATGTACTTCCAATTTAATTATCACTTAAATTATAAAAAAGAACAATAATCACTTTAGATGCACTTCTAATTTGTTTATTTCATAATTATCCTAAGTATACTTTTAATTTGTCAACACTAATAAATAAATGTAAATAAATTACTCACAAATACATTTTTTATAAGAAAGAACAACGTTACTCTGATTTTCCATTGTACCTGGAGATACGTAGGAGCAGGGAGATGATCTCTGTCGAGCTAATAATATAAAAATATATAATTTTTTATTTAGTAGCAATATCTAATCAATATATAAATTTGAGAGATAAAATAGATAATTTTAAGATACTTAAATTTTTACATCTAATTAAAGGTAACTGTTTTTTTAGAACGGATGTTGTAAGGTGTTAATACCTTCCTTACACATAATCGACTCTCGAATCCAATCTTTATTTCATAGATTCTTTTTTTTTTCTTTTTTTTTGAAGGTTTTTTCCGATATTTTTCTTTAAAATAAATATTGGTGGCGACTCCATTGTTTTTCTTTCATTTAGAAACCTAATATTGTCGTTCAGTCGCGATTCCGATAGCGACAAAGCCCAAAGACGATAATATTTCAAGCATTTTTTGTTTTAATTAGGATTTTTCTTGCTTAGATGATGGTATTTTGGATAAGTCTATTATCGCTTTTCCTTTTTCTTTCTTTGATGAGACTCATTTTCTTATTGGGTTGGATTGGGCAACCATTTTCTTCCACTTTGAAAATTTGTCTTCAATATACTGGACTTCGAATTTTTTCCACCAATAGACTTTGGTCTTTAATTAGAAGGTTTATGGAAAAAGTTTATTCTTTGTGTTTGTGGATTTCTAGAATGTGGGCTAATAGCCAGTTTATTCCCATAGAAGAACAAAATTGTATGATTCTTATATGAGGTGGATAATTTGGGGTGAGGCTTTTATATTTTTGATAAATTTTCATTATTGTTTTGGGAATGATTGCTTGGACGGGACCTATCTGATGAAACCATTCGACAAACCAATTTGGTACGAAGGAGGGTAATTATTTCTTAAAACATAGGTACCAGTAATGTCTATGGTTGGTATCCAATAGGATTTTACTCCAAGCTTCTTGATAATCAAAATAATTATAAGAAGGGGGTCAAAGGGCCTCCAAATACTCTTTTCTATGAAAGGGTGTCGGTTCTAATCTTGATAAGATAGAATAATTCGTAACTTTGAATAACTAATAATGGAGGGATCTTTTTCATTGTCAATGGAAGTTATTTCAGCGGATCCCATGTCTGTTAAAATAAATTGATAAAATTTGTGGTTTTCTTCAACTTTTTTAATTTGGGAATCCAACTCCATCCTGGAGGCAAGCATGATAACGGGCGGGGCGAATTTTGCCTCTCCGATCCCCGCTCCCAACTTTTTAACCGTCTCCACCCCGATCCCCGTCGGGGTTAGAAATTAAGTTTTCATCTCTGTCCCTGCTGAGTTTCGAGTTTTCTCATCCTCGCCTCGTTCCCGCCTCGTCCTCAATCTATATTATTTTTAAAAAGATAATTATATTTATAATAAATTAATTTTACTATTTTCATGTATTTTTATTTATAAATAAATATTTATAATTTTATAATTTGTAATTATCATTAGTTAAATATATATTTAAATTTATTATATTTATATTAAAATATTTATGTAAAAGAAATAGTTTATTATTTAATATATATATATATAATATTTTTAAAATTATTACTATTATTATTATAACTCTATATTCAAATATTTGAATACTTATTATTATAATAATAATAATATTATTATTATTATTATTATTACTATTATTATTATTATTACAATATTGTATTCAAACATTTGATTATATATATAAGTTAATTCATTTTTAAGTTGTCGTTTAAAAATATAAAATATATAGTTTATAAGGAAATATTTAATAAGTTAATTCTTATCTAATTAATTCGAAGTAATAAAAGTTTAAATTATCAATTCTTTTTAATCCTTTAAAATATAATTATTTTATTAAGATAAAATTTGATATATGACAAATAAGAATAATAAGATGCAAAAAATATGACATAATAAAACCTAATAAATATAAATTATAAATAAAATAATATTAGTTACTAATAAAATTTATGTAAAATATTTAGAAAAAGATAAAGAAGAAAAAAATTTAACTTTGTGTTCATCAAATTGGTTGAAAAGATTAAAAAAACAAATTAATTGGAGAGACTAAGGAAATGTGAAAAACTGAAAGGTAAGAGAAAGAGAACAATGTAATAAGCTAATTGATATAAAAGATTAAAAAAAGACAAAAAAATTAAAAAGTGGGTAGAAGAAAAGTAAAAATGTAAAATATAAAAAAGTGACATTATATGTAATAGAAAAAGAAAAGGAAATATTTTTAAAATATTGATATTTTAAAATTTAAATTTAAATATAAAGTTGGGACGGGAATGGGGACGGGGTAGGGGTGGGAATTACATTACTCATCTCCGCCCCTGTCCCCGACTTTTTAAAGTGGGGAAAACTCGAATCCGCCCCCCGATCAACTCGATTTTTCTCCGTTAAACTCGAGGTGGGGACGGATCGGTCCCCATGGGTACAAATTTAATTGTCATCCCTACCTAAAGGAGTTATTTTTCTAATTATGCTCTAAGGATCTCCGGGGCTCCAATCTTCCTCTAGGGTGATAATTCTTTGACATCCTTCTTTAATATGGAATTCTTTTTTCAGAATTTTTTTGACTAAAGATTGTTAAGGGGTTTTGGGGTTAATATGGTAAATCTATTAGGTTGGATGGTTATGGAGGTAGGAAGTTTTATGGTGGATATGGTTTTTGAGTATGATGGGGCAAAGTCATTCAGAGAGACCATATGGCTTTGGGGTTTTTATGTATTTTGAATGCTCAGTCGAAGCTAGGCTTTTGGAAGGGGTTGTCATGGGCATGATCCTGCAAAAATTCTCGAGTTAGAAAGTCGGGTATAGAATTTTATTTTCCTTTAATAAATTCTATGTTGAATTCAAAACAAGATAGTAGGTTTTGCCATCTAGCAAATATTTGTTTGGAAATTATATTTTTCTCATCTTTTTATAAAACTTTTGTAGATTTACAATCGATTCTTAACAAAAAGTTTTTATTTATTAAATCATGTTGAAATTTTTGGACATTTAAAATTATACTTAAAACTTTCTTTTTTATAGTACTATAATTATTTTGAGCATTATTCCAAATTCCTGAGGGATACCTTACTATTTGTTCAGGGTTATTTCCTAATTTTTGTTTTAATATTCCTTGATATCCTAGATTAGAGGCATTTGTTTCTACTATTATTTAAGTTTCCAGGTGTGGTATTCCTAGACAAGGTAAGATTTTGACTAGCATTTCTATTACTATCTTAGTCATTTCTGGAGTCCATGATTTTTTATTTTTTCTAAGTCGGTTAAAAAGAGGTTTACATAGTATTCTTATATTGGGCATAAAGTCTGCTATATAGTTTAGACAACCTAGAAACTTTTGTAATTGAAGTTTGTCTTTTATTTCTTTAGGAAAATTTTCAGCAAATTCAATACTTCTTTTTATAAGGGTTATGGTTCTTTGGGTTATTTCATGTCCTAAAAATCTTGTTTTTGTTTGAGCCAATTTTATTTTATTTTGTGATATTATCATTCCATTTGTTTTTATAAGGTTTTTAAATATTTTTAAATATTTTTTATGTTGTTCAATGGATTCAAAGAATATTAATACATCGTCGATATATACTATTGCAAACTTGGAATATGGATTTAGAATGTCATTCATTATTTTTTGAAATTCTGAATGTGTATTTTTTAATCCCATAGGCATTACATTCCATTCATATTGCCCAAATGGTACTATAAAGATAGTCTTGTATTTATCTTGTTCTTTTAGTTTAATTTGGTAATATCCACTTTTCATGTCAAACTTTAAGAATATTGTGGCATTATCAATTCTGCTTATTAATTCAGTTTTGTTAGGCAGGAAATACCTTATCCATTTTAAAATCTTATTTAGAGGTTTATAATTAATTATCATCCTAGGTTTTTTAATTGTTCTTCTATTATTTTATCTTTGATTTCTTATGGTTTGTTTTAGCTTCTATTTTTAATATAAATTTTTCCTCGTTTACTTCGGTGACTATTTGTATTTCTTTATTTTTTATTGGTTTAATAAATTCAAATAGAATATTTTTATGTTTTATTTCGTTTTTGAATACTATAAATGGGTATATTAAGGCTAAGAATGGGGTTCCTAAAATCATTTTTTCACTAATACTTGGGGGTTAATATAAAGGTGTTTTTAAAACATGTTCCTTTTATTATCTATGCTAGCATCAAACAATTTATATTTTACCTTTAATTTTTCAGAATTAGCGGCTTTTGTAAAGTTTTTTCATAATATTTTGTAGGTATTAATTCTTCTCTTATAAAATTTATATCAGTTCCGGAGTCTACTAGAGTTGTGAATTATTTGTAAAAATTATTTCCAATTTTTAACATAACTTTTATATCCCACTTTTGTTGTAATATTTTTAGTTGATTAATTTTTTTAAAGGTTGAGGAGTTGTTTATAGTTAATTTATTATTTATCATGACCATCTTTTCTTTTTGCATCTCACTATTAATTTTTAATTCTATTAGTTGAGTTTTGATATCTTTTACTTCTTCCTTTAAAATGTTTATTTTTTTTTTAAATCTTGTAAATCTACATGTTTTTCTTTATGTATTGCCTTTTTTAGTATTTTTGAAAAGTCGTAACCACTTACTTTTGTTAAGGAAGTCCCGGCTTCTTTCTCAATTAATATTAGGGTTTTTGGTTTATGAAGGTATTCTAATTTATCTACTTCGTTGGGTAGCTTATCTACCATTTCTAAGGCTATTCTATTTTCAGTTGTTAGAACATTAAGATTGAATATGCAGTCATATTTTTCATCACTCTCAGGTTCGTTGGAGTCGATAGAGTTATCCTCCTGGCTACTACTAGTTTTTATTAGATTATTTGATCTTTTACTTCTTTACTCATGTTTAGATTGTGTATTTTTTTCTTGAACTCTGCAATCCTTTTTAATATGCCTCTATCTTTCACATTTATAGCAAATTATTCCTTTCTTTGGATTATTTTAAATATTAGTTGTAGGGGTTTTTTATCTCATTTTGTTTCTAAAATTCCTTAGGTTTTTTCGGTTAATAGTTAAAGGAGTTTTTCTTTTAGCTATTTTTTTATTTTGTCTAGACGAAGAGTCTAGTCTTTCATATCCGTATTAAGTACAAAAATTCCCTAATTCTTTTGTGTCACTTTCTTTTTGTCTTTTAATATTTTTTTCTAATTTTAAATTATTACATATTTCTAAAGCAGTATTTTTAATGGTTAAAATTATTTTCTCATATGTTAGGTCTGGTAAAGGCTCATGATATTTTTGCGATATTTTTTCTCTTATTTTTGTTGCAAAAACTAGGGGCAGTCCAACAATGAATCTTTCTCTCCAAAAATTTTCTTTACAATTTGTTCTAGTCATTACCATTATTATAAAATTATCTACATATCATCTAAAGTCTCCTAAAATAGAACATTTTAGATTATGTATTTTTTCTTTAAAGGTATTTGAATCACTCATAAAATTACGAATAATAGATATTATCAAGATTTCTACCATTAGAAGTACTTGTGTATTTTATATATATATATATATATATATATATATATATATATATATATATATATATATATATATATATATATTACGATATTTTTCTTTCTCACATTCTTAAATGTGTAATCTAATAATATCTCTATTGAAACTAAAATAAATGATACTTAAAAATAAAGATTATTATTTATAAATATTTTCATCCTCAATCTACCAAGACAATAATGACCCTAATAAACTTAAATTTGAAAAAAAAAACTTTTTAAATGAACTCAAACAATTTTTTATACTTGTAAATAATGAAGATATTAATTAATAGTAAAAAATTAATATTCTAAAAAGAGATTATCCATGTAAATACCTCTCTAATTAATTATTTTCATGCGTACCAACAACAACAAAATGCACACCCATAACATGCCATGCAAGATTCAACCACAAAACTCCGTGCAGAAACCATGTGAAATTAATTAAAGTACAACAATAATATAAAGACCATAACTTCATCAATTATAAATATATATGATGAGATGGATAGCTTTTATATAAATATTTATTTTTAATTTTTATTTAAAATTATGCGTAATTTTTTTATATTAATAACATCAAAATTAACAATAATAATAAATGCATGGACGAAAAATATCTCCAAACCAAATGCTTTTGAGAGCTTTCAGCGAGTTGGACCACCAAACACTCTTTTTATGGGCCCAAGACGCGTAAGAATAATAAATCCACCAACTTTACACCCAATACTAAACCTAAAAGGAAATAAAATAATAGTATAACAATTTTTATTATTTATTTTAATTAGTGAGTCTCAATTACAGAATCTTTTTTTTTTTTTCTGTTACACTTACAATCATTAAAATCTTTTGCATAACAATTTAATTCAATAAGTTGAATAAAAAATTTAAAATTTTATCAAAGACAACTTATATCCTTTATAAGAAATGACATTATTTAAATAAATAATCTTCAATAGAGTTTATGCTTATGGCAAGAAATTTTCTGTATAATGGAATAACAAATTTATATATATATATATATATATATATATATATATATATCACTTAAAAGTTTTAAAATAAAATAATATGTAATATAACTGAATATGTCAATAAATAATTGCCTCCAAAAATAAGGGTAAAGCTACTCAACCTAATCCATTAAATAATAATAATAATAATAATAATAATAATAATAATAATAATAATAATAATAATAATAATAATAATAATAATAATAATAATAATAATAACAGAATAAGTATCCTTCAAAATTTCCAAAATTTAAAATAATCAACAACAGATATTTGTAAGAAAGTTCTCTACCAACTTTAAGGACATTTCATAATAACTGCTTTTTCACTTCTTCTTTTTTCTCTCCCAATTCTTCCCACATCTATCATTTTGCCTTTGAAGAAATCAAAATCGATCATGTGACTTGTAAAGGTTTATTAATACAGACAACATCCCTTTAATTTTAGTAGCTATTAAAAAGTAACATAAATATTATAAAGGTATACAAATAAAAATAAAACTTATATCGTAATTTGTTTAAATTTATATAAAAAAATCTAAAATATGAAGTGAAATGTACTTATGATTCAAGTCATGTGATACACGATTTTGCTATAACTCTTCATTAATAGAGTCAGTTTCTAAAGTTTAGGAAAAAAAATCATTTTTCAAAATTGGAAATGTTTTAGTGCGACTTCAACAGAAAGTAAAAGTAAAATATATCTATTGATGTTAGTGTTTTTTTTTTCTTAAAATTTCATAAAATTAGTTTTAAATGGTTAAATATAATATAATTAGAATAATTTGTGTTCAAATTAATCTTAATGTGCATGTAGAAAAACTATTTTAGCATATTGTCCAATTAATACTCAGTCCCAGTTTTTAACGCATAGTAAGAAACTAAGAAGGAAAACAAAAACTAAGTGATAACGGAGAAATAGTTAACTTAAAAAAATTTAGAAGAATAAAAAAATTATTTTCTAAATTCAACTTTTTTTTTTCTCACGTTTTTCTAAAAGTTAAATTTAAAAAAAAAAAAATCTCACGTTTACTTCTCCAACCAAATATACCATGACAAAAAATTGTACCCAACATTAAAAAAAAGGCTAGAAAGAGGATAAAAAATTGCATTTGCAAAGACTAAGATTAAAAAAGAAAAGTAATTGGCAGGTACAAAAAAGAGGGAATGAGTGAGAATCATGTGAAGTGCCGCCACTCTTTCTCTCTCTATCTGTCCCTGGGTCTATCAAAAGCTTCAATCTTTTACAATCCAACAAAACACCCACCTCTGTTTCCTTTTGTTTAAGTTATTCTGAGAGTTTCTCCTTCTTGTTATTTGTGTTTGTTCCAATGGCTGCTGCTGCCCCAAGATTCATCAAGTGTGTGACCGTTGGGGACGGAGCTGTAGGGAAGACCTGCATGCTCATTTGCTACACCAGCAACAAATTCCCCACGGTGTGGATGCTTTCTTCCACATTTTTTTTGCTTTGAAGAGATCAATTTTCTGAATTGCTGCCATTTAGTGTTGTTATGTTGTAACTGTTCACTGTTTGTATATGCATCCTGAATTCTGCTCAGTTCCGTTGAAATCATCTTAATTCGCCTAAAGCAAATTTTTTTTATATGTGTGTTAAATTCATAAAGTAGCCCATTTGTTATCTCGTAAAATTCGATCATTGGGTTCATCTGATTTGACTTTCCCCTATGTTGATCATCAGGACTATATTCCCACTGTGTTTGATAATTTCAGTGCAAATGTGGTTGTTGAAGGCATAACTGTCAATTTAGGCCTTTGGGATACAGCTGGTATACTTACTGACTTGGAATACATTTTTTCTTATTTTCTTTTATTTGGGGAGGGGAGGGGTTTGTGCAACAATGAAAATAGTAAATTAAAGTTTCTTGAGATTGCACACAATACTCCATTTTTTTCTAATTTAGAGTACATTACACTGACTTCCTGTTGTTCAAAATAAAAAATAAAAAACACTTTACATTGAGTACTTCCCAAGAGAGTTCTGGAACCTTAAAATGGTAGTGTTTAGAGTGCAATTGCAATAAACTACAAGAGGTATAAGTCTAATTTGCTCAAATGGAAAATAGGGGTTGATGATAGGATTGTATGTTGAAAGGAAAAGGTTGTTATGTTGTATTTGTTTCCAATATCTTCCTTAGGGCAAGAGGATTACAACAGGCTGAGGCCCTTGAGCTACAGGGGGGCAGATGTCTTTGTCTTGGCTTTTTCTTTAGTTAGTCGCGCAAGCTATGAGAATGTGCTGAAGAAGGTATGCTTCGGTGCTTGTATCTCTGAATTGGTACTTTGATGTCTTGCAGATTTCTCTTTTGTTCTCTAATTTGTATGCACTCTCCAGTGGATCCCTGAACTCCAGCATTTTGCCCCTGGCATCCCGTTGGTATTAGTTGGCACCAAATTGGGTAAGTCACCCTTCACTTGTATTAATGTTTGCCTTACTCTCATGCTAATTTGTCTTTCAATTATTGGTTTTTTGTATATCAATTCTTCGCAAATCATCACCCACATATGAAGAAATGAGGGACTTTAAAACAAAAACTCATCTGTTCCCTTTCCTGATCTATAGAAATTCGCCTGTATTCTAAGATTAGAATCTTCAAACTTTATTTTGCTTTGTAACATATGACCATTTTGTGAAGGTTGGCATTCATGTGGAGTGTGCTCATATGCGCACCTCCCAACTTGTCTATGCATGTCTATCATTGTGAAGACACATTTTAGTTTACAGCTGATTCATCAAATTTTGGTGATCCACTAAGGAAGTTGTATTCAGATATTACAAATGCAGATTGCATGACCAAAAAATTTAACTGCATCGATGTCATGTCTTGTATCATTTATGCCATCTACTCTAATCGGAGTGAAGAAGAACTTGGTGCTATAAGCTTTAAAGGATATTCTCATACTCTAGCTTAATGTTCTAATCCCTTTTATTAATTGATCAATATTGAATCATCCCTCACAACAGGAAGCCTAATCTTTTTCACCAAAATTTGAAAAGTAATAATAAAAAAGTTGGATCATATAGGGAAGACTCATGAAAACTTACAAAATTATTTTATAAATGATTCAAGTTGAGTTAGACTTCATAATGCAGAATGTTGACCATCAAATGTAATATTACTTCTACTCAGTTGAATGGAAGAAAGCTATATTCGAGATTTGGAAAACTATGGCAATAATGAGCAACGTATGCACAAGTGATTAGCGAACTATTAATTTGATTCTCCTTTATATTTATCTTGATTCATTTGACAGTTTGCATAATTTAGTGTTTTGATCGAGCAATTTCTGTCTCCTCGTTCCATACAGCAGACATAATTCACTGCTAGTTCAACAGTTTGCTATTTTATACTTCATTGCATCCTAAAACATTACTTGTGCTGCAGCATAGCTTGTATTTCAGATAATATTTCTCTTGCATGTGCAGTGCAATAGCAAATTAGTATTAGAACAATCAATCAGATTTTAAAAGTAAAAATGGAAAATGAAAACAATGTGGACATCAATGTTCAATTTATGGTGGTAGTTTGACATGCACTGCTACTATGTGTATAATGGGTATGCAGATCTCCGGGAAGACAAGCACTATATGGCTGATCATCCAGGCTTGGTGCCCGTGACTACTGAGCAAGTACAGATCTTCCTTCACTAAATCTGTATAGAGTTCAACAAGCAATGATTTTTAAAAAGTGTTGGCTTTTTTGTTCATTGCTAGGGTGAGGAACTCCGTAAACAGATTGGAGCTACCTATTATATTGAGTGCAGCTCAAAAACTCAGCAGGTATGTTTATAGAGTCCATCATATTCTTGCAAATGTTTGCACATGAAAACATAGAACACATTTACGTATAAAGAAAACTATACTCCCCACCTATGATGCATCTTGCTGAGGAATGCAATTGAAAATAAAATAAAATAAAATATGGTAGGTGGACCCTGTGTCAATGATGCGTAATAATTTAAATCATTCATGCAAAAGTTCAGTACTTCCCTTGTGTTGCTCTCGGGAATTTTAGATCTCTAGATAATTTCAAAGATGCTATATCATCAAATGGATGCTTAGAGCATCCATTAGGGGTGCTAACTAAAACCAAATCTTCTTATTGAGCATCATCTCTTCATAGGAACCATGATTTTAGGTGGTTATTGAGAAGCACTGGTTACTTATACCCTGTACTAGGTGAGGGCCATGGTGTTAACTTTTTATTTGTTAAGGAAACACTATTTTTTTTTTTTTTTAACTTTGAAGTGTAACATTTATTTTTAACGTGATACTCACACTTTAACTTGTAGGCTATACACCAGTTTTTTTTTTTTGGTTACAAATTTAACCTGTAGTCGTTCCACCATGTTTTTAACGTTACAGATATAACTTTTTAACTACTTTTTTATATTTTTAAATAAAATCTGATTGATGAAATTGGGCCATGTTTTTATGATTTAGTTGTTTCATATGTCAAATAATTATGACTTCTTAAAAGAAAATGTTGATGAGATGAGATGTGAGATTACTTGAGGACCCATTTATTAAAGTTTACAATTGTTGAGCTGGAGAAGCGAGTTAACTTCCTTCATCCAACAACTTTTTTGTGACACCTCCCATCTTTTCCGGAATGGGTTCCAAAAACAGAAAGTGCCACAAGAAAACTGTGAAGTGCAGGAAGAAAAACCCTAAAATTATAAAAAAGTAAACTTGGATAGTATCTAATTATGGGATCCATCTGATTTAAGAACCTCAAGAGGTAAAAATGAGTTGTTGGGATTGAGATGGCCTTTATAGAATGTGGAAAATTGCAAAATTATCCAGAAGGTGCCAGTACAGCAATACCATATAGTTCGTTTGCTCATGTGATGTGTTTGTTGTTCAAGGGTCTATTATTGGTGTCTGTCAATTTTGGTATTTTTCATCAATTTTGCAGGTATATATACTTTGATGTTTGAACAAATATTCTGCCTGAAATGAAAATTAATCGTAATACCATTGCAGAATGTGAAGGGAGTTTTTGATGCTGCAATCAGGATGGTCATCAGGCCTCCACAAAAGCAAAATGAGAAGAGGAAGAAAAAACCACGAGGCTGTTTTCTGTCAGTACTCCTTTTCCATATTTTATGTGACAGTTTTGTATGTTTTTCTTATGGGGGGTAGCATTTTTCCTTTGACACCCCACTATTTTCATTTCAACAATTTTATATTTTGAACTCTCATAGACAGTCCCCTCTGGCTATTCTAGTTAATGGGAAAGCTATCCATCCACTTTAGTAGTCAAATATTTTATTAGTTGGTTGTACTTAACCCAAAATTTAATGTGAGAACAACAACTAATAAAATATTTAATACCTGATTAGGTGAGGTTACCAATACTTAAGGAAAATAATTAATAAAGTGGCAACTCGCATTAAACCACCTTAGTATATTAAAGGGGATCCACTGTACTTGTTTGGCGGTTATAGTGTGGAAAAAAATATATATTCACCGGATAAAATTGTATTGAAGTTTGCGCCTTGTTTTCAATGTTATATTACTATCAGGAGCCATGATTAGGTTATAACGGGAGATTGTGAGTAGTTTTATAACTTGTTCTTGGATTTAATCTATCTCAGTGAAAATGCAGAAACGTCCTCTGTGGAAGGAACATTGTTCGACTTAAATGAAACACAGACATTGGTATTTCATCAAAAGGTTTCACGTGCTAGGGGGAGAAGTGTGTTACCGCGGTGTAGAAATATTATAAACTTGACGTAAAAGCATGTGGCTGGAGTTTACAGTATAGCTACTTACATTTGGTTGTTGAACTAAGAAACAGTTGTAAAGAAAGGACGAAGTGAGTTTGTTGGCGAGCTACCATTTATTCAAATTATTTTCTTTGAACGTGATCTAGTTTCAGTGTACATACATCAGAAACTATTATCTGCTAAATTAGCTTTTCAGATAATTAATACAGGCTAGTAGAGCATGCTGTATTATTATATTGTTGATAATCTTTATATAAAAATTCGTTAATACCCATTTAACGTAGGTTAATTCCCAATAGTTTATTATGCATGCTGCTAATTTAAAAAAACATGCTTTGACCCAAGTCCCTTCCCGCCCTCGCCTTCTGAGAAAAACTGGGCCCTTACTACCTGTTCAAAGCCTGAATCAATTAAGAAAAGAAAAACAAACTTTTTACATATTCTTCTCTACGAACGCTTAAGAAAAAAATTAATATTTTAAACTAATTTGGTAAAAACATCGCCTAGAACTTCCTTGAAATTTTATTTTTAAAATATACATATGTATATAAAAAAAATAGTTTAAAACAATCATTTATTTTTCTCTTTTAGAATTAGAGAAGATAGAAAATCATTACCTTAATACAACAAAAAGAGTATTAAGTACTTTTTAATTCTTTATCGAGTATAATTAGTAAGAATCGAACCATTAATCTAATTCCGCTTTAAACCAATATCCCAACACTCAAAATGAAATGGCATCGAAAATTCTTACCGTACATTACACAACAAAAAGAAAAAGTATGATATACAGACTGGGAGATTTAGACAGTTCCAGAAAAATGACAATGTCTTCTAAATTTAGTCTCCTATTTTCTCCTTATCTCTTAAGATGAGTTCCAATACATTCTCTTTGTTTGCTAAATTAAAATTAGTGTTCTTGGTTTTATTAATATTGAGCACAAAAAACTATTAACCTAATTTTGCACAACTCAACAAAAAGAATTTCCAGTAACAATGAATACATGACGTTAGCTAAGGTTAGCGATAGCATCCGGTTGCAAATATCACAAAATCAAGGAGAAATGATACCAAAGAATTCAATGATTAGATGTGACGTAAACTGGTATACAGCAAACATATATCTATCACAGCAGAGCAAGAAACTCAGCTGCCAAAATTTGTTCGTCCCCAGGCCTAACTAACATCTATTTGTATGCGTGTGTGTGTGAAATTCAAAGGAAAAGGTTTTAATTTAGCATCTGAACACAAAAGTACGATTTCTACTTGAAGCAGTTACCCAACTACATTACTGGAAGGGATGAGCAGGGAAACTGTAGGTCCACTAGATACAGATGCAACAAGTATTGTCCCTTATATACAAAGGAAAAACTGATCTGGCCACCTAGAACATGATGTAGGGACAAACAGTTACCCCCCCCCCCCGATAGATTCCTTTAGAATGTGATAAACTAAAGAAATGGGGGCCAGATATTACCAACATAAAAAATCAGGCGCTCACTTACCACCCAATTCTCCCAAAGCAAAAACTAGATGATCTTTGAATTGACCATTGCCCATCCTCAAATCACTGAAGACAACACATTTAATATACAAACTATTACTTAAGCAAGCATGACAACATTTCATTGGGAATATCACCAAATAAACATGAAAAAAATTTGTGAAAAGAAAACTAGCAAGAGCAATGAAAAATATGAGCCAAGGTAGGCTGCAAAAGAGCAGGATTTCTCAATGAAAATGGGACAGAAGACTGCCCAGAGAGAAATTGCAATAGCATTTATTCCATTATCATTTAAATATATTTCTTAACGAAAAAAGTAACAACCTCCACTGAAGTACATCAGCATGACACAGGATATATTTTCAGATCTTCTCCCACAAGTGACCAAGTGTTACAAACATTTGAATATACAGAACTAAACACTTACAAGCATTTGTGGTCATCAGACTGTATGATTATAGATTGCTATTGCCATGAGGATTGGTTGTAGCCATCCCACCCACTATCAGGCTCCTTCCTCTTACGAACACTACCCGCAAGCTGGATCCTAGCTTGCTCCTCGGCTAGGGCCTGTGAACTAGCAACAGAAAGTTGCCTTGATGGAAGAGGCGAACTCTCATCTCTCCCCTCCACGTCTGAACACCCAGGTCCAGCATTGAGATCTAAACCCTGCCTTGTCCACTTTCTACTGGTCTCAGCACTACCACTACTGCTACCTTCTGTAAGACCAACAACATAAGGCCTGGGGTAATGAGATGAAACCGTGCCAGCAGGTCCCATTAACTGTGAATTTACTGCAGGGAAGCAAAGCCGATTGGCTGATGTTGGATATACATAAGTAGTTGATCCAGCAGAAAAAGAAGCTGATGGAAGAGGAAAGCTGGAGTTAAAAGGGAAGACAGGATATTCAAATGGAGTAGATGGATATGACACTGCAGGAGAAGATGACAATACTGGCGCCCTATAAATATCAGGTCCAAATGGGTTGCCACCACCAGCAGGAGTCAACAACCTTTGTGGCCCATTTGGGGCAACAATTGAAAAGGGCTGATCCCCTCTATCAGGCATAATTGAAGATATTGTGACAGCAGAATAGGTGTTGCCACTGGAAGGAAGCCAAGAGAAGTTGCCTGGCTCAGCAGTAGCCACTCTAAGCCCAGAAACAGGTAATTGAGATGGCACACTGCTCCTGGCATGCTGAGAGAACAGTGAGGATTCAATGGTAATTTCATCAACAGAAGGCCCATTGTTCAAATCAAAGTCCCTGTGGACATTCACTTCTCTATTTGGTGGACCACCAAATGATGACTTCACCTGCATAGTTGGCACATCAAGTTTATGATTACTACTCAAGCAAATGCCCATGTCGGAAGCTTCATCCGCTTGGTTTAAGTCAAGACCAAGCCCTCCAGAGCAGCGAACAGGAGAAACTTTATTACTGCATGCAGGATCATGACCATCAGTTGCAAGAGATATAGAGTCTGTGTGACGAGCACAAGAAATATCATCAAGTGTTCTTTCATCAGCTACATTTAAGTCAATATCCAATGGTGCTCGACTCTGCTTTCCAGCTGGAGCATCAGGAATAGAGGTTGTTGATGTACTAAGAGGCATTTCCATAACTTTCCTAGGTTCAGCCGGCCTGAATGCACTGGTGGCAGCAGATCCCTTCCACCCAATCTCCCCTTTATTTTTCAATAAATCTTCAGGAGGCACAAAGAAACCCTTTGCAGCAGATGCCACAGTGACTGGGGCAGGGATACCGCATAACATAGATGAAGCAGGAAATGGCACAGGACTGATCAATCGACCGGCAGGTGCACATCCAGAAGTGGCAATGCTGTTGAACTCACATCTTCCATCATCTGCATTCAGCCCTTCATTTAAATCAAATTCAACCTTTGCATCCGCATCGGACACAGCTGCAGCAGACATGGAAGAAGCATCTGCAGTGGTTGAGGTGCACTCCTCAGCCTCGTCTACTTCTGTGGTAGTCAATTTTGGTCCTTTAGAATCAAGATGCTTATCCATTTCTTGTGAACGATCACTAGGTGAATCTTTGGGAAGATCCTCTCTGGCAGGATGGTCATGAACCTCCTTCGTTTCTAAATTCTCCTCCACATGTTCAGCAACAAGACCAGTCACAGTTGAACATAAACCTCTATTCTCAGGCATCGTCACAGCATCACTCTCAGACTCATTTCTCTGATTTTTAGACTGACTAACATGGTTCTCAGTATCAGCATCATCAGCTTTTTCAGATTCCTGTTCATTGAAGTCTTTAGGAACCTTATCAACACTATAACCAGAAGAATGGAGTACATTCTCATCTTTTCCTCTAGCCAAGTCAGACTGCACAACAGTAGCAGGAGGCTTTTTAACTATCTGTCCACCACCACTTGATCCTTCAGCAGTACAGTTATCATTCTGTACATCCACTTCCACAGCTGTATGTGACAATTTTTCAGCTGCTTCTGCCTCAACTTCTGCAACACAACTGACCTTATCATCAAGAATTTCACCAGTATTCACTCCCTGAACAACATCATGGGGCTGCTTGCTTCTGTCACCATCTCTAGCTTCTTGTACGGAATTTTCACAAAGGCCACCTGGGGAAGTAGGTCCAGTTTTTTCATTAAATTTTCCTTTGCTTTCCAAAATAGTTTCAGCAACTTGATGCAAATCCATACCACATGCACTTGCATGCTTATTTAGCTCTCTTGCAGCTTTCCCTCCAGATGCTTGAAAATCAGAATCACTTGCATCATTTGCCCTTAAATCGCCTGTTGCAGAACCCAGATTCTTATGCTCACCATCTAGACCATTATTTGAGTGGCATTCATCCCGAACAATATTTTCTTCAGAGGACTTAACACCATTGTCTGTGCATGACTGTTCAACAGCAGTTGTGTTTCTTTCTGGAGATCCAGCTGGAGTTAACAATTCGGATTTCAATATCTCTCCAGCAGCCACACTAGCAAGAAGATTCATTCCAACATCATCAGCTTCAGAGTACTTAACACCTTCAATTAAAGCATTTATTGAGCTGTAAGAAGCATCCTGCAAATTGCCAGTTTTGTTTTCATTTCCAGATGATGATGAAGCAGCTTTTGATACTTCAAATGCTTTCTTACAATCATTGCCAGTGCGACATTGCTCTTCATCGGTAACTGCCACAGGTGATCCATCACCCTCATCAGAGCCAGTCAACACGTCTTTAAAATCATTACTCTGCCAAGATTCAGTATTAATATCTGAGCCAATATTCACTCGATAAAGGTCACTTTTTTCCTTTGAGCTGTGATCAGACTGATCATGCTTCTCTAGAACAGGAGATGAGGCTCGACTATTCATGATTGTAGGATCATCAAAAGAACCAGCACTGGCACTCTGTGCAGGACTTCTACCTTGGTTTGAAATTTTAACAATCAGCTTGGGAATATTCCCCTCATGAGAAGTTCCATCACCTGCCTTATCTGTTAATCCAGGTTGAGATATTTTCTCTGAAGTTATATTCTTGTGCAAGGAGGAATTCCTACTTGATCCAGTTTCCCTTTGACCTCCAGATGGAGTTGAACCTGAAAATCCATTAATGGATTTTCGATGCCGTGAAGAGCCTCCAGAAATCTTATTTGCACTCATTGCAGTAGAGCTTCTGGCATCCTCCTTAACTGAATGACCGCCAGTTTTAGCATGGTCACTAGAACAAGATTGACTGTTGTTGTGAGATTGACTAGAACTACTACTTTTCTCATCCCTTGCATTTGCCATGGGAAGATCAGAACCTCCATTGATAGCAACAATGCGAGGCTGACCATCTTTTAAGTTTGCAGGGGCAGATGCAGGTGATGGCACTGATTTTGCAGTCCCTGGAAATGCAGATGTTGATGCAGATCTAGTAATATTCTCTCCCTGAACAATCTTCACTGAGGCAGTTTTGGATGCAGAAAGCTGTGTAACTGAACTCTTCATGGCAACATCTGATGATGCACCTGAATGTCTATTGCCACCTTGACTAACGTCAGAAGGACGTGATTTGGCAGGCCAGTGGACATTGGGACCTGAACCAGACTTCGCATCATTTATATTCATTTCAGCTTCAACACGTTTCTTCCATGTATCAACTAAACCTCTTGCTTTCCTCTGAACTTCACTGTTTTTATGAGTTCGCAAATGATTCACAGATTTTCCAATGTTGCATGTTTGTAAAGCCTGAAGATTTACTGGAAGCTTATCAAGTGCCCGAAGCAATACCAACAGAAATTCCTCAGCAGATTTATCACCATCACCAATCTTCCCCTTATGAACCTCTTGGAGCCATTCATCAAATACAGGCAAACCCCTTAGCTGCACAAACTGACTAAGACAATCTAACTTATCTGTTGCTGCAATGACAGCAGCAAGCAATGACCGGCTAGCTAAATCTATCTTCTTTTCATTTCTATCAGGAACCATCAGCTGCACTAATTTTTCAACCCCTTCACCATCAACAAGCCCTCCTTTTTCTGTAATTTTGGCAATCTCTGTCTTCAAAATGTTATCATGCCTCAAATTACCAGAATCCACATCCTCAGATTTTGTTGATCTTTCTCGCTTAACAGGATCAGAGCCTTGATCTGCCCTTTCTCTTTTCCTCCCCTTAATGTGAGATGGAAAGGAAGAAGTACTGTTCTGGACACTATCTGAAACTGATTTTAACTGTGATGATGTTGGACTACTCATTGGCTTGGGAGATCGGCCACCTGGTTGCACTGTTGCATGCATTTCTACACAATTCCTGTATAATAGTTTATCTACTTCTTTTTGACAATCCTGGGATGATAGGGCAAAATAAGTTGGGAAAAGACTGAGCACTATAATCAAATCATAACAGATGGTAACATTAGAGAGCAGAAACTTACATTAATATAATCTTGATCATTTAACCACCATAAACACTTGTTTGCAATGTCATAAACCCTCCTGCACACAAAAGAAGAAATCCCGGATGGAAATTCAGCACTCTTAGGAAGAAATGAGACTTTGCAAGGATGGAGCAGCGATTCAGCATCAATCTCATCCTTATGGAAGGTGTAGAATATCTCGTTTGGAGCAGCCTCCAATGGCACGCCCTTGCTGAGTTTTACTTCAATGGGTCGATAGAGCCAACTGACACCAAACTTCAATTTTTTATCTTTGCCAATCGTCAAACTACGGATTATACCAATAAATGGTGGGCGATCTTCAGATGGTTTGAAGAGAGCACATTCACCAACACTAATTTTGCGACCGTCCTATGATTTGAGAAGATAAGAAATCCTTAGTGAACAATTAAAATTCAATCAGCAGAAACAGAATATCTCAGCGCTTCGCACTTAGAATAAGTCATTTTAAGTATTTCATTACTTTTTGTTTTTTGGCACTTACTCAACATCTGCTGCCTTAAAAAAATATTCAGAAGTACACATTCTTCATTTGCATTAGAATAATAATAAGTTAAATTGAAGAAGCAAGAAAATTACCAGTAAACCTAAAGTAAAAACTGCACAAAAATTCCATGCAGGAAAGGGGATTTCAAGTAAGTTCAAAGCACAGAAATATGATCAAACAATCCTTATATGAAAATTTAATTAAATTTAAAAAGGAGCTCAAAGAGAGTTTACAGTGACAAAATCAAAAGGCCAGAGCCTAAACTCCTCAGAGAATATATATTCTCTACTCAGTTATAGACCTAGCAAAACTATAATGTTGATTTACATTCGTTCTACCTATAACAAAATCTATATACAGTCCCACATACACTAAACCAAGCCTCCTAAATCCTGCCTTGCTCACGTGAACCATTCCCCTAACTGTAAACCACCTGCGAGCTCAGCTAACTAACTCATTGTAGGTTCAATCAATTGCTGGCCAGTATCCGGACCTCTTCTCTTGCTACATCCTTTAATGCGTTAGTACTAGCACTATAAGTTGTTCTATCACATACAGAAGATGGAGACTAGAGCACAATAGGAAAAGTGTTCATCTTATGAAGCATCAAAAAATAGAGTAAAACAGAGTCTTACAAATGAAATCAATTAACAATTTCTCATTTAATTACCCTTTACTATCTAAGCATCCATCTGTAAAATCAGCGTATTTTATCACAGAAAGAGTAATATGTCGGACACCCAGAAATCAGTTCATTCATCCCTCAATTTTAGAGAAACATAAAAGACAATTAGGTTATCCTTTCATCCATTGATACCCTCTCATTCTAATTATTAGAAATACTAAAAGACAATTATAAAAGTTTAAAAAGAAAATAATAATAATAATAACAATAGTAACAATAGTAACTTCCATGATTTACAGTAGTAACCATTTGAAACAACGTAAAACTTCGGCCATAATGACAGACTGAAATGGAGGGGAATAACAAACAGGATACACACACAAATCTGCGCAGTCAGGGAACAATCGTGTTAATCAGACATCAAATTGATATAAGCTTGCTGCAATTAGTATTATACAACCATTGAACCACGTGACTTGATACTCCTAGACAGAAAAAAAGGCATAAACTCCACAACTTATACATACATACGGAACCATAAAAAAAACAATAGTCTCATCCTACCAAGTGACTTCGGCGTGATCACACAAAACCATTAAATGACACTAAAACAAGCATATGTGCTGCCTCTAATGCTTCTTTTCAATAAATCGACGCAGTATCCCCTCCACCCTCGTCAATTAGAAATTAGAACAGTTAAAATCAACCTATTGCAGTAATGGCAAGAAATATAGTCATTTCCATTTAACAGTATTGGTTGAGAAGTACACGCTAATATAAATAAATAATAACAATGATCCTAAATTCCTAATTACTCAAAAAGGGTCTTATTAAACGCATTTTGGTTCCCAATTCAGTAATTTCCACCTTAATCCCTGCCGTAGACAAACCTTAAACACGACACGCTATTAAAAAAACTACAATTATTTCCACATTAGTTGATAAGCTGTCAGAATACAGAACCCTTTACAGCTCTTCGTTACAGCGAAAAACGCGAAAACATAAAACACAATTGTCACCCCGATAATAATACCTTCAAGAACGACTTCACTGTCGACGACGACGAAGAAGAAGACGAAGAAACATCGGCGTTCAGAGACGAGTCGCCACGTGTGGGGGCTTTCCACATGTGCCGAGTCCCCTTTTCCTTCTCACCTCCACGCCCATGCATAGCCTTGCATTTTCCCCAACGCGTACCATCAAATCCCCTCCTAATTCCACACCAGAAGCCCTCAGAACCCGCCAAACCCTAGATCCGAGCAAAACCCTAGCTCTACAACCATACTTCCCCGAAACCCTAGCAAGGACTCGATTTTCGAAATTCGAAATGGAAGAATCGGATCCACGCGAAGAAAAATGCGACAGTGGAACGAACAATCGAAGGAAGGAACGAACGAACGAATTCGGAGGCGGCTTTGGATGTGGGAAGAGCGAAAGTGCGAGAATCTAGAGAGAGAAAGAAGATGGAAGAGAGAGAATGTGAGAGAGAAAGAAAGCGTGTGTGCAAAAGGGGTGAGGGTGTACTTGGGTACTTACTCGCTGGGGGTCGGGCAGAACGGGCAGTGCGGGCAGGGAGAATGATAACGTCACAGGATGGTGAGGCGACGTGTGAAGAATGAGACTGGAGATTGGTGCCTTGGGAAGTGAGTCACCAGCATTGACTGGTCCATTTGCTGCTTTTTATTTGACTTTTACTTTCTCTCTCTCTGATCTCTCTGCCTGACAAATGCCAGTGTCTTTGTTTGTTTGTTTCTTTCGTTTCTTTTTCAAATTTTTTTTCCCTTTTTTTCTCCTTTTTTCTATTTTATCTCTTGTGCGTTACTGAATGTGCTGTTATTGGTCCGGTTGGAAGGGTAGAAAGGTAATTCGGCGTGCTACAGTCCACATGGAGGCATATGATGGCAAGTTAAGGTTGTCTTGGGATGTTCCAACACCTGTTACCGTGAAAAATATTTTTTATTGTGTTGGTCCCAGGAAATTTTATGATGCCCCTTCCACCTGTTCCTGCCACAACCAAATGCATGGGTTTCAGCCTCCACAGATCAAGATTAGAAATTTCATAAAAGTGAAATTGTAACGAGCAATAAGAGGATCTTAATTTTATAAAAACGGATCACATTTAATCAAGTTTCTTTTGATTGTATGGAGATTGAGAAGAGAGAAAATGTGAGAGGAGTAGGGTTGAGAAAAAAGGAGAAGAGTTCATTATCCAAATTTAGAAAAACAATCTTGTTAATTAGTTCTATTTTATACATTTTGCACCATTCGCTTTATCTATTTTAAATTTGTAGTTATTAGTTGAATTAGTATGTTATTGATTAAAATTACATAAGCAAATTTATATTAATATTAAATTATATATTAAAGGAATATATTTAATAACACTTTTTTATAAAAGATTGATTGATATCCTTTATTTTTGTTTTTAATTATTATTTTTTATTATATATTATTATTATTATTATCTAATATATAATGTTGGTGTCAAGATATTTAGATTCTAATATTATAATAAATTTTTAATATAAAATTAATTAAAAATATAAGAAGTAGACAATATTAAAAATATTTTAATAGATATTTAAATTATATTATATAAAATACACTTTAGTTTGTCAAAATTAATTAATTTTTTAATCAATAATAAGAATAGCAAAAGAAAAAAAGGTTAAAATTAGAGTAAGTTAGGCCTAAAAATAAAATTGCATTTTAAATTTTTTTTTCTCTCCTTTTTTTTTAAATCCTAAAAAGCTACTACTTAATTTTTTTCTTTTTATTTTCATAAAATAATTATTTATTTCATTTTTCTTTTCTTAAAAATGTAAAATGTTACTAAAGAAAATTATTATTATTAATATTTTTTTCTTCTTTTTATTTTAAAGTGCTTAAAAGAAACTATCTTTTTTTTGTCTTTTTTTCTTTATTATTTTTGTCTTTTTTTCATATTTTCATATTTTTTTCTTTTCATTTCAAATATTTTTAGAATAAATGTTGTTATTTATTATTATTTTATTTTTATCTACCTGGACGAAATTGGGTGCTGACACATGCATAAGGATAACTGAAAATAATAAGAGAAATAAATACAAAAACAAATTTTATAATTATTAAAAATATTTAAAATTCTCCGTATGAAATGTTTCAAGAAAATCAATAATTATGAATTGTCATTGTAACTTACTAATATGACTATGGTTCTAAATGTAACAATTGTTGTATATCAAAACTTTATCATTGTTCCGTCCCAACAAACCTAAAATATTTTATTTATTCATCACAATAAATGTAAAAGGTTTCATTGCTCTCTTATTATTGTTTTGTCGTAACAAACATAGAAGCATGCATTGGTATCTTATTTTTTATCTATCAAATCAAACATAAAAGCTTCCATAGTTTCCTTATCGTTGTTCTTCTGACACAACATTAACGTGTTCAATAAAATATTCTCCAACTCATCCTCCACCTCCAAATCATATAACAGAAGCTTCGCTAGTGTAATATGAATTGTCTTCTCACTGAAATATTGTCTTTCATTATCACAATGGATAGAGGGAGAAGAGAAGAGTTATAGTGGAATGAAACACTTTGTGAATGAGATAAAAAGGAAGAGGAAGAAAAAAAAAAAGTCAAGTCACAATTGACAACTGAAAAGAATGAGCAAATTAAGGAATTTAACAGGACATATGACAATGGTTATTAACAAATTATCATTAAATGACATAATTTTTTGTATATTATGTACTAATGTTCCCAACATCCATTTAATCAAATAACAAATGACAATTCAAAGTTAAATGCAAGTTATTGCGATTAGCTAACATATTAATAAACTAAAATAATGGCTTAATTTAAGAAGTTTCAAAA
This sequence comes from Sphenostylis stenocarpa, assembly GCA_963425845.1. Taxonomy (NCBI): domain Eukaryota; kingdom Viridiplantae; phylum Streptophyta; class Magnoliopsida; order Fabales; family Fabaceae; genus Sphenostylis; species Sphenostylis stenocarpa. Next base: position 52,306,522 of record OY731406.1, read on the forward strand.
CTATATTAAACAAACTAATTAATTTAAGAAGTTTTAAAACTATACTAAATAAACTAAGAAAATTACTTCATTTAAGAAATTCCAAAACTATAATGATAGCATTTAACGTCATTTTATAATCATCTACAATTATTATTTATGTTTATTCATATCTACGAGTTAATAAGAAATCTTGCTTTAGTTTAGTGATATATTATTACAAACATCTATTATTACGAAACAAATTTAATATTGACCAGAAAAATATATTTTCTTATTATACTTATAGAAGGTCTCTTATAATATTAGATCTTTGTAACATGTAAACATATATAACCTTATAAAGTGGAAACATGTGATTAATATTCATTAAATTTGGCTATAGTTAATATTTCTATTCTAATTATACACTTTAATCATGAAACCAAAGAATTAACTAGCAAATTCATCTCCAAATTCCAATGTAATGTTGTTTGCAATAATATTCTTTTTTATAAGCAAAATGATTTTTTTTAAATAAAAATATAGAATTGATTTATTTTTAATGTTATCTTAAAATTAAACTAATTCCAAATTATTATTTTTTTCAATGTTACACACACATCCTAGAGATAGATAACAAGTTACTATTTGTGCAAATTTTCTTTCATAGTATTAAATGCAAACCCACACCATTCTTGAGCAAATTTTCTTTCATCAATCAAATGCAAACCCACAATTCTCCTCCCTATCAGAATTTTTCCATTCTCACCACCATAATGTACTCTAAAATTTCATTGATTGACTTTTATTAATCCTCTTTCTCATGAAAGAAGTTTAACAATAATAGTTGCTTTTACGAGTTTTTTAAAGTTTTAAGACATAATATGGAATTTGATTAGAAAAAGGAATGATGTGAGGGTCTTTTCTTCCATGCAAATTACAAGTCTCTTCTCCCGCTCAAACCAAACCTTTAATCAAAATGTAAACCCTATTTTGCATCTTCCTCTTCAATTTTTTGCTTTCCTGCACTTCTTCTTAATCTAAGGTAAATTTCCCTTCATCTATGCAATATTTCACTCCTAGTTCATAAATTTCTTCTAATTACTATACATAAAAAAAAACTTTTTCATATAAATTGTTTTAGGCATTTACATAAGTTATAAATCTGATGTAGATGTCATTGATATAGAAGGTGACTAAGTTTTTAACATCATTATAAAAATTATACATATAACATTGGTGGTGTAAAAAATTCATATAATATGTAACTTTTTACATTGGTTTTGGACTATAATTAATGTGGAAAGTGAGAATAACATATCAATTGTGGGAAATAATTGATATAGAAAGTGACATCTAACATCGATTTCTTACCCAACTAATGTAGTATGTGATTAAAAAAATCTACTTATTTTTTATATATTTTATCTATAAATATTAAAATCATTACATTATTAGACCAAATATATATTTTTCTCAAATAAATCAAATATAACTAACTAGAAAATACTAACATGGCTTTTTTTTCAAATAAGGAATTATAACAAAAATTTAATTAAAATTTTTTTAAAAATATTTGACAAAAGAACAATTGAAAATAATAATGGAGGGAACCTAGAACCAATCTACAACAATAAAAGAAAAAAAGTGGAGATTAAATTGTAACCGTGGTGGAAAGAGGAAAAGTAGCAAGAGGCACACAACATTATGGAAAAGATAGCTCCAAGTGGTAGTCTTGCTGGTGAAAAAAAGGGAGAATACAACTATGATGTAATGAAAGTGTTTGATTGCAATGAAGAAGAAAGATAGATAAATAGTGATATGAAGGTCATAACATAAAGAAGAAGAGAATAACAACATTCTCACTTTTACTAAGAAAAGAATGTAAAAATTGAGGATGTACAACGATTGATGCCCTAAAAAGAACATACATCATTGGTTACTCGAAGAATTAATGTAATATGTACATACTATATCATTTCGTTAACTAACTTATGTGATATGTGTTTGTTTGATTTTCAACTGTCACCATGTGACTTATAAAGATAATTATGCTACAACCAAGGTGATATTTGCAATATAAATTCATGTTTCACACTAGAAATATTAGGGTCATTTTCTTATTGGTTCACATTATGTTAGAGCTTTTTCTTTTCTATTTTTCTTGTTGGTAAAAGCTTCACTAAGGTAAGGGGAGTTTACACCAAACCTTAAAGCTCTATATTTGTATTTTTAGTTAAAAAATTTATCATTGCCCTATTTTGGTCTAAGTATATGTGATGTTTATTTTGCAAAACTCATTCCAAAAATGAGTTCCTTAAGTATGGAAATATAAGGTTAGATCTAAAGAACAAAAAAATGTGTTTTATGGAGGAAATTATTATAAAAATAAGTTTTGCAAAAAAAAAAGTTGTTAAACAAATTTATTGCATATTATTTTACATCTATTTACATATTTTCTTGTTATATATGAGAGCGTGAATTATTGATTAGTGAAAATCCTAGGTTAAATGACTTATATTTTGAATTATACATGTTGAGTTGAGTATTAAAAGTATTGACCTTCAATAATTTGACTAAATTATGTTATCTTGAGTTGTGATTATTATTTTGATGATTCTTCTATACTCTTTAAAAATTATGAAATGATCAAAATATAATCATTATGTTACCAAAATTTGATTGTAAAGTTTACTTGAAAAATTATGCAATTATGTATGACATACATATTGAATGATGAAATGTTAAAAATTGTTTATGTGTGAGAATATGAATATGATAGAGATTACGATGGTATGATATAAATATGACTGAGATATGGTGATATAATACATATGTCATTTTGATTTTCATGACATGATACGAAGATGTTTAGGATTAGAATGACAAAGAAATATAAACTTAGTTTTATAAGCATGTAATGAATATGTAAAATTATGATGTTAGTGTCATCTAGAATTGTTAATGCCATGTGTGGATGACAATAGAAATATATTAGGGTATGAAAGAGAGAAGGTCATGTGAGACCACAGAAGAATTGAAGGGTGGTGAAAACTAATTTACACAATGGTCCAAGTGTACAAATCTCATGGTCTCACATTTAGTCTACCGACAATATTATTTGAAAGTCTACGTTGATTTGTATATATATATATATATATATATATATATATATATATATATATATTATCAATATAATTATATCTTGAACATAATATTATAAATTATATATATAAAAATTTAATTTAAACCTGCATAATAAGTGGATTATTATATATAATATGTTTTATATTGCGTGATGTTATTTTACTTTAATATAACTTATTATTCTATCACTACAAAAATGTTGAATTATAATAGGGGATTCTTAACGGCGGTTATGAAAACCTCCGAAAATGTATAAATTTAACTATGGTTTTGTAACCCCATTTAATTCTTGGTGGTTTATAAAGTAAACCGCCTTTAACATATTTTATTTTATTTTTTAAAATTCACTTCTAGCGGTTTATATAGAAACCGCCGTTAAGAATAAAATATATTTCGCACAACCCTAATCTTTCAGGAAACCCTCTTGTTGTCGTTGTTCTCTTCGTCTCTTCTTCTCTCTAAACCTACATCAGCGTTTTTGAATTCGTTGAACTACAACGTCTTCTCTTCTTCTTCACGCAACCCTCTCTTGTTTTCCCCTACATCAAAACCAACTCTAATGGCCTCTCATCTTCGAACTACAGCCAGCCGTAGCGTGTGGTCTTTCTCGAACCCGACACCTCAAAGAGTCACCACACGAACCAATCTGTGGTTCTACCCTGCACTTCTCATCTTCAAACTGCCGACAAACCGTAGCACCTAAAACATGCATCTCTCATCTTTGAACAACAAGCAAACCCTAATGTGTGATAGTTTTCTCCTCTTTCTTCCTTATTTTGTCTATTGCAACTTAGTTCCATTATTTTCCACTGCTATGTACATTATTTCCTTCTCAATTAGCCTCTGCATCATTCAAGTCGTGCTTGCTTTGATTATTGCTTATGCAGGTTCCGTTTGAATTTAAGAGAATTCTTGACAACACTGTAATTGCAATAGTGTCACATTCTTCAAAACTAGTGAGCTATTGAAAATGTATTTTACATAAATATTATTTATTATTTTTCATACATTAATACCGCTATTCATTTTGGATTGAATACTAATTTTAAGTTTAACACATCATATGTTCTTTAGGGTGGGATGAAATAATTGAAAATATAAGTGATTTGGTCTTATAAATATTTTCATCGAGGATGTAAAAGGAGATAAGATAGATAAAATTCAGTTAGGATGACAGTTTGTAGAGATAAATATAACAACTTCTTTGAGTGATGTATAAAAAAAGATTACTTGTATACATGCTATTGAAACTTCTTTTACCAATTGTTTAATTTATGATATATATTGGTTACATTCTTTGTATATAATAATCAAATTTAAGCATATAGTTGTGAGGAGTCCATCTATTGTATTCCTTTTATATGTTATAAGCTCTATTAGTTTTTGTGATGTGTGTTTATTAGAGATATAAATAAAATTTATTTACTACGTGTGTAGCTAACTGAATTTTAATGCTACATTGTAAAAAATGTATTGGAGCTAACTGATTAGTTTGTTTTTTTTCACATACATCAATGGATTATAACTCAGATTTATATACTGTATATGCTTCAATTATGTAGGATGCATTACAAATCAATCACAGATTTATATCTACAAATAGCAAACATCAATAGGCCACTGTAAAGGAAACAACAGTCCCATATATGAGAAAAAAGCCCATCACAAGAATCCCACAATTTTTAATAAGGATTAGAGAAACCTACTACAAGATATAACAATAAAAAACTTATCCCACTAGGTGGGGACATATAAAATTAGAAAAGAAAAATGCAACAATAAATTATTGATTACCATAACAAATTTAAAAATGCTTGAGTTTCTAAAATAAAAACAAGTTTACCTTGGTTAGCTTTATCACCAACAGGATAAATTGCTTCACTGGTCAATAATTGTAACACTCTATCTGCTTTTGAATGGAACTAATGTGAACATGACCTATGATAAGGGCTAGAGCAAGGGAAATAAAGGAAGCTCTTCAACAAATATTGTTGGTTGACCAAATTATGTTTTGAATTAATCAATTAATGGGCTTTAGTTTGATTTTGTTTTAAGTTGTAATAAGGGCTCAATTGAAAATTTAGTCATCAGCCTTTGGGAGATGAAGGGGTGCATAGCTTATTGACTTTTGGTTGCCACAGTTTCAGATACAATCAGTCATTAAGTAGTTTCAATTCCTAGGTTAATGGATCATTATTAGCCTTTATTTGTTTCCATTAAATAGTTTTCAATTCCTAGATTAATGGGTTATTATTAATATTTATTTTCTTTTATTGAGTCTTTTGTAATTCTGATGGCAACGCTTCTATATCAGCTAAACCATTTTTATCAAGAAATAACAAGTGGAATTTTATTCAGAAATAATAGAGTTTATCTCTTTTATCTTAGTGAGAGTGATTCTCCTAAATTTTTGAGTGATTCAAGAACCCTTGGCTGTATCAAAGGACTGTCACATCCTTTGTGTGTTGCCTCCCTTGGGAAGAATTATTCTTTCCTTCCACCTTTTTTCTAATTCCTAAATTTCTTACAAGGTTCTAACCCTAAAGATCCTAAATTACCCCTTGTGATTCATATCAGGAACCTGGATGTGTAACCTTTCATAATATTAAAAAGCAATACCTTGACACCTGATTCTCTACACAGAGATGGCTTCTTCACTGCATTATCAATTACTCTTCTAACTCTTGGCCCATAAACAACATAGGAGTTTTGCAATCACTCAAACAAATCAACAGAAGCTTAATTACAAAAAGAGAGTTTAAACAAGAAACAATTTATTTAACAAGCCCAATAAATCAAAGGAGCTAGTTAAAAATACAAAAGACAAGAAAGAAAAATGGGGAAACCGAAATAGCAACAACAAAAAGTAATCAATGGCATCAATACCTCTTTCGAGCTGCTCGTTTGAGGCATTCCTCAAAACAAATGACATTGCTTCTGCCATGAATTGTTGGACATATTCTTTAGGATAATGCCTCAGTTTTGACGTGACCCTTGAAGAATCAAAGTCGAGAAAAATCAAATTTTTAATTTAGTTGCTGGTTGTAGGCTAAAATAAACAAGAAAAAAAATATTTGTCCTTCAAGCCTAGCTAACTCTGTAAGGATAATATTTTCTAAGTTCCCAATAAAAGGTTCAACAATCCTTGATGGAACATCCATTTTCCCATTCCTCGACCCTAGCAATATTACCCTAGTACCCTTAGAGATAATATGATTAGGTATCCTGAGGTGCATCAAATTGCAAAATAAAAAGGTGATACCCAACTATCCAAGCAATGGAAGTAATGCAACAAGGTGGTCATAATTTCAAGATTTTGGTAAAATGGCTGTCTTTCTCATTTGCACACACTTCCAACCAATGGGCATGAAGAATAATTGAGTCTATTAAAGTTATATGACCCAAAAAATAAAGGAATGACACACAAAAATCATTCCATTAAGTTTGTGCATGAGGATCTATTGCTTAGTGTACCGAGGTTAAATAGAAAGTTTTATGCCTTAGCTTCTTGAAATGCTTCTACTCCTTTTCAAGCTGTACAATCCCTCTTCCCTCGTCAAGAGCCAAAACACACCACTAGGCCAAAAATAGTACTTTAAGCTTCTTTCAACACTAGCTAATCTTACTTTTCTAGTTACAAGTCCTATATGGTCAATATACCCACACATTTTGTTTGAAGGCCAGCTTCATAGTTTAATAAATACTAGGCCAGCTTCATATTATGCTTCAATGGATTAATTTTCACTCTTTTACTAACTAAAATTTGTTTCTTTGATGCAGCCAAACAAAGCTCATCCCATCAGTTGTTTTTGCCAAGTGTTGTTGTTGCTTTTATCAAACTCATCCAAGTATTAATGGTAAGAACTCCTCCATGAACTTATTGAGCAGACTCTTTGGTAATATATTGGAACTTGTAGACCCCAAATCTTGCCCGGCCTCCAAATAAAGAGTAGAAGACCTCCTATTCGAAGATGGACGAAGCCTAACAAGCCACTAGGAGAGACTATTAGGCCCCATACTAGGATAGGAGGGATTTTCGGCACAAAAATAAGGTTTCTCGCCTTTTAGGGGACGAGACCGCCGTCTCGAAATCGAGACCGCCGTCTCGCCACCTGCGAAGGCGAGACGGCGGTCTCGTTTGGCGAGATGGCGGTCTCGCCATTTTGGCATGGCGAGACGGAGGTCTCGTTTGACGAGACGGCGGTCTCGACTCTGTTAGACAAGACGGCGGTCTCGACTTGTCAGGCGCGAAAAACTATAAATAGGGGCCTCCATTCCCTCATTTCCACACAGTTTTCTCCTCCTTCTCTCTAGAATTTCTCTCTCTAGAACCCCTCCGAAGCATTTCTGGAGTTTCTGAGCGTCTCTAAGAGTATTTTTTAGCGTTTCGAGAGGTTTACGAAGCTGTGTAGAGTGAAGGGCTGCCAAAAAGCACCCAAGTTATCAAAAATTAAATAGAAAAGTTTGTCTCGGAGGTTTCTACACTCTCTCTACTTTACTGCTTTAATCTTCATTATGCAATAGAAGCTAGGGCCATGTAGTCATAATTTTAATTCCGCAAATAAAAGGGCAAAAGCATAATTTTCACCGGTTTAAATATTTTTAAATAGCTGGCCTATCATAGGGAACCCGAAAGGGGCGTCGTAAAGGAACTAATACTTCATTTGCACGTAACTAACTCCCTTACCCAACTCTGGTTCTAATGACCAAAGTTGGTTTTTCGAAAACCAACGCCTTTTAATCCCTTTTCTGATGTTTCCGATAAAAACATCGGTGGCGACTCCACGTAACCTTTCAAAACTAGCTTTTGGATTAGCCCTGATTATCGGACAATCCAAGAGCGCCTTTTCGAAAACCTCGCCCTTAGGTTCAGCCCGGTTATCGGACAATCTAAAGGCGTTGTAACCACCAACAAAAAACGCGAAAATTGGAAAGTCGAAAAGACCATCGCGTCGCTCCGACCGCCTCTTTTTGACGGTGGCGACAAATGGCGACTTCACTGGGGAAGCCTCGAGAGTTGATCCCATTTAGTAATGGGCCGGCTTAAAAATAAATAAACCAAGAAAATAACGTTTTTGCCCTTAACTTGTATTATAACATGTTTTACGGTTTGGCTTTAATAACTGTTGCTTGTTTATACTTACGCAATTGTGTGAAATACAAATTGTACACAAACCCTTGCACACTACAGTTCCCTCTATACCCGGGGGCAAGTGAGAAATCCATAGGGAGTGGGTGGCAGGTACGGTTCGCTGTAGTGAGGGCCTTGAGCCTACCAGTGTGATCAGAAACCACCACTCAAGGTGATAACCTTCCTCTTTTGGCAACAAGACTGACTATGACCTTAGTGTTAAGCATGGTCGGAAGGCTGGAGAGTGGGGACCCTATAATGGGGGCACCTTGGGGGCCTTAGCCTGGTGAGAACAGTTAGAACCTACCCTCGCCAATGCACTTTTCTGCAGGAAAACCCTACTTCGTGATAAAAACGAATTCTCGCCTTTCGCGGATGATCGAATTGTGTGTGCATATGTTTGCTGCATTTGTCTGTTGCATAACATAAACAAACAACAGAACAAAATCACAAAAAATATATCTTTCCAAATAAACACCCTTATCTGGGACAGTCTGCCTTTTAGCTAGCCTGGTTTCAAGTTCTTTGTAAGCTAAGTAGCCACGCAGTTCCGACAGAAGAGATAAGGGACGCTAAATATTCTTTCGCATAAAGCCACATTTTTATCTCGGACAGTCTGCCTTTTAGCTAGCCTGGTTTCAGATTCTTTGTAAGCTAAGTAGCCACGCAGTTCCGATAGAAGAGATAAAAGGCTATAAAATAAAAAATAAAAACCAAAATAAAAATACAAACCAAAACCAAAAAATAAAAAATAAACGCCTAACAAAGTCAAGTCATATTACATCATATCATGAGCAAAGAAAAAACCAAGAGAGAAAATAAAAAGCGAGAGCGCATGCAGCATCATTCAAACAGAATCTCTCATGCATAAGCATATTCATTATAGTTCAAACACTCAACATGCATTAATAAAATTCTTCCGGGCATTCTAGAAAGTGGTTGGTCCGCTCCACGTCCGCACTCGAGCACAAAAGGCAAGAGCAATGGAAAATTTAGAAGAGCAAAACCGAAAGCTCACTGCGGAGGTTAATACCCTCCGCGAACAAATGGCCCAACTGATGGAGGTCGTACGCCAGGGTCAGAGTAAGGGCGAAGACCAAGCTGAACACATCCCTCACCATGAGGAGGAGGAGGAAGAATACTTCTATGACGGGAAGGATGCTAAGACTGCACGCATCCTTACCCCAGAGGTATCCAAACAACAACTCTTCACCCTGGAGGAGAGGCTTAAGGCAGTAGAAGGGCACAACTTCGACGTCAAGGAGGTGGCGAACATGTGCCTAGTAAAAAACATCCACTTCCCTCCCAAATTCAAGGTCCCAGACTTCCCCAAGTACGCCGGGATGACCTGCCCAAAGAACCATCTTACGATGTATTGTCGTAAGATGGCCGCCCATGCTGAGAATGAAAAACTCCTGATCCACTGCTTCCAGGAGAGTCTGGCGGACACAACTCTCAACTGGTATATGCAGCTAGAGAAAGGGCAGGTCCGTAGCCGGAAACAGCTTGGCCGATGCTTTTCTTCGTCTTTACCGATACAACATTGATCCGACTCCGATAGGTCGGATCTCGGGACTCGAGCAAAAGGAACGACGAACCTTTCAAAGCATACGCCCAAAGATGGAGGGAAATGGTTGCCCAAATAGAGCATCCTTTGATCGACAAGGAGACAAGTGGCTATGTTCATCGATTCACCGACTCGGAGCGTACTACGACAAGGCAATAGCCAGTACCTCCAACCTTTTCTCAGACATAGTCACTGTGGGGGAAAGAATAGAGCAGTGACTGAGGAGCGGGAAGATAGCACAGTCTTCCCAAGCTAGGGTCTCATTCAGGAAGCCTGCCGGCAAGAAGAAGGATGAATCTGTGCATGCAATCAACTTTGCCACCCCTTCTTCTGCCCCACAAACGGCCAGGCAGCCCCGCAAGAAAGAGAGGAAGTTCACTCCAATCTCCACTTCCTATGGAATGTTGCTGCCTCAGCTGTTGGAAGCCAAGCTCCTAACCTGCGCTCCTCCCAAGAAACAGTTGGAGCCTCCCTACCCCGAATGGTACAAGCCAAACGAGAAATGCGCTTACCATTCGGGTTCACCCGGACACTCTATAGAAAATTGCTTGACCCTTAAGTATTGGGTTCAAGAATTAATCGACGCTGGGTGGATAACTTTCGACGCCTCCGCTTCCGATGTCGACGCCAAACCTCTATCAAAGCTGGAGTAGTAGAAAGGGGGGACTAGGACGATCAGCCATAGGGTGTCCTTTTTTAAGCTTTTCTCTATATCTCCTGCGGTCCCCGCCCGTGGCTGCGGGAATCTTGACTAAAAGGGCTTGTACATACATTTTCATTTTCATTAATACACGAGGCATTTTGTCATATTCATTCTTTTCCCTCTTCTATTTTATTATTCTTTCAAAAATAAATTGAATAATAAAATCTATGACTAAAACAGAACCTAAAACACATCATGTCTGTGATTGATGAATCTCCGTGGACCCCGGAAACTGAGAGCGAATGGGTCGAGTCCGACAGTGAGCAGGAGACCATCTCTCCGGACATGCAAAGAATGCTGGAAAAGGAAGCACGCATCATACAACCGCATCAGGAAGAAACAGAAACTGTCAATTTGGGAGAAGGGGATGATGAGAAAAAGGTGAACATCGACACCCAAATAAAAGGTAGCATAAGGGAAGAATTGATACAGCTTCTGAAGGAGTATATGGATGTGTTTGCTTGGTCTTATCATGACATGCCTGGGCTCGACACGAGTATAGTGGAGCATAGACTGCCATTAAAAAAGGGGTTTCGACCTGTGAAACAAAAACTCAGGAGGATCAAACCGGACTGGTCCTTAATGATAAAGGAGGAGGTGCAAAGGCAGTTGGATGCCAATTTCCTTGTAGTTTCTAAATACCCAGAATGGTTGGCCAACATAGTACCCGTCATCAAAAAGACCGGGAAGGTCAGGGTCTGCGTGGATTATAGGGACCTCAATCGAGCAAGTCCAAAAGATGACTTTCCCCTACCACACATAGACACACTAGTAGACCATACCGCTACCAACACGCTTTACTCCTTCATGGATGGGTATGCGGGATACAACCAAATCAAGTTGGCCGTTGAGGATAGAGAAAAAACCTCCTTTATCACACCATGGGGCACCTTTTGCTATCGCGTAATGCCCTTCGGACTCAAGAATGCAGGGGCTACTTATCAAAGGGCTATGGTCACACTGTTCCATGACATGATCCACAAGGAAATAGAAGTATATGTGGATGATATGATCGCCAAATCCAGAAATGAAATGAACCACATTCAATATCTCAAAAAGCTCTTTGACCGACTCCGAAAGTATCAACTCAAACTGAACCCGACAAAATGTACTTTCGGAGTACGATCAGGAAAACTCCTAGGGTTCATTGTCAGCGAAAGAGGAATTGAGGTGGACCCCGACAAAACCAAGGCAATCTTGGAAATGCCTCCACCAAGCACAGAAAAGGAGGTCAGAGGTTTCCTAGGCCGAATTAATTACGTTGCCCGTTTCATCGCACAGTTAACGGATAAATGTATCCCCATCTTTAAACTATTGCGCAAAAACCAACCAACGGTGTGGAATGAAGAATGTCAACAAGCGTTCGATAAAATCAAAACTTGTTTAACCAATCCCCCAGTATTGGTACCACCCGTTGAAGGGAGACCTCTGATCCTATATTTATCAATACTTGAAGAGTCCATGGGATGTGTGCTCGGCCAACATGATGAAACCGGGAAAAAGGAACGAGCCATTTACTATCTCAGTAAGAAATTTCTAGACTACGAAACCCGCTATACATCATTCGAAAAAACCTGTTGCGCATTGGTGTGGGTCACTCAGCGTCTCCGACAATATATGGCTCGGCATACAACATGGTTGGTCTCCAAAATGGACCCAATTAAGTATCTCTTCGAGAAGCCCATTTTAACTGGAAGAATAGCTAGGTGGCAGGTTCTCCTCTCAGAATTTGATATCATGCATGTCACCCAGAAAGCTATTAAAGGAAGTCCCCTAGCGGATTATCTAGCCCACGGATCAACAAATGAATATCAGTCCGTACAAGACGACTTTCCCGATGAGCATATCATGCACATTGAACACGAAGAGACCAAAGAAGAAGCATGGACTATGTTTTTCGATGGGGCCTCAAACATGCTTGGACACGGGATAGGAGCTATTTTGATATCCCCCAAAAAGAAACACATCCCTGTAACGGCCAGGCTTAATTTCGATTGCACCAACAACATGGCCGAATACGAAGCATGTGCGCTAGGGATCCAAGCGGCTTTAGATCATGGGGTCACTAAGCTCAAAATATTCGGTGATTCATCCCTTGTCATCTACCAACTTAAAGGTGAATGGGAAACCCGAAACTCCAAGTTAATCCCATACCTAGAGTACATCCGCGAGCTGGTCTCAAGAATGGAAAACGTCACCTTCCAGTATATCCCTAGGGAGGACAATCAATTTGCCGACGCCCTTGCCACTCTATCATCCATGTTTGTCCTAGATCAAAAACATGAGATGCCGATTATCCAAGTCAAGTTGCATGACAAACAAGCTTTTTGCATGGCAGTAAATAGCGAGCGCGACCAAAACCCCTGGTACCACGACATCAAGCAGTACCTCATGAGGGGCGAATATCCCGAAGGAATCAGCAACAATGACAAACGAACCATTCGTAAGAGGGTCGTAGGGTTCACGTTGATTGAAGGAACCCTCTACAAAAAGAGCCCCGACTCCACTCTCTTAAGGTGTGTGGACCAAGAAGAAGTCTGAACCTTGATAAAAGAAACCACAGGGGAGCTTTTGGGACCCACGCATCTGGGCATGTCATGGCAAAGAAAATCCTTAGGGCAGGGTATTTTTAGTCCACAATGGAAGCTGATTGTCACCAATATGCTAAGAAGTGTCATAAGTGCCAAGTCTACGCTGATAATATTCATGTGCCGCCCGCATCTCTCAGTAACCTGACTACACCATGGCCATTTTCTATGTGGGCCATGGATGTCATCGGACCCATTGAACCCAAAGCGTCTAACGGCCATCGCTTCATCTTGGTAGCAATCGACTATTTCACCAAGTGGGTTGAGGCAGCGTCATATGCGCATGTGACTCGGAAAGTGGTGACCACCTTCATCAAGAAAAACATTATGTGTCGGTACGGCATCCCTTATAAGCTCATTACTAATAATGGGACCAATCTCAATAATAAAATGATGGAGGAGTTATGTCGGGACTTCAAAATTCAACACCACAATTCCTCCCCGTACCGACCAAAGATGAATGGTGCAGTAGAGGCAGCCAATAAGAATATCAAGAAAATCATCCAGAAAATTGTAGTAACCTACAAAGATTGGCATGAAATGCTTCCCTTCGTCTTACATGGATATCGAACGTCGGTACGAACCTCCACAGGAGCTACCCCGTTTTCCCTCGTATACGGAATGGAGGTCGTACTACCAGTAGAAATCGAAATACCCTCTCTGCGAGTTGTTATGGAAGCAAAATTAACAGAAGTCGAATGGGTCCAAAGTCGGTACGATCAGCTAAACCTAATCGAAGAAAAACGGCTAGACGCCATATGTCGGGGGCAAGCTTACCAAAAGAAGATCAAGAAAGCCTACGACAAAAAGGTTAATCCTCGCACTTTCCAAGAAGGGGATCTGGTGATAAAGAAATTGCTTCCAGCCCAGAAAGACAAAATCGGGAAGTGGACAGCAAACTACGAAGGACCCTTTGTGGTCAAGCGAGCCTTCTCAGGAGGAGCCCTCATCCTCACCAACATGGACGGAGAAGAGCTCCGATATCCTGTCAATTCAAATGCGGTCAAGAAATACTACGCCTAAAGACATTGCTCATGACACGTCAGGGCAAAAACTCGTAAAGAGCGTCATGGGCAAAATATAGGGTCCACATTCCTCGCTAGGATACGTCCTAGGCAGAAATTAGAGGTTCACAAAAAAAAAAAAAAAAAAAAACACAAACAAAAAGAGCAATGATTACCTTAGCCGAAAACCGCAAAGGCGACTAAGGTAATACCTTCACAAAAGCAAGCAGACTTCACATAGTCTTCACTCCGGATTCGAACATCTCAATTGAAGGGACCAGGAAAAACGGGGAAACAAAAATCACAGACATGATTGTGGCACCCTCATACAGTTAAGCCAACCCTGGCCAGCCTTGCTTACAAATTCTTTTGTAAAACCCCGTGTAAAAATAAACCATTTGTTTATATCAATAAAAATTGTCTTTCTTCCCTTTACCTACTTGTGTGAATGCCTCTGTATTAACGAAATATGAGCATGCATAAAACAAGCAATTCAAGAAAGCATAAAAACAAGACGAATGACACCAACCAGGGCCAAGCAAAAAGTACAAGGCAGCCTGCTAGATCGAAAACCCGCAAAGGGCGGTTTAGGCAAAAGATGAGGCTTTCGTAAAAAAGAAAAAGCCTACCAAAATATCTTAAGCAAAAATCAAAGCCCGCTAGATCGAAAACCCGCAAAGGGCGGTCTAAGCAAAAAATAGGGTTAAAACAAAAGTGCAAAAGAATAGAGCAAAGAAGAAAGTACCGGTCACTTTCTAGACGCCCTCAAATTGCATAAGAAGCATCCACACACAAGTAGTCGCACAAAAATGATTTTGTCAAAAGTAAAACAAACAAAAATACTGTAGACAAATAAAAAGCATTCATATAGAAAGATCAACTTTATGCTTGCATTCATAAAAAACAACCAAAAAAAAAAGGGGTATCCCGGTAAGACTTCACCGACCTTTTTGCCTTAACCAAAAATTCCTTCGACTACCAAGTAAAAGTCGAACAAAAACAAGAATTATCCGACCAGCCTGCAAGAGTCGGATAGTCGCCACCAAAAGTCAAAAACAAAGAATCCCCAGCAAACAAGCAAGCTAGATGAGCACCTGCAAAATCCCCGGCACAACCCAGATGACCATTCAGAAAGGTCCAAGTACATCTAGCGACACAGAAATCACTCCCCAAGGAGTGCCTCGACCGGCGCATGAGCGATCGAGCAAGAAGCCGCCACTACCACCGGTCCTATACGATGGATCTGTACTGCACTGATAGGGGTTCATACCTATCAACCAGAGACACAAGGAGTGCTCGACCGGCGCATGAGCCACCCGAGCAAGAAGCCGCCACCACCACCAGCCCTACGCAATGGACTCGTACTAGCCTGATAGGGGTTTATACCTATCAATCTGCGCACGCATGCGCCCGATCTACGCTTGAGCCGGATCGGTAACTCGCACTACCACCCCGATGGGGGGTTCATACTCATCCAGATCCCACACAACGGACCGCAATTACCGACTCGATGGGGGTTCATACCCATCTAGTCCCACACAACGGATCGCAACTACCGACTCGATGGGGGTTTATACCCATCAACCGAAGGATCGGCTACCGTCGAAGGAGTATCCCGAGGTTCTACCACATGTTAACCAAAGGGATCGGCTACGTCGAAGTAGTATCCTAGAGGTGCACAACACAACATTCTCCCCAGAAGATCAACCGCCGCAAGACGGAACATCCGAAGGGTAGCCGGGAAAGAGGGTCAACTCCTTTACCTTCCTGTCAATCTGTCTGGCACAACAAGCCAACAGCCGACTAGTCAGGTAAAGGGGGGGCAGCTGTAGACCCCAAATCTTGCCCGATCTCCAAATAAAGAGTAGAAGACCTCCTATTCGAAGATGGACGAAGCCTAACAAGCCACTAGGAGAGACTATTAGGCCCCATACTAGGATAGGAGGGATTTTCGGCACAAAAATAAGGTTTCTCGCCTTTTAGGGGACGAGACCGCCGTCTCGAAATCGAGACCGCCGTCTCGCCACCTGCGAAGGCGAGACGGCGGTCTCGTTTGACGAGACGGCGGTCTCGACCTGTCAGGCGCGAAAAACTATAAATAGGGGCCTCCATTCCCTCATTTCCACACAGTTTTCTCCTCCTTCTCTCTAGAATTTCTCTCTCTAGAACCCCTCCGAAGCATTTCCGGAGTTTCTGAGCGTCTCTAAGAGTATTTTTGAGCGTTTCGAGAGGTTTACGAAGCTGTGTAGAGTGAAGGGCTGCCAAAAAGCACCCAAGTTATCAAAAATTAAATAGAAAAGCTTGCCTCGGAGGTTTCTACACTCTCTCTCTACTTTACTGCTTTAATCTTCATTATGCAATAGAAGCTAGGGCCATGTAGTCATAATTTTAATTCCGCAAATAAAAGGGCAAAAGCATAATTTTCACCGGTTTAAATATTTTTAAATAGCCGGCCTATCATAGGGAACCCGAAAGGGGCGTCGTAAAGGAACTAATACTTCCTTTGCACGTAACTAACTCCCTTACCCAACTCGGTTCTAATGATCAAAGTTGGTTTTTCGAAAACCAACGCCTTTTAATCCCTTTTCCGATGTTTCCGGTAAAAACATCGGTGGCGACTCCACGTAACCTTTCAAAACTAGCTTTTGGATTAGCCCGGTTATCGGACAATCCAAGAGCGCCTTTTCGAAAACTTCGCCCTTAGGTTCAGCCCGGTTATCGGACAATCTAAAGGCGTTGTAACCACCAACAAAAAACGCGAAAATTGGAAAGTCGAAAAGACCATCGCGTCGCTTCGACCGCCTCTTTTTGACGGCGGCGACAGAACTAATATAAATGACTTTGCTGGATTGATAGCTGAAGTGAAGAAGGCATCACCAAGTACGGGTATTTTGAGAGAAAAATTTGATCAAGTAAGTTTTCCATGCTTTCCTTTATCATATTTAGAAATAGATTGTTATCTCAGTAGCTAATTAAACCATGTTTTTCATACTTCAACATGCTATTGATTTATTACATGCATGTGTGTAAATTGGATAAAAATTGCTTTCTATTTTGTTGGCATTTTCCTTTGAATATTCTTCTATTTATTAGCTAAATAGCCACCACCAAATGGAAAGAAATGCATAGAGACTAATTTCTTTGGATGTTAGTTATAAAATAATTAAGATAGCTTATACATTAAAGTTTTGGCTTTTCTACAAGTGAATGTAGAGAGATCCGGAACATGCTGAAAACCTCATGAGCATAAACAAAATTCCAATACCTCTATATCATTGCCACGTATTTACATATTATTAGAAGGAACTTCTTTGATTGCATGAATTGTATCTATCTCCTCTAAGTTAGGCAAGTAGGTGTAGATGCCAAGTTTCATATTATTAGTTATTAGGTTTAAGAAAACATCTACTAGAATTTTTCATATACACATATGATTATTTTATGGTATTTGTGAAGAAAATAAACACATTAAAGGTTTTACAAACATTAATAATGAAAATTGGTCTCTAATTACATTTTAATTTATCAATGATCATTTGTGATAATTATCGAATATATATTACCACTTTTTAATACTAAAATTTTGAAAGGAAAAAAAAAGTAAAATTGAAACTTGAGACTCTTCAAATAATAGAAAAGTAGTTTGAAGAACTTAGTTCTAATAATTAATTAAAAATTAGCAACTTGATTTTGATAATTGAAAAAAATTAGAGAACTAGGTCTAAATTAAAATATATATATATATATATATATATATATATATATGGCATAACAAAAAGTGGACAATATTTACTTATTTACTCATATTATACTTACGTGCTTATCTTTACTTATTTACTTATTATTACTGTTAAGTTTTTAAATTAATTTTTTGTGATCATTTTCCTAACTAGTTTAAAAATCAGTTTAATTTTATAGCTATGTAAGTTTGGTACTTAGTGTTTTATTCTTTCACTCTTAAATTTTATAACTAAGTAGGTCTATTACTTAGTGTTTAATTCTATGTGTAAACAATTTTTGTAACAAAGAAAGACTATTACTTATTGTTTAATTATTTTAGTCTTTAATTTCATAAGTAGGACTGCTTCACTCATCAATTTTATAACTAAGTAGGTTTGCTACTTAGTTTTATAACCAGTTCAGATTGTACTGGTTTTAAAATCTTCTTTAAGCTTCTACGAAGAAGGCACACAAAATCATTAATCGTTTTTATATGACTTTCAGCAAATTCTTCTTATGTAGTAAACATACATGAATATGGTGACTTATTCTAATCTTCCAATCCTCTTATCATGAACAAACCTTATTTTTAATGGACAAATCATGGATAGACATGCCTCGAAATATAACTCAATATATGAGAGGATTGAATACATTTTTGGACTTTGCATTCCCTAATAGTGGTGTTAGTGGAAAGATAATATGTCCATGTCAGAAATGCAACTTTAAGAAATGGAAATCTCATGAAGTAGTATATGAGCACTTGATTGTTAAACCTTTTCCAAAAGGGTATACATTTTGGCTTCTACACGGGGAGACAAGAGTAAATGAAAGAGATGAAATAGGTGTAATGGTAGAAGAAGATGGTGGAAGAATTCCTATTATTGATCCTATGTGTGAAATGGTAAATGATGTATTTAGGAATCATTGCAATTACAATAACATGGTGGATGATGAGGATATGGGTCCGGAGTCAAGCCATACTAGGAGTCATGATGTTGCAGATTTTATTGAGTTAATGCAAGATGGACAAGAGAGTTTATATGAAGGATGTGATAAATATTCAAAACTTTCCTTTTTGGTCAAGTTGTATCACACCAAATGTCTATGCAAAATAAGTGACAAAGTTATGTCCATGATACTAGAGTTGTTAGCATATGCATTTGAACATGCTAAAATTCCACATTCATTCTATGAAGCCAAAAAAATCATTAACAAGCTTGGTCTTCATTACACAAAAATTGATGCTTGTCCAAATGATTGTATGTTGTATTTCGGAGAAGACAAAGATAGAGATTTTTGTAAGAAATGTAAGACGTCTAGATGGAAGCCAAAAAAGAAAAGTACAGTTGGTGATGATGTTGTTGCTAATACGCAAAAGAAGATCCCTGCAAAGGTGTTACGCTATTTTCCTTTAAAGCCTCGATTACAAAGGATGTTTTTCTCATCTAAAATAGCTGAGCATATGAGATGGCATGTATCAGAAAGTACAGATGAAGGCATCTTAAGACATCCAAGAGATTCTGAAGCATGGAAGAGATTTGACTTGATGCATCCTCAATTTGCCTTAGACCCTCGAATTGTGAGACTTGGTTTGGCTACTGATAGGTTCAATCCATATGGCAACTTAAGCACCAATCACAGTATTTGCCCAGTTGTACTCATACCATACAACCTTCCTCCTTGGATGTGTATGAAACAAAGTTCATTCATTCTCTCCATGATCATTCCTGGAAAGAGAGCACCAGGAAATGATATTGATATATATATATATATATATATATATATATATATATATATATATATATATATGCAACCATTAATAGAAGAGTTGAAAGAGTTATGAAACACTGGCATCAAAACTTTTGATTCATATAGGAATGAAGTATTTCATATGCATGCAGCCATATTGTGGACTATCAGCGACTTTCCAGGACTAGGAACCTTATCTGGGTGGAACACACATACAGGATTGGCATGTCCTAAATGTAATTTTGATAAAACTCCTAGGAAGCTTCTTAAAGGTGGGAAATTTTGCTTCATGAGTCATCGTCGTTGGTTAGATGGAAGACATAAGTTTAGACTGGCTCACATGAGGTTTGATGGAACTGTTGAAAATAGAAGTCAACCGGTGGCAATCTCAGAACATGATATCTTACAACAAGTTGATAATCTTAATGTTGACTTTGGGAAAGAACCCGTAGTTGAAGAAAGGACAAAAAGACAATGGAGAGTTGATCATCCTAAGGTAGACACTCTACAATGGCGAAAGAAAAGTATATTTTTTTAGCTTCCTTATTGGGTAGATAACTTATTGCACCACAATCTAGATGTTATGCACATTGAAAAAAATGTTTGTGACAATATAGTGTTTACATTGTTGAATGATAGTACAAATAATAAATGCAAAGACAATCTGAAGGCAAGAAAGGACTTGCAACTTTGGGGGTATTAGACCAGATCTTTGGCCTGATGAAAATGGTAGATATCTTCCAGTTATATATACATTGTCAAATGTAAATAAGGATATATTTCTCTAAACTTTAAAGAACATAATTGTACCTGATGGTTACTCAAGTAACATCAGTAGATGCATTGATGTGAAACATCATAAGGTTGGAGGATTAAAAAGTCATGATTCACATGTTTTAATGGAGCAACTTCTACCTTTGGCAATGAGAAAGATACTCCCTAAGGAAGTGTGTTCTGTTTTGATTGATCTATGTTCTTTTTTTAGACAATTGTGTAATAAATTTTTGAAGACAGATAAACTTGACCAATTACAAAATAGAGTTGTTCTCACATTGTGTCACATGGAGATGTTATTCCCCCTTCTTTTTTTTACAGCCATGGTTCATTTGATTGTTCATTTAGTAGAAGATGCCAAGTTTGGAGGATCTGTCCAATATCGATGGATGTATCCTATTGAGAGGTACTTGGGAAAATTAAAGTCTTATGTGCGTAATAAGGCACAACCAGAAGGCTCAATAACTGAAGGATACTTGGTTGAAGAGGCTTTAATATTTTTTTCTAGATACTTAGATGGAATTGAGACAGTATTTAACATATTACAGCGTGTTGATGATGAACCTAATATTATGCCTTCTAATGTAAGCACATTGTTCCCACCAATCGAAAAACTAGTCGGGGGTTTTACTTATTTCACTTTATCTGCAAAGGAAAAGTTACAAGCACATCGTCATATACTAACCAACAACATCATAGTTGACCCATTTCTTCAGTAAGTATTATGACTTAATAATTTGCTGTAATTATTTTTTTCTTGCATAATAACTATGCATACTTTATATAATTGACATCGAGAATTTAGAGACACTATACGAAGACAATTGAGAAGTCGGACACGATCATCCTCTTTGATAGACAAGAGAGTTCATAGAGAATTTGCATAGTGGTTTTCACGTCATGTATGTATATTTATACCGTTAAACTTTGACTCCATTGTATGTTATAGTTGATAGTTGATCTTATTGTTCATTTTTATTTTCTTTTAGATAAGGAATGACTCAACTGGCCTCCTTTCAAATGATTTAAAATCCTTAGCCATGGGTCCGATTGATTGAACAAAGCGCTATAGTGCCTATAATGTTAATGGATTCAAGTTTCGTATATTGGAACGTGACGTGTGGCTCAAAACACAAAATAGTGGAGTGTTTGGTACATTTGGGACTTGGAGTTATGCAAGTAGTAGTGGCAATCAAATGCAATTTGGAGGTGTGCCTTATTATGGTCGATTAGTAGACCTAATTGAGATAAACTACCATGGTCGATTCTTAGTTGTTTTGTTCAAATGTATGTGGGCGAATACAACAACTTCTAGGGGGATTGTGACTGATGAGTTGGGATTTACAAGTGTAAGTTTTGCACGCTTGATTCACACTGGTGATAATGACGATGATAAGCCATACATTCAGGCATCAGAAGCACAAATGGTATATTATGTAGAGGATGAGTTGGATAAAAATTGGTGCATACCTATACATATAAAGCCTAGAGACTTGTACAACATGGGGTGAAGATGATGATCACAATTTTCATGAATGCGAGCCATTTCAACAACAAAACTTAGAAATATTATTTTTAGATGATGAAAGAATATACCATTAACAAGGTTTTATTTTGAATTGTTACTTTATATTACATTATCAATTTGAATTTTTAGCCTTCATTATATATTTTGTAATAATATTTATTTATTTAATATATTTTATATAGGTGGTTTAAGTTTTGTTTATTTTGTTGTTTCTAAAGCACCTGAAGATGAAGAAAATGTTGACTAAGAAGAATGATGCAGAATTGTATAAAACCCAAAGTGCTCTTCTTTATGGGGGCATGTAATTCATCATTCATCTAATCCAGGTAAACCAAAGTCAATTAACCATTAGTTAATTTATAATTCCACATGCTATAGTTTGTGGAGCAGTTAAAGATCAAAGTGGGCACCAAGTAGTGCTCCTTTCTCACACATTTAACAAAGTGACAACAATCTTACACTATGATAAAGTGATGAACATGTGTACAATCCTGGTGTCTTTCCAAAAGTATAATCAACGCAATAAATTGATCCATTTAGATACGCCTTCTATAATTTCACTACATTCATTATTACAGTCACCTTATCAAATATATAAATAAAGGAGTGGTTATTTTTACTTCAATTCAATTGAGTGTAGTGTAGCTTGTTTGTAGCTCTTGTTAGAAGTAGAATACTGGACAATTTAGCGGAACAAAAGTACACTTCATTTTTCTTATCTTCATCTTCAAATTTTTTTATATTAATTTCTTTTGTTTTCTTCATTTATACTTTCTTGTGCTCTTAGTGGACAAGTGTTTCTTTTATATTTGTTAACTTTTGTTTTATTGGTTGTATTTAATTATTGTGGTACTACTCTTGTGCAGAAAATAACTCAAAGAAATCTAAGTCTGATGGTCAAATGAATACTCATCCACCAACACCTCAAATTCCAACTCCTCAAGTATAATCCACTCCCCCTTCATCTGCCCCTCAAACAAGTAAGTTGTCTTTATTGTTATTGTTATTAAAGTTTCTTCATTCTATTGTAATATTTTTATTACTTTAATTATTTTATAGGAACCTTGAAAGTGAGGATACCTACCACTAGCCATAGCAAATTTGCTCCTGCATTGACTCTTCAGCCCCCAAATGCATCTTAGTCCAATTTTCAACCAACACATGAAGTTGTACCTGATTCAACAGCTCAAGTTCAAGCAACTTCTCATTTACATTTTGAACATGAAGAAAATGAAAATGAGGAAAATGATGTGCAAGTACAACAACAAAGGCCAGACAACACACAAGAGAGCATGGTTTGTTAATGTCATTGGTAAGACTATACTATATATATATATATATATATATATATATATATATATATGAAGTTAAAACTTAATATATAAATTAACTACTATGAATGCTCTTTGACACAACTTTTATAACTTCACAGATGACCAATGTAAGATGAATACAAAGCACTTAAAGACAAATGATGTTTGGAATTTGCCTCATAATGAAAGGATTGTTGTGCATTGGAATGATGAGGGTCAACCAATTGGAGAAGCTGGAGCATTACTGAATAGGTTCTTAGGAAGTATTGCTAGAAACTTCAAGGCATTTCCTATTAGTTATTCTAGTTGGAGAAAGATTCCTAATGATTACAAAGAGGACATAATTCAGAATACTATTCAAGTAAGTAATGTCAATTTTGAATTTATAATTTAGTTATAGTGTAACTGTTGTTAATTTTGATTAAACTACTTTTTGAAGGCTAAGTTTGTAGTCAATTCTGATGTTCAAATAAATCACATCTTGAAGTCACTTAACTCAAAATGGAGAGACTATCGATAAGAATTGTGGCAACAAAGGGATGATGACACACTTACTAGAGATGAATTTATTGCAATGGTACCAGAAGGAATAGATAGAGATCATTGGGCTTCTTTTGTTGATTATCAGCTTAATTCAAAAACAAAGGTAAAACCTTTTTTTTTCTCTTAAGATTGTTTTATCATTTAATAATTTTTCTGTCAATGTTAGGATATTTCTCTAAAAAATAAAGAGAACAAGACAAAGCAAACCATTGCTCACACAGGGGGATCTAAGAGCATTGCACGGAAGAGGGATGAGATGGTGAAAACATTGCAGATCTTTATATTATATTTATCATTTTATTTATGACATGCTTAATATGGTTTTTGACGATTTTTATAGGAAAAAGAG
Organism: Sphenostylis stenocarpa; assembly: GCA_963425845.1. Taxonomy (NCBI): domain Eukaryota; kingdom Viridiplantae; phylum Streptophyta; class Magnoliopsida; order Fabales; family Fabaceae; genus Sphenostylis; species Sphenostylis stenocarpa. The sequence goes on from OY731406.1 coordinate 52,330,602, forward strand.
TGTGGTCATAAAGTTAGTAGAGGAGAAGTATGGATTGCTACCCATAGACATACTAATGGAGCTTTTGTTAGTGATGAAGCAAGGGAAATTGGTGTAAGCTAAATTCTAATAGAAAGTACAATTGACAATTCCATTACAATTCTAATGGAGCTTTTTGTTCTATGTAGGAAAAATTCAAGCTTATGAATCAACCTCATTGTCATCTCAATCAAAAGAAATATCAAGGATGGATTCGTTGGCTTATGCTTTAGGAAGCCAAGAACATTGTGGACGTGTTCGTGGTCTAGGTTTGGGTCCTTGTCCATCTAAAGTATTTGGATTCAATGTTCGTTCTTCTAGCGGGTCGTCTTCAAATTCTCCTTCTTATACACAATTACAAATTCAGGTTAATTAATTTTTTAATTATATTTACTTTTTCTTTTATGATTAGCTTGTTGGCTGGCTTGCATTCTTGTGTTATTTGATTAAGTTCAATTTTAGTTAATTATTCTTATTATTGGGTACAATTTTAGTTAATGGTATATTGGTTGACATAGTTGTTGGCATTTATGCAAATTCTTTTCGTGATAGACACTTGTTAACTTGAATGAAAGTTACTAATATTGGAGTCAGTAGAAGTTAGAGTATTGGTATTAAATGTGGGTTGTAACAGTGGGTTTCACTCTTTAATTGGTCTTGGGTTAAACTTCCTTACTACTAATTAATCACACAATCAGTTGGGGTTTCATATAAAAATTTATATTGCATATGTAATAAAATTCAACTAAATTTATGCACAAGAAAAATAAATTTTTCTTATTATAGAGTTTGTTTTATACATTAAAATATTATATGTAAAAAATTAGAAAAATAAAAATTTCTTATTATAAAGTTTGTTTTATACATTAAAATATTATATGTAAAAAATTAGGGTGTTACAAGAGTTGTACATATACTTTCAATATTGTTTAGGTTGTTAATGATGTTATTTCAAGTTTATTTTGTTTCAGGTTACTTCATTGACATCATAAGTCAATGAAATGAAGACAATGATGACATTTCTACTGCAAAATTTTCAGGGTCAATTATCTTCACAATTTACCATGTTCCAAGCATCACTGATAATAATTGAAAATTCATCAAATATTTTTTTTATAATTTCATTTCTACTCACTTTTATTTTATATTGTAGGTATGTGATCGAGGAAGTGTTCCTCATGAAGATACAAATCAAGAAGAAAGTTAAAAGAGTGTTTATAATATTGTTGATTTTTTAAATATTGTTGTTGTTGGTTATTTTCCTGTTAAAATGTTAAACGTCAAACAAAGACATTGTTTAATTTTTGTATTGCTGAATTTAATTTATGAATGAAGTGATGTCTAGAATATTAATTTGATTTTAATTCAATGAAGGATTAATGTTTAGCAATTATATTTATTTTATGAACATATTGATGTCAAGAATATTAATTTATCCAATGAAAAATTAAGGTATATTTTGATTAACAGGGGAAATATAAGAATGGGTGATGGGTAATATAAGAACAATAATGATTCAAATGTCAGCATTAACAGCGGTTTCAAAACGCCGCTAAATGAGGGAAGTTCTTTTACAAACTAACGACGGTTATAAACCGCAGTTAATTAGTAGGAGTTCAAAACCGCCGCTAAGTAACAACAGTTATAAACCACGACTAAATAATCGAGGCTAATTACCAGGGGTTATAAACCACCACGAACTAACGACTGGTTACTAAACCTGCAGGTAAGTTGTATAATTTTCCAGGGTTACTAGAAATCGCTAGGAATCACTTAATGTAACATCCTAATTATCGAGTACCTCTAAAATTTTTGTCAAAATTTTAATAATTAAATTATTAGGAATTGGGAAAAGTGACTATAGAGTTTTATGTTTGTTAGATTATTTGTGATTTTCTGGGAATTTTCTGGAATTAAAAAAAATAATAATAAAATAATAATATATCTAAAAAATTAGATTTTGACTTTTAAAAAAACATTCACTCTGCAACCTCCCTTAAATTCTTCCTTTCTCTCATTTCTCGCTTTCTCTCAAACCCTCCTCACTTTGAAGTTTGATTTTGAGGGAGAAATATTGATTTTCTTGAGAAACTCCAAGAGGTAAGTTTGTTTCTCTCAATCTCCTCTACATTTTTACGGTTTTATTTTTCAAAACGGTGCATTTTCAAATATTTTCCTCACTTGGCTAAGCTTGAATGGGAGTAGAAAGAGTGTTATTGTAGGTTTTACACCTAGGACACTAGAATAATACTTAAAATTGAGGATTAGAAGTGATTAAGCTAAAAACCTTAAGCACCATAATTCGTAAGTCACTGTTCATTGAATTTTGGGACTTGTGTGAACAGAATTAGGAATTGGTATCTTCATAAAAGTTGTATCCCTTTAAGTTATCGAAATTTAGAAACTTGTTTCACATCAAACGGATATTTGTAGCTCAAGTTATCTTCATTTTACTGTCAAGTGTTATAGCTGTGAAGTTAAGAGGTTGCCCTGTTTCAACAGCCTCGGTTTTTGAATTACTGGGATTGATACATGTGAAATTAGGACTTTATTCCTTCATAAAAGTTGTAGGAAATTATATTTCCAAAATTTAGAAATTTGTTTCATGTCAATAGCTTATGTGTAGCATGAGTTATAATCAAATTACCAAGACATGTTCAGAGTGTTATTGTAGTTGAGCCATGTTGGAAACAACCATTGTAAACTGAAAAACTTCATTTATTCTATAGGGTATTTGAATTTATTTCCTCCATCAATATTGTAGGTAGTTAAGTTATTGAAATTTTGGCTCTTACCTCATGCCAAAACAACTTATATAACTCTAGAAAATTATGAAATACTGAACCTTGTCCATATTTGTTATTAAGATTCTTCCTACTCTAAGTGTACTACTTCCATTACTCTCTTCCACTTGTATTACTTCCACTACCATCAATTTAGGCCCTAGAAATGATTTTATAACTCAAAGAACCATAGTCTTGAATTTTAGAATTTAGGCTATGAAGGATATGAGATTTTAGAGGTCTAATATGGTTGAAATTAAGGATTTAATTGGGGTATTTAATTGACATGTAGGAGGCTACTTAGAGGTGCAAAGAGGAGACCCAAAGACTTGATAGATTATTTGATAAAGAGTTGCTCTTTACCAAGTTACAACATAAGGTAAGGGGTAAGATAATTTTTATAATTCACTTTTGCTTGAAATAGCATTGAGAAGAAATCCCTTTACTTCTAATTTAATTAGAAATTTATTTGGAATTATTTGAATGTTATTTCTATTTTTGATGAATTTTTAAAGTTTTAAGATTATGTGAATTTTATAGTTTCTAAATGGAGCAACTTAAGTGTATGGAACCTTGTATGATTATAAGGCATCCATAAATGTTGTTTGAATCGATTGTTTAATCATTAGTAATTTTATATGTTTATTGATGAAATTAGATTGAGAATTATCCTATTTCTATGTTTAGTATTATGATAATTGTTTTAAATTGATTATTGAGATATATTGTATGTATGTTATGAAGCATGATAAGTAGAAAATTATTGTGGAATGTTTTTGTTAAGAAGGATTAACATGTAGAATTGCATTGTATAATTTGGTGGAATGGAGGAAAGGTGTGAGAAATGAACTATGTGAGAAAGAAAACTAATTTTTTAGATATATTAAATTAAATTTTATAATTTAATTATGAAGTGAATTTTTATATTTTTATTTAATTAATAAATATTTTTTAAAAGTATTGGAATAATTTTGATCTAGGAGAAAAAGAGTAATTGTAAGTGAAAATGAATTTTTAATAATTTTGAGGAAATTATTTGCAATTATTATTATTATTTAAGAAAAATAAATTAAAATTGAGAAAATTATGATTTTGAGTGATGATGAATATGATGAGGTGGAAGGATGGTTTGGTGAAAAGTAGAAGTGTTCTGGGCTATTTTTGGTTATTTTGCAGATGTTAAAATTTTTTTGGGAATGTCCAATTTACAGAGGAGATTCTGTCAGATTTTTTTTAAGAAATAGCCTAGTATTATTTTGAAGAAGTTAAGATGTGATTTAAGTATAATGAGTTGAAATAAAGTTGAAAGAGTGTGAAGAAGTTATGATAAGTCATACATCATGTTTATGAGTCAGAGATTGAGTGTATGAGGAGGATATGGAAAATCAGGGTCGGTTCCATGCTAACCTCGGGGATGATTAAGTGTGATCGAGCTCATATGTGGCTTAGGCTCGCTACCTAAGCTGTGAGACTCTCACTACCAAGCTTGATTATCCTGACTAAAGCCACAGGGTTTCTCATGATGATCAGTTGAGTTGGACACGTAATTATGAGTATACTACCGCAAGGCGGTGAGAGGTTCCAGTGAAACTCCTGATCCTTCTCAAAAAAAAAAAAAGAGAAAAGAAAGTGGTTTTGGGATCCCCATGGTCTTGCATACTAGGATGTGTCCTAGAAAAGATTAGTGCATATATTGCATTCATAATATCATATCATTTGTGTGCTGATTACTAGTATGTTTGTATGTGTAATTTCTAATTGACTCAATGTTATTTGCATGTTCTAAGTGAATATAAAGTTGTCTTACCCTTTCTGTGCATGTATTGTTGTTATGAAATGTTTGCATAGGTGACGTTGAACACAACTCATCCCCGGTATCATCTCCAAGTAAAGTTTAAATACGATCATTGCAAGTACTTAGTAGAGGACTTGATCGGATACCACTACAGTGCTACAAGAGATACTTCATTTTAGTGGACGTACGAAATATATCTCCTCTTTAGTTAGGTTGTATAGTTAGTTTGTCTGCTCTGGTCTTGTGAACCCTTGTTAGGTGTATTTTGGGATGACTTTGTGTATATTTACTATCTGGTTATACTTGATACTTATGAATGATATGTATATTAATCACTAAGTGTATGTTCTATTTAATGTGTACCTTTCTTCTACAAGAGTGTATTGGTAATCAAATACTAAGAGGAACCAATAATAAGTAATAAATCATAATAAAGTAAATGTTGGTATTAAAGGTGTCACACTTAACTACGCTGTTTTCTACGACGATTTTGAGAACCGCTGATAACATATTTACTAGGGGATTACCGCCGGTAAAATAAAAAATAACCCCTGTTAAAATTGATTATTTTTGCAAGTGTATATAATGTGTTTTATCATGTTATTTTAGTTTATTATATAACTATTATGTTATATGAAAAATTAGTCTTATTTTTTTATAAAAATCTTATTTATATATGTTTGAAAACTTACTTTTAAATTTTTACATAATAATTATATACGAGATAAAGTTGGATATAGGTATGAAAATATCAAATTTTTTGTAGTAAATGAAAAAAAAATTATACTTTACTTTTTGGTATACTAAGCTCGGAGTTTAGTGTTTTTTTTTTTTACTTTAAAAACACATTCTATAATTATGATCTGTTTTATACCCATGTAAGCATATCTATGAATGGTAGTTAATTTTAACTGAAAATTTTATCTCTTGTAAATTATTATTTTCACATTGAATAATATTATTTCCTTTTTAGTTTTTAAAATTCATTTAGGTGTTTGGAGAAAATAATTATCATATAAAATTTGGCATAAATAAAATTAAAGCTTTTATCTATTATTCTAATAATGTTGTACAAGTTAAGTCTGAATAACTAATGATATAACTTGTTAGTTAAAATGAAATTTCATATTTATTTTATTTCAATTTAATCATAAGTATTAGAAATTTTTTTAGAAATATTATATATTTATTTAATTATTTTATAAAATTTATTTTAAATTATAATAATTTAAAGTGTTACGTATTATTCTTTTCACTTTTACAAATATAAGATGTATAATATTATAAAATTTAACATTACAAAACATTTGGGATGAAAAACAAAATGCACTTGCGAATATAAAATAGGTAAAATATGCTTCTTGTTGTTTTAAAATATTTTAAGTAATGGTTTATCTTATTTTATAAAGTTCTGCTCTTAAAAACAAGGAATGGGTAACTTGATTAAGAAGCAACTTTGTGTCATGTTCCATTCTATCTACGTGCTTCAGATAAGTGTTTCTGTCTTCAAATATTCTGGGACAGTAATATGCACATTATAATTGGACTTAGTTGTATATGTTAAAAACCCATAAAGTTGGACAAGGGTATTTTTCTTCCAAGCCCAATTTAAGAGTCTCATTAGCTCAGTAATTCTTTTTTTTCTTATATTATGGATTTTCTTTCTGATCCAATATTATCATAAATGTAAATAAGTTTCAAATTCACAATTTTTTTATACGACCTTTCTAAAAATATTTTAGAAAGATCTTTCCCATTTTTTTTATAAAATATTACAGAATCAACTTTCCATAAATATTTTAGAAAAAAAAACTGATTCTGTAGTATTTTTGAATTTTTTTTGAAAAGGTCCGAAATATTTATGAACACAATCGTTCTAAATTTTATTTTTAAATAGTCAATCTAAAACTTAAATTATATATAAAAAATTTTGAATTTATTGAAAAAATTCTTAATTAATATTTTCTATAATAATAAAATTATATTCTAAACTTCATAATCTTGAACTTAAACAAATTATATATTTTAGATTTATTAATCTCAAATATTTTCGAATTTCTGAAATTTTTAATCTAAAAAAAATTAAGGTTGTTATTGTCCTTTAAAATATATATAAATAAAAAGATGATATAGGTAAAAAAAATGTCTCACTAATTACAAGGGTCCAATTCTTTTATATATATATATAACAAAATATATGTTTTGATTTTATATTTTTTTTCTTATATAAAATCTAACACTTTGTTTTGTTCAAATATAAATGAGTTATCAATATTTACATGTGACAGCCAGCAATTTACGTTTGTTTGTCGAGGATTTGAATTTTGACAACAACAACAACGTTATTTCAAATTTAAAATAAATTTTGTTAAAAAAATAAATACTCATGTTATACGCAAGGTATTTTTGTGAAAAAGAAAGAAAAACAAAGATAAGAAAGACGAAAAAAAAAAAAAGTTTCAACAATGGTGAGGAATTGACATTGCGTGTGATTAATTCCCTTTATGCATGTTAGTGTTTAGTCTTATAATTTAAAAAAAAAATGGCTTATGTCCCTTGCATGTGAGCATGTCATTTCCTTCCAAAACATGAAAATTACACTTAAAAAATAACTACTTCTAGTTATAAAAAATATTTTTGTCAAAAAATTTGACTTTATCATTATTAATATTTTGTAATAATTTAATTGTCATTGATATAATTGTAACAATATTTTTAAATATCATTAAAATTAATCTTTATAATGATAATTTAATAATAATAATAAGTTATCACAAATATATTAGCCAATAGTGATAAATATAATCATCATTATTATAATTTTATAAAAAAATATAACTATTTTAATATCATAAATATAAATATATATATATATATATATATATATATATATAATAAACTAGTTAATATTGATAATATATAAAAGTAATTGTTACTAATTTAATACCATAAATATATAAGCAATAGTGATAGATTATTTATCATTATTATAATTTATAAAAAGTATTATTATTTTAATTTTACAAGTAAATAATAATAAATTGGTTATTGTTGTTAAAAATTTTAAAAATATTATTCTTTGTTATAATTATTGATTAATTTTAAATATTATTATTTTATCACTAAGTTATTAAAAAATATGATGACGTGTAATTATTCAAAATTTGTTTTATTACTTCATGTCATAATAAATAGACATATAATTTAAAATATTAATATGAATAAAAAAATAAAAATAAATATCAATTATTCATTACATCATAAATGGTAAAAATTAAAACACAAATAAATATTTAATAACATTCTAATTTCAAACTTTTTCAATTTCAAGATATTAAAATTAGATAACTATTTCTAAAATAATAAATTGTAAAATCTTTAAGAAATGTGATCCTAATAAATAAAATAAAAAATAGTAAAATAAGAATAATTAACAATATTTTAAAATATAAAAATATATGTAAAATTATTGAAGATATAAATCTTGAATATGTCTAAATAATAAATACATACCAAATTTATTATTATAAAACTATTTACCTCTTATATTTATTCAAATAAATATTTTGAAATTATTTTCCCATTTAAATTACATCTCAAGTAAAACCTATATATGTGTTTTAAAATATATTTGTAAGTCAATATTTATAGTTATCTAAGAAATTATGTTGCACATCAATTAATATTTATTATCACATTATCAAACACACAATAAAAAATAAGATAGTTAAAAAAATGTATCATGTAATTAAATTTTGAAATCAAAATCATCACATCAATTATATATATCTAAACTAAATTATTGTAATTATAATAACACCAACTAATAATAATATATATATATATATATATATATATATATATATATAATTCCATATTAACAATTATCTTCTTTCTCAAATCATCTATTCAAGAATTAAAATTCTGTTAATTCTCACGATTAAAACAAAACACAATATAACTTCTAATCACTTAAAGGAATCAAACATAACTCTAAAACACTTTCAATCAAATTCAAACTCACATAATTCATTTGTACTAAATAGCCCTAATTATATGCATCTTGTGAAAGAATAAAACAAAAACTAAAGAAAAGATGAGTAATTAAAAAAAAATTAAAATGGAGACTTTATTTTTAAGGAAATAATAAAATCTTAAATTATTTTTATCTATGTTTATCTCACGTAAAAAAAATCCAAGATCCGCCCAAATTATTTTATTAATTTTACCACTCATATAAAACATATAAATCACATAAAACATCTCTTTAAATAAATTAATATTATACATAATTAAACATTAAATATCACTTATAGATTATAATATATAATTATTTATAACTTAAAAATACTAGTCCTTACAAGTATATTCATTTTAGGAACGTTCACCCCTTATTTTATTTTAAAAAATTAATAAGAATCTTCATCCTATATTTTGTTAAAAAAAATATTTTTTGATATAAAATTAAAGATACATATCAAATATATTCTTTTGATAAAATAGACAATAGGAAACTCTAATAATTTTAAATTAAAATAATAAATAAATCAATTCTTAATTGATAAATAATTTTACTAAACATAAGCTGTTACCGGGTAAACAAACCGTAAAATATAATAAATAAAGACATATTGAAAATAAAGACACATTTTATGATAGAGTTGATAAACAATATAAGTTTATAGAAATTATAAAGAAAGAAGAAAATGAAAATAGAATATAAGAAGAACATAATAAATTGAGAAGAGTGTGAAATGAAGTAAAAAAGTTCAAGAACTACCAATTTGACAGTAGGTAATAAAATTTATTAAATTTAGTTGTTTATCATATTATTTTATATTTTGTATTATATTTTTTTAATATATTTTTAAGTTTTTATAAATTAATAATCCAATATTTTTTTTAATTATGAGGTTAAATAAAATTTGAATGCAAATTATTGATACGTTACAATCTTTATATGAAACAAATTTCTTAATTATATTAAAATTTATATTCACCTTTAAAAAATAATTGATATCTTATTTATTCTATTAACAAAACCATTTCTGCCATTTTTATAAGAGAATAAAAATTTATAAAGTTTTTAGGTCTTAATACTAAAAACTTATTTATAAATTGAGTACATAAAATTTGTCACATGTATTAATTGTATTTTTATTAAGGTAATTATTTGAAATCATCGACGTTTTAATTTCTTTGATATAAAGAATGTTATAGGTTATTTTTCTTCAAGACAATTGTATATATCAACTAATTTTGTTAAATAAATAAGATAATATAAGAATAAACCTTTTGATGAATATGAAACCTACCGTATTTTATTTAAAGTAATGTTAAACTTGACTTAATAAATTATATTTTCAATTCATTTAAAAATACGAGTATATCATTTAATATTAATTTCTTATATTTTATTATCTTTATATACATGAAAGATCCTTATTTCATTGTTTATAATCTCTGATAAATGATATTAACTTATGTTTATAATATTTTAATTGATAAACTGAAAGAACTATCGAAAAATGAACTATCGAAGAATGATGTGGAGATATATGATATATTAATGAAATAAACATTTATACATGTATCTATTTTGTGGACTATTGATAAATTTTTTTGTATGAAAATATATTGAAATGAATCACTAAAGAACAATTAATCTATTCTTGTAACAAAGATACATAATCTTTAAGTTTATCAAATGAAAAAAATAAAGAAAACATGAATGTTCATTACTTTATCATTATTAGAGATAACACGAGAGTCTTTAATAAAAATAAATAAAGAAATTGCTCTTAGACAAATTAATTAAAAATATATAGCTAAAAAATATTAATAATATGATCATATTAGTATTATTAGTATTATGACGTGTTTAATTAATATCAATAATTTATTTATATTAAATAATATACTTTTATTATTTGAAGATGATATAGTTAAATATAAAATATTGTTATTTTTTATTTTTTATTTAATTTTTAATTTAAGTATTCAAATAATTATCTTGATACAAAATAGGATTAAAGTTAAAGATATTTTCTTATTTATTTATTTATTTATTTTATTTATTAAAATAAAGTTAAATAAAATACTACTAACAGAAATATATATAACTAAAAGAGAAAAACATTATTTTTATTTTATCTTAAATAAATATGAGAATATGCTGTTGATGACAATTTTTTTCTTAAACATAAGATTTATGATTCACATAAACATATTATCTTTTTTAAACTATTATTTATTTTAAAAAAATTGAACTAATGTTTTTAAAAGTTAAAATAACATCATTTTTTATCTTATGCCAAATAAATTTTTATATTTTTAAAATTGATAAGATAATTTTATTAAATGACATTTTTTCATATACTGATTCTAATTCAAAAATTATTAATAAAATTTAAAAAAAATTGTAATTATTTTTTATTTAATTGTAATATTTTTTATCTTTCATATATTATCTTATTAATTTTCTTTTACCTTTTATTTGTATTAGTATTAGTATTGATATTGATGTACTTATACTTTTAATAATAAATTTAGGTGAAATTTAGTAAAGTTACGAAGAAACAAAAGTAAGAAAAAAATTCAACTATCTAAGAATTAAAAGAAAAAAAGACTATTTTTTAATCATTTTATTAGAAATATCTAAAATTATGTGGTATTTAAAAATAGTTTATGACAACAAAATAGGAACATTAAATGATCTTAAAAAAAAGTATGAAATTTCAATTTGATTTAATCTATATGGATATATAGCTAGAACTTAAAGTTAGAATGATCGAAAAAAGAAAATACACAATTTTATTATATCCACGTGATACTATGTTTAAAAAAGCATGAATTTTATTAAATTTTGGAATAATTATTCATTTGTTCGTTTTTATTGTATAAGCATTCTTAAGAAATATATAATATTTAATCTTTTAATGCATATATAATATTTAACCTTTTAATGCATTTCTATTATGATCTTAAAGGAAGTCATGAATAATTATTTTATCCATTTATTAATTATGAATATCTTAGTCTATTTCATCACAATTATCAATAAAATTCAAAATATTATTGAATCCAGACAAACATAATAATAAGAAAATCACATATAACTTAATTAATTATAAATCACATTTTTAATTTGGCTTGACCTGACTTACAAATATATTTTAATTAATTATACATTTATAATTTAATTAACACAAAATACAACATATTATCACATAAATTATCATACATGTCATTTTTTTCACTTTAATAAAATTTTATTACATTATATTCTCACTGAGTTAAAACTACACTAAAAAAAACACCTCTAACACTCAAAAGTTCCTACTTAAACTATAAAATAAATTGTAATTTATAAAATTATAACTTTTTATATTAAATATATAAATATACAATAATAACATAATTTAAATAATAAATATTTACACATTAAATTTAAATTATTAATTATAATTAACTTATTTAATATATAAATATAACGATTCTCTTGATTTATTTAATAAAAAATATTGATTAATAAATAAAAAATATATAAATTATTAATATAATCAAATTTATTTATTTTATAATTTTTTTTTCAAAATAGGAAATGTGTTTTTGAAAATCTTTTTTCTAAGTCTATATAGGAATCTAAAGTTCCTTACCTGAACATGACTGTAACAACTTGATTATGATTTCATTCTTCATCAGTCATGTCGTCATCATCTTCTTACTCATATTCTATAAGATTCATTATAGAAATGTTTTCATAGGGATAGTAGAAATACTATGTCTATTTTTTACTGACTTATCTTGTTCTAGGTCTAAGTGTGGTGTGTTTCTCAAGACTTGTAGGTCTTTGAATTCTACTAATAAGCTATATGTATCATGTTGGTAGGTTTTTTCTAAGATTGGGTTGGGTAAATAACCTAAAAATTTTCTTTTGAATGACTAAATATAGGTCATATGCTTTGTGAGATTGTTTAAATCATTTAAACAAGTTGATTTTTTAGATGCTTCTTCTAAAAACGTTATTATTGTATTGTTTTGTTCAATAAAGACGGTGTGTTGTCTACTTCTGAAGTAGGTTTTTTATATCTATTAGAGGGAATTTTGTGATTTGTTCGACAGCTGTAAGAGCTGTTTTGTAATCTTTGTCTAAAAAAGACTGCGGACTTTGTATACCTTTATTTTATTAAAAATATAAAATATATACAAAATTATATAAAAAAATAATATCTCCTCCCTAGCGGGATAAAATTTAGAGGTTGTTTTATCTTCAGTCTCCCTCACCCTATATTCCGTCACCCAAAAGCGAAGCACACTAATACAAAATGGGTTGACCCATATCTTCGCCCTTTACTGAGAGGAATCTTAAATTTCCCAACCACTTTTGTGACAAGAGCTTTTTCTTATGGCCCAAACTACATGGCATGGTTTCATTTTTTGTGGGTTAGTAAAAAAATTAGTATTTAAATAATAAAGTTCTTTGTTATTGGGCTAGAGTTCCATGTAGGGCCAGAATACAAAATGTTCGCCCAACCCTACAGATGTTCTGCATGTGGATGTGGAGAAGAAAAATCAAAATGGAATAGTGTAGTTTTAGTTTAGTTTCTATTTTCTTAAATATATTATATTTTTAGTTTCTGTAAAATGAATTAATTTGGAATGTTTTATTCTTATAAAAATTGAAATTGTTATTCTTTTCCTAATGTTGTTTTAAGATATATACATGTTATTTATTTCAAGGGTATTGGAAAAAATCAATGATTATGTTCAATCAGAAACTATGGTTTAAACATAGTCACTTTCTTATGTAAAAAGTACGAGGTTTTTAGTAAGTTGTATACACAAGTATCGATAGATATGAAAACACAATTCTTATGCTATTGCTAAACATACAATGAACATAGCACGAGACTTTTCACTGTTCTTATAGTGGTCGAAGGTCATGTTCGGTTTTAATCCAAATAAGACGAGTCAAATTTAAAAGGAACAACAATCTTGTGACTCAGACAATACTCCTTTTAGCAAAATGGCAAGGGGAAAACAACAACAATTCTTAAATTATTTAGTGTTTTTAAACAAGAAAGCATGGGTGACGAAAGATGGAATGTTCCTGTACATTTCTCATGTGGTCCTGTTCATAAACTGATGATGATATTTTGCTAAATGATTGGTGCTGCACTGTGACAAAGTTTATAAATACAAACACCATCTTATGAGAGTAGATAGTTTGTTAGATTGAGGAATAGTGATACTGTAACGTTTCAATTATTCCGTCCCAGAATCAAAATTTATGTTGTTTGGAACAGTAACATTCTAATATTTCTACTACTGTTTGTTTTTCTTTTTCATTTTGTAACCAGTTTCGTTCTTTATGTTGTTCATTAGGTTACGTTACTTCTCCAACACTCTTTACTTTTTTTCATGTTTATACCTCTCTCATGTCGATATGAAAGAAATTATTGGATATATGTAAAAGGGCTTGCCAATTTCAAATAAGTTTTTATTTCAACTGTTGAATTGACAAAAATATAATAAATAAATAGTAGTTTCATTTTCGGATCTTAAATTAATATATATATATATATATATATATATATATATATATTAATGAGTTTTTTTTTAATATATGGACCTTCAGTTTTGATATTCTAATCATGGTTTATTTTTAATTAAATGTGTTTAACCATATTTTTCTAACACGTATAATTTATACTCGAGATATTCTCAAATTATACGAATATTTTATTTTAAGACCTATATCTAATATGAATTAGAATTTTTTTTAATTATTTTGATTTGACGATAAAACACAATTATATATATATATATATATATATATATATATATATATATATATATATATATATATTATCCAAAAAGATTATCTCCATGTAAAAACACTACAAGAAAATCGCAGATATCAGACGGATTTATAGCAGTCGAAAAATAATCATTATTGATGTAAATTACCGACGGATATAAAATATTTGTAGAATTTGATGTTACCGACGGATATATCCGTCGGTAAAATAATAATTAGTTACCGATGGATATATCCGTCGATAAATCCGTCGGTAATTTATAGATGAATTTACTGACGAAAATATCCATCGGTAAATCTGTCGATAAATTAACAATTAATTATCGACGGATATATCCGTCGGTAAATTTATCCGTAAATTAACAATTATTTACCGACAGTATATATCTCGTCTGTAAAATTATATAATATAATTTAATTATTCACCTAATTAAAAAATAAAATATTTTTTATTTAATAATTTAATTTATAATAATTTATTAGATTAAATAATTTTAAAAAATAAATATTTAATTATATATAAATATAAAAATATATAAAAATATAAAAATATATAAATATATAAATATATAAATATATAAATATATAAATATATAAAATATATAAATATATAAATATATAAATATATATAAATATATAAATATATATAAATATATATAAATATATATAAATATATAAATATATTTGTATATAAATATAATTTATTTGTAAATTGTTATCAAAAAATTCTAGTAGCTTAGTGGTTGAAAAATCAGCCTCTAACTTTAAGGTACATAGGGGAGGGGTTCTATAAAAAAATATGTTATAAATAAGTAATTTTTTTAATAAATAATAAAATTATTATCGACGGATTCTAGTCCATCGGTAATTTCAGTAACACATTTACCGACGGATAAATCCGTCGTGTAATTACTGATGGACTATTAAATCCGTCGGTAATATTTACCGATAACAAAATTTCTGACGAATTTTTGGCCATCAAAATTCCGTCGGTAATATTCATTTAGCGACGGATTTTTGTTATTACCGACGATTTTGACCGTCAGTAATTTTAATATTTCTTGTAGTAAAAGAAAAAACACGTTCCGATCGTCAAATAAGTTTTTTTTTCAAACTTTTATTTATATATATATATATATAATTATAATAATAATAATTTTATTTAAATAATATTTTATTATATATAGACTTTTGTTTTGAAATTCAATGTTTTAAAATCATGGTTTATTTTTAATTCAATATGTTTAATTATGGAAAACTATATATTAGATATAGAATTAGATAAATATTTAAAAAAAACATAATATTAATCAAATACTAATATTATTACAAAATAGATAAAAGATAATATTTTATCATTATTGAAAAAGAAGTAATGATAAATAATTGTTGTGTAAAATATTACATTTTATTTTTATATATATATATATATATATATATATATATATATATATATATCTTTTTAACGACGAATTTTTATAATTGTCTAATCGTTCTTTTATAATTATCATTGTGTATTTCATATAATGAAAATGATAGAAGAATTATTGTTGTATATTTCGTTAAAATTTTTAATTTTACATATTTTGTTCATTTCATTTTTACGTTTCTAATTTTTTTTTCTTTTCTCTCTTATTGTAACTTTTCTCTTCTTCCTTTATTTATCGTAATTAAACTCTTTTATTTTTTTCTCTTCTCAAAGTGTTTCTCTTCATTAAATATTTCCAACACACTCAAATTATTGAAAAGAGAACGACGGTAAAAGATAATTACTAAGATAGAAATAAAAGATAATATTTTGTTAGAGCGAATGCCATTAGATGTGTTAAAGTTCAATTAGAAGAATAATAATAAAAAAGTCTTACAAGCTTTCAAGTTAAGGATAGAGTGAAAACTTATGTTGCGAGAAAAAAATATAGTATTATCATAGTCAAGTTTCTAAATTTGAAACAACATATTTTAAAATACAAGGATAATGAGTATAATCATCATTAATTTAACTTATAATCAAAATTCAAAATCGTTAATTTTTAATTACAATTATAACAATAATGACTAAAAATTATCATTATAATTTTTTTTAATCCATAATAAATAATTATTTATAATATTTGACTATTACTTATTCAATAAACTGTATTAAATATAAAATTTTCTCTATTTATCTTCATATAAAATGAAATGTCCAAACACTAAATTAACTTGTTTTATAAAGTACTCTAAAGAAGAAAAAAAAATGGTTGATCGAGTTGGTGAGGGTGACATTAATTATGGCTTAGAATACTTTAGTTAGAGACTTGCAATGTAGCCACAACAAAAGCTCATGGATTGTGTTAATATGTTATCTCAGCACATGCAGAGCATTAGAGAAGAGAGAGAGTGTGTGCTTGTGAAGAAAAAGGATGCACCAACAACCATATAGATCTCCTGTTTCCAATGTTGTGAGGTCATAGTGTGTTATTGTTGCATCAGAGAGCGTGTGTATTTGAGTTTGAATGAGTAACCCCAGTGAAAGTGATGGCTACCTCTATGTTGTGCCATTCCACTTTGTCACTTGTCTTGTTTTTCTGGGTTCATCATCTCTCATTTTAATTATACCCTCTATATTCTGAATCATTTCTCTTTGGATTCCATGGCCACTTCCATACCATCACATCTCTCTCTCTCTATTAGATATATTTGAATAAGTCTCCAGCTGTTACTAGAATACTGGAGGTTGTTAGCTTGCTTTGAATAAGTCACCTAGTTTTACTAGAGTTCTGTTTCCTTATCTTTTGGGTAGTTGCGGGATATCAACATAGTAATTTGGTTTTAGATATTTTTCTGTTTGTAAGCTGACTATATATATTTCGTATAGCACATGAATAAAAGGTGAGTTATCCTTTCTTTATCAAACACTTTATCAACTATTTTTCTTTTATAACATTGTGGTATCAGAGCCTCTCGTAGGCCTGATACAGCATAGCTGCAGCTAGCTAATCTGTAAGACAGACAGAGAGTGATGGCAACAGAAAATACTTTTGTGCAACCTGCAATTCCTAGGTTCGATGGTCACTATGATCATTGGACAATGTTGATGGAGAATTTTCTACGTTCAAAAGAATATTGGGGCTTGGTGGAAACTGGAATTTCAGTTGTATCTGCTGGAACGACACCAACTGAGGCGCAGCAGCGTCAAATTGATGAACAGAAGCTTAAGGACATGAAAGCAAAGAATTATCTTTTTCAAGCCTTGGATCGTTCCATTCTCGAGACGATTCTCAAGAAGGACACCGCCAAGGACATATGGGACTCTATGAAGACGAAGTACCAAGGTTCGACACGGGTTAAGCGAGCTCAATTACAGGCATTGAGGAAGGAATTTGAGACACTCCATATGAAGGATGGCGAGACTGTGAATGACTATTTCGCACGTACACTTACGATTGCGAACAAGATGAAGGCTAATGGTGAAAACAAAAGTGACACAGAAGTAGTGGTAAAGATATTGCGATCTATGACTCCGAAATTCAACTACGTGGTCTGTTCAATTGAGGAGGCCCAAGACACTAGCAAACTGTCTATAGATGAATTGCAAAGCAGTTTGCTAGTGCATGAGCAAAGGATGATTAGCCCGGAAGAGGAACAAGCTTTGAAGGTGACTTATGGGGAATCTTCTAATCGAGGAAGAGGTCGTAGTGGCTATCGAGGACGAGGTCGAGGACGAGAAAGGGCAAACTTCGACAAATCCACTGTTGAGTGCTTCAATTGTCACAAACTAGGGCACTTCAAGTGGGAATGTCAAAGCAAAGAAAGCAATCATACGGAGATTTCTGAAGAAATGTTGCTCATGGCTCAAGTTGGAGATGAACAACTCCAGAGCGACGATTAGTTTCTAGACTCTGGTTGCAGCAATCATATGTGCAATAGAAAAGAATATTTTGCAGACCTCAATGAGCGATTTGCAGACAATGTGAAGCTAGGGAATAATGCAATCTTGGTGGTGAAAGGAAAAGGAAATGTGCGGCTGCAGATTAACAATCAAATACAGGTAATAACTGAAGTTTTTTATGTGCCTGATTTGAGAAATAATTTGCTAAGTGTTGGACAGCTTCAAGAGAAGGGTTTGGCTGTGCTTATTCAACATAACAGTTGCAAGGTTTATCATCCTGAAAGGGGTGTTATCATGAAATCTGCGATGTCCTCCAATCGCATGTTCAAAATTGCAGCAGTGTCTCTAGCATCTGGGACAACTTGCTTCAATACGATAACTGAAGATGTTGGTCAATTATGGCATTGCCGCTATGGTCATTTGGGTTTCAATGGACTCAACACCCTACAGCAGAAAGAAATGGTAGTGGGTCTGCCGCAGCTGATAAAACCATCAAGAGTGTGCAAGGAGTGTTTGAATGGGAAGCAACAACGAGATCCATTCCCTAAGAAGAGTGCCTGGAGAGCTGAATTGCCTTTACAACTGATTCATTCTGATCTATGTGGTCCTATTCAACCAATTTCCAACAGCAATAAGAGGTACTTCATTTCTTTCATTGATGATTGTACTTGAAAGACATGGATCTATTTTCTACATGAGAAATCAGAAGCATTCAAGTTCTTTAAAGAGTTCAAAGCCAAAGCTGAACGTGAAGCAGGTTTGCAAATTAAGGGTCTTCGAATAGATCGTGGAGGCGAATTCACTTCATCAGAATTCTCAGATTTCTGTGCTGAAAATGGGATAAAAAGGCAGCTCACTGCTCCGTATTCGCCTCAGCAAAATGGCGTTGTTGAGCGAAAGAATCGTACCATTATGAATATGGTTCGAAGCATGATGATCGCAAAAAGTATCCCGGATAGCTTTTGGCCAGAAGCTGTTAATTGGGCAGTTCATGTTCTTAATAGAAGTCCGACATTAGCAGTGCAGAATAAGACACCAGAGGAAGCTTGGAGTGGAAAAAAACCTTTTGTTGGGTATTTTAAAGTTTTTGGATGTGTGGCTCATGTGCATGTGGGATATAACTCTCGAACTAAATTGGATAAACGTAGTGTAACATGCGTCTTATTGGGAGTTAGTGAAGAATCAAAGGCGTATCGACTCTATAATCCCATTGATAGAAAGATAATTATTAGTCGGGATGTTGTATTTGAAGAGGATGGATGCTGGAATTGGGGAGAAGAATTCACAAGCTCAATTCAATCCGAATTGGATTGGCATGACAATGAAACTGATGTTGAAGGGGGATAATGGTATGGAGGAAGAGATGGAAGAAGATGAAGAAGGAGCTGCACAACAAGATGAAGTGGCCCAACAAGAAGAGGAGGCTTGTGAACAACAACTTCCAAGAAGGCAGCACACTCAACCTTCTTGGATGCACGATTATGTAACAGGTGAAAGGTTGTCTGATGATGATTTTGAGTCACATTTGACTGTCGACAGCGGAAATGATCCTATCCACTATGAAGACGCAGAAAAGAATCCAATTTGGAGAAAAGCCATGAAAGAAGAAATTGAAGCTATAGAAAGAAATGGAACTTGGTATTTAACTGAGCTTCCAGGAGGTGCTAAGAAGATTGGAGTTAAATGGATCTTCAAAACTAACCGTGATGAGAAAGGAGATGTCAGTAAGTATAAAGCACGATTGGTGGTTCGGGGATATACTCAAGAATATGGAGTAGATTACAAGGAAGTGTTCGCCCCTGTAGCACGCATGGAGACTATCCGATTGGTCATTGCTGTAGCTGCTCATCATGGATGGCCTATCTACCAATTGGATGTCAAATCTGCCTTCTTGCATGGGGAATTAACTAAAGATGTTTTTGTTGAACAACCACAAGGATTCAAAAAAAAGGGGGAAGAAGGAAAAGTCTACAAGCTGAATCGGGCTCTATATGGCTTAAAACAGGCCCCCCGAGCTTGGTACAGTCGCATTGAAAGCTATTTTTTGAGCCGTGGATTTGCAAAATGTGAGTATGAACCCACTTTATTCACTAAGGTGGAGGAGAACAGTATTATGGTGGCAAGTTTGTATGTGGATGATTTGATTTATACAGGGAATGACAATGAGTTGATGATGGAGTTCAAGAAATCAATGCAGTCAGAATTTGCTATGACGGACATGGGAAAAATGAAATTCTTTCTCGGTCTTGAAGCAACACAAAAATCTGATGGTATTTTTGTGTGTCAAAAGAAGTACGTGATAGATCTTCTAGAGAGATTTGGAATGAGCAATTCAAATTTTGCTCATAATCCGATGGTTCCAGGAAGCAAATTAGGCAAGGATGAAGAAGGAAAAGGAGTTGATAAAACACTCTACAAGTAGATGGTCGGTAGTTTAATGTACGCAACTGCCACACGGCCAGACATCATGTATAGTGTGGGTCAAGTTAGTCGGTTTATGGAAAATCTAAAGGAGCTTCATTTTCAAGCAGTAAAGCGAATCATACACTATCTCAAAGGAACTTGCGAATTTGGATTATTCTATCAAAGAAATGGAGGAAAAGATCTGATCGGTTATACAGATAGTGATTATGCTAATGACGTTGAAGACAGAAAAAGCACATCAGGCTATGTTTTCATGATGAGTGAGGCTGCTATCTCATGGAGTTCGAAGAAGCAACCAGTGGTGAGTCTATCAACAACTGAAGCGGAATTTATAGCAGCTGCTGCAAGTTCTTGTCAGGCTGTGTGGCTTAGACGAATACTTGAGGCAGTAGGAAGAAATCAAACAAGCCCTACTATTATCTATTGTGACAATAGTTCTACCATAAAGTTGTCAAAGAATCCAGTTATGCATGGGAGGAGTAAACACATCGATGTACGTTTTCATTTTCTAAGGGATCTTACAAGGAATGAAACTGTTGAGCTGCAACATTGTAGTTCACAAGAACAAGTAGCTGATGTCATGACAAAGCCGCTCAAGCTGGAAGACTTTGTTCAAATGAGAAGGAAGTTAGGAGTTGTCGCAAATGTAAACTGAATATGTGTGATGATTCAGTTTAAGGGTGGGAATATTAGATATATTTGAATAAGTCTCCAGCTGTTACTAGAATACTGGATGTTGTTAGCTTGCTTTGAATAAGTCACCTAGTTTTACTAGAGTTCTGTTTCCTTATCTTTTGGGTAGTTGTGGGATATCAACATAGTAATTTGGTTTTAGATATTTTTCTGTTTATAAGCTGACTATATATATTTCGTATAGCACATGAATAAAAAGTGAGTTATCCTTTCTTTATCAAACACTTTATAAGCTATTTTTCTTTTATAACACTCTCTCTCTCTCTCTCTCTCTCTCTCTCTCTCTCTCTCTCTCTCTCTCTCTCTCTCTATATATATATATATATATATATATATATATATATATATATATATATATATATATATATATATATATATATATATATATATACTTTTATTCTGTTGTCATTGAAATTGATTTTTTTTTAGAAAACAATGTTTTTCTTGCTTTCTTAATTGTGTAATCTAAGTTCATCCAGTTACTTGATGCTTGTTATTTAACAAAAATGTTCAAAGTATTAAAGTGTCACATCAACCTGGATGGATGGAACATAGTAACGGAAGAAAGTGGTATATACACATGAATATATAAATATGAAAATGGGAAATCAAGAAACCACAATCTAACAATGATTTTTTATTGATATAATAATAATAATAATAAATTAAAATTATTATATTATTAAAATAGTTATAGGATGAGTGTTTAGGAAAAATAGATTATTTAAATGTAATTACTCAACGAATATTTTAATTATCAAGAAACCCTAAATCCTAAATTAAATTTTAATATTTTTAAAAAAATTATCAAATAGTAAAAAGTAATTTTATTATAATATAAGTTATTTATAATTAATATAAAGTGTAATTTAAATATCAAAAATATTTTTTTTCATTATAATTTTAATTATGATATTATTTCTTATAAGTTTCAATTATATAAAAAAAATATTTATTTTGTACATTGTAGTATCGCTGTGAAAATTAGTGGAGAAACCAAATTCTGAAAACGAAAAAAATAAAATAAAAAGGAGACTAACTAAAAAATAGAATTAATGTTTGTTCACAAACATGGATTTTGTGTTAGGGTTTGGTAAATCCAATACCCTGATGCTATTAATACCCATCTTTGTGGTTATGACAAAAATGTAATGATTCACACCCATATGATTAGGACATGCCTTAAAGTGGAAGAGAAAGTTGATAAGGACAGATATAAATATGGTTAGGAAAAGGACAAGGTTAGGCAGCACAACCCTTAGTATCTTAATCCACACCTTCAATTCTTATTTATTTATTTATTTATGTCTTTATTTTCTTTATCTAATAGCTGTCAGGGACCAATGAATATCTCCAACAAATCTTTCAATCTCACATAATTGAAACAATCATGTGCCACAAGAATTTACAATGGCAAGGACACCAACATTATTGTGTTCTTAATTCATACATCAATGTTTCAATGACCAACGGCTAATTTCTTCAACACCAATACCATTGACTAACGTAACTTTGATCTTCTAATAATCCATCAACCTACCTCAGTTAGCTTTTTAATTGATTCTCTTAATTCAACATCTTATGAAGAATAATTATTACTTCGCTCATTATCATCAAGTAAAATAGTTTTACTTTAATTAGTAACTTTGCTTTCAAATAATAAATATAGCTAGATGTTTTAAATTTTAAATATGGTGTAAACTTTTGATTACTTCGTTATTATAGTTTTTGTTTTTTTTATAGCAATTTTAGTTATTGATATGTTTAAGTTTTGTTAACGGATAAATTTGAATGCTCAATCAAGATAGAAGATAAATAAGATTTAGTTTGATCTAAATATAAAATTTAAATTAAATTAACTTTTATTTGTCATAAATAATGCGAAATTTTGGTTTTATTAAAAATTTAATTACATATTTAGTTTTTTATTTTTACACAATTAGAAAATCTTGACTTTCTATTAATATATAATATAATTATTAATAAAAAGATATTAAAATGTTTTATAATAACAGATATTAAAATCTATCCTAAAATTTACTCATTAGTAATATTATAATAATAATAATAATAATAATAATAAACACATAAAAATTTCTATTAACAATTGATATCCTACTAATAGAACAAAGTTATTTAAGTTTTAAAAATTGAAAAAAAAAATATTAACTTGGCTACGAAATAAAATATTTAAATATGAATAAAAAGAAAAATTACATAGTACGTTTTTTTTCACTAAAGTGAAAAAATATATTTTATTTTATCTATTTTAATTTATATTATTATTTTAATTAAGTAATAATTTATATATGATCATTGATGTAGTTTTTTCTAAATATAGATTATAAAATTTTCACATATTTACTAAAATTTTTATGTGACTTGATGATATTAATATTATAAGTTTTTTTTTCCACATATCCTCGTAAAACAGTAATGTAACCACTTGTCAATAAATATCGTATTTATGATAAAATATGTGAATATAAAAAATAACATGTAACCTTGAGATTTAAATTTAAAATATTTTATATTTAAAATATAATTATCCTTTTATAATAATTTTTTATATTTTAGTAAAATATTTTAAAAATACTATATAATAAGTTTTGATGTACATAACATACATTTTATGATATAAAGGGACATCATAACTAAATTATTATCAACAACTACATTAACTCATTAATTTTCTTTACGATAATATCTATAACCATAACTAACAACACATAAATATGAATAAAATATTTTTCACTTCTAGAATTAGAACAAAATGATTTATGTTTCATATTATAATAACATGTTATGAACAAAATTAAAAATATAAATATTTGGCACATGAAATAAGATAACAAAACAGAACTAGAACTAAAAATGGATTCCTAGATGATTTAATGTACAACAATAACATTAATCTTGTTTAAAACTTTTTTTCTTATCTTTTCTTTTTCTTTGAGATTATTCTTATGAAAAAATATAACTAACAATGATATGAATAAAATATTTTTTACTTCTAGGATCAGAAAATTGTATTTCATACGATAATAACATGTTATGAAATAAGATAATAAAATAAAATGGTATGAAATAAGATAATAAAATAAAATGGTAGAAAATTATCCGTATTTTTGCCTCACTATTAATTAGGGATATATACAAAATACAAAATATAATTTAGGTTGTCATTATAATTGATAAGTTATAATTTAGCCTAATATTTAGGTAATTATTACTACACAATATTATCAAAATAATAACTTATTTTACTTAATAATATATATCACACGTCTCGGTTGAAGCAAGAGGTTGACCAATACTTAGATTGTTCCGAAAATGATCAAAGAGTATGTTCGGAAGGCCTTTGGTGGAAATATTAGCAATTTGATAGCGAGACAAAATATAAAGGATACGGAGTTCGCTACGGGCAACTTTTTCACGTATAAAGTGTATGTTCATCTCAATATATTTTGTACGTTGACGTTGTACATAATCACTCGATAGGTAAATGACACTCACATTGTCACAGTACACTAATGTAACTTTTTGAATTGGACAATGAAGCTCAAAGAAGGTTTCGAATCTAACAAGAATCATAAATAACATTAGCTACTCCTCTATATTCAGCCTCAACACTAAAATGAGATAATGTACGTTGTCGTTTGGATGACCAATAAATCAAGTTATCACCGATGAAAACACAATATCCAGATGTAGACCATCTAGTATCCGAATATCAACCGCAATTTGCATCTGTGTAAGAGAAGAGTTTTCCAACATTGGATTTATACAAATGCAAGCCAAAATCAATAATACCATGAATGTAACGTAAAATACATTTAAGAGCATGTATGTGCTCTTCCTTGGCATCATGCATATAAAAATATACTTGTTGCACTTCATAAGAAATGTTAGACCTTGTAAAAGTGAGATATTACAATATTTTAGCAAAATGTCTATACTTAATAGGATCCTCGTAGGAAATGTCATTACAAGTGCTAAATTTGAGCTTTGTGTCAACTGGTGTGAGACAAATTTTGCAATTAGTCATCCCTGCTCTTTCAATAATTTCTTCTACACACTTTTTTTCTAAGAGAAACATACTGGTTGCTTGATGGGTAGTTACAATCCCCAAAAAATAATTGAGTAGACCAAAATCCTTTATAGCAAACTTTACACTTAAGAATGACATAATGGACTTTCTAAGATAATCAAATGAAGCCACTAGGATAATATCATCAACATAAAACAAAATATATGCAATATTAGACTCCTTATTATATATGAATAAAGAGTGATTAGATTTACTATGTTTAAAACCGACTGTAGTCATATAATCTGCAAATCATTGGTACCAAGCACGAAAGACTTGCTTTAGGCTATAAAATGACTTCTTTAACAAACAAACATAATCAGTATGAGAGGTTATTGTCCTATTTCTTATGGACAAATATAATTAACAACACAAAAATATGAATAAAATATTTTTTATTTCTAGAATCGGAACAAAATGAGTTGTGTTTTATACTATAATAACATATTATGAAATAAGATAACAAAATAGAACTAAAAATGATAAACATTTGACACCCATTGTGGGGCTCAAACCCACGACCACAAGGTTAAGAGCCTTGCGCTCTACCAATTGAGCTAGACAGACATGTAATTTTGATTGATCTCTCATGACATCTAATCTTGACCAATTCTCCATGTGATCTTAATTGATCCTTATGTGATATCAATTTGACATACTAGGCTA
The DNA here is from genome assembly GCA_963425845.1 of Sphenostylis stenocarpa. Classification (NCBI taxonomy): domain Eukaryota; kingdom Viridiplantae; phylum Streptophyta; class Magnoliopsida; order Fabales; family Fabaceae; genus Sphenostylis; species Sphenostylis stenocarpa. The sequence continues at coordinate 52,356,765 of OY731406.1, forward strand.
TTGCTCAAAGTTTATTCTTTGATGAGAAATTATAACTACACAAAGAATCTTGAGAATCAAGGCACACACAAATTACTATGAATGAGAGAGGACGCTGTGTTAAGATGTTATTGATCAATATGTAATTGACCATTCTTTGAGATTTGAAGCCTTGTCATCTTCGACTTAAGATTAAGGCACCATGTAGTGTTATTTTACATATCAATATACATACTAGTCTCTTGATTTGTCCAAAATCTGACTTGGAGAGGCTTATTTATGACAAATAAGTCTTGTCAATCACGTCTTCTTAAGAGACATTGTCCCAAGAAAAATACTTCTTTCAAAGAAGACTTTGAACAATATTTTTTTAATCCTTTAAGATTTTCTTTCAACCAATGAATAAAATTCAATATAGTTTGAATAAGGCCAATTTATATATGGTCACCTTCACAATTTAGTCTCATCATCTCAAGAGACTAGAGATTGGAGGGTTGACTATTGTTATACGTTACATTACGGTTTTATGTCAAGCTATGTAATAGGTTAATTTATGGATGATCTTTAGTAGATCTTTAAAACAGTTAAAATTAGGTACCATGAAGGTAAAAGACATATATCCATATCCTTAATTTCTCTCAAGTGCACCACCTACTCCCTACTCCTTAAATACCAGGGTAACAACCTTCTACTAGTCTAAAAATTAGGAAACTGATAAAAAAACAAAAATATATAGACGTAGAACCTGGGAACTAATGAGAACTACTCATTATCAGAACCTCAATTAAGCATTAGTTGAAAGATAGATAATTTACCTTTCTAGTTTTGTTAGAACAAGCACAATTTAGATTTTTTGTTTGATATGTGTACATTATTAATTACTTTGTTAAATTTTTAGTTATCATTGTTAAATATATTGTTAGTTTGATTCCATTCATAGGCGATTTGAGGGAAGATGTAGGGTAGCCACCGTTATATTATTCTTCATATAATTTACAAATAAAAAGGCACACATCTTGTACCCTCTTATTTTCTTTTCCCTTCCCACCATCCTTCCATTCTCTCTACCACTTCACATGTTGCCTCCCTTTTCTCCTTTCCTGCCAAAATATTGTCGCTTTGCCCTTCTTTTGTAATCACCTCCATCTTCTTACTTATTTTTATTGTCCTTACATTCTCTTTTTCTTTCTCGTTGATGCCAATTTGACTCCTCCTTAAGTTTACTTTTTTCATATACATGTTTCCTGTTTTTTAAATTATATGAAAAATGGGCTAACACTCAGAAAGTTCTCTTCCAGTTGCCTATCTCACAGAGAGTAGGGATAATAATTAAACTCATACCCATGGGGACTGACCATTCCCGCCCCAAGTTTGACGGGGAAAACCCGAATTGACTGGAGGCGGGGGCGGGTTCGGGTTTTCCCCGCTTTAAAAAGTCGGGGGCGGGGATGGGTAATGTAATCCCCATCCCGACCCCGTCCCTGTCCCCGTCCCAATTTTATATTTAAATTTTAAAATATTAATATTTTAAAAGTATTTTCTTTCCTTTTTCTATTACATATAAGGTTATTTTTTTATATTTCACCATTTTTATTTTTCTTCTACCCACTTTTTATTTTTTTAATCTTTTATATCAATTAATTTATTACATTATTCTCTCTCTTACCTTTCATTTTTTCACATTTCCTTAATCTTTCCCATCAATTTTTTTTAATCTTTTCAACTAATTTGATGAACACAAAGTTAATTTTTTTTTCTTCTTTATCTTTTTCTAAATATTTTACATAAATTTTATTAGTAACTAATATTATTTTATTTATAATTTATATTTATTAGGTTTTATTATGTCATATTTTTTTATTTTATTATTCTTATTTATCATATATCAAATTTTATCTTAATAAAATAATTGTATTTTAAAGGATTAAAAGGAGTTAATAATTTAAAATTTTATTACTTCAAACTAATTAAATAATAAATAACTTATTAAATATTTTCTTATAAATTATATATTTCATATTTTAAAATGACAACTTAAAAATAAATTAACTTATATATGTAATCAAATGTTTGAATACAGTATTATAATAATAATAATAATAATAATATTATTATTATTATTATTATTATTATTATAAGTATTCAAATATTTGAATACAAGTGTAATAATAATAATAATAATAATGTTATAAATATTATATATATCTATATAATGATTAAATATTTCTTTTACATACATATTTATAAATATAATAAATTTAAATATATATTTAATTATTAATAATTATAAATTATAAACATTAATTTATATATAAAAAATGCATAGTAAAATTAATTTATTATAAATGTAATTATATTTTTAAAAATAATATAAATTGAGGACGGGACGGGGCGGGGAACTCGAAACCCAACGGGGACGGAGATGGAGACTTAAATTTTAATTCCAACGAGGATCGGGGGCAGAGATGGTTAAAAAAGTCGGGGGCAGAAATCGGGGAGACATGCCTAATAGAGAGATAGTTTGAATAGTCTTCAGGACAAGGGTATTGAGGGGTGAGCCTTATAACTAAAGATACATGAGCTCCTTTACACCTGTTTTCTTGGAAAGTCCTTTTATTAACTTTACTTAAAAAGATAGCCAAATTAAAGGAAGAAGATATGTGTATATGCTTTCTCAAGTGTCACTTAAAGCCACACAACTTAGTCCTTTTTGTACCGTGGGACATCGAACTATTAGTATAATTAACTGGGATAACTCAAAATTCAATGAATTAATTAATAATGGTTGGGAATCATACAAAAAATTTAAATTATAATAAACACAAATATTTATAGTGATTCTTATATGAAAAATATATTTTATTTATATATATTTGGAATACTAAATTTTTTTTTACTTATAATGATCTCACTATTGTACATAAGGGATATAAAGACGGTTAAAAAGAATATAATGATGGTTTTAAAATAATTGTTGTTATAGTTGTATGTTAAAGACCCTATACAATGAGCTTAAAAACTTTTATTATTTTCTCGTTTTTTGTTTTCTAGCACAACGACAATGTCAATAAAAACTTTAGCAAACCACATGAAACATGTATCTAACATAACAATTTTCAACTCATCTTTCATCAATGATTAATCCAAAAGAAATTTTTCTAATGAAATCTAAATTGTTTTCTTCCCTAGCAATAAAGTTGGAGATATCATGGTGAGAATATATACTTTGCGAAGGAGAGAAAAAGGAAAATGAGGATGAGGAGAAGTACTTTCTCCTTGTCATTTTTTCTTAAGGTGAGATTAAGCATATTAGAGACATTTATAATTAAGAGAGACACTTCACAAATGAGAGAAAGATGGAGAGAAGGAGAAGAAAAGTCAAATCGCAATGTAGAAGTAAGAAAATGATAAATGCAATGAAAGAGGAGAGAAAAAGGAAAAGAGAGGAGAAAAAAATGAAAGTTTGGGGCACAAAGACAAATAACTTAATTATAACAAGACATATGACGATGGTGTATGTAATATATAAATATAGTTATAAAATAATTGTCATCATATGTCAAATACAATAACAATTATAAAAGAATCATTATTAAAAAGTTGAGCATACAATAACAGTTAAATATGTAATTATTATAAAAAAAAATGTAGATATACAACACTTATTTTTTTATGTCACATACAATTATGATTCTATATGAACTATTGTTAAAAAATTTAAAATAATTTTAAAATTAATACCACATCACTTTCAACCATGATTAATAATTAACCATCATTAAAAACATTGTCTTTTATCTATATTTTACCAATTTGATATCACTCTTCTCAAATGAAAATATGTTTGTCAAAATATGTTGATTATTCTTGTCTACGAACAGTTCTTTTTTGTCTTTTTTTTTATTATTATTATATACATTTTATTGATTAAGGAGGGAAGACAATAATTTTAGTCAACATTCCAATTCAACAGCTGGAAGAAAAAAAAAGGAAGATTATGATCACGAACTACATAAGAGCAATCACCCTTGACCAATCCTTCTGAACCTTGCATGCACAGCCATCAACAGCCATCAATATGTGCAATTTGACAAAGAAACCACCACTAGAACTACCTCACTTGCAAAATCTCTTACAAACCAATTGAACATACCTTCGACAAATCTTTCGAATGATGAACACCAACCACTAAAAGAGGACATGTAAGAAATGGCACTGAGAATGAATTTTTTTTTTGTCGGTAAAAATGTGAGAAAAAGAGGAGACTTTTGATATATGGGGTATGTATGTATACAGACCCTATAAATTCGTAATGAATTTGTTCTTGAAGAGAAAAAAATTAACAAAATTGGTAAAATTTAACATGATGCTTGAAGCTACTCAAGTAAAGAACTTTGTGACAAATAAAAATTGCAGATGCTTTTATTCAAATTAGCTCTTGTAATAAAAAAAACACTGATACCATTAGAATTATTAATGTACATCATTGGTCTAAATTGGGACAATAATGCATGAATGGGATGTCTATAAGAGGAATTCTTCATCGACACGATATTACATTAGTTTCCCTAAACACATGATGGACTATTCAATTTTTATTTTATTAAATTTCAATATTGACATGTTGAAATAATTAACACGAAAAAAATACGAGATATTATATATTCTATAGAAATAAAATATGATAAAATTAGAATACACGTTAATTTCAAAGTTATAAAATTAATATACGATATGGTAGTTTTAAAAAAATAAGACAATATATCATAGCTATAGATATATAAAATTGTGAAATACAGTCAACATTATAAGAAAACCAAGAATTTCCGACGGACCAAATCCAATGATAATAAAAAAATCAGTAAATAATTTTTAGTTTAAAATATTCATATCATGATATTAATGGAGTAAAGTTTTATGATCACGTGATTAGCTTATTATTATTATTATTATTATTATTATTATTATTATTATTATTATTATTATTATTATTATTATTATTATTATTATTATTATTAAGTATTAGAATAAAATCAATACTTTCAAGAACTTAAATAAATCACTAGAAAATTTTAGAGAGTTAAATATTTTTAGAGAAATTGTTCTTATCTCTTCTTCTTAAGTTATATTAACTGACACTCAAGGTTCCTATAAATTTCAAAATAAAAAATTATCTCTCTCATAATTTTAATAAATGATACTATTTTTTTTAATTAATAGTGTGACATTCGCCTCCCTCATTTTATTCATAAAAAATATTTATGATGTTTTAGTTTTTTATTTGTAATTTTTTTAATTTTATAATTTTAAAATGTTTAGTTATATTTTTTTATATTTTATTTAAAGAAAATAAAAAAATATAAATATAATTTATTAAAAATATAAGGGGTTAATTTTCATGAATTATATTTTAAAATTTGAGGAATTGTAATTTTTATAAGTCGAAGAGGTAATGTAATTTCACCTGATTTTCTTTAGTTTCAAGGATTAATAAGAATGTAAAATAATATTGAGTTTCACTTGCTATGTTTCAAATTTAATTATTATTAAACAAAATGAAGCTAATTAGAACAAAATAAGATTATAGTATTGCAAATAGAAAGATAAAACTTACAAAATTTATGAAAGCTCTTAGGCAACAAAAAGCAAGATTACTCCAAACAACTTTTATTCATATAGAAAATAACTTACACATTACAACTTATAACTCATGCTCCTACTTGTTAGAATCGCGCAGCGGAATGTTCGCGTGGTCGGACAAAAACCAAGAGGGGGGTGAATTGGTTTCTTAATAAAAATTAGGTTTTCAAAATTTTCCCCAAATTTTACCGATTAAAAACTGTGTAAATGTAAATAGAGAAAGAGATAGAGTCTTACACAGGAAATTTATACTGGTTCGGATCAAAAGACCCTACGTCCAGTTGCTAATCACTCAAACAGAGGATTAACGCTGTCACTATAATCAATTTGTTACAACACAAATTACAATGGAAAAGATAAAGTTAAAGATAACACCTCTCTTGAAACCCACAAGAGATGAAGAACAACTTTCCCCAGAGACGGCACAGCACACAATCCACTAAGAACTCCACTTAGTGATTCTTATCGCTTCTAGCCCACACCAGGTTCCAAAAGCCCCATTTCCTTGCAACAAACAGTTCTCTGACACTCACAACACTTAACTTTTGTATGGAAAATGTTGTTTTTTTTTTTCTGAGTGCCATAGAAGAGTTTAAGTAGAGAAATTAGGGTTTGGGAATTGGGATTTTCGGAATTAGGGTTCTTGGGAAAAGGGTTTTCGAAAATAGGTTTGATTTGAAGTTTAAAATCAAAAACAGACTGAAATAATCGATTAAATGAAGTTATAATCGATTAAAACAAAGCCAAATATCAACAGGACCCAAACCTCTCTGTTTTAATCGATTAAAAGGTGGTTTAATCGATTAAACCGCGTAATAATCGATTAAAAGTTGGTTTAATCGATTAAACGAGTGAGTTGTTACAGAAAATGATTTTTCTCACTGTTTTAATCGATTATTTCCCTATTTAATTGATTAAAGCCGAGCCTGGATGATAAATATGAGCTTTTTGAAGCTTCTAAGGTGCAGACTATGTACCGACTATCTTAAACTCTAATATTACAGACTCAATCTAATTGAAACAGAGTTATTACAATACAAAACAAGTCTTCAACTCTCTAATTCTTTGAGTTCTTGAATCATCATCAAAATCAACAATCTTCATGTCCATCAAGTGCAACACAAAGTCCTTGAATGTTCAACAATCTCCCCCTTTTTGATGATGATCAAAATTATCTTTTAAAGCCTTGTAATAACCTGTTTTGTCTGTCATACTATCAAACACATTAAACATACCAGATAATATTTAAATTCAATTCATAAGAGGCTTTAAGTATTTCTCCCCCTATTTTGATTATAATAAAAAATAACTCTGCAAATAACAATCATAAGAGCTCCCCCTCAAAATATGCATAAGTTGGAGATAACTCCCCCTCAATCAAAGCATTAAAGAAACACAAATGTCATTTCATAAAGAAACGTCATTACAGACAAAGAGATATATAACATTACAATCATGTAAAAGTTGTTTATTTAAGCAGAATTTAGGCAATGTCTAATATTCCTAAGTCTCTTATAAGATCATAAAATCTATCCTTGGGTAGAGGCTTAGTAAAAATATCTGCTAATTGAAGTTTGGTATCTACATACTCTATTTTACAGTTTCCTTTGCTGATATGGTCTCTCAAAAAGTGATGTCTTATTTCTATATGTTTAGTCCTAGAGTGCATTACTGGATTCTTAGTAAGATTTATTGCACTCGTATTATCACACATCAATGAAATGTCATTTAAAAAGATACTATAATCTTCTAACTGTTGTTTCATCCACAGAATTTGAGCACAACAACTACCAGCTGCAATATATTTAGCTTCAGTGGTAGATAAAGCAACACATGCCTGTTTCTTAGAATGCCAAGACACTAAGGATGAACCAAACAAATGACATGTCCCACTAGTACTTTTCCTATCAATTTTACATCCACCATAATCAGCATCAGAATATCCTATTAAACTAGTACAAGCATCAGACGGATACCACAAACCAAAACCACTAGTTCCTTTTAAGTATTTTAAAATATGTTTCACTGCAATTAAATGAGATTCTTTAGGACAAGCCTGAAATCTAGCACACACACAGACAAAATGCATAATATCAGGTCTACTTGCAGTTAAGTATGACAGTGATCCTATCATACCTCTATACATAGTTTGATTAACTTCCAAACCTGATTCATCCTTGTCTAGATAGCATGAAGTTCCCATGGGTGTGTTAGCTCCCTTTGAGGTGTCCATACCAAACTTTTTAAGGATCTCTTTGCAGTATTTTGTTTGAGAGATGAAAATGCCATCTTTAAGTTGCTTGATTTGTAGTCCAAGGAAGAATGTTAATTCTCCCATCATAGACATTTCAAACTCTCCCTGCATTATCTTAGCAAATTCTACACATAACGAATTATCAGTTGATCCAAAAATAATATCATCAACAAGTAGCACATCCCTGATCTCCACAGTGTTTCACTACAAGAAAAACACCAAATAGTGACCGAAATTAGTGACTGAAAAATTCAGTCACTGATAGTAACTGAATCAGTGACTGATTTCCCTTTTTATATTTAGTGACTGATTTAGTGACTAAAATTTCGATCCACGAGATATCGGTCATCGATTCGATCATCGAATCGGTCACTGATTCGATCACTACTAGAAAAATGGTTAATAGTGACCGAAAGTGGTGACTGAATTTTTTTATATTTAGTAAGCTGATTTAGTGACTAAATTTTCAGATCACTAAAAAAATAATTTTTAAATTGATAACTATTTTTCATTTATATAAATATTTTATTTAAAATATTTTAAATATAAATCTACTTAATAATTTAAAATAAGTGATAACATTGTTAATAACATTATAAAATTTTTAAAAAATAGTTTACTAACTTATTAAATAATTTAGTAATATAATTATTTAATTTTATTTTTTAATTTAGCATGTGAATAAAAAAATTAAAATTGATTATTAAATTAGTCACAGAATCGGTCACTGATTCGGTCATCGAATCGATCACTAAATCAATAATTAAATTAATTATTAATTTAGTCTCTTTTATATATATATATATATATATATATATATATATATATATTACTTGTATGTTAATAAAAATGTATTTCAATGTATTTATAAAAAATTAAAATTATTTTAATTACTGAATTGATATTTTAAATTTATATTAATATCTTGGATAATTTAATAGTTGGATATATATTTTAAGTTTATATTAGTCATTTTTATATAAAAGTGTAAAAATAAAGTGAACTTATTTTAAAATTTAATTAAACATAATAATATAATATAGTATTAACCATAAATATGTGAAGATTTAGTTAGAAATTAATTTTAAGTTTTATTGTTTTTATTTAAAAAAAATCGTTAAAAAAATTTAAAATAATTAATTAAAGTAAAGAATTTTAATTTAATAAATGTGTTAATATTATTAGAAGAATTAAATTTATATTAATAATTATATAAAATTATAGATATATTAAAATTTAAATTATTGGTAATTTTTTTAATTATTAAGCTAAAATTTGATAATATTAATAAATTAAAAATAAAATATATATATATATATATATATATATATATCACTTTAATTTTTTTAATTAAAATTAATTTCATAAAAAAATTAATATTTGAAAATTAAAATGCAAAAGTATATATATTTATCTTTTATTTAATTATACTTTTACACCTAAAAAAAGAAAAAAATAATAAAATTTTCTTTTATTAATCATTTTTATAAAATAAAAAAATATATAATAATTACTTTTATAAAAAAAATTAACGTTCTTGATTCTTTAACTGATTTGTTTTAAGCTGATACGACAACGTTTATATCAATTAAAACACTTTACAAAAAATCTTCTAAGTTGATTTAATCGATTGTTTCGCTATTCAATCGATTGAAATACTCGCACAACTTTCTCGTAAAACTTTTCAAGTTATTTTAACTGATAAAAATAAGTTTTAATCGATTAAAAAGTCTGTCAGAAATTGTTTTAATCGATTGAAACGAGATTTAATCGATTAAAATAGTTCTGATCGATCATAACTGCATTCGATCGATCATAATTGAAACGATATAATAGCGGTTCCAGGTTAACCGCTATCTAAGTGAGCTTTTAAGAGCGGTTCCTATGTAACCGCTATCTAAAATGTATCTCGCTGAGCGACACTCTTCTCGCTCGAGCGAAACGCCCCTGCACAAAATTGACATTCTCAGGTTGTATTTCAGCTTGAGCGACTCTAGTATCGCTTCGAGCGATATTTGATTCTGATCGATTAGATTTTCGAAATGATCGATCATATTTGATAATTTTTTCAAATAATTAATTATAATCGATTAGTTTTCTAAATTATTGATTAGAATTGATTAGTTTTTCAAATAATAGATTAGAATTGATTAATTTCAAAATATATACTAAAAAATTATAATTAAAAATATAAATTAGTTAAGAATATTGACTATTGTGAAGATAAAGTAGAACATGGGAGGAGATGAGGATGATAATATAATGATAGAACTTACAAAAATGTAGAATTGAGAAGTTTGAAACAAATAAAATTAAGAAAATAGATATTTAATTACACTTTTAATAAATTTAAGATAATACTAGTTTTGATTTTTATTTTTAAATATTTATTTTAATTATTTAAAACAGATAAACTATAATTTTAGTTTCTAGCTACTGAATTTAAAGAATTAAATTTATTATTATTTAATCTTTTAATTTGTAGAATTAAACTCAATATAATTGTTAAAAATACTTTGTAGAGGCATTTGAGAAAGCTTTTGTCAAAATACTTTGTTTTTAATTGTTAAAAACATTTGTAGAGGCATTTTGCAAAATCTTTTAAGTGAAGAAACCTCATGCAACAGAAATCTTTTAATTTTAGTATTAAAAATTTAAATTATATTTTATTAAATTAAAATAGTTACAATATATTTTTTTACTTTGAGAATGAACAATATAATTAAACTCAAAATTGACAATATTATAATACATTTTTGAACTCTTTTGGATTAATTTTTTTTCCTAATTTTTAATAAAGTTAATTTTAATATTTAAAAGTATTTAACATTTTGAATTCTGAAAGGTTTTCTCTAATAGCAAATTTAAAAACATAATATTCAAAAAAATAGTTAATGTAAGTTTTCATTATGCATAATTGAGAAGATATGATAGCGGTTCAACGTTAACCGCTATCTAAAGTATAATTTAGATAGCGGTTAATGGTTAACTGCTATTAGAAGTGCAATTTTAAGAGCGGTTCTTGTGGAACCGCTATCTAAAATGTATTTCGCTTGAGCGACAATATCCTCGCTCGAGCGAAACGCCCCCTGCACAAAATTGGCATTCTCGGGTTGTATTTCGCTTGAGCGACACTACTCTCGCTCGAGCGAAATACGATTCTGATCGATCATAACTTGAAATGATCGATCATAATTGAGAGGATATAATAGCGGTTCCTTTATAACCGCTATCCGAAGTGTATATTAGATAGCGGTTAAGGCTTATACGATATCTGAAGTGTATTTCAGCTTGAGCGAGACTACTCTCGCTCAAGCGAAATCCGATTCTGATCGATTATATTTTCAAAATGATCGATCATATTTGATAATTTTTTCAAATAATTAATTATAATCGATTAGTTTTCTAAATTATTGATTAGAATTGATTAGTTTTTCAAATAATAGATTAGAATTGATTAATTTCGAAATATATACTAAAAAATTATAATTAAAACTATAAATTAGTTAAGAATATTGACTATTGTAAAGATAAAGTAGAACATGGGAGGAGATGAGGATGATAATATAATGATAAAACTTACAAAAATATAGAATTGAGAAGTTTGAAACAAATAAAATTAAGAAAATAGATATTTAATTACACTTTAAATAAATTTAAGATAATACTAGTTTTGATTTTTATTTTTAAATATTTATTTTAATTATTTAAAACAGAGAAACTATAATTTTAGTTTCTAACTACTGAATTTAAAGAATTAAATTTATTATTATTTAATCTTTTAATTTTAGTATTAAAATTTTAAATTATATTTTATTAAATTAAAATAATTACAATATATTTTTCTACTTTGAGAATGAACAATATAATTAAACTCAAAATTGACAATATTATAATATATTTTTGAACTCTTTTGGATTAATTTTTTTCCTAATTTTTGATAAAGTTAATTTTAATATTTAAAAGTATTTAACATTTTGATATAATGAGCATGATAATATAATGATAGAATTTACAAAAATGTAGAATTGAGAAGTTTAAAATTTTTTTTAAGAAAATAGAGATTTAATTATACTTTTAATAAATTTAAGATAATACTAGTTTTTAAACCTTTTTCTAATATTTGTTTTTAAAAATATATTATCATTTTTAATATTTTATAGATTTTATATTTATATATTTATAAAAGTAATTGGATTAAATTTATTATCCTCTCATATATTATTATACATTTAGCGTAATTTTAGTTTATTTAAAAATTAGAATACAAATATACTATACCAATATACCATTATATTATTTTCATTGTATATAAATTACAAAATTAATAATTTGTATACTATACTATACTAACATATTATTTGTATACTATACTAATAGTATAATATACTATATTATAATATTATTTGTATACAAAACTAATATCTTTATATATAAATATATAAATATGGAAAGATATAAATATATGTAAAAATATAAACATATAAATATATATAAATATGTAAAGATATAAACATATATCTTTAATATTTTGTAAATGTAAATATAATTTATATATATTTTTAAATCTTTTTCTAATATTTATTTTTAAAAATATAATATTATTTTTAAAATTTAATATTTTTTTTCAAATATATAAATATATAAAGATATAAATGTATAAGGATATAAATAAATATATAAATATATCAATATATAAATATATCAAAATATCAAAATATAAAAATATAAAAATATAAATATATTAATATATAAATATATCAATATATCAATATATAAATATATATATATATATATATATATATATATATATACAAATATATCAATATATCAATATATCAATATTATCCCCTCATATATTAATATACATTATGCTATATAAATATATCAATATATAAATATATCAATATATAAATATATCAATATTTAAATGTATCAATATTTAAATGTATCAATATATAAATATATCAATATTTAAATATATCTATATTTAAATATATATTAAAATATATAAGTATATTTTTATTTATAGATTTTATATTTATATATTTATACGGATATACATTTATTTGTATATAAATATAATTTATTTGTAAGTTATTATTAAAAGATCCTAGTAGCTCAGTGGTTGGAGTTTCGACCTTCAACTCTAAGGTGCCGGGTTCGAATCCTGACAATGACAATAAACCACCTAATAATAAGTTAAACTAAATAAATATAAATAAAAACTTAAATAAGCAAAATATAATATAATTAAGAGATAGGGAAAATAAATAATAGATATAATAAAATTGTAAATAAATAAAAATAATTAAATTTGTTATTGATTAACTTTTTCATTGATTTAGTGACCAGGTTTGGTTATATATAATCGGTCATCGATTCGGTCATCGAATCGGTCACTAAAATCGATGACCAAGGAAATAGTGACCAATTAGTCACTATTTCGGTCACTATTTTGGTGTTTTTCTTGTAGTGTTTGTACCGCAGTTGCTTGATTGATTGCTTAAGGATGTGTGAAAACTTATATTCAATGTGTGTTTAAAAAGTTCAAGCCAAATTGTTTTTATAGAAGATTTTCAAAACTGCTGGTTTAATTAATCTGTTAAAAGATTCTTTTAATCTGTTAAAAGTGCAGTTTTAATCTGTTAAAACTTCTTTTAATCCATTAATACGTTCTTGATTCTTTAACAGATTTGTTTTAACCGATACGACAACGTTTATATCAATTAAAACACTTTATAAAAACTCTTCTAAGTTAATTTAATCGATTGTTTCGCGATTCAATCGATTGAAATACTGCAAAACTTTCTTATAAAACTTTTCAAGTTATTTTAACTGATAAAAATAAGTTTTAATCGATTAAAAGAGTTCTGATCGGTCATATTTGTATTCTGATCGATCATAATGAGTTCTAAATGGTTTTAATCGATTAAAAACAAGTTGTATCGATTAAAATACTGTAAAAACACTTCTTTGAACATTCTAAGTGATTTTAATCGGTTCTTTCAAAACTATATCAGTTAAAAACATGTTTAAGAAAGCTTTTGTAAAAATACTTTGTTTTTAGTTGTTTAAAACGATTTTAGAGGCATTTCACAAAATCTTTAAGTGAAGAACCTTCATGCAGCAGAAAAGATAAAATGATTTTACCTAAGCATTTTGTTTAAAACATACTAAATGATCCATTTTCTTTGAATAAATACAAGATACAAATAGTTCATTTAACTATAGGAACCCAAATATATTTTCCTTTAGGAACACCAAAATGTTTGATTTTACATCTATTTGACGTGTGACCATGTTTCATACAATTAAAGCATGAATTAGATGTAATTTTAGAATATGATACATTTCTAACTATTGAAGTTTTGGTTCCTTTTTCAACCCATACTCTTCTATTTTTACTTTTAGGCTTTTTCAAAGGAACATGACAATTTTCTTTAATTTGAACACTATCCTTATTCTTATAACTATCACTTAATTCCTTTTTAGCTTTATCAAGCAAATGTCTAAGTAAATCAATATCATGTTCATACTCTTTACATGATGCACATGCTATAGTCTTATCATCATTCTCATCTATGCATACAATTTTCGTTTCTAAGGTTTCCTTTTCCTCTAAACATGAAATTTTCGTTTTTAAGGACTCCTTTTCTTCTAAACTTGTGATTTTCATTTTTAAGGACTCTACCTCCATTTTGGAACTACTTAAACTCTTTTTCACAGCTTTGTATTTATTTTTCAAGTCCTTAAAGGCACTAAATAATTCATTGTAAGCATTTTGCAGTTCATCATGATCATTATCATCACTAGAAGATGAGTCGGAATCACTAACCTCAAAATCAGAAGATATGTTGTCATTTGCCATTAAGCAAATGTTTGCTTCTATTTCCGAGTCACTTGATTCAGAACTTGAGTCACTATTGTCCCAAGCAATATAGGCTTTCTTCTTGAATTGCTTTTTGCCCTTGTTTTCATCATTTTTCTTGTTTGGGCATTCGGTCTTTACATGCCCTGCTTCACCACAACCATAACATTTTATATTTACGGAAGTATTTTCTCTTACCTTTCCTTTACCTTTGAAGGGATGTCTTCCTTTTGCTTTCATGAATTTTGTGAACTTTCTTATAATAAGACTCAACTCTTCTTCATCATTTTCCGAGTCTTCTTCTTCTTCCTTTTTATTTTTACCTTTGGAAATTTCGGTTTTGAAGGCAAGGTTCTTCTTTTGGTATTGACCTTCTTCCTCATTTAGCCTTCCAAGATCAAGCTCATGCTCTCTAAACTTTCTAAATAACGCCACCATAGACATAGTGGCAAGATTTTGTGACTCCGAGATGGCCATCACCTTAGGTTGCCATTTCCTATCCAGAGATTTCAAAATTTTAACATTTAATTCATCAACGTCAAAAATTTTACCTAGTCCGGTGAGATGGTTCACGATATGAGTGAAACGCTTTTGTACGTCAAATATCGTTTCGCCTGGTTGCATCCGGAACATCTCGTATTCTTGGATTAAGGAATTTTTACGTGCTCTTTTAACGTCGTCAGTTCCTTCGTGGGTCACCATTAGCATTTTTCACATTTCCTGTGCACTTTTACAAACTGAAATTCTATAAAACTCGTCAAGTGTTAGAGCAGATGAAATAATATTTCTAGCCCTAACGTCAAATTGGGCTTTCCTATTTTCTTCTGCAGTCCATCTTGAAAAAGGTTTAAGAACGTCAACACCGTTCTCAGTAGTTTTAGGAACAAATGAACCGTTTAAAATAGCATCCCAAACGCCTCTATCAACAGACTCTAAAAATATTTGCATACGTACCTTCCAGAAAGAATAATTTTGACCCGCAAAAAGTGGGGGTCTGTTGATAGACGCACCTTCGGCAAAAGTTTGATTTTGTCCGGCCATTTTCAAAAATTTGAATGACTATCAAAGCAAGCTCTGATACCACTTGTTAGAATCGCGCAGCGGAATGATCGCGTGGTCGGACAAAAACCAAGAGGGGGGGTGAATTGGTTTCTTAATAAAAATTAGGTTTTCAAAATTTTCCCCAAATTTTACCGATTAAAAACTGTGTAAATGTAAATAGAGAAAGGGATAGAGTCTTACACAGGAAATTTATACTGGTTCGGATCAAAAGACCCTATGTCCAGTTGCTAATCACTCAAACAGAGGATTAACGCTGTCACTATAATCAATTTGTTACAACACAAATTACAATGAAAAAGATAAAGTTAAAGATAACACCTCTCTTGAAACCCACAAGAGATGAAGAACAACTTTCCCCAGAGACGGCACAACACACAATCCACTAAGAACTCCACTTAGTGATTTTTATCGCTTCTAGCCCACACCAGGTTCCAAAAGCCCCCTTTCCTTGCAACAAACAGTTCTCTGGCACTCACAACACTTAACTTTTGTATGGAAAAGGTTTTTCTTTTTTCTGAGTGCCATAGAAGAGTTTAAGTAGAGAAATTAGGGTTTGGGAATTGGGATTTTCGGAATTAGGGTTCTTGGGAAAAGGGTTTTCGAAAATAGGTTTGATTTGAAGTTTAAAATCAAAAACAGACTGAAATAATCGATTAAATGAAGTTATAATCGATTAAAACAAAGCCAAATATCAACAGGACTCAAACCTCTCTGTTTTAATCGATTAAAAGGTGGTTTAATCGATTAAACCGCGTAATAATCGATTAAAAGTTGGTTTAATCGATTAAACCAGTGAGTTGTTACAGAAAATGATTTTTCTCACTGTTTTAATCGATTATTTCCCTATTTAATCGATTAAAGCCGAGCCTGGATGATAAATATGAGCTTTTTGAAGCTTTTAAGGTGCAGACTATGTACCGGCTATCTTAAACTCTAATATTACAGACTCAATCTAATTGAAACAGAGTTATTACAATACAAAACAAGTCTTCAACACTCTAATTCTTTGAGTTCTTGAATCATCATCAAAATCAACAATCTTCATGTCCATCAAGTGCAACACAAAGTCCTTGAATGTTCAACACTACTAAGATAAAAGTCTCTACTTATACACAAATTAGAACATACTTAGAACATACTAGATATCATATTATTTACAATAATATCCTTGAGCGTAAATTATTGACAAACATCTTTAAGTTTTTTCATACTTTTAAAGATTCTTTTTGGATAATATTTGAGTCTCATAATGCTTTAACAATTCCTTCAGGATAAACATCCTTATCTTGGTCTTTAAATTTTTTTTTGTCACGTATTTTAATTGTGTCTGAGAATCTTGACTATTCGACTTTAATCAAACATGTCAAATGGATTGAAGCGACTACTACTTTCATTCGAGTCAAATTTTTAATTGTTTGATCTTAATTTTATCAATCTTTCTACTTCTTTCATTGAGGTGGCTTAAGTGAGTTGTATCATTAATTTTTTCTTTTCCACTAAAAATAATATTTTGTGAGTTGAAAAGACTTTTTTTTTCTTTATTATTCTTTAACCATTCATCGATCTTGGCTTTACTAATAAGATCAGTATTGAATCTTTTCCACCATTTAATTTTAATTTTAATTTTTCTAGTCAACATCTTGATGTCAACTTTATTATATGATTGTTCTATGATATAATCCCATGGAAGTATCCAAGTAATTGACTAGGTGGCAACAAATAAAATTAATCTATATCCTTGAAAAAATGTAGATTTTTTTCTAAAAGAAGATAACCCCTTATTTACTTTGGTAGGAAATATTATCGGTAATGGTCCAAAGTCCACAAACCATTTAATGAACCATTTTGGAAAATTTAAAGAAATACCTCTTTTGAATCATATAAACCATGAGTGGTTTCCTAAATATACATGTAGAATATGTGTCCATGCTTCCAAATAATCATAATAAGTATATTATTGGTATAAAAAGGATATGGTAAAAGATTTCTTTTGGTGTAAGGCTTGATTATAGTCTTGAGGAGTTAAAATTTATAATATTTTTAGTTTAGAAAACTGAATAAAGGCTTTGTTGTCTTTGGTATGGTAGATGTAGACAAAATCAATGTATACAAATATTTATTCATAGAAGGTTCTAATTTTTGTAGGTGTATTGGAGGGTAATAGAAGTCTTTAGGGAAAAGGTTATTGGGGATTGGATTCGTTCCTTTTCTAAAGTTAGTATTGCATGAATGTTTGGATTCTTTATGTATTCTTAATATTGAAGGTCTTCAGCATGGTTATCAAACTCGCGAGTCAACTCGCTGACTCGTACGAGTTAACGAGTCAAATAACCAGGTAGGAGTTAACTCATGAGTAGACTAGTTTTAGAGTAGACTCGGAGTTAAACTTGATGGACTTTGAATAAAATCACAAGTTAAAGGCAAGTTACTGAGTTTGAAGGAAAAGAAAAACTTGAATCTTCTTTAACTTTCCTCATTTCTTCTCACAAGTTCAGATCTCACTCCTTTCCACTGTTCATCGTTGCTTATCTTCGTCGGTAATCGTTGTTGCGTGCTTGCCCTTGGTCGCACGGTGATCATGCGACGCTCGCTTGGATCGTGCAGTGGTTGCATGATGGTTGCACAGTGGTCACGAGACTTTCACTATTGGGTCGCGCTCCTTGTAGTTGCTCATCACTACTCACCGCCCTCTAGGTTAGATTGAGGAATTGACAAATTTGGGATTTTATGGTTTTCGAATATATGGGGCAGGTTAGATTAAGAGATTGAAGGATTTGAGATTTTAGGGTTTCGAATAGATGGAGAAATTTTAGACATTTAAGATTTTTTTTATTATTTTGATTATACTATTGTACAAATTCAATTAATTTTTTTTATTATTTTAATAATGAGGAATTAATATTATTATATTTATTATTAAATTGATATTTTTCATATGAAATAAACTCTAACGAATCTATGAGTCGAGTTTACGAGTTGAATTTGTCGACTCCTTACGAGTCTACGTAGACTCTCCAGAGTTTGATAACATTGGTCTTAAGAATTTTGAGTACATGGGGTAAGGTCTTTGGTCCAATAAGAATATTGTGGTATGGAAGTGGGGTAAATTTGTTGAAGGTTGTGACTAATGGATTATTTGAACAACTAGATATTATTGGAGGAGTTTTAACTAATTTTGCCAAAGTGGCTAACACTTTGGATGAAGGCATTTGAGGCCTTAATGATATTTTCAAACTGCTTTTAAGTAATCCTAGTGGGAGATCGTATTGATCTTTGCTTACTGGTTTTTCGATCATTGGTGTTTTTTCAACAAAAATTCTCGTTAAAAAATTTGGTAAAAAGTTTTCTTTGCCCTTAATATGTTCAATTTCAAAATCTAAACAATATAACAAACCTTGCCATATTGCAAAAATATGTTTTAAAACCAAATATTGAACATCTTTTGTTAAAACATTTAGTGGTGTTTTACAATCAATACAAATTAAAAAATTATTAAATAAAAGAACTTCTTTTTTTATAGTAGAATACTTCTATTGAGTAAAATACTAAATACCCGAATGATATATGACAATATGTTCTTTGAATGACTCATGAATTTTTTGTTTTAAAATTCTTCCATAACCTATTTCATAATGATCTTTTTCTACTATTAAAAAAGGCTTCTATGTCTAGTATTCTTAAACAAAGGAGTCTTTTGACTAGTTTTGTAATTTTTACTATGGTTTGAATCATTTTTTCTGATCATGATAGTGAATTTTTTCTACGTCTTTTGAATAATGATGCATAAATTATCCTAATATTTGGAATAAAATTCGTTACATTGTTTACACACCTTTATAATTGTTACTTATCTTTAATTTCGTTTGAAAATTTTGTGGTAAATTCTAAAGATGTCTATATTGGAGTTATTGTATTTTTATAGATGTCATATCCCAAAAATCTAATTTTTGTCTGAAATATTTTCATTTTTCCTGCGGATACCCCTAATACATTTTCTTTCATTATTTTAATAAATATATATAAATGATTTATATGTTCAATTATTTTTTTTGAAAAAATCAATACATCATCTAAATATACTATTGAGAATCTTGTACATGGATTAAAGGTATCATTCATAATGTTTTGGAACTCACTTGGAATGTTTTTTAAACCTTGTGACATTACATTCCACTCATAATGTTCAAAAGGTACAATAAAGACATCTTTTATCTTCTTCTTTTACTCGATATTTGATAATATCCAGATTTTAAATTGAATTTTTAAAATATTATTGAATTATTATAATTCTTCTTATTAAGTCATTTTGTTAAATAATGGATATATAATCCATTTTAATACTTTATTTAAAGATTTGTAATTAATTACTAGCTCCTCTTTCTAACTTCGAGACTTCGTAATATAAAACCCTGAACACTCCAAGAAGATTTGGATGGTTTAACTAACCTTTTATCTAAATATTCTTGAATTTATTTTTTACAATATTTTAAATATTGTTGATTTATTTGTATTGACCTAACTTTACTTGAAATTTGTTTTTCATCAAAATTAT
This sequence comes from Sphenostylis stenocarpa, assembly GCA_963425845.1. Taxonomy (NCBI): domain Eukaryota; kingdom Viridiplantae; phylum Streptophyta; class Magnoliopsida; order Fabales; family Fabaceae; genus Sphenostylis; species Sphenostylis stenocarpa. The sequence goes on from OY731406.1 coordinate 52,377,123, forward strand.
TTATGTTTGATAAGGATATGATATATTTCTTTTTATGCCAGAAAGCAGTGGAGTTTGTTTCACAAATTTCTTTGTCTATTCACTCTTCATAGGATTTTACAATCTTTTGAATATTAGGAGTTTTAATTTGATCTTTTATTCTTTTAAATTTTATTTCTTTATTTGACATATTTATATATTTTTTTTTCATATCTATTTTTATTATTTATGATTCTTTTAATAGATTTAATTCTCTTAATATGGTAGGTCTAATAAAGTCAAAGTAAATTGCTTTTCCTAAAACAGGCTACTACTCTAATTCAATTACCTGAGAAAATGATATAATAATATTAAAAATGGTATTCCTAACATTATAGGAGTATTCTCTTCTTAATTAATATGAAAAAGTACTGTAACAAGCTTTGCTTTTACAAATTTTTATATTATATAATTTATACTGGATATTCATTTTTTTTAGCGGTTTCCACTTCACTTAAAAATTTTGTCATAGTATTAATTTAGAATTAATCCTTCTTGGATACAATTTACATATGTTTAAGAATTTATTAAAGCTATTAAAGTTATTTTTATGTGTCATTGTGAGTTGTTATTAAACTTAATAAATTAATATAACTATATGGTTATAAGTTTTCATCTTCTTTCTTTTTGTCTCCTTCTAAGTTATTTTCAATTTGGTTTTTGTTTAAGATTTTTTTTCTTATAAATCTTTTATTGTTACTAGTTGACTTGGACTTTTAAATCTATTATAAATTTCTTTCATATTTAAAGGATTTATTTTTTCTTATGCTTCTTCATTTTGATTTATTATATTTAATTGTGATAACAATTCATCTTTTAACGGTGAATGTTTATCTATTATTGAGATTAGTTTAATCTTTTGTTAGCATATTGATACTTCTACCATTAATACAATCATATAAGCCATGTCCTATTCAATAGTCTTCTTCAAAAATTTTACTAGAAGTTTTTTATTCTACTTACTCTAATTCTAACTCACTATCATTTTCTCTTTTTCCTCGGTTGGACTATTAGATTCTTCTAGTTCAAAATTAATCAAATATTTAATAAATGTTGTTTTAATTTTTCATCTTTTATTTGGTTTATTTTTTGTGCTACTTTACAACCATTTGCATAATGTCTTGTTCTTTCACATTCCAACACATAATATCTTTTTTCTTTATTCTTGTTATCACTAGTGGAAAAATAGCTTTCTATGACGGGTTTTTATCACGGTCGTAATCTACCCGTCATAGTATGTGGCACGGTGGCAATTTTGTAATAAAATCATAAACTTTCTATGTCGGGTAAGTTTTAGCCGACATAGTAAGTGGAAAGGTCACTTTCTACGTCGGTTAAAATTTACCCGACATAGAAAGTTAACTTTCTATGTCGGGTAACATTTACCCGACGTAGAAAGTGAACTTTCTATGTCGGGTAAATTTTAACCGACGTAGAAAGTGTCTTTGATGACGGGTGTTAGAGCAACCGACATAGTATCTTCTGTTTTACCCTCTTCCCGCGCTCCATTTCATTTCATCACTTCCCCCATAGCAGAGCTCCCCTGTACGTTTCTCCCTACGCTCCATTTCCTTTCATCAGTTCACCCATACCGAGCTCCCCGTTCCCTTGTATACGTTTCTCCGCACCCACATTTGCTCGTCACGCCACACTGCCAACGCTTCGTGCCGCCTGCTGCTACTCGGTGCCCGTCGCTCGGGATACGTTTCTCCCCACCCGGCTCGCACGTCACGCCACCTGCCACCTCTGTAGGTCTTCAAGAGGTAAGTTTTGGTGCTTGCTTTAGCCAATGTAGGTTTACGGTATTGAATCTAGTAAGTAATAATGCTTGTCAAGAGAGGGAAACATCACGGGTGCCTTTAGCTAATTTAGAGATGTATTGTAAGTAGTTTAGTCATTTGAATGTGTTTCTGTAGGCATTCTTTCGTGATTTTGATTTTGAACATTAGATTTGTATTATAATGTAGTTATTTTGAGAGTGGAGTTGGATTTCGTGTAGGCATTATAGTGTAGTTATTTCGTGTTTTACGTAGCTAATTTGATTTTGAAAATTAGATTTGTAACAATGGATCGGAGTTGGATCAATTATAGACGAACAACAAATGAATATGAGAGTGGAGTAGAACAATTCCTTGAATTTGCTAAGATGAATGTTCGGATAATGATGGAAGATTCTATTGCCCTTGTGTTAAGCTGCTTGAATGAGCGAAGATTACCGATCGAAGTTATTCGGGAACATGTTCTTTGTGATGGTTTCCTAAAGAGTTACATAAAGTGGACATGGCATGGTGAATTATTAAACATGCCAAGTGTAGAAGACAAAGAAGAAGTTGATCTAGAGATGGATGATCAAGTTGGAGGAAATGATTCGTGAGCTTGGACAAGATGCCTTCCAACACACACATGTGTACGAGAAGTTGTCCAATGATGCAAAAGAGCCTTTGTATACAAATTGTACTAAGTTCACACGATTGTCGGCGGTACTAAAATTGTTCAATGTGAAGGCAAAGAATGGGTGGACTGATAAAAGTTTCACAGAATTGCTTGAGTTGTTGAGTGACATGCTCCCTGAAGGTAACACATTGCCAACCCGCAATTATGGTGCTAAGAAGATATTGTGTCCAATGGGTATGGAGTACCAAAAAATTCATGCATGTCCAGAATGATTGTGTGTTGTACAGGAAAGAATTTGAGAAGCTGTCACGAATGTCCACAATGCGGGGAATCACGATACAAGAAGAAGGATGGTGATTCGACAATGATGTAATGAAGGGTACCCGGCAAAAGTGTTATGGTATCTTCCCATTGTTCCAAGGTTGAAACGATTATTCACTAATGGAAATGATGCAAAGCTCGACTAGATGGCATGCGAGATAGTCGTATTAAAGATGGTCAGTTGAGGCATCCAGTGAGATGGATTGCAATGGAAAAAATTGATTCCATCTTCCAGAATTTTGGTAATGATCCAAGAAACATTAGGTTTGGACTTGCTACGAGATGGAATGAATCCATATGGAAATTTAAGCGAGTAAACATAGTTCATGGCCTGTGGTGTTAGTTATTTACAACTTACCTCCGTGGTTGTGTATGAAACGTAAGTACTTGATGCTATCTTTGATGATCTCGGGTCCCAGACAACCTGGAAATGACATTGATGTTTTTTAAGCCCATTGGTTGAAGAGTTGAAGATGTTGTGGGAGGAAGGTGTTGATGTGTTTGATGGGTACACAGGTGACTTATTCAAGTTGCGTGCAATGTTATTTTGTACAATTAATGACTTTCCGGCATATGGTAATTTGAGTGGCTACAGCACAAAGGGACATAAAGCTTGCCCGATATGTGAAGAAGACACATGTCACTATCAACTACAACATGGAAGGAAAACAGTGTACCTTGGACACCGAAGATTTCTTCCTTCAAACCATTCATATCGTAAATTAAAAAAATCATTTAACGGGTGTCAAGAAAATGATGCAGCCCCAACACCTTTAAGTGGGGAAGAAGTATATCAATGAGTAAGTGCAATTTCATGTGAGTTTGGAAAGACGCAAAAGAAAGCCACAGGTATATGGAAGAAAATGTCAATCCTTTTTGTTCTTCCATATTGGAGGGTTCTTGATGTGAGGCATTGTATAGATGTCATGCATGTAGAGAAAAATGTGTGTGATAGTATCATCGGAACGCTCCTTAACATTCAAGGAAAAACAAAAGATGGTGTCAATGCTCGTTTGGACATGGTTGAAATGGGTATAAGAGAACAATTAGCTCCTCAACCTCATGGTAACCGAACATACTTGCCTCCAGCATGTCACACACTGTCTAAAAAAGAGAAAAGAAGTTTTTGTGAGTTTTTACGAGGTGTGAAGGTTCCATTTGGTTACTCTTCCAATGTGAAGAGACTTGTATCTATGAAAGAGCTCAAATTGCTTGGGTTAAAATCTCATGATTGTCATGTATTGATGCAACAACTTCTACCTGTGGCTATTCGAGGTATCTTACCGAGACAATGTTAGATATTCCTTAACTTCGATTATGCTTTTTTTAATGCCATATGTAGTAAAGTTATGGACCCGGATGTTTTGGATCAGTTAGAGAATGAGGCTGCAGTCATATTATGTCAATTTGAGATGTACTTTCCTCCATCATTTTTTGATATTATGGTTCACTTGATTGTTCATCTAGCCAGGGAAGTTAGAATCTGTGGTCCAGTTTTCTTACGATGGATGTACCCTTTTGAGCGATACATGAAAATATTAAAAGGGTATGTGAAGAACCAATATCGTCCTGAAGCATCAATTGTTCAAAGGTATATTGCAGAGGAAGCTATTGAGTTTTGCACAAACTACTTATCAGAAGTTGAACCTATAGGGTTACCTAAGACTCGTTACCATGGAATAGGTCTTGGTAGAGGAACTCGAGGTGCAAAAGTTGTGACAATGTGTCGAGATGAAGTACTTCAAGCGCATTTGTACATATTGAATAACAGTGAAGAAGTCATCCCCTACTTAAGTGCTCATAAAGAGATTGTGAAGCGAAATAATCCACGTATGCCTAAAAAGTGGGTGATCACTGAACACAATAAGAGCTTTTTGAAGTGGTTTAAACAACAAGTTGAAGGTGACAATACAACTTCCGATACACTAAAGTGGCTAGCATGTGAGCCAAACTTTGATGTGATATGTTGGGGTGGGTATGATATAAATAACTATTCATTTTATACAAAGGGAGAAGATGAAATAAGCACAATGCAAAATAGTGGAGTCATGGTGGTGGCTGAATCAATGCATTTCTCGAGTTCAAAGGATAAATATCCGATAAGGGCGTCAATGGGCTACTTTGGTGTAATTGAAGAGATTTGGGTAATAGATTACACGATATTCGAGTACCTATTTTTAAATGCAAGTGGGTTGATTTTAATACTGGCATCTTCACCAGATGATCTTGGATTTACCTTGGTTAACCTTGAAAATACTCGTTATACCGAAGAACCATTTATCATGGCATCTCGGGCAAAACAAGTGTTTTATGTCAGCTGATCCCGCTAACAAAGGATGGTCGGTGGTTCTACAAGGAAAACCCATGTATACTTCGATGAGAATGATGAATTAGTACTTGATATACCAGAGACACCATGTTTCTCTTCAAATATGCCAAACTTGAGTGTTAATGTAGAAATAGATGATGTGCATGCCATCCGTTATGACCATATGGAAGGATTTTGGGAGAATGCTCCAACTTGATAATGTATGAAATTTTTTTAATGTATTATTTTTTAATGTATGCACTTTTTTGTTTATCTTCGAGTCATATTGTCTAAACTAATAACTATTATTTTTTTCTTTGAACACGAGATATGGCAGATTCATCTGGTACCCCTCCTCCTACACAGTCCCCCCTCCTACACAAGGTGGTGATCGAGTCAGCTGTCTACCAGGGAAAAAGGGTAGGCGTGCTACACGATTGAGGGAGTTGAATATCGATCGCAGCTCCGATCGAAATTGCCTATCCGAGTTTGACATGCAAGCTGGTAGAGCCATTGGAGAGCACGAGTGCTAGATTCAGTAGCTATGTGGCCTTGCTTGGGAGAAGCAAGGTTAGTATTCTTATTGAGGATTGGGACCATGTTCCGGAGACACTGAAGAACCAGATTTGGCGAGTATCCTGGTACCTACTCTTACTTGAGCATTTAACATGTATATATATTTAACTTTTTTTGGGAACTTCATGTTATTTTTATTGTGTAGGTCACATATGATGTCCCTAACACCACTTTGTTGAGGACAAAGTGGATCTCATATCTTGGGGAGCAGCTGGAGAGGTTTTAAGAGTGATCGACCGAGTCGATACATATATGGGGCATTGAGCAACAAGAACCCATGTGACCGAGTATCAGTTTTTGGATGAGGAGACATGGCAGGCATTTCGGACTCGGCGATTAGACCCTAGGTTTCGAGGTTAGCACATTTGTCATTTGTTTGCGGTAATTTTTTTAAAATAGAGGTTTTAAATTTGGTATTTAACATGGAATGCAACGAGGCCAAGAGGCGAAGGCACGGGATATTCGGAGGAAGAATATCCACCCCCACGAGTTGTCTCGTGGGGGTTATGAGAAATTGGAGGAGAAGATGTTGAAGGAGACTTCTTCAAGTCTACCTTCGAGATGACTCGGTTGTGAGTTCCGTCACCCGCCCTTCACGCCATGATAAATGGAAGAGAGCTCGCCGAGACCTCATCAGGGAATTACTTATCCGAGCAAACTAATGTTGTTGCTCAACGTATTGTAAGTAGCATATCCTAAACTAATTATATATGTTATACTACAATAGGCATTTGTATTTGCTAAAAAATCATTCGTTTGTGTTGTAGGATGAGTTGGTTGAAGCAGAGCACTCGGGGATCATTCCACCCACATGGCCGTCGGGATATATTGGCAGTGGCCATTGGTACCCCAGAGCATCCTGGACGTGTTCGTGGTGCTCGGACGAGGGGTGGGCCTCGAGACGGTACTTTGGTGCCCCACCCGTGGCAACTCCTTCTTTGAGGCAGTCTGAATGAGCAAGAGTTTGAGTCGCTCAAACAACAAATTAGGAAGGAGATTCGAGATGAGGTGTACTCTAACTTGAAGGCGAGTTATTGAGCTCAATGCGAGCGAGTTGGCATCTTTGTCATCTCAACCTTCGTCCCGCACGAGCGGCATCCCCGATTCATGTCGGCACAAAGGAGAGTTGTGATGCTCCTGATAGAGGGCGAGAGGTTGCTCCTACCGACACTGCTGACTGTCGGTTGTATGTTGCGGGTCCTCCCGAGCATTTAGTGGCATACGGTACGTATTATATCTTTGACATGTATTTGGTACGGTGTTACGCATTATATAGTCTAAAATATTTTATCCTTTGTTTACCTTAGGGAAAATGTATGCATTGGGGTCAACCATCCACCACCGAGTATTGGAGATGATATGATCGAGTGGTGGTTGTAGATGTCCGGGATCTTGCTGCCTCAATCCCTATTCCCACTGAAGAGGTTCAAACGAGTGGGACAGGCACCTGGCCATTTTATCTTATGGCCGGTTTCATTAACAAGACCCATCCCAACACATGCACAAGTTGATTTATGCATTGAACAATAGTACTTATTATTTTTTGATAGGTTGATGTATATTAATGTTATTGATTTTTGGTACTTGTATAGGAAGAGGTCTGAAAAAGCAAAGGAAGTTGTGCATGAATCACCACCACCACCATCTCGCTTACAGCGACTCGGTGCAGCTGGCGACGACTATCGGGACCACTCCCATACGGTTAGATATGCCACCCGAAGTCGTATGCGGGACCAAGACGATCCCTTTTTTCTTACTCCAAAGGGATATTTTTGATCTTCTCGTTGGTACTTGATATGTTATGTGTATCGGTGTTGCAACTTTGGGAATTGTAAGTATATTTACATATATTTTTATATTTTCAACTTGGTACATTATTTTATAACTTTATTTATTTTCAATGTTGAAGGTATTTACATCGTTTGTGTGTTGAGAGGAAGATCCGCTTTCTCTATGGATTTGTTGACCCTGTTGCCATTCGAGTCCATTGGGAATAAAGCTGAAGAGGTGCAAACGTACTTAATAGAGGCATTTCAAGCTGGGGGCAAAGAAGTCTACTTAGCACCTTACTTGCATCGAGTAAGTATACATCTTATAAATTAATGCACATTTATGTAAAACTGAAATTTTACTAATATTATTTCAACGTGCGGGGGTCATTGACGGCTCATAATCATTGTTCCTCGGCAATTTCTTGTGATTCTCTTGTGTTCATTACATAAGAAAGCAAATGATTTGGATATTAGAAAGCACATAGACGCGTAAGTTTGGTTTTTTTAATTGTTGTATCATATGTGCACTACTTACACCAAAATTATTTGTCCTTTTGTAGAGCTTTGGAAGCTCACCTAAGGTTGCAAGGTCTTCCATCTCATGCTAGAAAGAAGTTGACGTATATTGCACCAAAGGTGACCAAACACCTCTTACTATTGTTCAATTTGTCATTTAAAGTTAAACTGACATGTATTTAACTTGTAGTGTCCACGGCAACCGGGAAGCCATGAGTGCGGGTATTATGTGATGAAGCACATGCACACCATCGTAGACAAAAATATTATGGGCTCATGGAGGGAGGTAAATATACTATAATTAAGTCAAATATGCCAATTATGTAAATGGTTTCTAAATCTGAAATGTTTCAATATGTAGGAATTTACGGACTCATCTCCAATGAAGATTGAAGTCTTAGACGATATCAGAGAGCAAGTGGGCTTCTTTCCTTTTAAGCATTCAATCTTCATAGGAAATTTAACTTGTAACAATTTAGATAGAATTGATTTAAGTTAGGAAATTTACATATATTCATAGGAAATTTATTCAATCGGGTAGAACTGGATCTATCTGTACATATATTCATTTCAATGTGTTTCATATGTACATATCTGTCTGCAATCGAATCTGTCATGCCTGGATATATATTTGTAGCAAATTTATATATGAACTGTGCATATCGTCATCGTATCTGGATCTGTGGTTATTTGTCTGGAACTGTGATGAATAGGCAGTGTCTACTCGAAGAAAGGTAGCATCTGTAAATAAAATGCAGGTATTTTAAAAAAAAATAACACTTTCTACGTCGGTTATGTCATTACCCGACGTAGAAAGTACTTTCTACGTCGGTTAATGGCATAACCGACGTAGAAAGTGTAACATTTTATGTCGGTTATAGGCATAACCGACATTGATAACACATACAATAACGGTTATCGTTAACCGATATAGATACTTGGGTTATAGAAAGTAAGACTTTCTATGTCGGTTATAAGTGTTAACCGACATAGAAAGTATTATGACAGTCGAAACCAGCTTATGATCGATCAGAATAGCTCATACAAAATAAGACTTTCTACGTCGATTCCTCGACTAACCGACGTAGAAAGTCCTTCTATGACCAATCGGAACCAGTTATGATCGATCGGAATAGCTCTATGACCGATCATAACCATTTTGACCGATCATAATAGCTCAAAGAAAGTAGGTCTTTCTACGTCGGTTCCTATTAACCGACGTAGAAAGTCTTACTTTCTACGTCGGTTAGTAGGAACCGACGTAGAAAGTCTTACTTTCTATGACCCCCGTATCTATGTCGCCGCTTTAACCGACGTTGAAAGCCCATTTTAACCGATGTAAAAAGCCTTTTTTGCAGTAGTGTATATTTGGGTTTTCTGATGGATTTTGGTTTACTTTCCCAGGGCTGATTATTTAACCTATTATATGATTTTCTATATGGTTTTCTATAGAAATTTTTGGTCATTTTTCTCTTATCTTTTAGTTACTTGCTTTTTCCCAGCACCCGAAGCTCTTATAGGTTCAATTCCATATTGTTAGCAAAAAGTACCGATTTCTTTTTTTATTTATCATACTTTATTTTCTTAATTTATTTATAATTTGAAGTTTGTGTATACTTGTATTTTCGTTTCTATAACTATATTGTATATTTGATCATACATCAAAGATTTCATATGCTATTGTTTTACTATAGTGTCTTTCTATATTTATTTTAACCTTTTCTAAAAATAACTTTGGTAATCGGCTAGAAATCTCTCTTTCCAAAACCTAACAAACCCATCTCCACTTAATGTTATTTTTGATAAAAAAATATCTTTATACCATTTGTATTATTAAATTATTGGACAATAAAGGTTTTTTAATTGGATTGTACATATTTCTTCACAAATATTTGAATCTCCTATAAAATTTTGGATTATTGAATAAATTAATATTAATAATGCATATTTTTGATTTATTTCAGACTTAACACTATTGAGGATAGTTATTTTATCTTACTAAATATAAAGATTGTCCCACCAACCATATAATTGGTCAATAAATCTTTGTATTATAACTATAACGACAAATTTGTCACTACAAACTTTTGTTTTGTGAGTAGTAGTTGTCATAATCAAATATAATATTGTTTGTTAGCTTAATCCATCAAGATTCCATTTAGTAATATCATTTTCTAGGTATAGGATAATAATTTCTAAGCTTTGTATAAGTTCACATTTTATTAATTTCTATGGTGTTTATTGATGTCTTATTTAACTATTCTAATTTATTTTTAAGCTCTTCAATTTTTAAGTCAATATCACTTTTTAATTTTAATGAATCTAATTCCGTCTATGAACCATTTTTTAATTACAAGGAATATCTTTTTAAGTTATATTTTCTATTCTAGTTAATTGTTTTAACATAACATCTAAAACTATATCTGAAAATTGAGAATATAATTTTTTAATATCTTCTACTTCTATTGGTTTATCTTCATTTTTAATATCTTTATAAAGGCTACCTTCTATTTTTATGTTTTCAGTGGGTTGTATTATTACACCTTGGGGATATTCTAACTTTATTATTTCATTATTTATGATTTTCCAAGTATTAATTAATTTCTATAAGGGATATATAGATTTATTTTGGGTAAAAGTGTACTCTAATTTATTAATTTGAGTGAAAAACCAATAAAAAAAATATAAATTTATTTCTTTTGATTTGGATAATTATAAAATTCTTCTTTGAGCTTTTTTGTTTGTCTTTTGGTAAACATGGTAAAGTACCAATCTCTTTTGTCTTTATTACACTAGCTTCAAAATCTTTTCTATTTAAATCTTTATCTATTTTCAAGGGTTCTTCCTTGCTTAGTGTGTTTAATATTTGCTATGTTGTTGGAGAATAATGAGAAGATTCTGATTTGTTTAGATTCATGATGAGGGAGTAGTAGAAGTACAAAGGCATATGATAATGAATCAAAACAATAATGAAGAATTTATTAGGATTAATGACTCTCACATCCAAGGCTTTGATTTATAGTTTGCCCATTAAATGCACTAGGTATGAGTCCCCTTTATAACCCAAATTTGGCCATAGAATTAACCAAAATGATTAGAAAAATCAAAAGAAAATTAAGAAACCATATAGCACAAAAAGAAGAATTACTTAGACAAAATTCAATATTATATTCTTGGATTATAATTTGGTATCAAAGTAATATTAGACATTTAGAACAACGGCTAGGAGAGCTGAGACACTTTGTTGCTTAGTTTAAACCATTAAGTGTTTAGATTTGGATCTTGACCCAAAAATCCTTAAGTTCTTAGGATCTTTGTTATTCTTTCTTCTTTCAAAGGTTTTTATCTAGCATCGAGAGATATTTATACGTTGGTCAACCATTAGATTTAGTGATCTCGACAGTAAAACTTGTGTGTGAGGTAGGGAAACTGTTGGCCAGTTAGATAAGTGAAAGGTGGTATCGTAACATGAAAACTGGAAAGAGATTAAGGATGCTAAGAGTCTGAAGAACAATAAATGATTTAAGATTAAGAAACAAAGATAAATAAATAATGATGATAATATGGTAACAAGAGCCTCTTCCTCTAACACTGACAATAATAAAGATAAAGAATTACAAATTGCAGAAATCGAAAACGGTTTACATAATTTGTGAATACCAATAGTAAAAAATGTGAAGTATATAACAACATAAATTATGGTCCTCAAATTAAGATTATATATATATATATATATATATATATATATATATATATATATATATATATAATAGACTATATTTATCCAAGTACTAAGAATAACAAACTTATTAATATTCTAGAATAATCACTTTTAAATGAACACATAAAAGATGGGTATACCTTTATTTCATTTAGGACTAATTCAAGTTGTTGTAAAACCAAATTACCTATTAGGAGTAAATAGTTCAATATTAATGATATTAAGAGACATTATACTAAAAAAAATTGAACAATTGAATAATTGCAAGACTAGAAAGTAATCTTCGTGATAATCCTGTTTTTTTAATTGTTATCCCAATTTTCCTGAGTATAAGGAATGATTAAACTAGTAATCAATTTTAGAAAGTAATCTTCATGATGGTCCTTCCTTCTTCTTCTTAATACTATTTGTTCTAAAACTTGATTTGACTCTTTTTGATAATATTTGTGTTAGAAAAGTAGGCTGAGATAAAGAGGGGGTGAATTGATCTTTGAAAGATTTTCGCAATTAACATATTATCTATTTCAAAGATTAAGAAATCTGACCAGTTTTTGAATCACACAGCAATCAATCAAAAATAAATGCAGTCACAGAATTAAAGAAGAAAAATGTTTAGAAAGATATCACCAAGGTTTATACTGGTTCACCCAATCCCAGGGCTACGTCCAGTCTCCAGCCAAATTCCAGCTGGGTTCCACTAGATTGAATGTTTTACAGATTACAACCTTAATCTCACACTCAATCTACCACAAGAACCACAATTCAAGTTCCTGTACCTAACCTTTCACCAAGAACCAAATTCCAGTTCTTGAACTACCCTGCAGCCAAATTCCAGCTACAGAAACTAGTGCCCACAATTCCAGGCACCCACAATATAGTAAAAGAAAGTAAAGAAACAAACAGAAGAAACAAAGAACACTTAAACCAGTTTTATGCAGTTTTGCAGTATGTGTTTCTTCTCCAAAAGAATGCAATTTTGCCTCAAGAAAGAACTTTGATGAACTTCACAAAAACTAGCGTGATTCTTTCTTGAAAGTAGCACTTTTGATTGCTTGATTGATTTCCAAAAGATGTATTTCAGATGATGTATAAAAAGTTCAAGCAACTCTGTTTATATAGAAGATTTTCAAAACTACTGGTTTAATTAATCTGTTAAAATAATCTTTTAATCTATTAATTAAATCTTCTTTTAATCCATTAAAACGTTCTTGATTATTTTCCAGATTTGTTTTAAGCTGATACGACAACGTTTATATCAATTAAAACTCTTTACAAAAAATCTTCCAAACTGTTTTAATCGATTGTTTTGTGTTTCAATCGATTAAAATACTGCAAAACATTTTTATAAACTTTTCCAAGTGATTTTAACTGATAAAAATATGTTTTAATCGATTAAAACGCTTAGTACAAATTTTCTTAAGTTGATTTAATCGATTGAAACGCAGTTTAATTGATTGAAAAAATTCTTATCGATCACAATCACACTCTGATCGATCATATGCTGGTTCTGATCGATCATAAAACCATTCTGATCGATCATCTGCTACTCCAAGTGGTTTTAATCGATTGAAACGAAGTTGTATCGATTAAAATACTGCCAGAACACTTCTCTGAACATTTTAAGTGATTTTAATCGGTTATTTCGAAACTGTATTAGTTAAAATACTGACTGAAGGTTTTTAAAACTTCCTTTAATGAAAACAATCGGTTATTTCGAAGTTATATTAGTTAAAAACCTGTTATAAAAGTGTGAAGAACATTTTAGTTGATAAAGCTTATATGCTATTAGTTAAAATAGTTGATTAAGAAAGCTTTTATCAAAATACTTTGTTTTTCACCATTGAAACATTTTTAGAGGCATTTTTGCAAAATCTTTTAAGTGAAGAAACCTCATGCAGCAGAAAGATAAAAATGATTATACCTAAGCAGAGCTGCAGACACACTAATCCCTCTACTCTTTTATCCAAGTGACCTTTGACTGCCACAAAGTAGCCTTTGACTTCATTCTTGACTTCATCAAATCAAAAAAATATTTGCCAAAGTAATTCAATAAGATCTTCATTACTTTCAATTTGTTCTCATGTACTATTGATATGATTTATGCCTTCTTTCATTTTTTACCACTTAGTCACGTTGACTCATCTTGCATTTATTTTACTTGTTTATACCTATGAGTCTTATTAACCATTTTCTTGATGATTTTGTAGCTCATTACAAACCTTAAAAACTACATAACCATGATATGCCCAACCTTGGAAATCAAAGGAGTTTTGCAATTGTTTTGGAATTGGTTAAAAATAAGTGTGGGAATTTTACCTTGTGTGCTTTATTATTGAATCTTGATGCATTCTGAGTTCATTGGAACTAAAAAAAAATACAAAGTATGTGTGTTTTGAAAAGAAAAAAAATATGAAAAATGAATAGAAAAATAAAATAAAATAAAATAAATTGTTAATGTTGTTGAATCTAGGTGGTTTTTTTACTTGTTTTTAACTCATTTTCCATTGCTCCTCTTTTCTCTTAGATTTTTAGTGTTACATTCTTTCTTTTATCCTATCTTTATCTTAGTCACATTCGAAGCTTAATAAAAGTCTTTTTGATCTTTAGTTTGCATGTGTTTCAAGTAGAGGAAGTTAGAGAATTTTTCAAGCCTATGCTAATGCTTACTTTCATGATGTGCCTTTGAGTGTATATACAAATATAAACATTTAAGAGAAAGAGTGATACACATATTCTTGTGAGATTTTTTTTATCGTCTTGATTGATGATTTAGTTTGATTGAAATTCTTCTTTACTTTTGTGGTTTGGAATATATTCTTGATTATTTTGGTCTTAGATACCTTGGATGACAAATTCATTTTCTTTTTGCGCACATCATTACATTTTTGGATCATTGAAAAGTTTTCCTTATAGTTTTCATTAGTACTAATTTATTTTTCTTCTCTTTATTTTGTTTTACTTGAAAGTGCAAAAGTTTAAGTGTGAGAGAATTTGATAGTACATATTTTTTGTATTCACATTAAGAACTTTATTATATCTTGTAAGCACTTTTCTATATCTCATTATTTTCTTACCTTTTGATCATTAGTAATAAATTAGTCCTATTTTGAATAAATGTTTTAATTTTATATTTTTCTCCTTTTGACCATAGTTTTTGTGACATATGTTTTTTATTTATTATTTATTATTATATATTATAATAATATTACATAGTATAAAAACTTCATAGTGAAGTTTCCTTTGCACTGCAAAAATTTTTATATATACATGCGAAGAGGGGGGGGGAAGAAGCATGGATTTCAGCAAGTGATTCTCCCTCCCATATCACGTGTTTTTCGTTCTTCTTCTTTTGTTTAAATTTCAAGCAGTACAGGATTTGGTGAAATGGGAGAGAACTTAGATTAAGTGGGAAAACTTCGGTAGAAATACCACACAAGGGAAGAAGAAGTTTAATCCCTTCAATATATGAAACTGAGTTGCTGGGTACTCTGTGAATAAGGAATAGGAGTAGAAATCTGAATATTTGAACGACTAATTTTGAAGTTTTTTTCATATTTGAAAACTTGAAATTTTTTTGAAATTCTCGAAATTAAGGATGAATTATATGGTAAAATAGTTGTTTTTGACTTAAATTGAACATATTTAGGGTTTAATTTGGATTTGAAACTAGTTTGGTTGTTTGAAACTGAAAAATTTGAAATCTGAAAAAAAAAAAAAAACTGAACATGCATATTGGGAGCGAGGAAGAAGAAAGGGATAAGAGAAGAAATTTGAAAAAGATCAAGGGTAAAATTGTCATTTTACATCCTAGGGATATAAATGAAATTTTCAAAAATGTTCAAGGGTAAAATAATCATTTTCGGGACATGGAAGGAATAATAAAAAATATCCAAGGGTAAAATAGTCATTTTCGGGACATGAAAGGAATAATAGAAAATGTCCAAGGGTGAAATAGTCATTTAGGGACATACATGAAATTTTAAGAAAAGATTAAGGGCAAAATAATAATTTAATGATTTCAAATGAAAAAGGAATAATAGAAAATGTTTAAAGGTATAATTGAAATTTTACAAATAAAGTAATGGTATGTTAGAAAAAATAATTAAAATATAGAATAAAATTAAAAATTTTAAAGAATCAACAGTGTGTTTTGATGTGTGTGGGTCAGACTGAGCCTGAGGACTGATGCCCAGAATCAGTCATGAGATGTTATGTATTGGCTAGACTGAGTCGGATGGTTGATGCCCAGAATCAGTTAAATACTATTATTTAGTTACCCGAATGAGCTGTGAGGACAGGTGGTCTAGAATTCGACATATGTGAATGATTGTTGTTGTATTTGAATGGTACTCGGGGTGGTACAAAGTATATTAGTGTACTAACTATGTCGGAGGATTCGAGATGAGGTCCCGAGACTTCACCGATTGGTTGGGTCGGGTAGACTATGAGATTAAGTGGTGAGAAGTCGATGGAGGATGACTGGTGGCGCGCTCGGATGGGTACTTCAGAATGAGTGATGAAGGGCATCAGTAATCACACTCTGTGTGGAAGGTAGTCAGGATGATATTGCGAGTGTCGACCACAATGTGCCCACAAATGATAGCCTCTGAGTTCAGGCATAGTTATGATAGACTTCCGAAAGACGTCTTAGTGTATTGATGATTTGTAATTGATGATAATATGTAATTATTAATTCTATATATGCTTTATTATATCAAATGATTTAATACTTATCCTTATTTTTTCATGTGGATGTGACTGCGATGATCACTTTTATGTGGGAGCATATCAGAAATTGAGAGGTGGAGATGCGACTACTGGGCAACAGGGAATAATTTAGTAGAATGATATTTGTGGGAGCTATTTTTGTATGTATTTATATAAATAAGTTGTGATACTATATTTTGAGGTTCAGTCGATGAACCGAGATTTCAGTCTATATTATAATTACAGTAATATAATGTAATATATATGTTGTTATTTACTTTTTTACTATTTTGTAAAGACATCATTACAGTAACGATTTTTAGAGTAGTTACAGTTTTCTCTTTAAATATCTTTTTTTAATGATGTTATTTTATTGGATTCCTTATTTGAAGGGTTTTAATTGGTATATATTTAAGATATTTAAGGTGCAATTTAGAATCCAAAGCTATTTTTAATAAAAACTAATTTTTTGTATACAAAATTATATTGATTGCTTCAATTGAATACTATGAATAAATCTTATCTAATTAATTGGATTGTGAAGGCTTAAGATTCTTTTAAATTTATTGTATGCTTATATTTAAGTTTAGAAATCAATGAGAAATAAGTTAATTATTGGATAATTACATATGAAAATTTGATAGCTTTTCTCACAGTTTATCATTTTAGTAATTTCTTTCTATTAGTTTTTAATATTCATTATTTTCATTTATTTGTTTAATTCTATTCTTTTTTATTAGAATTTAGGTTTATTATTTTTCTTTATTGTTTTCATAATATAAAACTCACAATTTTTTTTAATTAACTTTTACAAATATTTATCAATACTCATAAAATACGATTTTTTTTTTGGAATTACTGTATATTTTTATTATATTACATTTGATCTAAAATGTCTTATATGATCATAAATCTAGCATAATCTTAGTATTTATAAAGATAAGCGTTGATATAAAAACTATTGGCTATAACATAAATTAATATACTTTTATATATAAAAATTCATAAAGTTATACTAACCAACTAAAGATTACACCACGTGGACTTATCCTTGCACACTTGCCACTGGATGAGTTCAACAACCAGTAAAAAATCTCTTACTCTTTTCTCCATTTACCTGATCCCTCATGTTGAAAACTACCTTCTTTTAAAGATTTATTTGCATTTTCTCTCCCTTTCTATTGTAACCTCTGTTTATTATATCCTATGTATTTACTAAATTTTATTTAAAAGAATAAGAGCTACCTTTTTTGTTTTTATATTCATGTTTGTTAACTTTAAACTTTATCATCATCATATTAACAAAGGCAGTGATATTGTCATGTATCAAGAGCATAATCTTTATGTGATCCAGCTCTAATGATTGTAGGAGAGACAAAGTTGAAAAGGAGCACACCCACTAACTTCTTTTCTTAATTCCACACTCCCTTGTCATCATGTTAACAACCAAAGAATTAGCACCAAAAAGGAAGCTGCATATTCCTTCAACCTTTTGCTCCACATCTTAAGTTGATTCTCTCATAATTAATTTGTTTAAGAATATCTCTAATCATATTATACACCAGATTCCGGTTAATCAGGTATCACATGTGATTCCGGTTAATCAGGTACGACTTTGAAAATGTTAAAAAGAAAAGAAAAAAAGCAAGGACTCCTTTAGACACAAACTTTTAAATAAATTGTTATGATTTGAGCATAAGTTTGACTTTGTTACTGTTAAGTGTTCCGGGAACTTATGATTTATATTTTCTCATTTGGGATGAAACAAAAGTGAGCAATTTGTTGGAAATATAATGGTATACAAAGTTTTTGTAAATTATTAGAATCACATGTTGCACTTAAAAAAAATCAGCGAAATGATTAATTGAAGAAATTTTTATGTTAGTAATTAATAGTTTTTTGATGTACACTAAAACGGTAAAAATGTTGATTATAGTTAATTTATTTCACTCTGCTTAGTTTGTGAACTTGAGATATACTTTAAAAAAATTTATATATTAAAATTTAAAATATAAATTATAATAAAAAAAATTATATTTTTTAATTATATTATTGAAATATATAAATATATTATAATATTATTTTAATAATAAAAATTAATGAATTAGGTTTAAATTATTAAAATAATTAATTATTTTAATATATAAATATAATATTTTTTTAATTTAGTTAATAAAAATATTAATTAATAAACAAAAATAAAAAATTATTTATATAATTACAAATATATTTTAAAGAAATAATATAAAATTTTATAAAAAAAAATTATTAATAGATTAATTCTTTAACTCGTCCTTTGATAAACAGCTCATTCAATCTCATTTTTAATAAATTAATAATAAAACAGATTAAAATAATAAATTAAGGAGAAATCAGACTAAAATAAGAAATCCTGATATTTTAACACCGTACATCTATTGATTTTGTATTTTTATTAAAAACTTTGAAAAAGATATTTATATTAAAAATAATATCTACCTCCTGTACATCAACCACAATTTTATTTTATTTCTTAGTTTTTCAGAGATATGAGGTTGCAAAAATATATTTTTAACGTCTGATTTATCTAGTTGAAAATAACACTTATAAAAAATCAGATTTTTTGAAAATGATTTTTCGTGAAGATAAAAACACTCTTACAAAAAATTATTAAAAAACACTACATTACTTCTGTTAGAAAATCTATCTGTGACATTTTTTTGTTAATAACGAAAGCATATTATTACTTTATTTCAAGAAAATTTATGTGGATATTCCCAATAATGTTTTTCAGCAAACACACATCTAGTTTTTTAAATATTTTTTTACTCAAACAGTTTTTTATTTATTTTCTGAAACCAAAGATTAGAGTGGGAGATGGGTACAAAAGGATGAGATTATGACAAGTCTGGCGAAGAGGACTGACACAGTATGTACTTTCGTCGTGTCGGTGTTTTATTATAAAGAGATACGAATTCTGATGGATTTTGTTCTCAGAATTGATATTCTAACAAAATGAGATGAGAAAGGAAGAACAAGGTTTCTTTTTTCTTTTTTTTTAATCTTTTTTATATCGAATAATTGAACATCAGAAATAATGTCCAACTTTGGTGGCAGAAACAAAATATTTCCAGTACTGTGTATAACAGAACTTTTCGTTGTATAGATGACAAGTTCAACTGTTTTGATGTTTTTATAATTTTAAAAGTTTTACATGAAAAATTAAAATATTTTATGATTATTTTTTTATTTTTGGTATTTTATGTAAATTTTAAAATAACAAATATTTTCTCAAATTAAATACTTTTTATTTAAGATATTTTCATGAAAAAAACTGTCAATACAGGATTAGATTAATATAATTAATTAAGTAAAAAAAATATAGCACAACATTTATTACCATGCCTTGAATTCTTAGACTGATAATGTTATTATTGTTAAATAAATTTGATATTAACTAATCACATATTAATAAATTATGAATGTTCTAATTTATTTTACTGTAAAAAAGTTCTGATTAAATAAGTTACCTCGAATTTACACTATATTAACGTAGTCTATCTCACACTAGAACTATGATATATTGTGAAGGTTACATAATAAAAGGAAAACATATTTCCATGACTTTCTACTTCATCACTTCCACTTAACAAATAATTTACACCAAATTTATAAAATTTATTGTGAATTTAAGAATTTGATTAGTATGAAAGTAGGACAAGGTGATTCCAATAAGAGAGCGTTTAGAAGGAAGTGAGGAATGAAAAGGCAACGCCAGTTGGAAGTCAGTAACAATAATGGACAAGCAACAAACACCATTCATCCAGCCATTCTAGGGATAAGATGGAAGAGCATTTGTCGGTTGTCTACTCTTACTCTTTTAAAAATATATGAAAATTTAAATAGTTTCACTTTTTCTTTTTTCAGTTTAAAAAATATTTAATTATCATTGATTATATCACATTTCGTAGTAATCAATAATTTCAAATCAATTATTAAATATTTTGTAGTCTGATGTTAACAATTAATTTATGACTGAAAAATATACTTTACGAAATAAAATTTTTGTTCTAGATGATGTTTTGCTAATGATTTTAAGAGTAGTGAGCAAAATTAGTTTATATATTTTTCTCTAAAACTAATTCAAACATTTTTTACGAATAAAATTATAATAAACAATATAATAATAAAATTATATTACAGTAAGAGTGAGATAGTTGGTTCATACGTTTATAAAGAATTTGTATTTTATTTTTTAAAATTTTCCTCGGATCCATTAAAATGTTTCTTTCATCCAAGATAGTAATAGACATTGCTTCAATCATTATTTCTGTTTCATCTTTCACAAACTCTGAAATCGAGTTTAGGCAATTGGTTGTTCCGATATTCCTCATAATGTTCCTGCCAAAAGAATATAAGTACCCTTTCAATTTCTTCACATCTTTACACCCATGTCACCAATCCCTTTCTAACAATATTCTAATCATTTTGATTTTGTATAACTTTACTAGGAATATACTCAATTCCTTATTTATACTAATAAACCAAATAAATACAGTAAATAATATTTTTATCCAAAATTCTAGAAGTGAAAATTAAATTTAATAGAAGCACCCATATTCAATCAACGCATCCTTAGATACAAACAACTAATTATAAAATTTTTATGAAAAACAGTCAAAATTTCAACAACAACCTTCCAATTTCATCACTCCATCCATGAACACAATATTTAAATAGGAGAAAATGTTAATAAATATGCAAACTAGGCATTTTGGTACATGTCAGCTCAATAAGAGAAGAGAAGAAGAACCAATTAGGAGTGAGAAAAAAAATTTATCACTGACACTTAACTAGTTAATGTATTGCATTATCAAATAAAATTTTTAAGATGTTCTTTTATCTTAAAAAAATTAAATACAGATTTATAATAATATATTATTTTTAACTAACACTGGTTGATTTTATTTCATTATATTTTTTTAATAAATTTTTAAAAAATTTAGTTTCTCTTTTATTTTATTTTCTCGTTTAATTTGTTTTATTTATTTTTTTTAAATTACTTTATGAAATAATTATAAAAAATTAAACATCTTATCATATTAATAGAATTCCTTCAATAAAAAATTACTTCAAATAATTATAATTTATTCAAATATTTCAATAAATAATTTCCATGATTTTAGACATCTTTTGTCGCTTTAAAAAAAATATATAAATGTAAACATAAATTTATTATATTATATTAAATAATTTATAGTTTATTTTACTTTAACATAATTATTTTTAATTTTTAAATTTTTTTCTCTCTTACTATCTCTCTTCAGTTATTTATTTTAATTATTTTTAAAAATTATTTTAAAAAATAACTATCAAAATTTTCAAGTTTACTATATATAACCTAAATTTTCTCAAATATGAAAGATTATTTTAAATAATTCCTTAAATAAAAAATTATTTTAAATGATTATTCAAATAAAAGATTATTTTAAATCATTAATATTTCATTTAAGTATTCAAATAAATAATTTTCTTATTTCTATTATGATATCTATTGTAACATGCCTGACCTTTTGTATAACTATTAACGAATATTCATTTAAAATAAACCCCAATTAGATAAGGCTAAATAAAATAACAAAATATTTTATATTTTAAAAATCTCAAGAGTAATTCAACGAATAATACATCTATAAAGTTTATTGGTCAGATAACTGGTTGGAGAAAATTTAATAAAATAACAATAATTAAATTATATATAAGATAATATTCTAGAAATATAATATCATAATTTAATAATATTTAAAACTAAAAATATTTGTTTAAAAAAACTAAAAATAATTTTTTTTAAACAAATATTTGTTTAAAAATAAGAGTGTTGTGGTATCGTGCTTATTACAATAATATTATTAAAATTAATTTTTATGTCCGAAATTTTGTATGTTTTGAAATTATTGTTAGTCACAGTTTTATCTTTAAAATTTTTTTTAGTAAATTAAGAAAGAAGAATGTATATAAATTAGTAAAAGACTAAGGGGTATAAAAATAAAGTGAGACTCGACTCTTAGTCTCCCATGCATGTTAATATTTTCTGTCTAAAAATAAGAATGTCCCAATTTTATGCCTGTTGTATTATTTTATGTCCGTTAGAATACATTATTAAGATTAATTCTTATATACGACATATTGTTTGTTTTGAAACTTTAATCCATCATGTTATGATTTAGGGTTTAAAATTTAAAGAAAAATGTATATAAATGATTTTGAACTCGATTTTAAACCATACAAGAATTATGAATTTACCATATCAATATCTAAATTTTAACATTCAAAATACACATTAAAAAAATATTTAAAGTTCAACCATACATAATAATATTATTTGAAATTAATAAATTTCTTGAAATGAAAATGATTAATACTTTATTTTATTAAATTTAAAAAAATGTTTTTCATTAAATCGCAGTGAACCGATTTAAATGACTATTACTAACAAATAAAATTATGTTTGGACATTTACTAACAAATAAAATAAAATAACGTATAATGATATAAAATGAATTCAATTCAATTATAATAATTTCATTCGGATAAAGTAAAACAAACTTTTTTTTTAACGTAAGAAGTATATGAAATAATAAGAAAATTACAAAATAATAAATCAGTTTAATTTCATTTCACACAATACAGTTTTATTGATTTTTTTAGTTTAAATAAGAAAACAAATAATGACGATTTGATGACAATTCACTAACCTCAGGGTTGGTTCAGAAGAGAGGAGAAAAGGATTGCCGACCGATACAAAACATCTGAACTTTAATACTTCCCCTATTTTACAATACTCTGATCTATATAAAGAAAAAAAAAATTGTTTTAATGGGTTCCACAAAGAGTTTATGTATCCAAATTGAAAAGAAAAGGCCACTGAGAAAGTTGAAGACATATAAATGTTACTATTTATATTATATATTTTATGTGCAAATTATTATTTATATATGTATCCAACTTGAAAAGTAAAGGTCGCTGAGTAACTATCCTTCCTATTCTTCTTATGTATAATATGTCAGAGAAGATAAAGAAAAAACTATACAAATCTATCTATCTTTTCTTTCAAATTATTTTTGATTGTTGGACTTTCAGTTTTGTACAATTTTACCCTGTTATTTTCTAATATGATATGAAGGTTTACCCTTTATATGTTGTAAATTACCTAGTTTCATAAACTAATTTGTTTTGACATGTAATTCTGATAGACAGTGATGAAAAATCTCATGTCACCTACCTTGAGATGGTACTTATATATTGAATAACTTCACTTGATACTCATTATAGTTCTGTGATGAACCTAACATATTATTCATATATATATATATATATATATATATATATATATATATATAATTCATAAGCACAAGATTTTTAGTGTTTTTATGTAATAAAGTATATGTGCATACTTCAGCTGCTATGTGTGCATGACACGAGAATGCTACCTAAACATTCTTCCATTGCAATTTCACAACACGAAACAAAACAATAAATGTGGGCAATATTTGTTGGAAAGTAGTAACTTAGGGTGTGTGAGATAGCTACACTATAACTTAACACAAGCCTACTAGTGAGTGAGAGAAAGACAGAGAAACATTACTTTTTGGTAGTAGCAACTAGCTAGAGAAGAAAGAGAATCTTCATTCATTTTTTTTCTGCTAATTTCTGTGTACACCTTTATCGTTTCTCTCCCAGCATTGGAGTCTGCTTTACTCCACACTCCACAACAAAGATCGTCTGCATTCCCTTTCCCTTCTCTTTTCATCCCTTTTTCTCTTTTCTTTTCTCGTGGGGCACCTCATTTTGTTTTTGACTTCATAATACTACTCCTTCACTCTAAAAAGGTGCTTTCTTTTTACTCTCTACTCTAACTTTCTTCTTAAATTGTGCAATTATTGTGGCCATTACTTTCATTTCTTAACAAAAGAGAGCCCCCAACTTAGCTCAACTCTAGTTGTTGCATTTTTCATTTTCTAGGCTTAGTCATTGTAAGAAAGGTCCCTTTTTTCTTTTTGTTTCTTTTTTTCCTCTTCTGGGTCTTTTTCTTTGTGGCATTGAGGGATCTGGGCTGGTGTTAGATATGGACTTGTTGTAGATTTATTAATTTGTTAATTGTTGTTGTTTGTTTATTCTTCAGAGTTAGGAAGAGAAGGAAAAAAGGTTATGTCGGGAGCAGGAGCTAAACCAGATGAGCCACAGCCTCACCCTCCAAAGGATCAGCTTCCCAATATTTCTTACTGCATTACTAGTCCTCCTCCATGGCGTGAGTGGTTCACCTTGTTTAGATTCAAAAGTGGATAAAAATAATAATTATGCTATTGAAAATAAAAAAAAAATGCTTTTTTTTTTTTTCAGTTCCCAGGTTGGGGATTTTGTTTTGAGAGAAAACTAGTGAATCTTAAGGTGGTTGAGAAAACAAAGGAAAAAGAACTGCCTTTTCTGCTGTGGGAGTTTGAGTCTGGTTTTGTACTTTTTTTATGCCAGTGGCAATCCAGGCTTGTTTTTACTCTTAATATTAATGGAAACAATTTGAAGTGCCGTTTCCATCTTAGTTGAAATCCTTTTAATTATATGTATGTACTATGTAACCAACGGGCTTTTTCTGTTATTTCCAGATCCAGATTTGGTGCTTTGGAAACAATTTGATTGCTACTTCCGAATTTGCCCACTGGTTTAATACTTTTTAACTATTTTAATAACTTTTAAAAAGACTATTTTATTCATGTTACTGGATTTGGGGGCATTCTATACAGCCAGTATTGAACAATGTTGTTGATGGATATTAAGTATCTGGAATATTTGGTCAACTTTAATGACATATTCTTTGATTATTTGTAGCTTATGTATAAAATTTTAAGAATCTTCCTGACTCCCCTTTAGTTGAGCTTTACTTTACTTTTGTTTTTCTTCTTTATTTTTGACGAAAAATTTGGGGTCATTCTGATGCAGCTGAGGCCATACTTCTTGGTTTTCAACATTTTCTCGTGATGCTTGGCACAACTGTGCTGATTCCCACTGCTCTTGTTCCTCAGATGGGAGGTGGTAATGTAAGCAGCTACAGGTTAAATATATTTAAAGCAGTTTTGAATTTGCTTGATAAGGAATGTAATGAATATCTTACCATGTGATTGAAATTCTTTCTCCTCCTAGTAAATTATGAAAAAATTAACATTTCAATTTTTTCAGGATGAGAAGGCAAGAGTTATTGAAACACTACTTTTTGTAGCTGGTATTAACACATTGTTGCAAACAATGTTTGGAACTCGACTGCCTGCGGTGATAGGAGGGTCTTACACCTTTGTTCCAACCACAATCTCAATTATTCTTGCTGGCCGATTCAGTGGTGAACCAGATCCTATAGAGGTGTTGTGATCAGAACAAATCTAACTATGTACTAAGTTATGCAAAGTTCATATGCTTCCTTATTTTACATTGCAGTCAATGAGATTTAACCTAAATGGAGACTACCATATATTGTATATCCATTTTTTATGTACTTAATTACGTAGAAAATAGAAGAGTATGAATTTGATTTAAGAACTACCATTAAACATTAGATTTTGTGCTTATTTGATTTTTTTTATTAACCATTTACCCTGTTTTTTTATCTACTCAGAAATTCAAGAGGATAATGAGGTCAATCCAGGGTGCTCTTATTGTTGCTTCAACTCTTCAAATAGTACTGGGCTTCAGTGGTCTCTGGCGTAATGTTGCGAGGTTGGCCAAAGTTCTTAGTCTATGCATCATGGTTTTTCTGTCTTTACTTGTCTTGACGATGTCTAAACTAAAGTGTAAGCCATATTTAAGAATGTATGCACATTTGCCATTTTTCCACCAAGTTAAATTGATCTTTGAAGTGGATATTAAGCTCATGTGGTTTATATAATTGGATTTGGATTAATTAGCACAAAATCCATAAAGAATTGAAAGAACTGGGTGATATCTTGTGACTGGCTATAATATTCCCATCTTATGTTAGTTCAATTGTTTCTTCAGGTTCTTAAGTCCACTTTCATCAGTTCCTCTGGTATCTCTTGTTGGTTTTGGGCTGTATGAGTTAGGGTTCCCTGGGGTAAGTCTTCTGCTACAAATTTACAATGCTCTATGGATAACATTTTTGTGACCAAGTTTCAAATATTGACTCCTATCATGGATGTAGGTTGCTAAATGTATAGAGATTGGACTGCCTCAGCTTGTATTACTCATATTTGTTTCACAGGTAGAGACAGTTGGATGCACGCAATATCTACTAAATTTATAAATCTCTGAAGTAGGATCTTAATTCCTATTGTTGTCTTGGTTTCTTTACTCTTCTAGTTTCTTGCATGATGGTTTCGATAAACTTGAGTTTGTAACCGATTATTGGTTGTCACATGCAGTATGTGCCCCATGTGCTACATTCGGGGAAAAATATTTTCGACCGTTTTGCAGTGATATTTACGGTTGTAATTGTTTGGATATATGCTCATCTACTTACCGTTGGAGGGGCCTACAATGATGCTCCACCTAAAACTCAGACATCATGCCGCACTGATCGTGCTGGGCTTATAGATGCTGCTCCTTGGTTAGTTGTGTGATTTCATTGAATTTTAACTGTTAGTGGCATTTTTTCTTTCTGTGGAAATTGTGATGACCATTTTAATTTTACCATGCTTTTAAATTAATCCTATAATAGAAAAACTTCTAATTGGTTTCATATCATGATTGTCAACTGTCAGGCATTTTCTCAGGTTGCAGTTGGTATAACCAATGTGATAACCAATGTTGCATTTGAGAACTAGAGGGTGGCCAACTTAAATCCATTTCTTGTTTAAGAAACACAGTCATGTCAGTATGTTGCATGGACTGTCGCAGGTGTGTCAGGGATGGATTTTGTGGCAACCTTCTAATCCACTTTGGTAAAATGAACTCAACATTAAATTATTGGCGACTGATAGTGATAGGGTTCCAATTAAAAACTTTACTGATTTAAAGCTTGATAAAATTATATTTTGCGTGTTCATTATAAAATGAGCTAAATTATAGTCAATATTTAATATGTTTCTCCTATTTCAGATATATTTTGCTATTTTGATTTCAGTTTATTATTTTGATTATGTGAGGAGATGCCTTTTAGATGATACACTGAACTGGATATATGTTGCATATCATTCTTACTTAATTCTTTTTTAATATTTATGACTATATCGGATATTATAGCATAAGTATATTGATATTTCTCAAGTCAGATTCAACTGGATCCTTGAGACATTGTATTTTTTAATTGGTAATTGGTAGGAATCTGCTAGGCTTATCCTTGTGAGTTGAAAGTCATTGAGAAGAATTTGTCATGGATTTGAGTTTGCAGGATAAGAATTCCATATCCCTTTCAATGGGGAGCACCTTCATTTGATGCAGGTGAAGCGTTTGCCATGATGATGGCATCTTTTGTTGCACTTGTAGAGGTAATTTCTTTCATTAGATCTTTCTCTGCTAAGAATTCCTTTTTGTTTATTAATTGATTTTCTTTCTTGCACAACAGCTATTGAGTTATATTCTATATTCATCAATTTCTTTGGGTCTTATGCGAATTGCATCCTATACAGGACAACATATCATTCTTACATCTTACATCCCCCTGTGCCACTCGATCTGTAATAAATTTTCCTTGAAAAATGCTGATAACTAATATAATTTAGTAATATCGTTGGTGAATTTTAAATGCTTATGGTAATGAAATATATTTTTATCATGAAAAAAGTTTTAGTAATTTGCAGTTTGTCAGAAAATGGTTGATTTTGTTTTCCTGAAGGGCAAAGGGAACAGCTGAATGATGTTTAATCCATATAGTGAGTGTTCTTGATAAATTGAGCGAAGTGAAACTGATTTAGTGTTACAATCTGTAGTTGGCAGGGGAGGGGGAAGCTTTCTTCGAATTACATTTTCAAGTGATATATAGCCATTGATTATACTAAAATTCAACCAGAACATATTAGTCTGGCGCTACTTGCATGATGACATTCTTGGATTATCTGGCTTGTATACTTAGGCATTGGCTCAGTATCAGTGTTATGCAGTTACTAAGCTGCATACTTGGATTAAATTATTTGCTAATACGTCTCATCATTTGTCACAAACAGTCCAGTGGGGCTTTCATTGCTGTATATAGGTATGCAAGTGCAACACCATTACCACCATCAATTCTCAGCAGGGGTATTGGTTGGCAGGTACAAAATTGACTTGTAATTGAGCATTTAAGTATTTGTGGAAAAAATTGCACACTTATAAATAGTAGGGTAAAAGATCATTGGTGATTATAATGATTTTTTTACCAAGTAATTAAGTAGAACACTGGATTATAATTCCTCATGTATCTCATTTATGCGGTCAGGGAGTTGGCATTCTGTTATCAGGATTGTTTGGAACAGTCAATGGATCCTCTGTGTCCGTGTAAGATTGAAATTCTGTTTTTTTATATATTTTTACCTTATTAGGAAACATAACTTTCTTGTTGGTGATGAGTTTTTGTTGGTTTCCCTACAGAGAAAATGCAGGTCTTTTGGCTCTGACACGAGTAGGAAGTAGAAGAGTAGTGCAAATATCTGCTGGATTTATGATTTTCTTTTCAATTCTTGGTGAGTTGATGAAACATGGTTTTTGTGATTCAAATACTTAACCTTCCTAGTACATTTTCTTCCCTTTTAACAACACTGGCTCATTTTCTTCTACTGTGTAGGAAAATTTGGAGCAGTTTTTGCCTCCATCCCACCTCCCATTATTGCTGCTCTCTACTGCTTGTTCTTTGCTTATGTTGGTATGTTTGATCCTTCAAAACATTCTCGTACATTTATTCATACTTTCATTTATTATGACCCTACATGAAACATCACATAATGTTGTGTTTCACTTTTGCTCATCATTTGTAGGCGCTGGTGGTCTTAGTTTTCTTCAGTTCTGCAACCTCAACAGTTTTAGAACAAAGTTCATTTTAGGGTTCTCAATCTTCATGGGCTTGTCTGTGCCACAGTACTTCAATGAGTACACAGCCATTAATGGTTTTGGTCCAGTCCACACAGGCGCAAGATGGGTATGGATAAGATTTATAGAATAAACAAATTTAGTCACTCAAGTATCAACAGTCCCTTAATTTTGCAATAAAAGACAACTTTTTATAAGCACTTCTACAAAAGAAAGAAAATTGAAAAGTTATGGGAAAACTCATTGAAACGGGAACAAAATTAATATATGTTACTGACATTTAGAGAGTATTTGAGGAGTTTTTCAATATTGGGGGACTACATAACATGATTTCTAAGACAGAAGTGATTGTTTAATAATATTTTTTTTTTATAACTATTTAAGAGAGAGCCATGTTTGAAGGGTTTGTTATTATTTTTTGTTGAGTTTACTTACAATCACAATTTGATTTGATGCACATGACAGTTCAATGATATAATCAACGTGCCATTCCAATCAAAACCATTTGTTGCGGGTGTTGTGGCATATTTTCTAGACAACACTTTATTTAAGAGAGAAGCTGCCATTAGGAAGGACAGAGGGAAACATTGGTGGGACAAGTACAAGTCCTTCAAGGGTGACACAAGAAGTGAGGAGTTCTATTCACTTCCTTTCAATCTAAACAAGTACTTTCCCTCTGTTTAATTCTGCACAATAGCTCAAATATAAGGTGGCTTCATGTTCACCACGCTCCACTTCTAATATTCAATTGAATCTTGTTACACGCCATAGCTCTATGAATAGTCCACCCTGTTATATTATATTTATAGCAATTTGTAATACGTTTATTTATGGCTCTTGTTTCTGTAAATCTGATCAAGAAAGTGGGATAGCAATGCGCATGGCTAAATTATCGTCTTTTGATTTTTGTCTTGTTTACTTTAGAATCACTGTTATGCTTGTTTCTTAATATGAAGCTCCATTCTTATCACATTGGTGTCACATCACGGGCTCTCAGCCACTCAGTTTTACCAGTGGATTAGGAAGACAATCTTATCAATAGTTATACACGTGTCAAGGTTATGGAGTTTCATTTTCCTCTGAAAACTAAAACACTGGCACTTATGTAATTTTCGTCGTGAACTGTTGGCATTTAATAGCTGGAATTGATACTGTTCTAGATGGGTTATTTGAAAACAGTTATTACCACTTAACAGATTTCTGTAAGATATTTATAGGAAATGGAATTCACTGTGGATAAAGGGTAAATTCAGAAAAGTGGTCTAATTATATTACAAAAAGTTTAGAAGAATGTCTATAATGTCTAAATCATCTGACAAATTGTTGGTCATGTTTCATAATCACGTTTTTGATTTGAAGTATCCATCGTTTATGTTGGTCACTTTTAACTGTTTTTTTCTTAATCATACGTTATTTTCGTTCACAAATTCAAATTCAAAGATGCAACTAGGTGTAATGATATGTTAATAAATTGTTTCAGTTCGCCTAGTGATTTTGTATTTCGATGAGAAAAAAGCACCCCGAATTTATCCAAATTATTGCATTTTACCTTATCTATCTCCCCTCTTTACTTTTGCCCTCCTCTTTTCAATGTAATTTGGGAGAAGCTCTAGCATATGAATTCCTAATGATATTTCACTCTAATAGATTCACTTTGTCTTTAAGGTGGAGGTTGAGATGATTGCCATGTAGCATTTGAAAGAACTTCCTTTGGGCTTCCATTGTCTATAAAGCATATTGACCAAGCTATGCTTGAAATTGAATAATTGTCATAGGGTTTCTTTGCACCATTGCAAATTGTTGTGTTTTTTCTCCTTGTCTTCGTGCACGGTTCTTTTTATGACATTTTTTTCTATGAAACAGTGTTATTATAACTTCCTCAAACGATTATGTTAGCCGTAGAAGGAGATCGTTCCCTTGGTCCACTACTAATGCAACTCCCCTTCTTCAACACAATGTTTGGTCTCTTATTTTCAACCCAACTCCTTAGATTCATAAGTTTTGGGTCATGCCTGAACAGTAATTAGGCATTTACTTCTTCCACCTACATAGGTTCATCTGAACCACATATTTGTTCAAAAAAAACGATATTGTCTCTGACAAAATAGGTTCCAGAATGGTATTTCTACTTATGGAACTAATAATCCAAAAAATTATTCTGGAGTATTACAGTTCGATCCATCCAGATTATATTAGAAAAAAAATATAAGTTAATTTACAATCGATAATATTATAAAAATATAACTTTTAGAATAGTTAATCCGGAATTTTCAAAATTGCATAAGAAAAAATTTAGTTTTAGATTGTGTAATTTGTATCCTTTCATATGCAAAAATTTGAAGTTTCAAATAGTGTTAATTAGAAGTTTTCTTAATTGACTGTTCTTAAAAATCATGAAGTTATTCAAATTAAAAATGTAAAATTTAGTCATGGTATTGTTAAACTCCATCCTCAAAGTACTAACATAAATATTAATTTTCGTGTATATAATTTTTAAGAACAGTCTTTTCAAAATTAGAGAGAGGAATTAAGAGAATTATTAGAACACTTACCTCTCATGTCAAGAATGTAGAAATTTATTGTTAAGATTAAATTATTCACTTTTATGAGGACATCTTCAATAATTCCAACTAATTGCTCTGAATTTCTATTGGCTAATTGAATTACCAGACTTATTTGTTGCATAAAATCCAGACAAAGGGAAGAGTACACTGCTAAAGACATCATATTGATTAATACTCCTAAGTCTAACATAGTATTTTCAACCTCTTATTGTTTATGACACAATGAATTGTAAATTCATCTAGATCTTTACATTTTTCAAGAATAAATACATTAGGTGTGGTAAATAAAACGAATATATTTCTTGTTAGGTCAATTTTTTCATCCCCCTTAAGTCTTCTCTTGTTGGTAAACAAATCTTTAAGAATCTTTCATATTTGGGAATTTGTTTTATGGCCTTAACTAAGGTAGATTGACCTTAATTCTTTGAAAAAATTTCATCAATTCACTATCGAATTCCTTATCATTCTTTTGTGTGCAAATAAACTCTAGATTGAAGGAATGAAACTTGAATTTTATATTGGATGGGGTCCAACATCAATACTAGTTTGAGATGTTTTTGAGATTGTAGTGGTTGTTTTTCTTGCATAATCCTGATTCTCAGCTACCTTTCTCCACTTTATTGACATGGTTTCTATATAATTTGGACTATTTCCAACCACTGTTTTTGGTTTTATATGGCTGCATGGTGCTTTTGTGCAAATTTTTGCACAAATCTCATTTCCAATTATTTAAAACAAGTATGATAAGTACCTTTCCTATTCTCAAAGTCATAACACTCACAAATTTGAGGTTAATAATAGTTTAGGAAGACAATTAATCCAAATACTTGGATTGATTTTGATTAATTGTTATAACAAGCTATCCAATGTGATTTTCCAATGCCTTGATGCTTGCCTTAGTCCTTTGTTAAAATTGTAATGTGTTCATAGGCATTTGCCTCACTAATTCCTCTAAAGATGGTTAGTTGTTGGACGCATGTTAAGGTTCCAAATTTGTCTATTGTTTTGTTGATTTTGATTTTTATATGGATGGTGGAATGGTAAATTCGGTGTAGGTGTGTTTTGTGGTGGAATATATGGATGTTGAGATTGAGATGGATAATTTAGGCGTTGTGAATTAGAATTAGGCTAGGCTATTGTGTTAGAAACAAAGATCAAATTCATGATTTTGATGATAAAAAATATGATTAAATTTTGGAGTATTTACCTCATGAGTTAAGTGTGTAACAAAAAATAAATTAATAATCCCATATTAGACTAGTTGAGTTTTATATGAAGAATAATTATGCATTATCAAGTGAAATTTTGAAATATGAAATATATATGATTATATGTTGATTAAATTAGAATGTGAAAAATAAAGGGAATCACATAGAAAAATAAATGTGCAATTGTCAAAATTCAAATATTATCTTAGAATGGAAATATATTGCAATAGGATTAAGCAGCAACACAACAAATAATATTAAAACTTTCCAAAAGAAGATGAAGAATATCCAAGTATATCATTTTTTGCTCAAGATACGTAGAAGGAAATATTTTTCTCCAACCATCATATTACATATAAAAGGGAACATACAATATGCGACAAAGACTTATAAGGAAAGTATTTGAACTAAACAATTGAGGAATATCCAAATATACTAAAAGAAAATTTTATGCAAAGAAGAATATTAAAGATATTTTAAGAATATCATATTATTGAATAAATGTTTCCAGAAAATAATGAAGGCTAAGGATTCTGCAGGCACATCTTGAAGCCTATAAAATGAGGAGTTCACTAACGGAAGAAATCATAACACAATAACTGCAATACAATTCTATTAGCCTCTTGTTTTCCTTAGTGAGTGTTTTCTTATAGAAAATTTAAGAGAGAAGAGGTCATTGTTATATTCTTCACCTAGTGAAGTAAATACTCATTTAAGAGTGTTCATTGTTTATCCTCTATGTGAGAGTTATTTTAGTATATAAAGAGAAGTTATTATTATATCATTCACTTAGTGTAATAAACCCTCAGTTAGGAGTGCAAATTGTCTATCCTTTCTATGAGAGTTATTTTCGTGATTGCAATACTTGAAATCATCCTTGTAGTCAGGAGTGACAACAAATAATACTCATGCTCTTAGTTTTAGGAAGAGATTAAGGTTGATAACTAGAAGTGACTTGGTGTTTTCGTTGGTAACCAGGAGTGACAACAAATAATACTTGTGCTTTTAGCCTCAGGAGGAAATTAAGATTTATAGTCATGAATGACTTGGTGTACTTGTTGATAGCCAAAAGTTGTTTGATGTACTTAGAGTAATCTTACTGATTATAGTGAAACCCTTTAAGTATTTTTAAAGGTGATTGGATGTAAATCTTGGTTAAGGTGAACCAATATATGTGCAATATCTTCATCTGGTTACTTTATTTGTTTCCATATCTTATTCATTACATATTTGTTTTCAAAATAACACTTTAATTTTTTTTATTAAAAAGAGCTCTATTTAAACCCCTCCTTTCTAAAGCTAACCTATGCTTTTATGTTGCACATCAAAATTTGGTTGTTGCATAGGTTATGGTTGCAATACATTAGCTTGGTTTCCAATTTGAGGTTTGGAGTGTTCCTCTATGATAAATTATACCTATTTGAGCTCAAATCCACATTATCATTAGGGGGAATTTTTTGGAAATTAGAAACAACACACACTTCTAGATCTTACGATGACATGCTTCAGAAACTTGAACATTAATGAATAGAATGGTTGCTTGATGTACATATCCCACACATAACTTTAACAAATTGATAATTTTGTTATTGCATGGGTGTTAGTGTGTTCAACATTTTGAACTTGGCTTTGATGTTGTACTAGTTGTTTCACTGTCGCCGCCATCAAAAGAGGCGGTCGGAGCGATGCAATGATTTTGATTGACTTGCGTTTTTTGAAAGAAGTGGTACAACGCTTTAAGGTTGTCTGATAACCGGGCTGGACCAAAAGGTGAGGTTTTCGAAAAGGTTTGAGGAGTCGCCATCAGTATTTTAACCTTAAACACTGAAAAAGGTGAAAAAAAAGAAGAAGGCAGTGATTTTAGAAAAAACCAACTTTGACCATTATAACCAGAGTCGGGTAAGGGAGTTAGTTACGCGTGGAAAGGTGTTAGCACCCCACAACGCCCCTTTCGGGTTCCCTATGATGGACTAGTTTAGAAAATAAATACTTAAAGAAATTATGCTTTTACCCTATTATTCTATCTACTTGCGAAATTTAAATGTCTACATGACCCTATTATCTAATGCACACAAAGAAAGCGATAAAGAAAGCAGTAAAAGAGAGAGAGAGAATGAGGAAGGAACCTCCGAAGCAAGTTTTATATTAACCCTTCGAAACTTGAGGACGCTTTTTGGCAGTCCCCGCATTCTACAGGCACGCTCCTCCTGCAAAAGAAAGAAAAGTCACTCTACCGAGGGCCGGACGTCTCAATAGGAGACTTCCTTAACGGAAATCGGAAAGCCCACTCGAACTCCGGAATAATGCTCAGAGTCACTTAAAAGTGCCAAAAGGCTTCCTAGAGAGTGGTAGGAGTGAAAAGGTGTGAATTTTCGAGGAATAGGAGCTCCTATTTATAGGGAACCGCACCAGGAAAAAGTGGACAGACGCCTAGACTTAGTGGACGGCCGTCCATGGAAAAAAGTTGCCATGGACGACCGTCCAAGCTAAGTGGACGGCCGTCCATAGCCATAAATTTGGTATGGACGACCGTCTGACTGTCCTGGATGACCATCAGCTGTCTCCGGCAGATTTTCCGAATTTTATTGCTTCTAAAAATCCTTCCTATCTTAAATGGAACCTATAAAAAGTTACTAGGGACTTAACAAAGTCTTGACCATCTTCGAAACGGGTTATCTCTGACTTTATTGGGAGTCGGACAAGATTTGGGGTCTACAGCTGCCCCTCCTTCACCCGACCAATTGACTATGTGCTAGTATACCATAAGGTCGATTGGCGGGTGAAGGAGTTAACCCTCTTGTCGTGGTAGTTGACCCTCGGGACTGTGAATGTAGTCTGGTGTTGTCTTCAGGATGCTTCCTTGCTGCGGAGGCTGACCCTTCGGACGATATGTGTGAAGCTTCCGAATGCTCCTTCGGTGCGGTAGTTGACCTTTGACTGATGAAGATTTTCCCCTTAGGATGCTCCCTTGATGTGGTAGCTAACCCCTTAGGTGGTGAACTCTTGTCTTTAGGATGCTCCCATGTTGCGGAAGCTGACCCTTAGGATAGTAAGGCGGGTTGTATCTTCTGGATACCCTTTTGTAACAGGACTGATCCTTCGGATGATGAAGGTGGTGGCGGCTTACTGCTCTAGCTCATGCGCCAGTATTTGTCTTCAGGATGATGCCTCTAAGTAGGCGGATTGCTTCATCAGAAGTGAAGCTTTCGGTTTGCGTTGTTTTGCCTCTGAGTAGGCTGATCTGTTTGGGGATAATGCCTTTATGTTTGCTGCGTTTTGATTGTTGCCTTTTCCTTATTTGGTGGAAGTATAGCAGTCAAAATTTATTTGGTTCCGGATGCTCTTGATTAATTTCGCATTTTTCCGCGATTTTATTCTTTTTTCTCGCGATTTTTGAAATTTTGGCTTTTTTGGAATGATGCGTGTGCCTTTTTATTTCTTAGTTTCTTTCATGCATGTTGGCTTTTGTAAAAAGGGAGAGGCAATTAGATAAAAACATAAAATTTTTATTTATTTTGAGGGACCCGGAGTACAAAAGGAAATTTATTAAAGATCTCAGCTTTCTAGATCTGAGCTAGATGCTGAGGATGATGTTGGCGAAGGGAGTCGGCGGAGTACGCGATGCTGGAATTCCTCCTGGATTTGGATAATGTTGTTTAGGTTTTGGCCTATCTCATCCACCCTTTGTGTGAGACCATCTACCCTATGGCTAAGACTTTCCTGTGCTCGCTCATAACCCTCCTGCCTTAGGGACATCTGGTCGATCTATTGGTGCAGGTACTGGAACTATCAATTCGTATGGGTCCTCTCGTCGCCTATATGTCGATGTATGCTGGTGAGGTCATCCCCATACTGTGTCTACTGCTACTGGGATCCTGGAGGGATGGGCATCTCTTGTGACTCCGATGCGTCCATATCGTGAATGTCGATCGTCATAGTGAGGAGGGGGTGTAAGACCCAAGAGGTGCCCTGCTGGGTGAGCATGCTCATGTTGGCGAGTACAGTACCATATATGAGCTCTGGTTGGAGGACGACAGGGATGTCTTCTCCATTAGTGCATCCCCAATATTCAGCCAGAGGGGTGATAAGGGGGCATATCATGATGGATCTTGTCGGGCCTTGGGTCCCGAAGTCTTTCAACACCTTCAAGAAAAAGTAGTCGGGATTGCATCAGATTCCTCGATGTATGCAGTAGATGGCAAAAAGGTCCGCCTGAGTGACCTTGCCTTGGCTTTCTTTTCGGCTGTGAAGGGTGCCCGCCAGTAACTTGTGACAAATGCAGAGAGGAGGGAGGAAGGCGGTCCCCTTCGGGTTGGTAGGAATGTGCTGGGAACCGGTAATCTCTTCCTATATTTGACCGGTGGTGAGGGTGGTTGACCTTTCACAATATGCCCCCCTGTACTTTGCGATTTGGATCTCTACTGGCTGATGGAATCCCATGAGGACTAGGATGTTAATTCGGTAGGCCCCATTCATCTAGTATGTAACTGCTTGGACAGGAGGAACCCCAGGGATCATAGATGGTAGGTCTATGAGCGTAACAGAAGCGAGGAATTCCAATGTGGCAGTGCGGTTAATGCGGGTAGGGGGATCTCTGAGCAGGAAGTCCCACCCTATGCCTTGGATGTATCTCCTTACATCCTGATCCCAACCAAACATAGTTAGGATCCTGAAGTCTAGTTAGAGCATAGGATGCCAGGCATACTGGCTGATGTTAGCGAATCTAGCCTGGTGCTGCTCCGTCAACTAAGTGGAAATCTGAGGAGTGGGGATGCTCCTTATGGGTCCCCGGGAGCGTTTCCGACGTGTTGACGATTCCCCATGGTCCATTACTTAACCAAAAACACTCAAATATGCAAGGGAAGGTAAAGGAGGAAGATGAAATACAAAAATGGGATGTCATGAATCATTTGGGGCGCCTAAATTTATAGGCAAAAAAAATGCAGGGGCGGACGGTCGTCTGGTGTAGATGGACGACCATCTTCCCCCCACGGCCACTCCTGGACGACCGTTTGGCTGGGTTGGATGGTCGTCTGCCCCCAACGGCTAACCCTGGACAGCCATCTACTTTGAATGGACGGCCATCTGGCCCCAACGGCCACTGGCGGATGGCCGTCTGGCCTAAGTGGACGGTCGTCCGTTAGCCCCCCCCCCCCCTTTTATTTCCGAAGGAAATATGACCTTGTTCATCAACATCTATGCATGTAATGTTTATGATATGCATCCTATAATGATATTTCAGTTAATATTTTTAGAAAAATTAACTGATGTGTTCCTGATGATGAGGTTCTTCTGGTGTCACATTCAGCTGTACCGTTTTTTCTGTTTCAGATTTGCCATAACCGAAGAATGATCGTTGTCGCCGCCGTCAAAAAGAGAGGCGGTCAGAGCGACGCGATGGTTCCGACTTTCCAATTTTCACATTTTTTGTTGGTGGTTACAACGCCTTTAGGTTGTCCGATAACCGGGCTGAACCTAGGGGTGAGGTTTTCGAAAAGACGCTCTTGGATTGTCCGATAACCGGGCTAATCCAAAAGCTAGTTTTGAAAGGGTTCTATGGAGTCGCCACCGATGTTTTTACCGGAAACATCGGAAAAGGGATTAAAAGGCGTTGGTTTTCGAAAAACCAACTTTGGTCATTAGAACCAGAGTTGGGTAAGGGAGTTAGTTACGTGTAAAGGAAGTATTAGTTCCTTTACGACGCCTCTTTCGGGTCCCCTATGATAGGCCAGCTTTATGTAAATGATTAAACCAGAAAAATACGCTTTTACCCTTTTATTCTGCGGAATTTAAAATTACGACTACATGACCCTAATATCTATTGCATAATTTAAAATTAAAGCGATAAAAGTAGAGAGGGAGAATATGAACCTCTGAAGCACACTTTTGTATTAATTCTTTTAAAAAGAAGGTGCTTTGTGGCAGCCCTTCACTCTACAGCGCCGGAAAACCTCTCGGAACACTCGAAAAACACTATAAAGACACTCAGAAGCTCCGGAAATGCGTCGGAGGGATTCTAGAGAGAGAAACTAGTGATTTTCTAGAGAGAAGGAGGAGAAAGCTCTGTGTGGAAATGAGGGAAGGGAGCCCCCTATTTACAGTTTTTTCGCGCCTGACAGGTCGAGACCGCCGTCTCGCCATGCCAGAGTGGCGAGACCGCCGTCTCGCCCTTCGCAGGTGGCGAGACCGCCGTCCCGGGAAGTGAGACCGTCGTCTCGCCATTTGCAGGTGGCGAGATGGCGGTCTCGATTTTGAGACGGCGGTCTCGTCCCCAAAAAGGC
The DNA here is from genome assembly GCA_963425845.1 of Sphenostylis stenocarpa. Taxonomy (NCBI): domain Eukaryota; kingdom Viridiplantae; phylum Streptophyta; class Magnoliopsida; order Fabales; family Fabaceae; genus Sphenostylis; species Sphenostylis stenocarpa. Next base: position 52,416,490 of record OY731406.1, read on the forward strand.
GAGAAACCTTATTTTCGTGCTGAAAATCCCTCCTATCCTAGTATGAGGCCTAATAGTCTCTCCTAGTGGCTTGTTAGGCTTCGTCCATCTTCGAATAGGAGGTCTTCTACTCTTTATTTGGAGGTCGGACAAGATTTGGGGTCTACAACTGCCCCCCTTTACCTGACTAGTCAGCTGTTGGCCTGTTGCGCCAGACAGATTGACAAGAAGGTAAAGGAGTTGACCCTCTTGCCCGGTTACCCTTCGGATGTCCCGTCTTGCGGCGGTTGATCTTCTGGGGAAAATGTTGTGTTGTGCACCTCTAGGATACTACTTCTGACGTAGCCGATCCCTTTGGTTAACATGTGGTAGAACCTCAGGATACTCCTTCTGACGGTAGCCGATCCTTCGGTTGATGGGTATAAACCCCCCATCAGGCTGGTAGTTGCAGTCCATTGTGTGGGACTGGATGGGTATGAACCCCCCATCAGGCTGGTAGTTGCAGTCCGTTGTGTGGGACTGGATGGGTATGAACCCCCCATCAGGGTGGTAGTGCGACTTACTGATCCGGCTCGAGCGCAGATCAGGCGCAACGCGTGCGCAGGTTGATAGGTATGAACCCCCTATCGAGCTGGTACAGTCCACTGCGTAGGACTGGTGGTAGTGGCGGCTTACTGCTCGGGTTGCTCATGCGCCGATCGGGCACTCCTTGTGTGCTGGTTGATAGGTATGAACCCCCTATCAGGCTGGTACAGTCCACTGCGTAGGACTGGTGGTAGTGGCGGCTTACTACTCGGGTGACTCATGCGCCGATCGGGCACTCCTTGTGTGCTGGTTGATAGGTATGAACCTCCTATCAGGCTGGTACAGTCCACTGCGTAGGACTGGTGGTAGTGGCGGCTTACTGCTCGGGTGGCTCATGCGCCGGTTCCCTGGGGAGTGATTTCTGTGTTGGTAGATGTACTTGGACCTCTTTGAATGGTCTTCCGGTCATCTGGTCGAACTGCCAGCGCAGATCGTTCATGTTGCGGTTTAGGCCGGCGAAGTCGTCCGTGAACAGTGGTGGTTGTTGCTGTTGCTGGAACTCGGGAGGTGTGGGGATATCTTGCATCGCCACGAGCCCCTGGAGGTCTAGTGCGAAATCCAGTGAGGGATGAAGGGCCAACTCGGTCCCTCGGCGTATCAGCATCCCCATGCTGACCAGTTCTGACCCGTTGATGGATTCGGGTCGCAAGTTGGAGGCCAGCTCTTCCCGGCCAGGGCACCCCCATCTTTCTGCCAGGGGAGTGATAAGAGGAGCCATGAGGACGGCCCCTGTTGATCTGTTCCCGAAGTCCTTGAGGGCCCTCAGGAAGAAATAGCCAGGGTTGCAGCGCCGCCTATGGCTCATGCAGTAAAGTATAAAGAGGTCAGGGAGAGTTATCTTACCCTAACTCTCTTTCCTCCCGTGGATGGTCCCCGCCAGCAGCTTGTGGTAGATGCGGAGTGCTGGGGGAAGCGCGAAACCCCTCATCAGTGTAGGCAGCATGGTTGCCCCTGTGAGTTCGTGCCACATTTCGGAGGCGGTGAGGTTGGTGGGTGATAAGTGTCTAGTTTGCATCATTTTTAATGGCGCTTTATTTGAGTTTTCTAGTTTATTTGTGTTAGAACTCCCTTTAATTCCAATTGTTTTCCTTCATTCCACACATGTTATTCGGGTGTCTCGGTTTTGCAGGAATAACTTTGTTATAGGTTTATAAACTTGGAAACGGGAAGCATTTGATGAAGCATTGGATGGAAAGGAATTCAAGCCACTAAAAGCACAAAAATAAAACATTGGATTGCATTGTAAAAGAAAAGAGAAAAGAACACTTTAGGGCCTTAAAGCATTGTTAAAGAGCATTTTGGGTGAAGTTAAGTGAAATCCACTGGTAGTGGGTTTTTCCCACTGGCAGTGGACTTCACTGGAAAATGGCACTATGGCGTAAAACAAATCCACTGGCCATGGGTTTTTCTCACTGGCCGTGGACTTCACTGGAAAATGAGTATTGGGCCCCTGTCACGATCCACTGGCCATGGGTTTTTCCCACTGGCCGTGGACTTCATTGGAAAATGAGTATTGGGCCCCTGTCACGATCCACTGGCCATGGGTTTTTCCCACTGTCAGTGGATTCTGCACGTTTTACATTTTCCCCGAATTAAAGGAGCGATTTTTGAGCATAAAAGAAAAAAAAAAGAAGTTACAGACCCAAAAATGAAAGAGTGACGAAGACGAGAGGCGTCTTTCCCAAAAAGAAATTTGAAGAAAACCAGAGCAAAAGAGGGAGAACGATTTCTTCTATCAAGAGGGAAATTGAAGAAGCTACGGAGGAGATAGTGAGAACTTCTCTTCTATTCTCTAATTTCCTGTCTCATTTATACTTTTCTCTTATGTTAGGGTTTGATTTATTGTATTGTGGATTGTAATCATCATTTCTATGGCACACTAAATCTCATTCTTGGGATTAGGGGGAATATGTTTATGTATCAATTTTGAATACTTTGAATTTCTCTGTTATTGAATTTATGTTTTCTATTCATTTCCATGAGAACCTAAAGCTTCTATTGGCTTAGAGATAAGGTTAGATGAATTTAAATGATGTGGATGATTGAGAGATCGATATATCATTAGAAAAGCATGGAATTGAACCTAGGGATTTGGGTTACGAAAGTAAACAAAACTCTTTGAGGGGTATTGGATTTTCATAAAGCGTAAATGATCTACTTAAAAAATTGAACGTTGTTCTTCGGTAATTAGGTACGTTAGTGGGGTTTCGAGAGGAATACATTAATCAATTAAGGAAAATTCACCTTAGAAATAGAAGTTAAATAATGGGAAACGAATTGATTTAAATTGAATACGTAACATATAAACCTACCGACTCCTAAGAAAGTTTTCACCTTGAGTCTCTTGTCAATAGTTTTTGGTTTTCTATTCATTTTGCAATATATTCTATTTGAAACGATTTGTTTAGATAATTGAATCAGTGTGTACTGGTACTTGGGCATAATCTCTGTGGGAACGATACATTTTTATTACGCGATACTCCGTACGCTTGCGGAACGACTATCAAGTTTTTGGCGCCGTTGCCGGGGATTGTGCTTTTCCCAATATTAGCTAAGCGGTGATTTAGTTAGATTAGACCTTTTAAATTTTCTGCATTATTTTTCTGGTTTAGTTTTAATATTTTTCTGCAGAATTACACTTTGGTTCTTGTGTTTCTGTTGATTTTGCAGGTTTCGTTTATGCGAAGGAGTGTTAGATTTGAGGACATCTTTGACCCTGAAATTGAACGGACTCTCCGTAAGATCAAAACTCTCCGTAGACAACTAGAGCAAAGCAAACAACAAGCCTCTGTTTCGACAAACCACAACCATATGGCTAGTCCAGAAAACAGAGCACTACGTGATTTTGCAACACCAAATTCAATGGGTAGGAAGCCTAGCATCACACGACCTACCATTGAAGCGAACAACTTTGAGTTGAAGCCATCCTTGCTCTCGATGGTTCAACAAAACCAGTTTGTTGGACTGTCTTCTGAAGACCCAAATTTGCATCTGCAAATTTTCCTTGAGTACTGCGATACACTTAAAGTAAATGGAGTTTCAAGTGATGCAATCCGATTAAGGCTTTTCCCGTTCTCTTTAAGGGATAAAACTAGAGCTTGGTTGTATTCACTTCCTGAAGGGTCAATTTCAACATGGGAGCAAATGTCTCACGCTTTCCTTAACAAGTACTACCCACGCAGCAAGACAAACCAGTTAAGGAAACAGATCATCACTTTCATCCAGAAAGATGATGAAACTTTATATGATGCTTGGGAGAGGTATAAAGAAATGCTTCGGGAATGCCCACACCATGGGATTGAGCACTGGTTAACCGTGCACATTTTCTATAACGGGCTATCCCCAAACCAGAAAGTGACACTAGATGTTGCAGCTGATAGTGCCTTCATGAGCAAAAACATGGAGGAAGGCTATAATCTCATTGAAGAAGTTGCCCAGAACACCTACCAGTGGTCTTCAGAAAGGAGTTTATCGACAAAAACTCCAGGTAAGTATTCTCTAGATGCTGTCTCTTTACTTACTGCAAAGGTAGAGGCTTTGTCTGTTAAATTTGATAAACTAGGAGCAGGTAATACTAATGTTGTCTGTGAGTTATGTGGTGTTTTAGGTCACAATATTTTAGGTTGTCAGCTTGGAGTAACCTAGAGTGTCGAGCCAGAGATGCATCAGGTAGATGCAATTGGAAATTATGGTGGGAACTATGGAAATAATTTTAGACAACCACAAGGACCACCTGGTTTCCAAAATAGACCACCTCCTTCCAAAGCAATCAAAGTACTTATAGACAACCACAAGGACCCTACGTTCCACAGAAATCCAAATTAGAGTCCATGATGGAAACGTTTGTAACTACTCAACTCAAGCAAAATGATGAATTCTCTGAGGCCATAAAGAATTTAACTACTAAGATGGATTCATTGGCCAACCACAATAAGATCTTGGAAACTCATATTGCCCAACAAGCCTCCAACTCCATGAGAATACCAGGGACATATCCTGGAAAGCCCGAGGTGGGACCATCCAATCACACCCTAGCTATCACTCTTAGGAGTGATACTCAATATGATGGTCCAGTTGGCATGTCAAAAGGGGAAGAAAAGGAGGAGAAGAAATTGGATGAGTCTCCATCTCATCCGGTGATTGAGGAGAAACCGTATGGGAAAAAGGAGGAGGTTAAGCCATATCAACCTTCAATTCCATTTCCTCAACGTTTGGCTAAGGCCAAGTTGGACAAACAGTTTGGTAAGTTTCTTGAGGTTTTAAAAAAATTGTATATCAATATTCCCTTCACAGATGCTTTGCAGCAAATGCCCACCTACACGAAGTTTCTGAAGGATATTTTGTCAAATAAGAGAAAACTGGAGGAAGATGGTACAATAGCACTTACTGAGGAGTGCAGTGCACTCGATCCAAAGGAAGCTACCACCCAAGCTTCAAGATCCAGGTAGTTTCTCTATTCCCTGTATGATTGGTGACATGGCTATAGATAGATCATTGTGTGATCTAGGAGCTAGTGTTAGCTTAATGCCATTGTCTATTTCTGAGAAATTAGGATTAGGTGAGTTGAAGCCTACTAGGATGTCTTTACAACTAGCTGATAAGTCTATTAAATATCCTATAGGCATTTTAGAGGATGTTCCTATCAAGGTAGGAAAATTTTTCATACCTGCCGATTTTGTTGTTTTGGAAATGGATGAGGACTCCATGATCCCCATTATCCTAGGCAGGCCATTTTTGGCAACCGCGGGCGCGGTAATAGATGTTAAGAATGGTAGATTGTCTCTGACTGTTGGAGACCAAAAGGTGGATTTTAGCTTGAAGGATGTTTTAAAAAAACCTTTCAATGATGATGTTTGTTGTAGTGTGGATTTTGTTGACCAAGTGGTGAAAGAAGAAACTCTTCCTAATGACCCACTTGAATCTATTTTTGTGATTAAGCCTGCAGGAACATCTAGTTGCTTTGAAGAAAATACCCCACTAAAACATGATACTGAAGTCATGTGTGGTAAAGTGGTGAGCCCCAATGTGGAATTAAAGCCTTTACCGGCTTCTTTGAGGTATGAGTTTCTTGGTCCTAATTCTACATATCCTGTGATTGTTAATGCTGATTTGAATTCATGTGAAACTAAAGCTTTTGAAACAACTTAGGTCATATAGGAAAGTAATAGGTTATACAATGGATGACATTAAGGGGATTAGCCCTTCTTTTTGCATGCATAGGATCACAGTAGAAGATAAGAGTAAGCCCATAGTAGAATCACTTAGAAGATTAAATCCAAAAATGCAAGAAGTGGTTAAAAAAGAAATTTTAAAATTGCTTGATGCTGGAGTTATATACCCTATTGATAGTAGCAAATGGGTGAGTCCAATTCATGTGGTGCCTAAAAAGAGAGGGATGACTGTGGTAGAAAGTGATAAACATGAGTTAATCTCTACTACGACTGTTTCTGGCTGGCGCATGTGCATTGACTATAGGAAGTTAAATAGCGCCACAAAAAAGGATCATTTTCCTCTCCCTTTTATTAATCAAATGCTGGAGAGACTTGCAAAACACTCTTATTTTTGTTATTTGGAAGGGTATTCAAGTTTTCACCAAATTCCCATTCACCCTTCTGATCAAGAGAAAACTACCTTCACTTGCCCTTATGGGACTTATGCATATAGGCGTATGCCTTTTGGCTTATGTAATGCACCTGCAAATTTTCAAAGGTGTATGCAAGCCATATTTTCTGATCTTATTGAAAATGTGATGGAAGTCTTTATGGATGATTTTTCAGTGGATGGTTTGGATTTTGATAACTGTTTAAAAAATTTGTGCCAAGTTTTGCAACGTTGTGAAGAGACCAATTTGGTCTTGAACTGGGAGAAATGTCATTTCATGGTAAGGGAAGGCATAGTTCTTGGACACTTGGTATCTGAGAGAGGCATAGAGGTTGATAAGGCTAAGGTGGAAGTGATTGAAAAATTACCCCCACCTACAAATGTGAAAGGTATCCGAAGCTTTCTTGGACATGCTGGTTTTTACCGACGATTCATTAAAGACTTCTCAAAAATCATAAAACCTCTCACGAATCTTTTGGGTAAGGATGTGCCTTTTAATTTTGATTCATCTTGTAGGGAAGCTTTTTGCGGGATTAAGCAGGCCTTGGTCTCTCGCTCCTATTGTACAACCCCCGACCGGGAACTCCCATTCGAATTGATGTGTGATGCTAGTGATCACGCAGTAGGGGTCTGTGCTTGGGCAGCGGAAGGATAAGAAGCTACATGTGATCCACTATGCCAGCCGAACATTGGATGATGCACAGGTAAACTATGCCACAACTGAAAAAGAACTGTTAGCCATTGTATTTGCTTTTGATAAATTTAGATCTTATTTGGTAGGTTCACATGTTACTGTTTTCACTGACCACTCTGCCATTAAATATCTATTGCATAAAAAAGAAGCAAAACCCAGACTAATTAGTTGGATTTTGATATTGCAAGAATTTGATTTAGAGATTAAGGACAAGAAGGGTACCGAGAACTTGGTCGCTGACCACCTATCTAGGTTATCATCCGAAAAAGTAGAGATGGGTGACATTCCCATCAATGAATCTTTTCCAGATGAACAATTATTGAATCTTAGTACCCAACTTGCCCATTGGTATGCTGATTTTGTAAACTTTCTTGCATGTGGTATTTTACCTCCTGATCTTGGCTTTCAGCAAAAGAAAAAGTTTTATGCAGATGTCAAACACTATTATTGGGATGAACCCCTCCTATTTAAACATTGTGCAGACGATTTGATTAGGAGGTGTGCTCCGGAAGATGAGGTCCACGCCATCCTGGACCATTGCCACTCTCGTTCTTGTGGAGGTCATATGAGCACCTCCAAGACAGCCTCAAAAGTATTGCAAGCTGGGTTCTACTGGCCACACCTTTTTAAGGATGTGCGCAAGTATGTCTTGACTTGCGATGCTTGCCAAAGAGCAGGTAACATCGGTAAGAGACATGAAATGCCATTAAATAGCATATTAGAGGTTGAATTGTTTGATGTGTGGGGCGTTGATTTTATGGGACCCTTTCCCTCTTCATTTGGAAATCAATTCATATTAGTAGCAGTTGACTATGTGTCTAAATGGGTCGAAGCCATTGCTTCACCCCATTCTGATGCTAAGACTGTTATTAAGCTTTTCAAGAAAATAATATTTTCGCGGTTTGGGGTCCCAAAATGTATCATAAGTGATGGAGGGTCTCATTTTATTGAGAAAGCTTTTCAGACCCTCCTAAAAAAATATGGAGTGAAACATAAGGTAGCTACACCTTATCACCCTCAAACTAGTGGTCAGGTTGAGGTGTCCAATCGGGAAATTAAAAACATTCTTCAAAAAGTGGTAAATACGTCACGTAAAGATTGGTCTATTAAGTTAGATGATTCCTTATGGGCATATCGAACCGCATACAAAACTCCCATTGGCACTACGCCTTTTAAGCTAGTGTATGGTAAGCCTTGCCATTTACCTATTGAGTTAGAGTATAAATCTTTTTGGGCTGTCAAAACTCTTAATCTTGATCATAAGGTTGCAGGTGAGCATAGGTTGTTGGAATTAAACGAGCTTGAAGAGCTCCGTCTAGATGCATATGAAAATGCTCGAATTTACAAAGAAAAAACTAAAAGATGGCATGATCGTCACATCCTAAGGAGAACATTCAATCCAGGTGATATGGTTTTACTTTTTAACTCTCGATTGAAGCTTTTCCAAGGTAAACTGAGGTCCTGGTGGTCAGGACCATTTAAAGTGACAAAGATCTTTCCCTTTGGAACTGTCGAGTTATGGAGCGAAAAGGCTGGTCCATTTAGAGTAAATGGACAACGACTTAAGCGTTACTTGACTGGAGAAACAATACAACAAGCAAGTGTCTTGGACTTGTTTGATGTACCAAATTTGTGATTCTCAATAGCATACAACGTCCAACTGAATACGTTAAATTTAACACTTGTGGGGAGGTAACCCCATTTGTTATTTTTAATTCCATGTCTTACTTAACTTTCTATTTTCAAATAAAAAAAAGTTCTAAGGCTTTGCATTTTTTTTTCAAGTTAATGGACAGTGTGATCCACCACCAGTAGGAAATACCCACTGGAAGTGGACCTTTCTGAGTTGGGGCACGCAAAATTAAAAATTTTCAAGTCAGAGAAAACCACTGGCAGTGTGTTTTTCCCACTGGCAGTGGGTTTTCACAGGTGCAATGCGTGCCTAATTTTGGCCCAAGTCAGAGAAAACCACTGGCAGTGTGTTTTTCCCACTGGCAGTGGGTTTTCACAGGTGCAATGCGTGCCTAATTTTGGCCCAAGTCCGAGACACCCACTGGCAGTGTGTTTTTCCCACTGGCAGTGGGTCGTGATTCCCTACAAGTTATTCATCTTATCACATGCACACCACCTATGTTTTTCCACTCCCTATTGCACTCTTCCTCACCATTATACATTACTTCTCTCAATCACTCTTAACCTTAGAAATCCCTTGACCCCATTCAATTCCACGAATTTCTTTCACTCATTATCACATCTACATAATCTCTTTCTATCATTTTCATCAAGTAAGAATCATCATACTAATATAGGGTTTTCTCATACTTGATATTTTGATTTGTTGTTGGTGAAATTGATCATGTGGGAAGGTTTACAAATGTTTATATTTGATTATTGTCATTAAAAATTCATGTGGGTTTGTTATCCAACTTTTGTTCACGATTATCATGTTCATCATGTTCTTCATTGTTTATTGAAACACATATACCTTTTTCTTCATGATTGACACTCCATGCTATATATCTGGTAATTTGATTCATTCTTATTAATTTGCATAGCGTCAATTGTGAATCTGGGAAACTTTGAGATGCATGTTTATAGATTTCTTAGTTCAAATTTTTTATGCCTACCATGTGTTTGATAAAATGTCTATGACAACTACTTGTTCTTACCTTTGTATATTTATAAGTTGTTTTATACACATTGATCCTTAGATATTTATCATCCCTAGATATTTAATTGTGGTGATGCTAATGACACATTTTGTATATATACATGAACTCAGATTTTAGGTGCCAACACAATGTCTTCCGGAAGAACCAAAACTTTTGGAAAGAAGAGGAAAAACACTTGTAAGACCTCTAACTATGCTCGAGTTGAAAATATTGAGTGCACATCTGATGACCAGCGGATGCGACTTGATTCCTTGATCAAGAGGGACATTGTTCCCTCACGTTTTTTCTGCAAAAAATCATTACTCGACCTTGAGTTTTATGAAGATACTTTTAAGTATTGCAAGAATGTGGGTTGGGAAGACTTTATTGAACTATATGAGTCGTGCTATGAACGCACTACATTAGAATTTCTTAGCTCCATTGATATTAAACCTTGTGCCAATGATTCTAATTGGGAGATTACTTTTAGGCTAAATAACACTGGCTTTAGGATGGATTTGGCAGATGTGGACCCCATTTATGGTTTTCCATCTATGTCCACCAACGCTTTAGCTTGCACGGATACTGCTCGCATTCCTAGGGACTTCAATGCCAATTATTTTTGGTCCCAACTTTCACAAAATAGGGAACGTTATGATCCCTCCTCTACCAAGGCCTCCTTAATGCATCACCCTGTTTTCAGATATCTTCAAAGGTTCATGGCTCGCTCTATTTTTGGGCGTTTTGAAAGCCCAGGTACCATTCGGGATGCCGAATTATATTTTTTGTATGTTATGATCCATAAGATACCCATCCATTCCACTAAATGGCTTTTCAGTCAATTTACCAGAGTTGGTCGGGCCACCTCTGGCAAGATTATCATTGTTGGGTACATCAACCCACTTGCTAGGTATGTAGGAATCGACCTAACCAATGACACCTTGTTGTGCCAACCCAAGAGGGTTGATATTGATGAAATGATTCATATGGGTTTGATAGTAATTCAACATGATATTCCCTGTTTGGTTATTCCTGGAACACATGTGCCTCATCCCTTGCCTGACCCTAGCTTCACTAGCCTAGAAGGCAAGACTTCTTTTTTGTTTTCAGGTACAAATGCTGATGAGGATGGTCCTTTGGACACACAAATGCCATTTCCCCCAACGAACTCAGCTGGCCCTTCCCAGTTCACCCCCAACTCCAGTGTTTCACTAGAACAGATGTATTCCTTAATGCAAGGAATGAATAGCCGCTTGGAGTCAATGTCCATAGAGCAAATTCGGCAAGGGGGTCAGATTGATGACCTAGCTCAGAGGGTGGATGCTATGTATCATTGGCACTCCCAACAGGGGCATTTTGCTCCCCCCTCTCCATGAGAAGGTACTCTTATGCAGATAAGTTTCCTTTTACCTTCCCCTCTATCTACTGTCCAGTGCGGACACTGCCCATCATCAGTTTGGGGTGGTCGGTGGTAGTAAAGGAAACTTGTTCTGAACCATTAGCTTTGTTTAGGCATTTATTCATGTTTTTACTTATTGTCTAGTTAGGATGACATGGTTTGTTTATTTGTGATTACTACTTCTACAAGTTGTGTTGCAATTCGAATGTTTGAATTTTAGGCCTCTATGGGAATCCATAAAAAGGAATGAATAAGTTTTATGATCGCTAGCTTGTCAGGTTGAACTATACACTATGATTTCCTGTTTTCTTTGACTGGATTCATTACCGTTTCAATTGAGAGCTTTTGAACCAAAAAGGGTAAACATTCTGATAAACCCTTATTTTCTTCTTTGAGTGTATCATACATTTTAAGCACTCTAGAACTTGGCTTGTGACCGATTCAAAATAGTTTGTGATTGTATGTTAGGGGATGATAAAGGAATTTTAGGGCAAAAAGCTTCGTATTGGCCACAGAATTTGAATACTGCATACACCATTAGTTGCCCCTATTGAGCTTTGATTGTTGATTTTTGAAAGCCTTTTGATCTAATTCTCCAGAATTTCTGAGAAATGACAAGGATGGCAACTAATTGACAAGGGCTTAGGAAAAACTATTCTCTATTCAAAAAAAAATGAAAAAAGAGAGATCAATAACAATGTAATAAGGAGTCCCGTTTATGAATAAGAAAATATATTTTTCTGAATGCCTTCCAAACTTGCTTTTCTCAGGAATCTCATTTCTAAAACCCTTTGACCTTTCCCTCTTTCTTGGTACCCATTCCTATTCGGTGAACCCCTAGCCCCATTACAACCAATTCAAAGCCCTTTAGACCTTAACATACTTTCTAGATAACTGTGGAGATTAGGGTCATTTGCCAAGCCTATGGTAGTGTTTGAATTGTTTTGATTTGAGTGATACTGAAACACAAGCCTAAACACATTGAGAGAAAGTAAGGAAACATGTATCTCTAGTCTAGTCATAGTAAGCATGGCATGAATAATTGTGTGGCTTCTACTTTGATAATCCTGCAATCATCTATTTAATAATATTTTAAATCGGATTCCTTTAGATGGTTTGAGTTCTTCATTCTTTATTACTCATGCTTGTGGTGATGGTGATTGCTTAGGGACAAGCAATGTTTTAGTTTGGGGTATTTTGATAAGTGTCTAGTTTGCATCATTTTTAATGGCGCTTTATTTGAGTTTTCTAGTTTATTTGTGTTAGAACTCCCCTTAATTCCAATTGTTTTCCTTCATTCCACACATGTTATTCGGGTGTCTCGGTTTTGCAGGAATAGCTTTGTTATAGGTTTATAAACTTGGAAACGGGAAGCATTTGATGAAGCATTGGATGGAAAGGAATTCAAGCCACTAAAAGCACAAAAATAAAACATTGGATTGCATTGTAAAAGAAAAGAGAAAAGAACACTTCAGGGCCTTAAAGCATTGTTAAAGAGCATTTTGGGTGAAGTTAAGTGAAATCCACTGGCAGTGGGTTTTTCCCACTGGCAGTGGACTTCACTGGAAAATGGCACTGTGGCGTAAAACAAATCCACTGGCCATGGGTTTTTCCCACTAGCCGTGGACTTCACTGGAAAATGAGTATTGGGCCCCTGTCACGATCCACTGGCCGTGGGTTTTTCCCACTGGTCGTGGACTTCACTGGAAAATGAGTATTGGGCCCCTGTCACGATCCACTGGCCATGGGTTTTTCCCACTGCCAGTGGATTCTGCACGTTTTACATTTTCCCTGAATTAAAGGAGCGATTTTTGAGCATAAAAGAAAAAAAGAAGAAGTTACAGACCCAAAAAAGAAAGAGTGACGAAGACGAGAGGCGTCTTTCCCAAAAAGAAATTTGAAGAAAACCAGAGCAAAAGAGGGAGAACGATTTCTTCTATCAAGAGGGAAATTGAAGAAGCTACAGAGGAGATAGTGAGAACTTCTCTTCTATTCTCTAATTTCCTGTCTCATTTATACTTTTCTCTTATGTTAGGGTTTGATTTATTGTATTGTGGATTGTAATCATCATTTCTATGGCACACTAAATCTCATTCTTGGGATTAGGGGGAATATGTTTATGTATCAATTTTGAATACTTTGAATTTCTCTGTTATTGAATTTATGTTTTCTATTCATTTCCATGAGAACCTAAAGCTTCTAATGGCTTAGAGATAAGGTTAGATGAATTTAAATGATGTGGATGATTGAGAGATCGATATATCATTAGAAAAGCATGGAATTGAACCTAGGGATTTGGGTTACGAAAGTAAACAAAACTCTTTGAGGGGTATTGGATTTTCATAAAGCGTAAATGATCTACTTAAAAAATTGAACGTTGTTCTTCGGTAATTAGGTACGTTAGTGGGGTTTCGAGAGGAATACATTAATCAATTAAGGAAAATTCACCTTAGAAATAGAAGTTAAATAATGGGAAACGAATTGATTTAAATTGAATACGTAACATATAAACCTACCGACTCCTAAGAAAGTTTTCACCTTGAGTCTCTTGTCAATAGTTTTTGGTTTTCTATTCATTTTGCAATATATTCTATTTGAAACGATTTGTTTAGATAATTGAATCAGTGTGTACCGGTACTTGGGCATAATCTCTGTGGGAACGATAACTTTTTATTACGCGATACTCCGTACGCTTGCGGAACGACTATCAGTGGGTCGAGAGCATATGGCCTCGTGGTATCCCCGAGTCAGTACGTCCTCGGGTCGGACAAATCCAATGCCCACATTGAATTCGTCGAGGGTGGTAGTCTGGTATTCCCCACCCATAAAATAGGTTACCATCTTGGTGGGCTGCAAGCCCGGAACCATGGAGGGGACCTCAGCGTAGGAAATGGAGGCCAGGAATTCGAGTACCGCCTGTGGGTACACATGTGTGGGTGGAGGTTGCAGCAGAAAGCCCCACCCGATGCTGTCTATGTGGGTTCGGACGTCGTCCTCCCACCCAAACTCAGCCAGGATGCTGAAGTCGAGCCTGAGCATTGGGTGCCACGGATAAGTCCGGATGTTCTCGAGGCGGGCCTGGTGCTGTGGTGACAGCTGAGAGGGGTCCTGAGGTGGCGGTGCCGCAGAACTGCTGGCACCGGCAGTGCTCCTTCTCTTTCTTGAGACCGAACATGTTGGCCAGGAAGTGTTTGGGGAGTGTAAGATCTGAGAAATGGAGGTTCTGGAGGCAAGGAGAGTTGTGAGGAACCCTCCAAGCGCACCTCCTATTTATAGGAAATTTTTCAAATTTGAGACCGCCGTCTGGATCATCGAGACAGCGATCTCCTTTTCGGCTAAGTCGAGACGGCGGTCTCGTTGGTCGAGACGACGTTCTTGAATTTCAGGGGTTTTTTTTTTTTGAAGAGAAAATAGGACCTGGTTCAAAAACATTTTATGCATGCAATGTTTTTATGTTTGATGTCCTATAATGCCTTACTTTGATTAAATTTTCAGAAGGATTTAACCGACGTGTCTTGTAGCGCCGAGTGCCCTCTAATCTGTGCTTTCGTACGTGCTGTACCATGCCGGACTTCTTGTGACCGAAGAGTAATTTTGTTTTTCCTCTTTTCTTTCTGTTTTTTCCTTTTTTCTTTTGTAGAGCACTCTTCGTCATGTAGTGCCCCTTTTTCTTCGCTTTAGGGATTTCAATCCTCTTGTTGACTATACGCCTCCATATTCCCAAATTAATTATTAGAATATTGTTGTGAGGGTCAAGAGAAAAGAAACAAAGAGGCAAATTCAATGGCTTGTGTTTTAGAGGGTTAATTTTTATTTAGAAAGTTTTTGTAAGCATGGTTGGCTAGGGTTAGGCTTAGGTGTTTAAGCTTTTGTCTAAGCAAACAGTTTGCCCCTCTTTTTTGTATTTACACCTTTTGGTTTTATCCCCATTGCTTTTTGTGGCTAGCTAACCTCCCTAGATCGCCCTTTGGGTTTTCGAACTAGGATATTGTGCTTGGCCATAACTTTTGTCTAGGTTCTTGTTTTTTGTAATTTTTTGGAGAATCCTAGCGGACCTTATTTTGTAACCCTAACTTTTGCCTAGGCTACCCTTTATTATTGTTCGGGTATCCTACCGGGTCGACCCTATCTTTTGCGTAGCCCCCTTAGTGGGTTTCCTACCGGGTAATTTGCCCTTTTCTTTGGCCTTTGGCTTCTATGGGCTTTTTTTTTTGTATTTGTTTTTGTTCACAACATTGGCGAAGCATGACTTTCTTTTATGGTGAGCTAAAGTCTTATTTTTATGTGCTTCTAATCAACTAGCTTGACGATAATAGCAATGGTAAATGTTGATTATTTGGATGCGCTTTTTATTCTTCTTCTTTTTTTGTTTACTTAGACAGGGTTATTTATGTGGTCTAGTCAGAAATAGAAAGAAGAGAAGCAGATAGTAAGAATCATTCTTTATTAATTAATAAGGGAATATGTGCCCTAAAATGCCCGGGGGTCGGGCTGGCCCCGGGGGATAATCTCTAACAATCATGGGGTTTACATCTCTTAAACGAAGAAAAAGATTTCCTAATGACTAAGGTGGCTCTTGACGCTTGCACCCCTCCACTTCGGAAAATTTGCCTGAGTGTGCGGAGGGGGGACTTCCCTTTTCCTTTTCCCGCTCGGCCCTTAGTAGGGTCATATCCTAGGCCATACTTGCAAGGATTATCTTTGAATCCTGGGGGTTCCCTAATGCCTTGGGAATCTGCCCCCAGTCCTTGGCCAGGATGGTAACCATGCTTCAACATCATGCGAGCTACCTTTGTGTTTTTGGGAAGTCACTCTATGCTGGCAATTTCGAGCGCTTGAAAAGATGTTTCAAGGGCCTCTTCAGCCGCATCCACATAAGGCTGGGTGGACGGTCCACTGATCAGGATATCGTCTTCTGCTCGGACCGTGACCAATTTGTCATCCACTATGAACTTGACTTTCTGGTGGAGCGTTGAAGGTACTGCCTTGGCGTCATGAATCCAAGGCCTGCCGAGGAGACAGTTATACGCTGGAGTAATATCCATTACATGGAAATCGACGTTGAAGATAGTGGGTCCAACTTGAATTGGCAAGTTAACCTCTCCAACTACTTCTCGTTTGGATCCGCCGAAGGCTCGAACGATAGTGCTGCTTGGGTGCAGACGAGTTCCTTGGATAGTCAGCTTGTCCAGTGTGCACTTGGGCATCACGTTCAAGGATGACCCGTTATCCACAAGAACTTTGGCGATGAGGTACTCCTTGCACTTGACTGAGATGTGCAAGGGCTTGTTGTGTTTTGACCCCTCGAGAGGGAGTTCTTCCTCTGTGAAGGTGAGGTGATCGCTTGCCGTGATGTGACCGACGATCCTCTCAACCTTTTCTTGGGATATAGTATGAGGCACGTGCGCTTCGCTCAAGACCTTCAGTAGGGCGTTTCTGTGCGGTTCCGAGCTCAATATTAAAGATAATAACGTTATCTTTGCAGGTGTGCGATTGAGCTGGTCTATAATGGAATACTCGCTTTGCCTTATAATCTGGAGTAATTCCTCTGTCTCCTCCTTGGATTCCTTATTTTCTTTTTCTTCTTCGATCTTTTTATTTTTTCCTTTATTTTTGAGGACCTCTTCCTATGAGTCCTTGGGGGAGTAGACTCTTCCACTTCTAGTCATGCCCCCAATGCCAGCTATATTTGTTATGTCTTCCTTTATTGGTGAAGATTCCCCGTATCTCCACGGTACAACTTTATTTGTTTCGTAGGGGAAAGGACGTGGCATAAATAGTCGCACTGGTGTCCTTGCCCCCTCTTCTTTATTCTTGAGGACCAACGGTCGAGGTTTATTTTCCTCTTGCGGCGAGTCAACCGTTGGGGTAAGCTTTATTAGGAGTGGCTTTCTCTCCATTCTTCTGATTTGGAAGACGTGCTAGTTAATCCTTCCTTTTTATTATCTTTATTTATTAAGCGTGAAGGAGGGGAAATTAAATATGCAAATGAATGTTTATGCATGCAAGTAGACAATCGTTGAATAAAGAAGAAGATTTCATTTATTCAATAGAATGTGTACATTCCCCTATTCCATACTACGAAGCAACTTTTGGCAAAAATGGAAAACCTTAAAGAAACCCATAGGCGGGTCTTAATCTCTCTGTAGTTCTCTTTCGGCTTCCCAGACGTGATGAGCAAGTGCTTCGCTTTGTTTTCGGACCGCCTAACTCATATCTTCACTGTACTTCTGAGCCTCTTTGATCTTCGCCTCTTGATGAACGACCAAGGCTTGTAGTTCATCGAGCTTTGCAATGACTCAGTCTTTCTCTTGCAGTACCTGACCGTACTGAGCTAGCCCGTCTTTTTCTTTGCAGCGTAGCTCAGCGAGACTTCTGTTGAGTCTCCGGTTGGCCTCTCGCTCTTGGCGTATGTCTAACCGAGTCTTGGTGAGCTCTTGCGACAACTCCTTGATCGTTTGAGCCTGTTTTGCTGATTCGGCCTCAAGGCGTGCTGACTTGGCAGTTTTTTCTTGAAGTCGGCTATCTGAACTGGTTCTGGCAGTTTTGGATGCTCGGATAGCTTGCTCATTAGAGTCAGCACACTGATCCTTGAGGCGCTCTATTTCATGATCCTTTTTCTTGCCTTGCCTTTGCAGACCGTCAATTGTGAGGATAGATGCTTGCTCTCTTTCCTCAAGGGCCCTCATCTGGGCTCCCATGATTTCCATCCTCTGGGTCAAGGCATCAATTTGAGCCTGCAGCTCTTCATTATTGACGATCGTAATGGGTGTGGTGGATGGTTGAGCCATCCCTCTTCTTTTCCTCCACGCCTCGTAGTCACTGGTGACAGTCACCCGAGCTTTTCCTAGCTCTCTATCTCCCATGTAGACTGGTTTCTCCCATGCTTTTCTCACAACTAGTGAGTTGGCGATTGTGCATGGGTCTCCAAAGAAACACAGTCCTCCGAGTTCTCCCCGAGAAATGGTAGTTTGGGTCCTCATGAGCTGTCTCATAGCTACTCTAGGTGAATAGGCTATACAACCCCTGAGTCCTATCAAGGGTACATTCGGATAGTCTCTACATCTGATGAGAACTGGGCCAGGTCGGAACCAAGGGCAGACCCAGGACAAACTGTTGGCGTCCTTTCGTTCCAACTCGTCCCTCCATTCTGAAGTTAGGCGTCGTTGGAGAGGGATTTTGGAGAAGCTTTTTAAAGGGTCGGGGAACATCCCCATGTGTCTAGAGGCATACAGGTGCGTGACGCTCCACACAAACAGTAATGAAGAGCAGCAGCGAAGTGTTTTTCCTTGCTTTTGGTGGCAGAATTCCACCGAGAGCAAGGTGTCGGCAAGGATTGCAGGCAGGGGACTTTTTGAGTTTACGTCCCAGGCGAAGAAGGCATCCATGACAGCTTGATCTACTGTGTCGAGGTGAAAGGGGAACAAGATCGTTCCAAAAATGATTATGGCCAGGGTTTTGTTGAAGGCGACCCACTCTGCCCTTTCAGCCAAGTAGGACAGGTGGTCTTCCAACATCGAGACTTTCCAACCCCTAGTGTTCCCTTTTCCTATCAGGGTACTCTGCCGGAAAGGTAGTTGAATGAGGGCAGCGACTGGTGCTGCAGGAGTGTATGCCTCGTGGCGGATATGGACCCCGGCTGATTTGGGCCATCTCAACATAGTCTCATACTCCTCTAAGGTGGGCACCAGGTCGAACTGCGAAAATTCGAAGCATCGCAGACTGGAGTTCCAGAAATGGATTATTACCCTGAGGAACACCTGATCGACACAGATCTTCAGTAGGTCTAAAATCCGTCCATAGGATTTTTCAAAATCGGCGCAGACCTCTGGTGGCATTGCTGCGCTAAGCCGTTCCAACTTCTCAGTATGGTAACGGGGAATATCCACCTTCTTTAGCTGTCTACTAGTCCCCTCCATTTTTCTAAAACCAAAATGCATGTTTTATGAAAAATGATGCTTATTTGAATGAATGTGAGTGTTTATTTTCTGTTTATCATGTTTTGTATGATACGTATTTTTTTTTTGAAAAATAAACTACCTATATGAATGATTTGGGATGTTTATGAATCAGGTCCCATTTATTGTTTTGGAAACAGATTTTATTTAGTATTTTATTTTTATTTATTTGTTTATTTTATAGTCTTTTATCTCTTCTGTCGGAACTGCGTGACTACTTAGCTTACAAAGAACCTGAAACCAGGCTAGCTAAAAGGCAGACTGTCCGAGATAAAATGTGGCTTTATGCGAAAGAATAGTTAGCATCCCTTATCTCTTCTGTCGGAACTGCGTGGCTACTTAGCTTGCAAAGAACCTGAAACCAGGCTAGCTAAAAGGCAGACTGTCCGAGATAAGGGCGTTTATTTGCGAAAGTATTTTTGTGATTTTTGTTTTGTTGTTTGTTTATGCTATGCAACAGCCAAATGCAGCAAACATATGCACACACAATTCGATCATCCACGAACAGGCGAGAATTCGTTTTTATCACGAGGTAAGGTTTTCCTGCAGAAAAGTGCATTGGCGAGGGTAGGTTCTAACTGTTCTCACCAGGCTAAGGCCCCCAAGGTGCCCCCATTATAGGGTCCCCACTCTCCAGCCTTCCGACCATGCTTAGCACTAAGGCCATAGTCAGTCTTGTTGCCAAAAGAGGAAGGTTATCACCTTGAGTGGTGGTTTCCGATCACACCGGTGGGCACAAGGCCATCATTACAGCGAACCGTACCTGCCACCCACTCCCTATGGATTTCTCACTTGCCCCCGGGTATAGAGGGAACTGTTGTGTGCAAGGGTTTGTGTACAGTTTGTATTTCACACAATTGCGTAAGTATAAGCAAACAACAATTATTTAAAGCCAAACCGTAAAACATGTTATAATACAAGGTAAGGGCAAAAGCATTATTTTCTTGGTTTATTTATTTTTTAAGCTGGCCCATCACTAAATGGGATAAACTCTCGAGGCTTCCCCAGCGGAGTCGCCATCTGTCGCCGCCGTCAAAAAGAGAGGCGGTCGGAGCGACGCGATGGTTCTGACTTTCCAATTTTCGTGTTTTTTGTTCGTGGTTACAACGCCTTTAGGTTGTCCGATAACCGGGCTGAACCTAGGGGCGATGTTTTCGAAAAGGCGCTCTTGGATTGTCCGATAACCAGGCTAATCCAAAAGCTAGTTTTGAAAGGGTTCTGTGGAGTCGCCACCGATGTTTTTACCGGAAACATCGGAAAAGGGATTAAAAGGCGTTGGTTTTCGAAAAACCAACTTTGGTCATTAGAACCAGAGTTGGGTAAGGGAGTTAGTTACGTGTAAAGGAAGTATTAGTTCCTTTACGATGCCCCTTTCGGGTTCCCTATGATAGGCCATCTTTATGTAAATGATTAAACCAGAAAAATACGCTTTTATCCTTTTATTCTGCGGAATTTAAAATTACGACTACATGGCCCTAATATCTATTGCATAATTTTAAATTAAAGCGATAAAAGTAGAGAGGGAGAATATGAACCTCCGAAGCACGCTTTTGTATTAATTCTTTTAAAAAGAGGGTGCTTTGTGGCAACCCTTCACTCTACAGCGCCGGAAAACCTCTCGGAACGCTCAAAAAATACTCTAAAGATACTCAGAAGCTCCGAAAATGCACCGGAGGGATTCTACAGAGAGAAACTAGTGATTTTCTAGAGAGAAGGAGGAGAAAGCTCTGTGTGGTGTGTGGAAATGAGGGAAGGGAGCCCCCTATTTATAGTTTTTCGCGCCTGATAGGTCGAGACCGCCGTCTCGTCTGACAGGTTCGAGACCTCCGTCTCATCAAACGAGACTGCCGTCTCGCCATGCCAAAGTGGCGAGACCGTCGTCTCGCCCTTCGCAGGTGGCGAGACCGCCGTCCCGGGAAGCAAGACCGCCGTCTCGCCATTTGCAGGTGGCGAGACGGCGGTCTCGTCCCTAAAAAGGCGAGAAACCTTATTTTCGTGCCGAAAATCCCTCCTATCCTAGTATGGGGCCTAATAGTCTCTCCTAGTGGCTTGTTAGGCTTCGTCCATCTTCGAATATGAGGTCTTCTACTCTTTATTTGGAGGTCGGACAAGATTTGGGGTCTACAATCGTGTTGAAGAGCTATTCGCCATACTAGTGTGTTTCTTCCCCTTTTTTTTTGGAATTTCAATCCTCCTATTAATCACTATGTTTCCACATTACCCGGTTAATCACTAGAATATTGTAGCGATAATGGTCAAGAGAAAAGAAGGAAGAGGATAATTAATTCAAAGGTTTGTCTTTTAGAAGGGATTTCTATTTTTAAAACAATGGTATTTGTAAGCACGACTAGCCAAGGTTAGTCAGACTGTTTAGGCATAGTTTAAACAAACGTTTGTTTGCGAGGTTGCGTCTTTACCTGATTGTTTTGTGGCACTTATTACAACTGATTGACTTCCCTAGACCGCCCTTCGGGTTTTCAATCTAGGATGTTGTGTTTTGTCCTAACTTTTGTCTAGGTTTCCTTTTTTATTTTGCTTTAGGAACTCTAATGGACTTTGTTTTGTAACCCTATCTTTTGCCTAGACTACCCTTTGTTTTGTTCGGGTTTCCTAGTGGACTGACCCTAACTTTTGCGTAGCCCCCTTTGTGGGTTTCCTACCAGGTAAATTGCCCTTCCTTTTTTGTCCTTCGGCTTCTACGGGCTCTTTTTATCATTTTCGTTTTCTTTTTTTGCACAATATTGTCTAAGCACGACTTTATTATAATGAGGTAAAACCTTACTTGCATTTCTAATCAATCAATGATGGTTAATTTTGCCTTTTGATGATAGCGCTCTTAAATTTTAGACGCCTTTTGGCAATGTTTGCTTAAACATGATTATTAATGAAGTATAGATATGAATAGTAAGAAAAGAAGCAGATAGTAAGAAACACATTCTTTATGATTAAAAGGGTAATATGTGCCTTGAAAATGCCCGAGGGTTGGGCTTGCCCCGGGGAGTAATCTCTAATAGTCATTGGGTTTTCATTCCTTTAAAAATTGGGAGAAGAACACCTAATGACTACAGTTGCTCTCAACGCTTGTATCCCTCCGCTTCGGAAGATCTGATTCAGTGGGCGAAGGGGAGACTTTCCCTTTCTTCTTGTAGTTCGATCCTTTGTAGGGTCATACCCTAGGCCATGCTTCAAAGGATTATCTTTGAAATCTGGTGGCTCCCTTATTCCTTGGGAATTCATACCGAGTCCCTGGCCTGGGCGGTACCCGTATTTTGACATCATATGTGCCACCTTCATATTATTGGGAAGTATTTCAACATTGGAAATTTCCAGCGCTTGAAAGGATGTTTCAAGTGCCTCTTCAGCTGCATCCACATAGGGTAGGGTAGACGACTTGTTGATCAAGATGTCCTCTTCAGCATGAATTGTGACCAGTTTTTCACCTACCACGAATTTGATTATTTGGTGGAGCGTTGAAGGGATCGCTTTGGCGTCGTGAATCCAAGGTTTGCCGAGGAGGCAACTGTAAGCAGGAGTGATGTCCATCACATGGAAATCCACATTGAAGATAGTGGGACCTATTTGGATTGGCAGGTTGATTTCCCCCACTACTTCACGTCTTGATCCATCGAAGGCTCGAATGACGGTGTTACTTGGGCGCATATGGGCTCCTTATATCATCAACTTATCGAGTGTGCACTTAGGTATGATGTTCAGGGAGGACCCATTATCCACAAGGACTTTGGCGATGAGATATTCTCTACACTTGACAGATATGTGTAAAGGCTTGTTATGACTTGACCCTCCAAGAGGGAGTTCTTCATCGGTGAAGGTAAGATGATTATTGGCTGTAATGTTGCCAATAATCCTTTCAAACTTGTCTTGGGATATAGTATGCGACACGTAGGCTTAGTTCAAGACCCTCAGCAGCGCATTCCAGTGTGGTTCCGAACTCATTATTAAAGATAACAAAGTTATCTTCGTGGGCGTGCAGTTGAGTTGGTCTATGATGGAGTACTCACTTTGCTTTATGAACTAGAGTAATTCATCAGCCTCCTCCTTGGATTTTTCTTTGTTTTCTTCTTCGGTTTCTTTATTTTTTCCTTTATTTTTGGGGGCGTCTTCCTGTGATTCCTTGGGAGAGTAGATTCATCCGCTTCTGGTCATGCCCCCAATACCGGCTATATTGGAAATATCTTTGTTTATTGCGTATTTCCATGGTATAACTTTATTTGATTCGTAGGGGAAAGGACAAGGCATAAATAAACGCAGCGGTGTCCTTGTCCCCTCTTCTTTATTGATTGTGAAAACCAGCGGTTGAGGCTTACTGTCTTCTTTAGGTGGCTCAACCGTTGAAGAGAGACTGATGATGAGTGGTTTCCTCTCCATTCTTCTAATTTATGAAAACACATTAGTTAACCTTTTCTTTTTATTATCTTATTAATTTTAAGCAAGGAGGAATATGTAGATGAATACGAGATGAATGTAATAAATAGTTGTAAAGATAAACAAAAGGTGATTTTATTCATCAAGGAAAAAGTGTACATTCCCCTAGACCATGCTACGAAGCACATTTTGGCAGAAACAGAAAAGCCTAAAGAAACCCACAGGCGGGTTCTGATTCCTACATAATTCCCCTTCGGCTTCCCGTATATGACAAGTAAGTGCTTCGGACTATCAATGGACTGCCGGGCTCATATCTTCACTGTATTTTTGAGCCTCCTTAATCTTTGCCTCTTGATGGACGACCAAGACTTGTAAGTTATCGAGTTTCTCGATGGCTTGGTCTCTTTCTTGCAGAACTTGGCCGTACTGAGCTAATTTGTCTCTCTCTTTGCATCGTAGCTCAGCCAAGTTCCTGTTAAGTCTTTGGGTGGTTTCCCACCTTTGTTGTGCTTCAGACCGAGTCCTTTCAAGATCTTGTTGCATCATCTTGGTCGTCTGTGCCTTCTTTGCATATTCGACCTCAAGGTGTGCTAGTTTGGCCGTCATCTCTTGGATTCGATTATCCGAGTTTACTCTGACAACTTTGGATGCTCGAATAACCTCCCCGTTGGAGTCAGCACATTGGTCCTTAAGATGCTCTATCTATTGATCTTTCTTCTTGCACTGCCTTTGCAGACCGTCAATGGTAAGGATAGACTCTTGTTCTTTCTCCTCAAGGGCCCTTAACTGGGCTCTCATGATTTCTATCCTTTGGGTCAAAGCATCGACTTGAGTTTGTCGTTCTCCATTTACTGATGGTGAGGCAAGCGGAGCGGGTGGTTGTGGCACTCTTCTATCTTTCCTCCATTCCTCATAGTCACTAGAAACAGCTACTCGAGCCCTGCCAAGCTCTTCATCCCCTATGTAGACTAGTTTCTCCCATGCTCTTCGGATTGCAGGAGCATCCTTGAAGCTGCTGGAAATACAGAAGAAACACAGTCCCCCAATTTCTTCCCGTGTTGGCACGGTCTGGGTCCTCATAAGCTTCCTCATAGCTATCTTTGGGGAATAAGCTATGCAGCCCCTAAGGCCAACAATGGTACATTCAGGTAATCTCCGCATCCGATGAGAATAGGACCGGGTCGGAACCAAGGACATGCCCAAGATATGTGATCTATGTTCCACTGTTCCAACTCGGTCTTCCATTCCATGGCGTGACGACGACGGAGAGGGATCTTTGAGAAACTCCTCAAAGGGTTGATGAATGCTCCCATGTGACTTGAGGCATAGAAGTGAGTGATGCCCCAAACATACAATAATGTAGAATATCATCTGAGTGTTTTTCCTTGCTTGTGATGACAGAATTCTACTGGCAGCAAGGTGTCGGCAAGAAGCGTAGGTTCGAGACTCTTCAAGTGTACGTCCCAAGCAAAGAAGGTATCCATCGCAGTGTGATCCACGATGTCGTTATGGAAAGGGAACAAAAAGGTCCCAAACACAATTAGTGCTAGAGTATTGTTAAATATAGACCAATCTCTTTTATCAGCCAAAGAGGATAAATGGTCTTCTAAAACTGAGATCTTCCACCCTTGAACACTCCATTTTCCCTTCAGGGTAGACTGTGGAAGTGGCAGCCGGATAAGGTGAGCGACCTTGTTCACCGAGACATAAGCTCCTTGGCTAATGTAGACCTCGGCTGACTTGGGTCATCTGATCATAAGCTCATACTCTTCCAAGGTCGGAACCAAATCAAACTGAGGGAACTCAAAGCAATGTAGTATGGAGCTCCAAAAGTGGCTCAAGACTCTGACAAACACATGATCAACGCAGATTTTCAAGAGGTCTAGGATTTGTCCATAAGATCTCTCGAAGTCGGATTGAACTTCCGGCGGCATCAACGCGCATAACTGCTCCAACCTCTCGACACGGTAACGGGGAATATCCACTTTTCCCAACTGTCTATTGCTGGATCCCTCCATTTTTCTAGAAACGAAAAAATGCATGCTATGAGTATGATGCTTTTGCAAGTACATGCATGAAAGTGTTTTTTTTTTCTAAACATTATCATGTTTTATTTTCTACATGGTGCATGATAGTGTTTTTTTTTTTGCTTTATGCATTTTTTTTGAAGAAAATGAAACTACCTATATGGATGATGGATTCGATGCTTAACACCATGAAGGGGGCCCCATTTCCTCTTATTTTGATTTTTATAACCTTTTATCTCTTCTGTCGGACTGCGTGACTACTTAGCTTACAAAGAATCTGAAACAAGGCTAGCTAAAAGGCAGACTGTCCGAGATAAAAATGGTTATTGCGAAAGAATGGTTTTAGCATCCCTTATCTCTTTTGTCGGACTGCGTGACTACTTAGCTTACAAAGAACCTGAAACCAGGCTAGCTAAAAGGCAGACTGTCTGAGATAAGGGTGTTTATTGTGAAAAGATTTTTGAGATTTTGTTTTATTTTTTTGTTGTTGTATGGTTATGCTATGCAACAAACAAATGCATAAACAATTCACTCATTTGCGAATAGAGTGACGTTGTTTAATTACGAGGTAGGGGTTTCCTGCAGAAAAGTGCATTGACAAAGGTATGTTCTAATTGTTCTCACTAAGGCCAGGCCCCCAAGGTGCCCCTAATATAGGGACCCTTCAATCTCTCAGTCTTTGAACCATGCACAGATCTCCGTGTCGATGTTCTTAGACCAAAAGAAGAAGGTTATCACCTTGAGTGGTGGTTTTCGACAATGACATGCTTTATTTAGGCCATTACCATGGTCGGTCGTACCTGCCACCCACTCCCTATGTGTATTCTCTCTTGCCCTCGGGTATATAGGGACTGTTGTGTGCAAGGGTTTGTGTACAGTTTATTTCAGACAATTGCAGAAAATAAGCATACAATAATTATTAAAGCCAAACAGTAAATGATATGAATCACAAGGGGTAATTTAGGATCTTTAAGGTTAGAACCTTGTAGGAAATTTAGGAATTTAGTGATAAGGTGGAAAGAAAGAATCACTCTTTCCAAGGAAGGCAACACACAAAGGATGTGACAGTCCTTTGATACATACAACCAAGGGTTCTTGAATCACTCAAGAATTTAGGAGAATCACTCTCACTAAGATAAAAAAGATAAACTCTAATATTTCTAAAAATAAACTCAACTTGTTATTTCTGATAAAAATGGTTCAGCTTATAAAGAAGCTTTGCCATCAGAGTTACAAATATTCATTAAAAGGAAAATAAATGCTAATAATAATTTATTAACCTAGGAATTGAAAACTACTTAATGATTGATTGTAACTGAAATTGTGGCATCCAAAAGTCAATCAGCTATGCACCCTCTTGGTCTCCCAAAGACTGATAACTAAATTTTCAATTGGGCCCTTATTACAACTTGCAATAAAACAAAACTAAAACCCATTAATTGATTAATCCAAAACACAATTTGGTCAACCAACAATATTTGTTGAAGAATTTCCTTTATTTCCCTTGCTCTAGCCCTTATCATAGGTCATGTTCACATCATTCTCTCCCTTTTGAAAAGGATGTGTCCTCAAATCGGATTCGTCATCTACATAAAAAAGAGATAAGTATGACAAATTGAATGTAGAACTGACATTATACTCACTTTTTATGGCTAAATAGCTCTTCTTCACTTCAAGTGTTTCACTCTTCTTCTTTTTTTCTCTCTTTTCTTGAAGAATTTTTTTTCTTGTTTTCTTTTTATCCTCCTCTGCCATCAATTTGATGTTCAAACCCTTAAATCGGAGCTCTGAATACCAACTGATATGAATCACAAGGGGTAATTTAGGATCTTTAAGGTTAAAACCTTGTAGGAAATTTAGGAATTTAGTGATAAGGTGGAAGGAAAGAATCACTCTTTCCAAGGAAGGCAACACACAAAGGATGTGACAGTCCTTTGATACATACTGCCAAGGGTTCTTGAATCACTCAAGAATTTAGGAGAATCACTCTCACTAAGATAAAAAAGATAAACTCTAATATTTCTAAAAATAAACTCAACTTGTTATTTCTGATAAAAATGGTTCAGCTTATAAAGAAGCTTTGCCATCAGAGTTACAAATATTCATTAAAAGGAAAATAAATGCTAATAATAATTTATTAACCTAGGAATTGAAAACTACTTAATGATTGATTGTAACTGAAATTGTGGCATCCAAAAGTCAATCAGCTATGCACCCTCTTGGTCTCCCAAAGACTGATAACTAAATTTTCAATTGGGCCCTTATTACAACTTGCAATAAAACAAAACTAAAGCCCATTAATTGATTAATCCAAAACACAATTTGGTCAACCAACAATATTTGTTGAAGAGCTTCCTTTATTTCCCTTGCTCTAGCCCTTATCATAGGTCATGTTCACATCATTCTCTCCCTTTTGAAAAGGATGTGTCCTCAAATCGGATTCGTCATCTACATAAAAAAGAGATAAGTATGACAAATTGAATGTAGAACTGACATTGTACTCACTTTTTATGGCTAAATAGCTCTTCTTCACTTCAAGTGTTTCACTCTTCTTCTTTTTTTCTCTCTTTTCTTGAAGAATTTTTTTTCTTGTTTTCTTTTTATCCTCCTCTGCCATCAATTTGATGTTCAAACCCTTAAACCGAAGCTCTGAATACCAACTGATATGAATCACAAGGGGTAATTTAGGATCTTTAAGGTTAGAACCTTGTAGGAAATTTAGGAATTTAGTGATAAGGTGGAAGGAAAGAATCACTCTTTCCAAGGAAGGCAACACACAAAGGATGTGACAGTCCTTTGATACATCCAAGGGTTCTTGAATCACTCAAGAATTTAGGAGAATCACTCTCACTAAGATAAAAAAGATAAACTCTAATATTTCTAAAAATAAACTCAACTTGTTATTTTTGATAAAAATGGTTCAGCTTATAAAGAAACTTTGCCATCAGAGTTACAAATATTCATTAAAGGAAAATAAATGCTAATAATGATTTATTAACCTAGGAATTGAAAACTACTTAATGATTGATTGTAACTGAAATTGTGGCATCCAAAAGTCAATCAGCTATGCACCCTCTTGGTCTCCCAAAGACTGATAACTAAATTTTCAATTGGACCCTTATTACAACTTGCAATAAAACAAAACTAAAGCCCATTAATTGATTAATCCAAAACACAATTTGGTCAACCAACAATATTTGTTGAAGAGCTTCCTTTATTTCCCTTGCTCTAGCCCTTATCATAGGTCATGTTCACATCAGTAAAACATGTTATAAAGCAAGAAAGGGTAAACGCGTAATTTCTAGTTTTTATTTCTTAAATTAGTCCATCACTAAATGGGATCAACTCTCTAGCTTCCCCAGTGGAGTCGCCATCTGTTGTCGCTGTCAAAAGAGACGATCGGAGCGACGCGATACTTTTGATTGACTCGCATTTTTTGAAAGAAGTGGTTCAACGCCTTTAGGTTGTCCGATAATCGGGCTGGACCTAAAGGCTAGATTTTTGAAAAGGTTCGAGGAGTCGCCATCAGTGTTTTAACCTTAAACACTGAAAAAAGTGAAAAAAGAAGAAGGCAGTGGTTTTAGAAAAAAACCAACTTTGTTCATTATAACCAGAGTCGGGTAAGGGAATTAGTTACGCGTGGGGAAGGTGTTAGTACCCCACAACGCTCCTTTCGGGTTCCCTATGATGAACTAGTTTAGAAAATAAATACTTAAAGAAATTATGCTTTTAGCCTATTATTCTATCTACTTGCGGAATTTAAATGTCTATATGACCCTATTATCTAATGCACACAAAGAAAGTGATAAAGAAAGCAGTAAAAGAGAGAGAGAATAAGAAAGGAACATCTGAAGCAAGTTTTATATTAACCCTTCGAAACTTGAGGGCACCTTTTGGCAGTCCCCACAGTCTACATGCATGCTCCTCCCGCAAAAGAAAGAAAATTCACTCTACCGAGGTCGGACGTCTCAATAGGAGACTTCCTTAACCGATTTCTACTTTAAACGGAAATCGGAAATCTCACTCAAACTTTGGAATAATGCTCAAAGTCACTCAAAAGTGCTAAAAGGCTTCCTAGAGAGTGGTAGGAGTGAAAAGGTGGGAATTTTCGAGGAATGAGGGCTCCTATTTATAGGGAACCGCACCAGGGAAAAGTGGACGACCGTCTGGACTTAGTGGACGGTCGTCCATGGCCAAAAGTTTCCATGGACGGTCGTCCATAGCCATAAAGTTGGCATGGACGGTCGTCTGACTGTCTTGGACGACCATTTGTTGTCTCCGACGAATTTTTCGATTTTTATTGCCTCTAAAATTCCTTCCTATCTTAAATGGAACCTAGAAAAAGCTACTAGGGACTTAACAAAGTCTTGACCATCTTCGAAACGGGTTATCTCTAACTTTATTGGGAGCTGGGCAAGATTTGAGGTCTACATTCACCATAGAAACAAGGTTGTCTATCTTATTCTCCAATTAGTTGTGCTCCATAGAAAAAATAGTTTGCACCTTAAAGAATACTTCTCACAATTTTCTTGCCATTGTGGGAGTCTTGTTGACAAGTATATTACCAGTTGTTGCATTAATCATACTTTTATCCATAATTGTTAATCCCTGTCGCCGCCGTCAAAACGAGGCAGTCGGAGCGACACGATGGTTCCGACTTTCCAACTTTACCGTTTTTATTGGTGTGGTTACAACGCCTTTAGGTTGTCCGATAACCGGGCTAAACCTAGGGGCGAGGTTTTCGAAAAGGCGCTCTTGGATTGTCCGATAACCGGGCTAACCCAAGAACTAACTTTTGAAGGGTTCTTCTGGAGTCGTCACCGATGTTTTTACCGGAAACATCAGAAAAGGAGTGAAAAGGCGTTGGTTTTCGAAAAACCAACTTTGGTCATTAGAACCAGAGTTGGGTAAGGGAGTTAGTTACGTGTAAAGGAAGTGTTAGTTCCTTTACGACGCCCCTTTCGGGTTCCCTATGATAGGCCAGCTTATTTAAATGATTAAACCGGAAAAATACGCTTTTACCCTTTTATTTGCGGAATTTAAAATTACGACTACATGGCCCTAGTATCTATTGCATAATTTAAATAAAGCGATAAAAGGTAAAGGAAGAAAGTAGAAACCTTCGGAGCAAGCTTTCTATTAATTCTTTTAAAAATTAGGGTGCTATGTGGCAGCCCTTC
Source organism: Sphenostylis stenocarpa (assembly GCA_963425845.1). Taxonomy (NCBI): domain Eukaryota; kingdom Viridiplantae; phylum Streptophyta; class Magnoliopsida; order Fabales; family Fabaceae; genus Sphenostylis; species Sphenostylis stenocarpa. Next base: position 52,446,947 of record OY731406.1, read on the forward strand.
ACTCTACACAGCGTCGGAAACCTCTCAAAACGCTAAAAAAACACTCTTAGAAACGCTCAAAAACTCCAGAAATGCTTCAGAGGGATTCTAGAGAGAGAATTTGAAGAGATTTCTAGAGAGAAGGAGGAAGAACCGTGTGGAATGAGGGGAATGGAGTCCCTATTTATAGGAATTCGCGCCTATCAGGTCGAGATGGGTCGTCTCGTCTGACAAGGTCGAGACGACCGTCTCACCAATCGGGACGGCCGTCTCGCCTTGCGGGAATGATGAGACGGGCGTCTCGCCAAACGAGACGGCCGTCTCACCATTCGCAGGTGGCGAGACGGCCGTCTCGACCCTCAAAGGCGAAAATCCTTATTTTTGTGCTAAAAATCCCTCCTATCCTAGTATGGGGCCTAATAGTCTCTCCTAGTGGCTTCTTAGGCTTCATCCATCTTCAAATAGGAGGTCTTTTGGTCTTTATTATGAGGTCGGGCAAGATTTGGGGTCTACAGCTGCCCCCCCTTTACCCGACTAGTCGACTGCTGGCCTGTTGTGCCGAGGAGATCGACCGAAGAGTAAAGGAGTTGACCCTCTTGTCTGGCTGGTCCTTCAGATGCTCCGTCTTTGTGGCGGTTGATCTTCTGGAAAAAAAGTGTGTTGTGCGCCTCCGGGATGCTCCTTCTTGCGGAAGCCGATCCTTTGGGCCGATGAGCACGAACCATCATCTGGTTTGATGAGTATGAACCCTCGCCCGGTGAGCCCTCTCTTGTAAGGCCCGATGAGTATACACCCCCATCTGGTGTTTGACGAGTATGAACCCCCGTCCGGTAAGCCCCCTTTTGTAAGGTCCGATGAGTATGCACCCCCATCTGGTGTTTGTGCCTCCGGATGCTCCTTCTTGCGGTAGCTGACCCTTTGGCTGTGGTGGCGGCTTACTGCTCTAGCTCATGCGTCGGCTGTTGAGAAGTGCTTTCTTATCTTTGTTTGTTTTTTATGGGAATGGTCATCCGGTCTGCACCGGAGATTTTGTTGGTGTTCATCCAGCTTGTTGGTTGCTGGGGATTCTTTGACTTTGATTCTTTGGTAGTGGTCATCCGACTTTGTCGGAGATTTTTTTATGAGTGCCTCTTATGTAGGTAGGAATCCTCTGGGGATTTGTTGATCTTGATTCTATATCTTCTTTGGTTAATCTTTGTGTAGTCCTTATTCTCCTTTGGGGAATGAGGCAGATATTTTGGATGAGTGTGCTCGATGACTCATGTGGTGATGAAGCTGAGTCGTGAGGTAATCTTTTTGTTTTGCCTCTGGAGTAGGCAAGGATCCGTTTGGGGATGATCAAGCCTTTCCATTGGCTTTTTCTGGTGTACCTTCGTTTATTGGTGTAGAAGGTTAGAGCTATTTTCCTTGAAGCTCTTTATTCTGCTGCAATTGTTTTGATTTCGCCTTTTCTTTTGCGATTTTGATTTTTATTTGGAGACTAGATTCTGGCGCCGCCTATTTTCAATCACAAGTATGGAGACTATCCTCCTTATATGCATGTTTATTATTCTTGTTTGAAGAAAATTATTTTTTCTTGATTTTGACAAAGTCGTATTATGCAACTACTTTGTGTGTGGATGTCCTAAATGCAATCTATTGTTTATTTATTTTTGGTGCATTTAGAAAGTAACTGGCCTTCTCCCGTTGGCTTCTTATGAATATGTTGATGGGCTCCTCCTTTATGACCATGAGGATGGGCTCCCTTTTTTATTCATCTCTTGGTTTTGGCCCTGTCTTTTGCTTAGACCGCCCTTTGCGGGTTTTCGATCTAGCGGGCTGCCTTAATTTTTGCCTAGAATATCTTAGGGGGCTTTTGCCTTGTCTTTTGCCTAGGCTACCCTAGTTTTTTCCTAAGAATATCCTAGCAGGCATTTATTCTTTTATTTTTATTTTTTATGCTTCCCTTTTTTAGATGCATGTTTGATCTTTGATTAAAGGTCTTTGCGCATATTTATGATTTATCAATAAAGAGGCATTTCCATAATATTTGGTCAAGAGAAAGGAAATGAAAGGGAATTTTATTGATAAATGAGCAAAAGTTTATTTTTTTTATAGAAGAATTTCAAGGGTATTTAGAAGAATGGCTGGTTAGGGTTAGTCATACTGTATAGGCTTAAATAGTCATGTCTATGATATCTGCCCCCTGGTTCTCCTAATTGCTTCAGTTGAGATGCCTGAGCTCAGAGCGAAGACTATGCAGACTGCTTGCTTCTGGAAGAATGTTACCTTAGCCACCTTTCGGTTTTCGACTGAGGTAACCATTGCTCTTAGTTAATTTTATTTTTTTTACCTTTACTTTTTGCCTAGGACGTATCCTAGCGAGGGATATATACCCTATCTTTTGCCCAGGGATGTCCTTTGCGGGTTTTCATTCCTGACGGGTCTTGAGCAATGTCTTCAAGCATAATACTTCTTCATCGTACCAGAGCTGATTAAGTGTCGAAGTTCTTTTCCATCCATATTGGCGAGGATAAGAGCCCCTTCCAAGAAAGCTCATTTGACCACAAAGGGTCCTTCATAGTTTGTCACCCATTTTCCAATTTTATTCTTCTGGGTCGGAAGCACATTATTTACCATTAAATCCCTCTTATGGTAAATATGAGGGTTTTGACATATAATATTCAGCCGTTTTTTCCCTAAGGTTTAATTGGTTATATCGGCTTTGAACCCATTCAGCTTTTGTTAATTTTGCTTCCATCACCATCAACATGATTAGTTGTACCGATTTGCCGTCTTGAATCTTTGCTATAACCAAAGAGTAATCATTTTGAATGTAGAGCAACTGTCATGTCAATGCTCCTCTTCCTTTCCTTAGGGATTTCAATCCTCCTATTGATCACTGTATTTTCACATTCCCCAGCTAATTACTTGAATGTTTTATTGTGAAGGGTCAAGAGAAGAGAAAGAAAGGGATTTATTGTAAAGACTTGTGTTTTAGTGGGATTTTATTTTATTTTATTTTATTTTATTTTTTTGAAATAATAATTTTTGTAAGAATGGCTAGCCAAGGTTGGTTGGTGTTTAGGCTAGTTTAAACAAACGTTTTGTTTTAATGAGATGGCGTCTTCAACTGATTACTTTATGGTGCCTATTTGTGACTGATTAACTTTCCTAGTCCACCCTTTTGGGTTTTCGGCCTAGGATGTTGTGTTGTGTCCTAACTTTTATCTAGGTTCCCCTTTTTCATTTTTTGGGATACCTAGCGGACTTTATTTTGTCTATGACGCTTTAGTTGTTTTGACGCATTTTGGAACAAAACGTTTGCCTAAACATGGTTATTTATGGGGTATAGATATGATTAGTGAGAAAAGAAGCAGATAGTAAGAATAGCATTCTTTTGTAATTCAAAGGGAAATGTGTGCCCTAGAGATGCTCGGGGGCCGGGCATACCCCGAGAAGTGATCTCTAATAGTCATTGGGTTTACATCCCTTAGAATTGGAAAAAGGACACCTAATGACTAACACTACCCTTTGCACTAATACCCCTCCTTTTCGGAAGATCGTCTTTAAGGTGTGGAGGGGATACTTCTCCTTTCTTTGTACGACTTGATCTTTTGTAGGGTCGTTCTTTAAAGGGCTATCCTTAAAATCTAGTGGCCCTCTTATTCCTTGAGCATCCTTTCCAAGCCCTTGTCCCGGGCTGTATCCATATCTCTTCATTATATGGGCCACTTTCTTATTACTAGCAAGTCTTTCCATATTTTCAAATGTCCTCTTCAGGCGCATCCATTTAAGGTATGGTGGACAGTTCGCTGATTCGAATGTAGTCTTTAGTTTGAACCATGATCAACTTGTCGCCTACCACGAATTTGATTTTTCGATTGAGCGTTGAAGAAACTGCCCTAGCACAGTGAATCCAAGGTCTACTTAATCTTCCCTTTGGATTATTTTTTGTTTTCCACTTCGGTTTCTTTATTTTTCCTTTGTTTTTAGGAGCATTATCTTGTAGCTCCTTGGGGAATAAATCTTCTCGTCGTGCCCCCAATGCTGGCTATATTGGAGATATCTTCATTGACGGACAATTCTTCTGTGCATATCCACAATACAACTTTATTCGATGTATAAGGGAAAGGACGAGACATGAATAAGCGCAAAGATGTTATTGCCCCTTCCCTGACATTATTAATTTGGGTACCGACATTTACTTCTTTCTTATTATCTCTTTGTCCCAAATCGATGGCCTAAGTTTTTTCCTGATGGGGTTGTATCAATTGAGCTTATTTTTCCAACAGTCTTTGCATGTCCGGGGAAATGGTCCCCTCCTCACTGTTTGACTCAATCCGTTCGTCTTCGGCTTTCAGATCTTCCAGAGAGTTTTCAATCACAGACATGACTGTTTATATGGTCCTTATTTGGGTGTAGATTTTATTCAATTATTTTGGAATGAGAGAGAAAAGAATGAGAAGCATATGAATATTATGAAAAATGCCTCATCGTATTGATGAAAAGAGAAATATATACAGAGTCCCTTTAATCAAAAGATCTCGCGGCCACGGGCAGAGACCGTAAGAGATGCATAAGAAGCTTTTTATTATTATTTTTTTATTTCTTTTAACCAAAAGATGCACAAAATGGGGAGCCCTAGTTAGCTGGCCTTATCTACCCAGGTTCACTATTCTGGTTGTGACAGAGGCGTGTCATCCACCTAAGGGTCGGGAGCATTGAAAGTAATCCACCCAACATTCAACAATTTTTGGACCTTATACTTCAAGGTCATGCAATTCTCCACAGGTTTGTATCATTCTGGGTAGGGTGGATCCATCTTCTTTGGAGGGACATATGCTAGGAGATGGTCCTTTATCAATTATGGTAGCAGACTTCCATAGGAGGTTGGAATGGGAGTGAATTTCTTCTCTTGTCTGCGTGACTGCCTGGATGGTTGTGAAAAGGAAGAAGGGGTAGTGAGGTTGATGACATTTATGCTCCTCTCTTTCTTCTTGCTAAAGGACTTCTTGAATGATATGTGGGATTTCTTAAACTTGGGAGGGAATCGAGTATTTTTGACATCGGTTACCTTCTTTACATCAAAGTTATATCCCTCTAATGCCCTTAATTTCTCTTCTAGGGGAGAAATTTGTTGTTTGGAAATCTCATTGTAGAGACATTGTTGGCGTATTAGTTCCATTAAATACGCTATCTCGCTCTTTACGAAGTTAAGCTCGATGGTGAGCCCGTGGTTTTGTTTCTCTAACCACTCCTTTAATTGCGGCACTTGCTCCTTTATGGCATTAAGCTCAGCTGCGAGCATACGGTTCCGTTCCTCTAATTGCTCCATCTTCTTGGCTTTTTGAGCGCGAGTGAGAACAAGTAGAAGACCAGCCACTTTCTAAATGATTTAAAGATTTTTATTATTATATCTTTTTTATTATGAATGATCAGTGTGAGATAGATATGCCTTAGACCATAGCTTTGGTGTTTTCCTAAAAGCTTATGCTTTAGGGAGTACCATACCCACCTTGGTGTGATGGTTCCCCTTTTTTTTTTAAAAAGGCTACCATCATACCTTAGCGCACTTATCTCTTCTAGGAAGGTTATAAATGCACTTGGGTCTCTTTCGCTATTATCTAAGGATATCTAATGCATCCTAGAATGAGTGTGTTTATGCATGCACTACAAAAATGTTTTTTTATGATAGCAGATATTGAAAGTGGAATAACTTTTGACTGGGTTGTCTGATTTGGATGCACAACATGTCAAAACGAAGATAAAAGGGTGAAGAACCAAACTGCAAATAACCAAAGGGGATTTGGCCCAGTAATTTTCCCAAAAAACGCTCCTAAGACCCATTTTTGGAGGTTTATTAAAATGATGCGTATGCATGCTGCATTTATTTTTTCTCTTAGTTTACCACTTATTGGATGATATAGTAGGAATGATACGACTTTGCCAAGAATCTTTTTATTGTAAAAGGCATTTTTACTGCTTTAATTTGTTTTTTTGTATTTTTTATGACCCTTTATCTCTTCTGTCGGTCAACGTGGCTACTTAGCTTACAAAGAACCTGAAACCAGGCTAGCTTAACTGAAGACTATCCGAGATAAAGTTGGTTTATTGCAAAAAATGTTTTTTGTTATTTTTCTATTGTTTGGTTATGCTATGCAACATACAAATGCAACAAACAGATGCACACACAATTTGATCATCCACGAACAGGCGAGAAGTCGTTTTAATCACGAGGTAGGGTTTTCCTGCAGAAAAGTGCTTTGGCGAAGGTAGGTTCTAACTGTTCTCACCAAGGCTAAGGCCCCCAAGGTGCCCCCATTATAGGGTCCCCACTCTCCAGCCTTCCGACCATGCTTAGCACTAAGGCCATAGTCAGTCTTTGTGCCAAAAGAGGAAGGTTATCACCTTGAGTGGTGGTTTCCGATCACACTAGTGGGCTCAAGGCCATCATTACAGTGAACCGTACCTGTCACCCTCTCCCTATGGATTTCTCACTTGCCCCCGGGTATAGAGGGAACTGTAGTGTGCAAGGGTTTGTGTACAGTTTGTATTTCAAACAATTGCGTAAGTATAAACAAGCAACAGTTATTAAAGCCACGCATTAAAGCATGTTATAATACAAGGTAGGGTAAAAGCATAATTTTTCTTGGTTTATTTATTTTAAGCTGGCCCATCACTAAATGGGATCAACTCTCTAGGCTTCCCCAGTGGAGTCGCCATCTGTCGCCGCCGTCAAAACGAGGCGGTCGAAGCGACGCGATGTTCTGACTTTCCAACTTTTGCATTTTTTATTGGTGTGGTTACAACGCCTTTAGGTTGTCCGATAACCGGGCTGAACCTAGAGGCGAGGTTTTCGAAAGGGAGCTCTTGGGTTGTCCAATAATCGGGCTAACCCAAGAGCTAATTTTGGAAGGGTTCATCTGGAGTCGCCACCGATCTTTTTATTGGAAACATCGGAAAAAGAGTGAAAAGGCGTTGGTTTTCGAAAAACCAACTTTGGTCATTAGAACCAGAGTTGGATAAGGGAGTTAGTTACGTGTAAAGGAAGTGTTAGTTCCTTTACGACGCCCCTTTCGGGTTCCCTATGATAGGCCAGCTATTTAAAAATAATTAAACCGTTGAAAATACGTTTTTACCCTTTTATTTGCGGAATTTTAAACTATGACTACATGGCCCTAATGTCTATTGCGTAATTTAAAATAAGGCAGTAAAAGATAGAGAGAGAAAGTATAAACCTCTGAAGCAAGCTTTTCTATTAATTCTTTGAGTACTAGGGTGCTTTTTGGCAGCCCTCTACTCGTTACAATGCCAAAAACGCTCAAAAACGCTCTAGAAAGCTCTCAAAAACTCCGGAAATGATTCGAAGGGGGTCTAGAGAGAGAATTTGAAGAAAAGTCTAGAGAGAAGGAGGAAGAACTGTGTGGAATGAGGGGAATGGAGCCCCTATTTATAGGAATTCGCGCCTATCAGGTTGAGACGGGCCGTCTCGTCTGACAAGGTCGAGACGACCGTCTCGCCAATCGGGACGGCCGTCTCGCCTTGCGGGAATGACGAGACGGCGGTCTCGACCCTCAAAGGTGAAAATCCTTATTTTTGTGCTAAAAATCCCTCCTATCCTAGTATGGGGCCTAATAGTCTCTCCTAGTGGCTTCTTAGGCTTCATCCATCTTCAAATAGGAGGTCTTCTTGTCTTTATTATGAGGCCAGGCAAGATTTGGGGTCTACAATCCCTCATGAAAGTATTTGATGAGAAGTTCCTCACTTATTCAGTGGTGGAGCCAATTTACATATAATATGTTGAATCTCTCACAATATTCTAACAAGATATCCCTATCCAGTTGTCTCATACAACAATCTCCTTTCAGATTAAAGTAACTCTTAGGATTGGAAAATATTTTTATAGAAACATCATTTTCAAACTATCATAAGTTATGATGAACCTAGAGGTAAGTAGTAAAGTCAGTTCTTTTCTCTTTCATGTAATGAGAATGGAAATGTCTTGAGCTTTATATGATCCTCAATAACAGCTTGAAGTCTCATGGTTAAGCAAATTGTGTGAAACTCCTTAAGGGTGTTTATGTGGATCTTCACTTGTAAGGCAACAAAATCTAGAAACAAATCTATTGAATATGTTTTAAAAATGTTGTGAATTCAAGTGTGAGTTTGAAGTCCCACATTTAGGTAAAAATGGGAAAGTTGAGTAACTTATAAGTGAGAAAGACCCATAACTTATTACCTTAAGGTTTTGAGTTGAGAATTGTGTCATATTCTCTTATATGATTGGTTCATGACCCATTTGTGAGAACCTCCCTGCTTTTTCCCGCTCGAAAATACCTAACAATGGTATCAGAGTCGATGGTTTATCCAGTGACCGGCTCAGTTGAGTATGATTATAGATGGTGAAAGGTCCTTGTGTCAAAAGTCTTCCTGACAAAGGTTTCATGCAAGCGAGTCCCGTTAAGTTGAACGACGGTACAAGTGAGGTCATCACTAGATACTCATGGCTAAAAAAAATGCTCCCGCTCGAGGGGGAGGTATACCAATGTGAAAGAGAATCACACTTAAGGGGGAGATGTTGTGAATTCAAGTATGAATTTGAAGTCCCACATTAGGTAGAAATGGGAAAGTTGAGTAACTTATAAGTGAGAAAGACCCATAACTTATTGCCTTAAAGTTTTTGGTTAAGAGTATTGTCATATTCTCTTATATGATTGGCTCATGACCCATTTGTGAGAATTTCCCTGTTGTTTGCCTCCTCGAAAATACCTAACAAAAAACATATGACACATCATCATTATCCTCAAATTGAATGCAAATATTATGATATGAAACATTTGGTTCAACTATCTCTTTAAGTGTCCTCTCACTCATATTGATTTGACTCATGTTTTCAAAAATGGATGAGGAACCTACATGTGCTTCTTTTTGTTGTTTTCTTAATTTATGTAAAGTTTTTTTAATTTTAGGATCAAATTCAAATGATCTTGTACTATGGGACAATAGTATCCAATTGTAGAAACCTAAAGAGAAAATATAAAATAGAAATTGTACAATAAAAATAAAAGAATAGAAGCTAGTGAGCTATTTTTGCTAAGCGGATTATGATTTTCTTTCACTTCAATGAGAAGCAAACTTGCTAAGCGCTTCACAAATCGCTAGGCGAAATAGTTCAAGAGAGCAAACAAAATAAAATAAAAAACACAAATTTCATTATGTGAACAGGTCATCACTAAGTGAAAATAATAAACAAAATAGAAATTTAAACACTGAAATAAATTCTCTTAACAAAATACGCGGTCGTTTAGCAAAAACAAACAAAAATGAAAATTAAAGGCACTAGATGAAATCACTTAGCAAATAACATATTTGTTGAACGAAAAATGGACAAAATAAAAAAATCAACATGGTAACATTTTCATTGAGCAAACTTGTTTTTGCTTAAGCGAAAATACGACAATGTTAAGAAATAAGCATGAAATGAAAACTCGCCTAACGAACAGGAAATCATTGAGTGAATATTTGATAAAAACAAAATATTTCTTGAAGTCACTAGTACAAAAAGGGCCTTTTATGTCACCTAATTCTCGTCGCATCCAAAAATATCCAACTTAAAAAAAATGCGGTGGCAATTTTGTAAATATGAGGTGAGACTTTTACGTCGCACCTAAAATGAGGCGACGTAAGTCGCCTCTTTTCAGGTGCGACGTAAAAACAGGGTTTTATTATGTTCCAATGTCACTCCCTCGTCTCATGCAGTAAGGGTTTTTGAGAACGACGACGAGAACAACAACGACAACCACCCTTTCAACATCATTTTCGACCATTTTGACTGTGAAAAATGTCAACATTGTGTCCCATTTTCTGAATTTGATGTTTCTCCCCGATTGGATTCGAGTTTTAAATCATTTTCCTGTATACTCGAGGTTAGTGTTCTATGTCTCTTGTTATATCAAAACGAAGAAAAAAAGGCGAAGAAGAGAGAACAAATCTTCAAAGGGGAATTGTCCCAACTGTTTCTCCAAAATATGCTCCTAAGCATATGTAATACACAAAAGTTTGTGCAGATATAAATAATTATTTGACAGAGGTAATTACTTTCAACATTTGTTAAGTTTATTTACTTTTGTGTGTATTGCATATTAATAGGAGTCAAATTGATATTCCAGGTATTTGAATATGGTTACTATGTTATGTATTGGATGAGAGTGATAGTTTGTGCAGGTATAACTAATTTTTGGACGGAGGTAATTACTTCGTAATGTTTCAGGTATTTCAAGATCAATCTCCATTGTCAAAACATGATATATCACACAAATTAGAGAACAATGGACAAAATTTTTCGTTAAACAATTGTAGGTTATTATTGGTATTATATTGTGTGTATTATGTAATTTAGGTAGCTTAGTTTGTACTAACTTTTAGTTTGTAATAACTTTTAGTTTATAGGTTATTGTTTGTGTTATATTATTTTATTATGTAGTTTAAGTTACCTAATTTTTGTACTAGCATGGTGTATTAATTTAACTTTTGTGGTTTGAATGATATATAATATTATATTTTTTATTTACTAGCTAAAGAAACTTGAACATCTGGACTGTCTGGTTATGATATATGTTTTCAGGTTTTGCTTATAAGATAAAATAAATCCAATATTGAAAAAAAAAATGAAATTTACATCGCACATACACATATGCGATGTAAATTTACGTCACACATTCTTATATGCGATGTAAATTTCGTTCAATTTTTAAAAATTTTGAAGCCTTTTACGTCTGTTTAGTGATATATGCAACGTAGATTAACGTCGGGTCTTGATAGCTCACGTGAATTTACATTGGTCAAAGGGACCAACGTAAATTTATGTCTCCCGTTTTAACGTTAGTCTTATAGGTGATGCAAAAAGTCCAAAATAACTGACGTAAAAAGGCCATTATGCACTAGTGAGTTTTCCTAGTTTGAACGAACTAAACACAATAAAATAAAGTAAACAATGAAACAAATATGTATACTAACCTTTAACAATTGAAAATTGAAGTTTGAAATAACACAATCACCAATTGCTCCTTGACAATAGCGTCACTTTAATTATTGTGCATCTTGTTGCCTAGATATGATCAAATATGCATAAACAAAAGTTTATGCAGTTATAGGGTATGACCTAGGTCGTGTCCTTGAGGAAAATTGACCAATGTCATCTAAATCTTGGATTTAAGTATTATAAGCAAGGAGAAAGGAACATTGAAAGTGTTTTTGGTATAAAAAGTAGTAAAATAAAGCAAGTAAATATATTATCCTATGCAAATCCATAAACTAATATATCAAAGCAATAAAGAAAAGCATGTAAATGAAAACATTAAAGAGAGTAACCAATGTAAAGAAATCTAAGTATAAATGGAATGTAGTAAATGAAAGCATGTAAAATTGCAAGCACTTAAAGGAAACATTGAATTTAAGTCTAAAATAGAATTAAAACTATAAATTATGTAGCAAAATAGTATTGAAAAGCTATATAAAACTTGGATTGATTAACCAATCATCATCTTATTCATATGATTGTCATTGATTTTTAGACTTGTTTGCAATCACAAAACAAATCCATTACAATTTTAAACAATTACAATCCAATTGAATTAAAAGTGTAACTCAATTCCTAAATAAAATAACTACTTAAACATAAAAATTGAATTGTGATACAAAATGAGTCATTTAATCAAATAATCCAAATTACATTAATTGTAATGGATTATAATATGTTAGAATCATTAAGAATCAAATCTAAATCATAAATAACTAGTATCCATTAGTGAATCAACCACAAAAGTAATTAGAATCACATTTCAAACATTGAACAAAGAAAAACTATGAAAATATGTAAAGAGAAATGAAAAAATAGAGGAAGAAAAATAAAAAAAAAATAAATGAAGAGATTAAGAAAGATTAAATAATCTTTAGGTGATAAACTTCAAGGTATAATTCGTACATGAGCCATAGAATTTGGATTTAGAAGTTAAGTTATTAACATATAAACAAAAAAGAGAAAATCTAGAGAGAAACTTTGACCTAAACCTTGAAATCTAAGAAATGAAAAAATTAACTTGAAATTAACGAATGTTTTTTGCCTTCTAAATCCTATTTATATAACAACAAACATGCTTAAAAAATGCAAGACCCACTCAAGGCTCATAATTATCCAATTATATCAAATAGAACTTGAATTGCACTTATGTAGAATTAAGGTTTTGCGATAAACTCATTAAGCATTCTTCACTTGCTCAACAAAATTTCTATTAAGTTAGTTTCATAGTCCTGGACATTTTCGCTTGGCGGATTGTCTCCTTACTAAACAAATTGACAATTCCTAGAATGATGTTTTTAGAATAAATTTATTGAGCGGATTCTTCAAATAAATCTTTATATTTTTCTTTAATTTATCATTTTTACATAAATAAATAATAAGTTAAAATGAACAATTTAGACAATAATTTAGATATAAAACTATTTTTTTATTTTTTTATCAAAACTATGTTAATAACTTAATAACTAATTAAGTAAATATACAAATTATGTTAATAAAGTTATTCATAAATGTGTTCATCATCTAACATTCATGAATAAGAGTATGATTGATACTACAAGTAGTAGAACTCCTGTGAATAAAACCCCTTAGAGTAGCAAGGTAATTTATGGAAACCATGGTCACTAATTCAAAACAATGATTTATAAGAGGTAACACAGTTGTTTAGAGTATTTTTAAAGTTCAAACTAGTTATTCCATGGAGCATTAACAACTGGTGAATAAAATTGATAACCTTTCATCAATGGTGAAACAATTGGTACAAACTCAAGTTCAAGCATACTCTACACCACAAGCTTTTCACAACAAACTTTCTAATAGCTGGAGTATTGTGTGGGATCTGCACTTTTCCATGTTACACATGAATGTTCATCTTTACATAGCATGCTAAATCAAAATCCTCAAGTTAGTGTTATTGCACAATACTAGAAATATCTTGCATAACATGTTGATTTGAGCTCCCCAAAATACGATCCTAATCGGAGAAATCATCCAAATTTGAAACGGGAAAATCAAGCTAAAACTTCACATCAACCTAATTATTTTCCTTAACATAATTATCCATAATAACTATCCCAATAACCATTTTTTCACAAAAAAATAAATGTTTCCACAATGTCCACAATCCCATCCACCATATACAAACCAAAACAAAAATAATTCTACTAAATTTGGGCAATCTTCAAGTCATTAAACACATTGCAATTTCAACAAAGGAGTGACATAAGTACAAAAGCACTTGAATCATAAGTTTGATAACTACCAAGCACCATCAATCAAAACCAATTTAGGTATTTTGACCAATTGTCCTCCGAAACTGTGGTAAACATTTGAAATGTGATTTCTATGACACTTATGACAACTAAGAAAGTTGTTTAACATGTCTTGGTGGATAACACTCAACAAAAAGAAGAAGAAAAAGTTAAAAATCTTGTGCATAAATCTATCACAACTCTTTCAACCATTACTAATGTTGGTGGGCCTATTCATGATGAGAAAGTTCAAGTTTCATTCCCTCGAACAAAAGGTTATTTGCATTCAAAGGAGGGAGACGAGTTGGACAAATAGATTTTGTAGGATTTCCAAATTATTGAAGTCAACTTTCATTCACTTGAAGCTATTAAACAAATCCAAAATATGCTAAATTCTTAGGAGTTGTGTACTCATAAAAGGAGATTGAAGAGAAATAAAAAGTTGATGTAGGAAGAAATGTTTTTGTATTGATTTTTACAACATGCACTTTAATTCTTGAAAATTCAAATTATTTACAATTCATTGTATCATTGACAATAACAAGTTTGAAAATATAATGCTTGACTTATGAGTATTAATTAATGTTATGTCTTTGACAGTTTATTCTTCTTTATCATTTGGTTTTATGCAAAATTTAGGTGTAACAAATTGTCAAATAGGAGTGCAGTGCAACCAACTAGCCTTATTGACGATGTCTTATTGAGAATGGACAACTTAATATTCTAACTTATTTTTATATTCTTAACATGGAAGGTAATTTCTCTCTCGATTTTCCTCCAATAATTTTGGGAAGACCATTCCTAAAGACAACACATGTTAAGATAGATTTTCATGGTGGTATCTTAACTATGAACTTTGATGACAATATTGTAAAATTTAAATTTTTATATGGCGGAAATGAGGGGGACCAACATATAAAAATAAATATATTATATAAAATAATTAAAACTTTTGAATCAATTAGCTTGAAATTGATGAGGATGATTGTCTAAACCCGAAAGTGAATACTCATTTATTAAAAAAATTCATAAGACCCAAATTGCATATATGCTCAACGAATTTCATCTTATTGATTGATAGGATAATTTGATCACCTATCAAAGTATCCATATTAATTTTTTCATGTTCAATCCTCATAATTTTGGAAGAAGGTTGTTGAATAAATTAATTAAATGTAGGTTGCTCCACAACATTGATTGAATTTAAATTTCGTAAACTAAAGTTTATTTCATCATTTATCCTCTTTTTTTCTTAAAAAAATGAGTTTATAGTTTTCTTTTTATACAATTCTAAAGTTTAACCTGATAATTTTTTTCACATTTTAACATAAAAATATAGTATCATACAATATTAAAATAACTAATTAATTTATAACAAATAAATAAATTTACTTAGTGTTATGTACTGCAAGAAAAATATTGCAGGATATCTCATTTATTTTTTAATTTCTTATCTTTCTCCAATGTGAACAAATAATAAAAAATTGAAAAAACAAAAAGTTACAATTTTTTTTATTATAAAGGTCAATTTGTAAAAGAGAAAATATTGAAAAACTAAAGAGAAAAATTTACAATTTTTATGTTATGTGGGAAAATCAGGAAAGAAAAAAATATGAAAGTGAATGAATCATAAGAAAAAAGATAGAAATATGAAAATAAAAATTAGAGTCTTTGATCTAAAAAAATTGAAGCAGAAAAGTGAAAAGGGAGGAGAAAGAAAGATAAAGTCTGAAGAAAAAAAAAAAGAAAAAAAAAATTTAAAATTACCTAAAAGAATAAAGATAGTATTTATTATAAGTGAAATGGTGAAAGATGAAAAATGAAAAGATAAAATTATAAAAATTACATGCTCCTAACATGCGATGAAAATGGACAGTTCATGACAGAATTCGATATTGCAGACAAGATTCTGGGCCTTTTGATTGGAGGTCATGACACTGCTAGTGCTGCATGCACTTTCGTTGTCAAATACCTTGCCGAACTCCCTCACATTTATGATAAAGTCTATCAAGGTGATTCTTTTGTTAACATTTTATTCCTTTTAATTTATGTATAAATTGATCTTAGTTTACCATAAAAATTATATTTGCTTTGATATTAAACAAAGAATCGGTAATAAACTTCATATTTGAGTAATATATGATATTTTAATAATAAAATAATGTAAAAGTATAACAATTTAGTTAAAGTTGAGTTTAAAATTTGGTTAAAAATTGTGGGAGAGTGAATGCATTGAAATGGTAGAAGGTGGCTAACCTGAAAGAAAGTGTGAAATGAATAGAGCACAAGAGAGACGAGACAGGGTGGGAGAAAAACGTGAATATGTGTGGGCCTTAAAGAGGAAAGGGTGCGTTGGACCACAATTGCATGCTGTTTCTTTTGCAATACAACACACTTAAAAGCCCAACAACGCGACCACCCACTCATTATGTGTCGGTGACGACGGTGATGCCCCACACAAACAAAAACATAACAGCTTTCAATCAATAATAAAAAGCTACAATCACCATCCTCCACGCCGCCGCCACCACCACCACCACCACCACAATGCATATATGCATAACAATTATCTTTCTTTCATTCCCCCACGCACGCCTCTCATTTCACTTCACATCTTCTTTGCTCTTTCAAACGCCACGAAATCATTCTCTAACTAACACCAAATATATACAGTTTATACATATACTGTGTAACGTTGATGCTTTTATATATACAGAGAGAGATATAGATAACGTGAAGATCTTAATGGATTAATATTTAAATCACATAAAAACTAGTGAAAATATGTTTATAATGGTATTTTTTTTTATGATAATCATTGAAAAATCGATGTCGAATAAAACATATTTTTATAGTTAAAATAAAGTTTTTTTCAGAATGATTCTAAACATTGTAAGTCATATCTACATTTAAATAAAAACAATATTATTTAACTTGTAATAATCATCAATAAAATTAAATATATATTGAAAATTAGATATTACAAATGACATAAATTAGACTTTAAGGAATGTTATAATTAGTTAGAATAACAAATTTTCTACCTAATTTATCAGCATTAGTTATTGCCATAGGAAAATAACTATTAAAAATCTTTCGCAATCGAAAAATCTAGCATAACGAATGAATCATTTATTGGGCATTTAATTCAATAATATTTAACTTAAAATTGTAGTGTTTATTCTTTCCAACCCTATCAATCATGTAGTCTCTAATATTTATGAGTTTGAACTTATGAAATATTAGGTGACAAAAATTGAAAAATTTCATTCAATATACACTACAAGAAAAACACTAAATAGTGATCGAAAATTCAGATCACTAAATGTACAAAATCGGTTACTAATTAAAATAGTGACCGAAATAGTGACCAACTGGAATTGGTCACTAAATCAATGAAAAAGTTAATCAATAACAAATTTAATTATTTTTATATCTATTATTTATTTTCCCTATCTCTTAATTATATTATATTTTGCTTATTTAAGTTTTTATATTTGAACCCGGTACCTTAGAGTTGGAGGTTGAAACTCCAACCACTAAGCTACTAGGATCTTTTAATAATAACTTACAAATAAATTATATTTATATACAAATAAATGTATATCCGTATAAATATATAAATATAAAATCTATAAATAAAAATATATTTATATATTTTAATATATATTTAAATATTGATATATTTAAATATTGATATATTTATATATTGATATATTTATATAGCATAATGTATATTAATATATGAGGGGATAATATTGATATATTGATATATTTGTATATATATATATATATATATATATTTATATATTTATATATTTATATATTTATATATTTATATATTTATATATTGATATATTTATATTTTTATATTTTTATATTTTGATATATTTATATATTGATATATTTATATATTTATTTATATCCTTATACATTTATATCTTTATATATTTATATATTTGAAAAAAAATATTAAATTTTAAAAATAATATTATATTTTTAAAAATAAATATTAGAAAAAGATTTAAAAATATATATAAATTATATTTACATTTACAAAATATTAAAGATATATGTTTATATCTTTACATATTTATATATATTTATATGTTTATATTTTTACATATATTTATATCTTTCCATATTTATATATTTATATATAAAGATATTAGTTTTGTATACAAATAATATTATAATATAGTATATTATACTATTAGTATAGTATACAAATAATATGTTAGTATAGTATAGTATACAAATTATTAATTTTGTAATTTATATACAATGAAAATAATATAATGGTATATTGGTATAGTATATTTGTATTCTAATTTTTAAATAAACTAAAATTACGCTAAATGTATAATAATATATGAGAGGATAATAAATTTAATCCAATTACTTTTATAAATATATAAATATAAAATCTATAAAATATTAAAAATGATATTATATTTTTAAAAACAAATATTAGAAAAAGGTTTAAAAACTAGTATTATCTTAAATTTATTAAAAGTATAATTAAATCTCTATTTTCTTAAAAAAAAATTTAAACTTCTCAATTCTACATTTTTGTAAATTCTATCATTATATTATCATGCTCATTATATCAAAATGTTAAATACTTTTAAATATTAAAATTAACTTTATCAAAAATTAGGAAAAAAAATTAATCCAAAAGAGTTCAAAAATATATTATAATATTGTCAATTTTGAGTTTAATTATATTGTTCATTCTCAAAGTAGAAAAATATATTGTAATTATTTTATTTTAATAAAATATAATTTAAAATTTTAATACTAAAATTAAAAGATTAAATAATAATAAATTTAATTCTTTAAATTCAAGTAGTTAGAAACTAAAATTATAGTTTCTCTGTTTTAAATAATTAAAATAAATATTTAAAAATAAAAATCAAAACTAGTATTATCTTAAATTTATTAAAAGTGTAATTAAATATCTATTTTCTTAATTTTATTTGTTTCAAACTTCTCAATTCTACATTTTTGTAAGTTCTATCATTATATTATCATCCTCATCTCCTCCCATGTTCTACTTTATCTTTACAATAGTCAATATTCTTAACTAATTTATAGTTTTAATTATAATTTTTTAGTATATATTTCGAAATTAATCAATTCTAATCTATTATTTGAAAAACTAATCAATTCTAATCAATAATTTAGAAAACTAATCGATTATAATTAATTATTTGAAAACATTATCAAATATGATCGATCATTTTGAAAATATAATCGATCAGAATCGGATTTCGCTTGAGCGACGGTAGTCTCGCTCAAGCGAAATACACTTCAGAATATCGTATAAGCCTTAACCGCTATCTAATATACACTTCGGATAGCGGTTATAAGGGAACCGCTATTATATCCTCTCAATTATGATCGATCATTTCAAGTTATGATCGATCAGAATCGTATTTCGCTCGAGCAGAGTAGTGTCGCTCAAGCGAAATACAACCCGAGAATGCCAATTTTGTGCGAGGGCGTTTCGCTTGAGCGAGAATATTGTCGCTCAAGCGAAATACATTTTAGATAGCGGTTCGACAAGAACCGCTCTTAAAAGTGCACTTCTAATAGCAGTTAACCATTAACCGCTATCTAAATTATATTTTAGATAGCGGTTAACGTGGAACCGCTATCATATCTTCTCAATTATGTTCTTCTTTTCATCAATCATAATGAAAACTTACATTAACTATTTTTTTGAATATTATGTTTTTAAATTTGCTATTAGAGAAAACCTTTCGAATTCAAAATGTTAAATACTTTTAAATATTAAAATTAACTTTATCAAAAATTAGGAAACAAAATTAATCCAAAAGAGTTCAAAAATGTATTATAATATTGTCAATTTTGAGTTTAATTATATTGTTCATTCTCAAAGTAAAAAAATATATTGTAACTAGTTTAATTTAATAAAATATAATTTAAATTTTTAATACTAAAATTAAAATATTTCTGTTGCATGAGGTTTCTTCACTTAAAAGATTTTGTAAAATGCCTCTACAAATGTTTTTAATAATTAAAAACAAAGTATTTTGACAAAAACTTTCTCAAATGCCTCTACAAAGTATTTTTAACAATTATATTGAGTTTAATTCTACAAATTAAAAGATTAAATAATAATAAATTTAATTCTTTAAATTCAGTAGCTAGAAACTAAAATTATAGTTTCTCTGTTTTAAATAATTAAAATAAATATTTAAAAATAAAAATCAAAACTAGTATTATCTTAAATTTATTAAAAGTGTAATTAAATATCTATTTTCTTAATTTTATTTGTTTCAAACTTCTCAATTCTACATTTTTGTAAGTTCTATCATTATATTATCATCCTCATCTCCTCCCATGTTCTACTTTATCTTTACAATAGTCAATATTCTTAACTAATTTATATTTTTAATTATAATTTTTTAGTATATATTTCGAAATTAATCAATTCTAATCTATTATTTGAAAAACTAATCAATTCTAATCAATAATTTAGAAAACTAATCGATTATAATTAATTATTTGAAAAAATTATCAAATATGATCGATCATTTCGAAAATCTAATCGATCAGAATCAAATATCGCTCGAGCGATACTAGAGTCGCTCAAGCGAAATACAACCTGAGAATGTCAATTTTGTGCAGGGGGCGTTTCGCTCGAGCGAGAAGAGTGTCGCTCAAGCGAGATACATTTTAGATAGCGGTTACACAGGAATCGCTCTTAAAAGCTCACTTAGATAGCGGTTAACCTGAAACCGCTATTATATCGTTTCAATTATGATCGATCGAATGCGATTATGACTGATCGAACTATTTTAATCGATTAAATCTCGTTTCAATCGATTAAAACAATTTCTGCACAGCGTTTTAATCGATTAAAACTTATTTTTATCGGTTAAAATAACTTGAAAAGTTTTACGAGAAAGTTTTGCGAGATTTCAATCGATTGAATCGCGAAACAATCGATTAAATCAACTTAGAAGATTTTTGTAAAGTGTTTTAATTGATATAAACGTTGTTGTATCAGCTTAAAACAAATCATGTTAAAGAATCAAGAACGTTAAATTTTTTTTTATAAAAGTAATTATTATATATTTTTTATTTTATAAAAATGATTAATAAAAGAAAATTTTATTATTTTTTTCTTTTTTTAGGTGTAAAAGTATAATTAAATAAAAGATAAATATATATACTTTTGCATTTTAATTTTCAAATATTAATTTTTTTATGAAATTAATTTTAATTAAAAAATTAAAGTGATATATATATATATATATATATTATTTTTAATTTATTAATATTATCAAATTTTAGCTTAATAATTAAAAAAATTACCAATAATTTAAATTTTAATATATCTATAATTTTATATAATTATTAATATAAATTTAATTCTTCTAATAATATTAACACATTTATTAAATTAAAATTCTTTACTTTAATTAATTATTTTAAATTTTTTTAACGATTTTTTTTAAATAAAAACAATAAAACTTAAAATTAATTTCTAACTAAATCTTCACAGGTTAATACTATATTATATTATTATGTTTAATTAAATTTTAAAATAAGTTCACTTTATTTTTACACTTTTATATAAAAATGACTAATATAAACTTAAAATATATATCCAACTATTAAATTATCCAAGATATTAATATAAATTTAAAATATCAATTCAGTAATTAAAATAATTTTAATTTTTTATAAATACATTGAAATACATTTTTATTAACATACAAGTAATATATATATATATATATATATATATATATATATAAAGAGACTAAATTAATAATTAATTTAATTATTGATTTAGTGACCGATTCATGTGACCGAATCAATGACCGATTCAGTGATTAATTTAATAATCAATTTTAATTTTTTTATTCACATGCTAAATTAAAAAATAAAATTAAATAATTATATTACTAAATTATTTAATAAGTTAGTAAACTATTTTTTTAAAATTTTTATAATGTTATTAACAATGTTATCACTTATTTTAAATTATTAAGTAGATTTATATTTAAAATATTTTAAATAAAATATTTATATAAATGAAAAATAGTTATCAATTTAAAAATTATTTTTTTAGTGATCGAAAAATTAGTCACTAAATCGAGTTACTAAATATAAAAAAATTCAGTCACCACTTTCGGTCACTATTAACCATTTTTCTAGTAGTGATCGAATCAGATGATCGATTCGATGATCGAATCGATGATCGATATCTCGTGATCTGAAATTTTAGTCACTAAATCGATCACTAAATATAAAAAGGAAGTCGATCATCGATTCAGTATTATCAGTGACTGAATTTTTCAGTCACTAATTTCGGTCACTATTTGGTGTTTTTCTTGTAGTGATAATATCTTTTTTTTTTCCGAAATCTATTGTTCTCTTTGTATTTAATTTTAAATTCTAACAATTATGTACTTACAACAAAGTACATGTTCCCTTACGTTATTCTTTCATCCATTGATGGTGGCTAAGGGAACTTCTCTTCTCTTCTCGTCCTCACTTTTCCACCAGAAGGTGTTGATACAGGAAACACATAACACTCAAGTAAGTTATCATAAGTGATTTATGAGTGAATTTACTCAATTTAATTCATAAATTTGTAAGTGATTTGACTAGTATTTGTACCTAATTTGTAAGTGATTTGACTAGTATTTGTACCTAATTTTTAAGTGATTTGACTAGTATTTATACCTTTCTTAGTAGGTTGATTTTGATGGTCCCAAAAGTTGGTGTACATGGTCCTTATGTGATCACCATTAAAAAGTGGTAATCTTATCTTATTTGCTAACCTCTAATTAATAATTAATAAAATTTTGATAGATATTTTTTGGGTGTGGAAAACCTACAATTAATGTAGTTGCCTTTTATTATATAGTTTATCCGTACAATTTAATTGTAAAAAATACAAAATATATTTAAAAGGAGGTGATTATAAAATCTGCTTAATAATAAAGAGGTATTATTTTATTGGGGATAATATATATAAATTACTTAAAATTAAGAAAATTGAAAGAAAATTATTTATACAAACAAATTTCTTTTTTAAAAATTAAGATATTTAAAATTTCACAATTAAATAATATTATTATTCATAAGTAATAAATGAACATTTCCTTTAGACATGTAAAGATTATTGGACTTTAAAAAAACAAGATTCTAATTTCAGTGAAAATCTTGGTAAGTAAAGTAAACACTGAAAGGTAATCTCATGTTTAAAAGGTTAACTAATATAAAATCTCTTTTTTCTCGCTAATCATTTGTGTGAATTAATCCAAGAAATAGTTGCTTCCTGAAAAGCTTATTATTTGAAAAATAAAGTTTCTTTTTTAAAGAAGAACAGATATTTGATGATAAATCTTAAGTGAATTAAATAACATATTATTAATAAATAATAAATAAATATAAAAAAATAAAAAATAAATTTATAAATTTAAATTTAAATTTAAGACTAAAATCATAAATACTAAATTATATATGATCGTACCGTATCACCTCCCCGTAACAGAATATTATGCGTTCATATCCCTCAAAAGGATTACATGCACATTATATTTACTTACTTGTCTTTAGTAACGAAATCTTAATAAATAATTAGAATTTGAATAGAAAATCAAAATCAAAATAAATTTTATTTTATTTAAAATATAAATAATATTCTATCTTAGTTAATTAGCATTTTTTTTCGTTTGCCAGATATAGTTAAGATATCATTATATTATTTGACTGTACTGTATGGGTTATGGATTCCGATTCAAGCATGATGATGAAAGAACATGAAGAAGTCTCTAAAGTCTAAACAGGAGTGATGAAATTGTCATGCAATCCAAGATTTGGCTATAATCATTGGCATTGGTGGTTGTGGTTGTCAAACATGGGATGCAACTCAGGGTTGATCATAGCTATTTGACCACTAATGCACCACCGTTGTTCCCGAGTAAACCAGACCAAAAGCAGTGAGCAATTGATAATGTCCATATTTTATGCACCCTTGTTGGAATCCCTGGAAAGACTAAAACATGTGTAAAAAATAAACTTTCACTTAAAAATCAAAACCATTCTCATGTTTATTCTTTCCCCATCGTTCATACTACGTGGAACGACATCAACAACCTCTGTGTTGAATGAGCCGATTAGGGAAATTATTATGTATTATGAAAGTACGACGTAGATCTAGGGAAAATTATAACATGCTTGCTTACGACATAATCATGTACTAGAGTATTGTATTAAAGGAGATACTTAATTAGTCCAATTAAAGAGAATGTTTATGATAAAGGGTGCAGTGCATGCACTAAAGGAAAACATAATAACCAACCTTTCTAAAGTAGGAATCAAGATCGAAAACGATTGATTCACAGTTTAATTCAAGATTAAATTCTTGAAATGCTATTTGAGTTGGTTACTTATCTCAAGTAATTTTTAAGGATAAGTAAGCTTTTTATTGTTGTTTTTTTAAACTTATTTTAAATTATTGGTGAGCTTAATTTTTCAATATAATTTTGATTTTTTATGTTTAAATTTAATATTAATTACCATTTTTATTATTATTAAATTTATATAATAATAATTAAACATATAAAATTGTTGTTAAAAAGAAGTCTGACCAATTAGTAATATCTGAATTTCTTTTACTCCTAAACTAAGCCCCTTTTACCCGTGTATTCCTATTCAATTGTAAATTTCTTAAGTTGATTATTACTCTCTATGATATTCTTAGATGGATTATTTTCTTTTACGATATTCTTTAGGTAATTGGTTGGAGAGATTTTTGTTATATTTTTAAAAGAGATTCCAGTAATTTGACGAAGTGAGTGACATAAATACTATAAAAATATATAATTTTAATTTTATATTTAAATTTAATATTTAATAATAATTTTTATATCATAAAATTAATAAAAAAATAAATTTATAATTTTTATTGATTTAAAGAATAATTTATCAAATTAAAAATATAAAGAACATAATTAATATTAGAAAAATAGTCAAAAAAATATATTTAATTTTAATTTTTAATTAAATTTAGATAAATATGATTAAATTGAGTCTTAAAATATTGGATAATCATAATAAAATAAAATAAAAAGGAGTAATGTATCTAACCGACAAGAGACAGGGCTTAAGTTATCGGGTTGAGGTAGTCACATGCGTGCCAATTACTTTGTGAATAAGAACATGTTATTTACCCAAACACGACCCAAGGGTAATATGTCATGTTTGAGAGGTGCACATCACATCACATAAGCTGTCCCGGCCCCACTATGTTTTTTCACGGCTTCATGCATCCAATCCCTGCTAGCCACGTGCACCGGCGTTGGATACCTGACCATTTTTCTTCTCTCTCTTTCTGTCTTTGGTCCAAATTGTCGCGCCCTGCTTTCATTTACATTCCATTTGTTTCGACAACCAACCACGTCTTTGTACGGGTTACACACATACACATTTAATTATTATATTTATCCGATCTCAGCGAGTATTTTGAAATTATACAAAATATTTACAATTATTTAAAATATTTGATACATATTCAATAAATAGATTTAATATTTCATAATTTTTGGATGATTGGATTTTTAATTTATAAAAAATTTATATTTCTTATAAATAATTTTTTATATTTTATTATTTATTCTATATTGATTTAAACGTTGGATAATCTCATATATATTTTTTCGCTTCCTTAATCCACTCAAAACTAATTACAAATAACTCGGTATCTCACGTAATTTCGGTAATAATAATTTAATTTCTTAAATTTATGATAATTTTATTTTAATATCTCAAATAAAAATATTTTAAGTCTTTTAAATTAAAAAAAATCTTTCAAATCAAGTGTGTAAAAGTAAACTGTTTTATATTAATTTTGAGAGTTTTTTATTTTTAATTTGAAATATATATATATATATATATATATATATATATATATGCATTTTCGTATCTTTAAATAGTTAAAAATATTGCTAACATAAATTTTTTTATTACTTAAAAGTTTTATACTTGTAACAATTACACATAAACATATTATATCATGAAAAGTATATCTAAAAATATTTACCAAACCCGAGTTTAATCAAAATCTTACTGAGTCGATGATTCAAGAGTATCAGTTTGATCAGATGAGTCACTGGTCTGGTTTGAAAAATCAACAATTGAGTCACACAAGTTCACACTAATTCTTTATGTAACAATTAATTCAGATCGATAATATAATTAATTTTCGGTCAAACAAATTCAACGAACTGGTTCAAGTTGATTTTTATAACAATTCCTCTCTCCAAACTGCTCATTAATACATATTAAGATAAATGTTAAGAAGTATTTAAGGGTAGTATTGATTAAAAATTAACATTAAACATTTTATTAATATAATATTTAATGTTATTAATAACAAATGCCATAACTTTTCAATAAGAAAGATTTTTATTAATCATATATTAAAGTATTTAACTAGGCATAGTCCAAAGCACAAAGATATAAAACTAAAAAAAGATTGAGTTTGGTCGTTGAAAAGTTGTGGGAGTGAGTGGGTGCTATTAAGGGTAGTGAGTCTTGAACGTTCCCATCCACCATCTTTCGTTTTGTTTGTGAGTGCAAGGAAGAAACAAAGAGATGGGAAATTGCCAAGCCATTGATGCCGCAACACTGGTGATTCAGCACCCAAGTGGGAAAGTAGACAAGTTCTATGCACCTTTGAGTGCCACGGATGTCATGAAAACCAACCCCGGTCACTACGTTGCTCTTCTCATCTCCACCACATTGTGTCCAACTGAACATACTGAAAATTGCCCCAGAAAGAGTGATCACAACGCCAACAACAACAGCAACCCTGTTCGCCTAACTCGCATCAAGCTTCTCAAGCCCACTGACACCCTGCTTCTTGGACAAGTTTATAGACTCGTCACAACTCAAGGTTTGTTGCAAGACCAGTGCAAAAAGATTTGAGTTTTTTTCTTTGCTTATTCCAACTTTGAGCCTTTGATTGAAAGTGGTTCTTGTTGGGATCAGAGGTCATGAAGGGTCTCAGGGAAAAGCAAAAGGCAAAGATGAGGCAAAACGTGTCAGAGGCAGTTCCCAAGCCATATTTGGAAAAGGAGAAAGTGGCAAGGAGGTCCGATATGGAGGACAGTAAGGTAAAACTTCAACCAAAATGTGTTTTTCATTTTATCTTTTCTATTTTCTCTTCCAATTATGGTTCATCGTTCAGTCAGAGATTTGTTAAATCTTGTACAAGGGAAGCTGATAATTGAGTGGTGCTTGATGTGTATCTCGTTTTGCCGATTAATTTTTCATCATAAAACATGGTTTTTTGTAAACAGAAAATTTCATTATTGGGAGAGTTTTACAAATCGGCATTATTACGAATGTGTAAGTCCCACGTCATGTAATATAAGATGTTTAATAGTGAGTTTATATAATTACTTTTTCTTGCCTGGCAACTAGCTTCTGTGACAGGATTTGGGTTCCCCAAACGTTTGCCTAATATTCTTGGGTTGGTTTATTTGTAAATTTACTTCTGTGAAGGCTTTAGTTCTTTGGAATGGCGAGACATATGTATATGACAAAATTTACATGAATAAACAAATACTGGAATCATAATTTACACAACTTAAAACCCATCTCTATACTTGTTGTATGCCAAGTTACTGAATTTTCATAAAGATTCATTGTATGCTAATTCGTAATTGGTGGTGTCATTCATATAACTAATACTTGTGTTTGTTTTCTTTTAGGCAATGACCAAGCCTGAAAAAGGTCGACCAAGGATAACAGCACCAACTAATAATGGTGCTGGTGCCACAGCTAAGACAAGATTTTGGCAACCCTCTTTACAAAGTATCTCAGAGTCTGCGAGATGATTTGTGTTTTCAATGTTACCCACATGTGGTGTGAGGGACAGAGAAGCAACTGAGAAAAAAAAAACTCCATGATTGCTTAGTCATGTGAAAATTAATCATAATACACTGAGCTTCAGGGGAGGCCAGAAACAACCCCGATGATAAAATTCTCCTCAGTTGAGGCGTAATTGTGTATAGTAAAGTTGACATATTTTATCTCTTAGTATAATTACCTTTTACTCTCCATTGAAATCATAATTCGTTACCATATTTTTGTACTCTTTTGGTTTCTAATGGCCCTATAACTCAAACTTTTCGTGTAAGAAATTAGATGTTTCTTTCAAGTTTTTTACTAATGGATATAAAAATAATAATAATAATATTGAATATGAGACTAAATGAGAGTGAGAGTATGCTTATTCATAATAATCGTATAATGATAATCCTAGACGATTCCAAAATGATTGAAAATCTTTATAATCTTTTTTATGTATTGGAATGTTGGCATTAATATATGATAATACTTTAAAGTTTTCTTTGATCTTAATATTACTTTTTATTTTTACTTTTTATAAATCTTAATACTTTTTTAACGTTGATAGTTTTTTTTTGGATTTGAATATTTATTTATATCCAATAACAAAACTTATTACGTGACCCATAAAGGTGAACTATTTGAATACTACGATATCCAATAAAAAAGATTGCAAAAATTTAAAACTAATATTATTGATAATATGAATTTATAATATACATTTTTAACAAGGACATTTTATTTGTATATATGCATAAGGTATAAATTAATTCAATAATGACATTTTATTTATTTTCTTTAACTTATTTAATTATCATGGTTATAATAAAAAGATTCCATGATCTAGTGTACTATATATGGCAAGATGATCCTGGTCAGTTGTAAAGAATATATGTGACAAAAATTATTCTCCAATCTTAATCATTAATTCTACGATCCATTGTATAAGTTTACATTTTTGTTAAATGCATCCAGAAGAATAAAATCACAAAACATATTTGAATATTTTATTTTATGTTTTTTCGCATGTGGCAACGTACCATGCATTTAGAAAATAATAATAATAATAATTTAAGCACCGATGTATTTGTTTTATATATAACAGATATGCAAGCTTATTCAATAAATTCTCTTTATTCGCAGTTGAATCTGTAAATTCTCTTTATAATTTAATTATGTCTATCTTTATATATAAACTGTAAATGTAGAATAATTTAATCCCGAATATAAAAAAAAAACACTTAAAATTATGAAATATTTTATAATTATATGAAATAAAAATAAATTTATATTTTAAAAAGAGAAGTCAAAGATAACACATTTTATTATTTAAAGAAGTGCTAAGAAAGTTAACAATTTTCAAGAAATTTAACTTTTATTTAAACATCATTTGATCTTTTACCTACAAAATCCAAAAAGATATGTACTCTTGAGAATTTCCTTCAAAAACTTTAAAATATACTATTATGATTAATATCAATAAAATTGTATGATAAATACGATTTTTTTTTAAATCTCTAATTGAATACTTCATTGAGGAAAAAAAAATGATAGAGATTTTGATAAAATAAAGAAGTACGTGAATATAAGAAAAAAATATAAAATATTGTGTTCTTTTAAGGATGATGAATCAGATATGTAAATATAAAAAGAAATATGCCATGGAATATTTTTACTTTTTGTTGCATTGTGGAAAAATAATAATTAAAAAGATACGAAAGAATATCATCACGTAACAAAGTCTACCTTTAAAAAACACTTGCAATCAAAGGGTTGTGTACTACCAACAAGTTATGGTAGGTAGACAATTATGTCTTATATAATCAAATATCTAATTTTTAAATTTGGGTGTATAGAAAATTATTTATTGGAATAGGTCAATTTTCTAAATACATTTTAATAATAATAATATATTTAAAGATAACGCAGTTATATGTGGACTGAACCAAACTTTATTTATAAAAAAAATGTACACTATGTGGATTATATATCACTTAGGTTATTCATTAATTCAGTCATGGGCAATTTTTAGTTTGTGGCAAGTATAAGTTTTTTTTATACAGGTGAAAAACATTTTTATGTGATTTTTTTGTTTTTCAGATTCAAAAATATATGACTTAAAAAAAATATGATGATATTTTTGTAAATAATGGATGAAATTTTTATTTCCGATATTTTCAGGAAAAAAGTCGTGTTTTATTTTTACATAACTTTTCTTCCTTTTGTACGTGAGGAATTTTTTAATGATAACGGTGACAATAATCATTTCAGCTTCTTGTAGGGTACATTTCAATCATGATGAATAACGAAAATATCTATATTATGTCCTATTTGTGGTGGTTGACATTTCTTTTCAATTGGATTCGAATTTTAGACCATTTTTTGTATAATCAATATTAATATTCTATATCTTATCTTTTATGTTCAAATTGAATATGTGATTGTTTTTTTGACAGAGGTAATTGTTTTCAATATTTATTAACTTGATTTATCTTTATAAATAATGCATGTTAACATGAGTTAAATTAATATTTCGGGTATTTTAAGATCCATTTTTACTATCGAATATGATATTACATAAATTAGAGAGCAATATACAATGTTTTTCATTCAACATTTCTAGTATTTAGTTTATAGATTATAATTTATATTATATTGTATTATGTAGTTTAACAAGTAATTTAGTTTTTGTATTAGTTTAATCTTTATATTAATTTAGTTTTTGTATTAGTTTAATTTTTATATTAATTTAGTTTTGTAATGTTTAGTTTCTAAGGAATTTAGTCTTTGTACTATTTTGTATTGTATTGTTGTATTTTTAATCATTGTCTATTGAAAATATGAAATCTTGACTATATGTAATTAAAATATATTTGTAGGTTTTTGTTGTAAGATAAAATAAATCAAATATTAAAAAAAATACGAAATTTACATTGAATGTGTCAATACTTGATGTATATTTACGTCAAACCCATATTATGTATGTTAAAGTTGGATCCAATATAAATTTATTTCAATTTTTTACTTTTTCTGGCATAAATTTACGTATGTTCAACATAAATTTATCTCTTTCGTATTAACATCAACTTTATATTTAATGTAAAAAGACAAAAATAACACAGGTAACCATTCATATATGATTATGTGCCAAAAATAAAATTACATCATTTTGTCCTCCATTGTTTTCTTTTTTTTCTTTTTTAGTCTATAGCTAATAAAGCAAAGAATTTTTTATTGTGCCTTTTTTTTCTTCCGAGTTTATGATAGTTATTCCAGGTCGTATAAACAAAATTATTTTTTAATTTACCGAAATGTATTACTTATATCATTATGTTTCTGGTGGAATTTCGATCGATTTCGATTCTAAAGGTGTTTTGGTCCTAATCAAAATCCTCCCACGTAAGTTCTTTTTACTTAGGCTAGCAATTTGACTTTCAATCGAAAACGTGTATAAGAATCGAAAGTTACAGGATATCGAAAATGCTATTTTTTATATTTAAAATACCGAACACAGTAAAAATATCGAATCGAGAAACAGAATATTAAATTGCGAGGAAATGTAAAGTGCGAAAACCCCAAATTTACATTAATTGTAAATGACAAGAAATCAAAAATAGTGCAAATATAAATGACAGAAACCGAGATTGTAAGAAAAGTAAATGACAGGAAATCGAGATTGCAAGAAAAGTAAATGACAGGGAAACTTAAATGCGAAATTTAAACTTTCATTGAATTGAAATGATAAGGAATCGAAAACACGAAACATCAAACTGCTGAATTTTAAGTTGCATCAAAGTAAATTACCAAGGAAAATACGAAAGCGGTAAATGTACTCAGTGAGCAAAGAAATCCAGATTGCCGAAGCTTCATGGTGTTCGTCGTTTCTCCGGTAGACTTTTCACTACCGATTCCGTTCTCCGCCAATTTCGCCCCCTATTTCTTCCTTCTTTGCTCTATTTATAGTGCATCGTTCAAGTCTTCCAAGAGCGGTTAACACGATCGCTACCACGTTCTACGTACATATGGCGGTTTATCTTCTACGGTTTCCCACGTTCTCACGATCTTCGATTTCCTCCATGGTTTCGAAACTGCTCTCTATCCGTGCGTTTGACTTACTCTTCTCTTTATGGTTTGGCCAAAGTTTTCGATGTCCGTGTAGGTTAGCTTTCTTCATTTTCGATTTTACACTTTCGAGAACTTCAAATTGCTTACGATTCCTTTTCAACCTTAACGTCTTATCATTCTAGTTTCTTAGGTTTTTATTCGACAATAGGCATTTGACTATCATTCCTTCGATTCTCGATTGTACTTCTCGATGTTATGTGTTACGTGCTTAGACATCGAATGGTTTTTTATCTATCTTGATTTATCAGTCACGTGTTCAATTTGTTTCTTTCCTTCATTTTCGATCGCTTTTCTCGATTTTCCACTAACAAAATGCCCCCTTGGAAGAATATAAATGATTTCTGTTTATATTCTTTCAATATTCCCGCCTTAGTGTTTGGAGGCCCACAGAACTTAGGATTTAGGGTTTCTGGGGTTCTAGGGTTAAAAGGGTTTTAGTTGTCCCTTTTGCTTTACGTCGCCTTCTCGTCAGTCTGCTGCTTTTACAGTACACGCTACATTTATTACCTTTCACCTCCGTCGTTTCCAGCCCCCTAGGCGATTTTCCCTTTTAAACTCTATTGGTTTTCTACTCAGGTTTTTTACGCGAACTTTTGTCCCTTTACACCTTCATCTTCTTCCTTGAGTTCCTGTCTTCATCCTTGTGCCCCCTCCTTTTATCTTGTTTTCCTCTAATCTCCCTATTACTGAAATGACAACTTCCTCCAAGTCTTCCGACTTTTCCGCTCCACCTCTTCCTTCGCTGACGGCCAACCTTTTGGAAATCAATAATCAGAAGTTTGCTCCAATCCCTCTGATGGAGGAGGCTTCTCAGAAAGTTGCTGAGACGCAGGTACTCATTCCTTACACTGCTGATAGTGTTAATTTTGGTTTTGGGGGTCCTGTCCGTTCTAGTAGTGGGACTTTTTCTTCCTTCACCCTCTCGAACAGCCCAGCACTTATTCACCACCCTGAGGTTCGGACGGATTTCTTGAATATGGCATCGAGAGTATACCGAACGGGTCCACCTTCCAAAAACCTTCATTCCTTAGGTGGTTTGATAGAGTAAAAGCTAAGTTTGGGAACCACTGGAGAGATATAGGGATTTTTGATTTTTTACAGCTATCTCGATGCGATTTGTCGTCTTTGGATATGGCAATGTTTCTATCTGCCGTGCACTTGTGGAACAAGGATTTGCATGCCTTGGAATTACCCTGTGGTCCCCTGTCACCTACTCTCTTTGAGGTTGCTGCTATAACCGGACTAAAACCTATTGGGGAGAAATATTATAAGGGTGCTTACCCTTCGGATAATTCTTTGAGGTCTAAAATCGATTGGGAATCGAAGGCTTACGGACATTTTCTTGAGAAGCATTTCGTCGATGACGAATTGATGGCTGTGACTGACGAAGAACACATAGCCTTTTTGGTATATTGGCTATGTACCCACGTTTTTTGCCCTCGATCCATCCAAATCTCCTCTCACCTCTATAATCTAGCCTATCTTCTCCATACTGGCCAGCCTAAGATATGTTTGGCTAAACTCTTGTTAGCGCATGTGTATACTGCTTTCGACGAGGCTGTCGAAATTTTGAGTACTCCTAAGGCATCGGGAAACTTTTCTGGCCCTATCTGGTTTATTCAGTTATGGTTAAACTCGATTTTTGAGAGCATCCTCTCCCCGACTTCCAACATCCCCCCAAGTGTAAATATAGAAGGGGCCTGATTATCTTCTTGCCATCCTCACCAAAAACCCGATGAAGCTGCTTACTGTCAATACCTTAATTTTTTGTTATCTAGATTTAATTTCGAATCGGTTTTAGCTCCTTTTACCGTGCATCTCGGACGAACAAATGATCAACTCAGGGGACCAATTTGGTTTAAGTTGAAGTTCCCTGCCTCAACTCCTGGATTGCAATTAGAGTTGGTAGATATCTGGAGTAACTATTTAACTCATGATATACTGGTATCGGGTTTCCAATCCAAAGACTTCAAGATCATCACTTACTACCCTCAGCTATTCTCGAGACAATTCGGCCTGAGTCAATCCTTACCTTTCTTCCCTTTAGATACCTCCCCGAGGTTCAAGTTGAATGAATCGACAATCGAACGGGAGCTTATCAAGCTTTTGCCAAAAACCCCGATGCATTTTTATCCCTATGCTTTCGAGTCAAATTATTTGTCTACTGTGGGTTTTTCTCAATGGTGGACTGGTTGGTTCTCGAGTAGTCATGCTACTTTTGATGAAGTTCGACAGAAACTGACTGCTCATCCTTCTCTTGTGTTGCAGGACAAGTCGAAATCGAGGAAAGGTATATACTTCCACTGTCTCCAAATATCTCGATTCGAGAATTTTTATCAAATATGTTATAACCCGTTGAAGTTAGAATCAACCTTCTATGATGCTGTCATTTCCCTATCTCATAAGACAGATACCAATCGATCGAACCACAAAATAATTAATCCCTTAGGAAAAACCTCATTCGAAATGTATTGTCCTAATCGTCTTCCTACTTTTCCTACGTCATCCTTCGGGATTGCCAAACCTTTAACTCATCCCAAATGGGTTCGAGAATTGAGAACCTTTAAAGAAACACTTCGTCCCAAACCTAAAAACAAAGAAATTTCTGTCTCGAAATTGTCTTATTTCCCTTACCTCCATCTCCCTCAAACTCTTCTTCCCCCCTGGCTAGTTCATATCGATCGAGTCACGATTTTGACTCCATCACCTTTTGGTGAGATTTTACTGCCTTTTCTAGACACTTTTTAATTGTTTGTTATAAGCTAACTGTCTTCTTTCTTTTGACAGTTTCGAAATCCTCCAAGATCACCATTGTCGAGCAAGAGAAAGATAAGGACTGGGATTCTTCTGATGAGTCCGATCCACCAGCCCTTGTCCGGAAGCGTAAACAAATGGCCACCGTCTCCACATCTTCGAAAAAATCGAAGGTTCATTTCGATTCCTCATTGTCTTGTTCATTTTTCTGTTTATAATTGCTTCCTTCTGGATTCTTATACTTATTTCTCTTTGATTTCTAATCTATAGAGACAAAAATCGAAGAGTCCTCGATCTATCCAACCATCTGCCGTAGATCCACTATCGACGGACTCTAACACGGTTCCTTCAACGGGTCAAACGACACCCATCACTCATTCAAGTCACGTGGGTTTACTTTTTTATATAAACTCCATTTCTTAGATTTTGATAACACTTGTGTCGTGACTTAAAATTTCGATAAATTTTCCAGGATCATCCATCGGCGACTATCTCGACTAATGTCGATTCTCAACTTCAACCTTCAACACCAATTCCTGAGGTATAGTTTTTTACTTGTGTGTATGTGTCTTTTTGTCTTTCTGTATATTTCTTTTTTCTAACACATATTTCGATTTACAGCAACCTGCAGCTGTACAGATTCTCCCGCTTGCCTCAATACCCCCTGTTTTGTCTTTTCCTGGTATTTTATCTTTTCTCCTTCACTGTTCTAATTTTCTATTCCACTTTTTACTTAACTTTTCGACTTAATTTCTCGACTCGTTTTCTTTTTTCAGTAAATATTCCCGTGGTCCAAGTCCAGGACTCTC
This sequence comes from Sphenostylis stenocarpa, assembly GCA_963425845.1. Taxonomy (NCBI): domain Eukaryota; kingdom Viridiplantae; phylum Streptophyta; class Magnoliopsida; order Fabales; family Fabaceae; genus Sphenostylis; species Sphenostylis stenocarpa. The sequence continues at coordinate 52,481,830 of OY731406.1, forward strand.
CATCGCCCACTACCACCGAGCAAATGGGTTCCCACCCTTTCTCGATGCACGGGATCGAGTTACTCTCGCCTACACTACCCGCGCTAAATGAGTCTACTCCAATCAACGTACCAGAATACCGAGCTGCCATCGAGGAAGACCCTTTCTCGATTCTCGATATTCTAGTATCGAGGGACGCCACTCCTTCGAGCCACTCCACTCAACCATCTGCCACTTCGCCCGAAGGAGCGTATCAGCTCAAGCAGCGCTTCAGAGCATTCTTCTATTCCTCACCTTTGGAGGTTTTGGTAGAGTCATTCGAAAAGAAACGACTCTTTAGAGAAATTCTCAAGTCTATCGAAACCTTCCCTGAAAAGGCTCTTCCCAGAGGCTTTGATGCAGAGGTCACAGCGGCCACTGAACTTTTCAACCAGGCCTATGTTGCAAGGAAAAGGAGGCAATCAATAGCGACTGAGTTAACTGAAGTTTCTGCGTTCCAGGCTGAGAAGTCTAATTTGTTAAAGAATTAGAAACTCAGTCGAGGGGAAGTTTTGACTACATTTTCTTCGGTTGATGTTGAAATCGAAGAGTTGGAGAAAAGGCTGCAACAACTGAAGTCGCAGAGGGAGTTCCTTACATCAGAGTTAGATAAGATTAACTCTTCTGCGAAAGAAGTGGCATTGTCTCTTGGCCAAAGCATGGAGCGCGAACACAAGCTGAACATCGAAGAGAACTCGATCTCTTCATCTTGGGCTAATTTGTTAATAGATTTCGAGAATTTAAAAACTCGATATCTATCTTTGTAAACATTACTCTATTTTAATATTGAATGTTTGTTTCTCTTATTCGAGGCTTATATTTCTTTAAGTACTTTCCATTTATCGACAGCACTTTATCTTTGTTATACCAATCAGTAATCGAATAAGCATTACTCGATAATACTTTAATAACTTCGAAAGGTCCTTCCCAACTCGGTGACCATTTTCTATAATTTTTACATTTCTTGTCCATCGGCAAAATTGTTTTCCATACTAAGTCACCTTCATTAAACGTCTTCTTTCGAACTTTTTTATTGTAAACTCAAGCAATTTGATTCTTTTGTAAAATCATACTATTCAATGCTTGCAATCTTATTTCATCGAGTTCGTTTAGTTCATCATACATCATGTTCCAATAATCACAACTGGGTAAATCATTCTACCTCTATATTCGATTCGACTCAATATTTATCTCGATGGGCAAAACTGCATCATGTCCATACACTAGTTTGTATGGAGTATTTTGTAAAGAATCTTTTGGTGAATTCCGATAAGCCCATAAAATTTGCAACAACATTTCGTGCCATGTTTTGGGTTTATTACCAACATGTTTTTTGATTAACCCAATGATTACCTTATTAATTGCTTCGACCTGCCCATTAGCCTGAGCATAATATGGAGTTGATGTTAATAATTGAATATTTCTCGATTCAGCGTATTTAACTATCTTTCTACCAGTAAACAATGTCCCTCTATCTGTAGTGATAGACTGTGGGATCCCAAATCGATAAACGATGTATTCTTAAATAAAATCAATTACATCCTGCTGATCAACGTCCTTTAATGGTATTGCTTCTACCCATTTTGAAAAATAATCGACAACAACGATTATATACCTATGCCCTTTCGATGATTGTGGGAAAATTTGTCCGATTAAGTCTATGGCCCAACCTCTAAAAGGCCAAGGTTTAATAATCGAGTGCAATTCACTAGCGGGTACTGTTGTATAGGACTAAACTTTTGACACTCTTCACAGGACTTAGCATACTCGATACAATCCTTCAAAATCGAAGGCCAATAATAACCTTGTCGAGTCAATGTCCATTTCATTTTCTCGACCTATCATGTGAGCGCCACATATCCCATTATGTATTTCAGCCATTGCTAAGTAAGCATCATCATTCCCTAAGCATCTAAGTAATACTCCGTCAATTCCTCTCTTATACAACTCATCATTTAACAACACATATTTTACTGCTCGATACTTGATTTTCTTGTCAGTTTTCCCATTGGGGTTTTGCAAGTATTCTATGATCGATTTTCTCCAATCTTGGTCATCTAAGTCACTAATTTGTAAAATCTCATTTTCCTGAGGTAATTTCTCTTTAATTTGAATCATTTCCTGTAAATTTTCCGGAGATATTTTATACTTAGATGCTATTTGTGCTAAGTCATTGGCTTCTTGGTTGAATTCTCGAGGAATATACTCGAATGTTATATCATCGAACATTCTACTCAAGGTCATCACTCTTTCCGAGATATCTGATCAAATTGGTATTGATACATTTATACTCTTTTCGCACTTGTTTGATCACTAATTGCGAATCACCTCTTATAATCGCATGTCGAGCTTTTAACTTAATTAAAGTTTCGAGACCCGCTATCAAAGCTTCATACTCGGCTTCATTATTCGAACAAATGGGTTGAACTTCAAATGATAACTTAGTCGGAATATTATTTGGAGAAATAATAAGAACTCCTACTCCAGATTTATTCGATGTACTTGAACCATCGAAATACATTATCCATTTACTTATTTCAATAAACAAGTTCTCGGTAGAACTAATCTGTATGTTCGACCATGAAATCGGCGATTACTTGACCTTTTATCGATTTTAAAGATTCGAAGAATAATGAGAATTCTCGTCAAAGCTAACACCCATTTTCCTATTCTATTGTGCATAATTGGTTTCGACAAAAGAAACTTCAAAATATTATTTCTGGAATAAACCATTACATCATGAGGCTTCATTACATGCTTGAGTTTTGTGCAAGAGAAATATAAGCATAATCCTAATTTTTCGATATCACTGTATCGAGTCTCAGTATCGTTCAAGATTCTACTTAGATAATACACAGCACATTCCACACCATTCTCATCTTCCTGTGCTAACAGGCTCGCTATTGTTCGATCTGATGCTGATACATATAGCTTCAATAACTTGTTTCTTTTTACCGGAATCATAATCGGAGGATTTGTCAGCGTCGTTTTAATTTGCTCGAAGGCTTCTTGATGTTCCTCCTTCCACTTAAACTCTGCTTCTTTTTTCAACTTTAACAAAGAAGAAAAAACATGAGTCTTACCAGCCAAGTTAGAAATAAATCGTCTCAAATAATTTATTTTTCCCAAAAATGACTGTAACTGTTTCTTAGTTTTTGGAGCGGAAGTGTCTATTATAGCTTTTGCTTTATTTTTATCGATCTCAATACCTTTTCCATGTACTATAAAACCTAAAAATTCACCAGCAGATACACCAAAGGCACATTTCAAAGGATTCATTTTTAATCCATATTTTCTCATTCTCTCGAAGGATTTCCTCAAATTGTTTAAGTGTTGATGTTTTTCTTTCGATACAACCACAATATCATCTATGTAAACTTGCATAAAATCATTGATCAAATCATGAAAAAATAGATTCATTGCTCTCTGATACGTTGCACTAGCATTTTTCAATCCAAATGGCATTACTATCCATTCATACGTGCCTAATGCCCCCGGGCATCGAAAAGCTGTTTTGGCTATATCATTCTCAGACACAAATATTTGATTATATCTTGAATAACCATCTAAAAGACTTAACATTTCATTACCAGCTACTGCGTCTATTAACATATTAGCTATCGGCATCGGATATTCATCTTTAGGAGTAGCTAAATTCAAATCTCGATAATCGATACACACTCTCATTTTACCATTCTTTTTCATAACAGGTACAATATTAGAAATCCAATCGACATACCTGGCAGTCCTGATGAATTTTGCTTTCAAGAGTCTTTCGACCTCTTCCTTGATCTTACTCATCACCTCAGGTGCAAATCTTCTCGGTGCTTGTTTAACTGGCTTTCTACCTTCGATGATGGGAAGTCTATGCTCGACTAAACTTCGATCCAATCCAGACATTTCTTCATATTCCCAAGCGAAGCAGTCCTTATATTCTTTTAACAAGGAAATCATGTCTTCTTTCATTTCTTTTTCGAGATATTTGCTGATATATGTAAGCTTCTGATCCTCGATATTCCCTAAGTTAATTTCTTCTAGTGGATCCTGAGCCTCGACTTTCTTGTGACTTGATGTAATGGATTTTTCAAAACCTAAAGGGGAATAATCATAAATACAATCAAGTATAACTTGATCGCTATTATTTGCAACTACGGTCGAGTGAATCGACTTATTTATCCCTATTTTACTACTACTACTACTTTCTTGGCTCTTCTTTCCATCTTCATATTTTCCCAATCGAGCCAAGAACTTCTCGTATTCTTTATTCATCTTCACCGGCCACTTCGAGGTTGGCCCCCTCTTTGATCATGACGAATCCTTTCTTCTCATTCATCTCTAGGAAACGTTCCTCATGCAACTTTGAATTAAAATCTTCGACTGTTTCGAAGGTGAATGGTTGAGCAAGCGCCAGATTATGTAGTGCCCGACCAGCCTGGGATACGAATGTTACAAATTCGTGCTGGTCTCCTGGGATTACTTCGAGATGTCCATCTCGATTCCACATGAATAATTTCTGATGAGCTGTCGAAGGCACGGCTCCGACTCCATGAATCCACTCCCTGCCAAGTAATGCATTGAAATTGGCATGCGACTGGACTACAACAAACACAGTAGGCCTCGAGTAAGTGCCTACTTTTATGTCTAAGGCAATCATACCTTCTGAACTTGATGTCTTTCCGCTAAAATCGGAAATCATAATATTGTGCTTAACTAAGTCTTTTAGCTCAATGCCAAATTTCTTTAGCATAGTAATTGGCAGTATGTTCACTGCTGCTCCACCATCGACAAGGACTCTATTCACCATCTGTCCTTGAATCTCGATATTCAGTAATAATGGTTTCAAGTGGAACCTCATTTCCTCAGACGGAGGGTCAATAAAAGCAGCATCTCTATAAGGTACTTCACATGAGGTTTGTGTAACCCATGTTACCTTTGACTTTATGTTTTCTGAGTAGAAGTCATCCTCTCGATCGGCATCACTCTGTTCTTGGTACTCTTGATATTCACTAACATATTCTGCCGGTAGTATCGATATCACTCCGATTTGATGCTCGTCCCAAGTACCCTCATTCTTATCATCGAAATATTCTCTTGCATATTGACTATCCATTGGTACAATATTCTCTTCGAAATTTCTATAATTATTCCAATAAGGGATCCTTCCTCCTCTTCTCCAGGGCCTGCCTCGGAATCTCCTTTGGAATGTTGGGAATCCAGTGTTCGATCCTTCATCGTATGACAATCTCTCGAAGACGTCATTGCTCTGAAGTCTGCCTCTTCCTCCTCGAGAAGGATACATCTCTCTTCTAACCCATTGCCTTTGATTTCCGCTAACACCAGAACCAACGAATTTCTGCTGACTTTCTTCGATTGTTGGTCGGACCGTTTGATCTACTTTGTCATTTTTCCTTTTATTTTGGTTCTCGACCTTCTTCATCTGTTCTGTTCTGAAAGCTTTAGCAGCCGATTTATCGAACACCGCACTGCATCGTGGGCATAACGACACATCTTCGTCTTTTTCTTTCTTCCTATTCAAAAACTCAATGAGGGAGTCTCCTGACCGAGGGTAAATCTCTTTTTCGAACTCCTTTTCAAATTCACTCAGGTCAAATTCCATATCCTCTTCAGATACATCCATTCTGACATGTTTATGGTCAATGTCTTCAGTAACATCGACCATGCCTACAAAAGCAGCATTCGTTACTTAGACATCATCAGTCATGCCCGTTTGGGATTCAATATATCCCACTTGCACTTCGAATGGACTCGTGTCCACTTTCATCGACATCTCTTCAAATTTCAGTCTCCCTTGGTCAATCGCATCTTGTATCGTATTCCTGAAATGTATACAATTGTTAGTCCAATGTCCAAAAACATTATGAAATTTACAATACTTTCGACCATTCCTTTGTTCTGCCAAAGGCAATTTATGATTTTCGCTCAACTTAATTTGTTTATCTTTTAGTAAGATATCAAAAATTTTATCAGCCTTTGTCACATCGAAAGTATATGTTCGATTTGCCATCTTATCTTTTACTTCATTCTTTTGTAGCAATTTGCAAATATATGGAGCCCCTACTTTGAGTTCTGCTATGTTTACTTTCTCATCGACAGTTTTTTCAATATCATTTTCTGTCATGTTATCCGTCTCATATACGTCATTTATATATGCTATCCTTTCCTTTTTCGAGGGTTTCTCATATTTCTTTTACCTTTGTTTCTCATACTCTATTTGTTCCACTCTTCTCACTTTATCAGCTAATTGAGCCATGTCATTCAGTGGTAGATTGACTAATTTTTTCCTAATCGAGAATTCTAAACCTGCAGAAGTCATCCTGACTAATTCATATTCAGGAATTTGAGTAAAACATCTCGACTTCATTTGTCTAAATCGATTCAGATAATCATCTATACTTTCATGGTTGTATCGTTTTATGTTCATCAAATCGATGAGACTTACTTGAGTCTCTCCTCTAAAGAATTGTTCATGAAAATTTCTCTCTAACTGCAACCAATTATATATCGAATTGGGCAGTAACGAAGTGAACCAAGTAAAAGCATTCTTAGTCAAAGAACTAGGAAAATATTTCATCTTTAATTCTTCACTCATCGCTAAATCCCCGCATTCGATCTGATATCGAGCCACATGCTCGATAGTCGATTCACCAACTTCTCCAGCAAATTTAGTGAATTTGGGTACTTTATATCCTCGAGGCAATTCTGTCTCGAGAATCGCATTCGGAAAGGGAGACACAAAATATGTCTGATTGGGTGGTCTAAATTCCATCCCTTGTAAATTCATCCTTTGTCCTAACATGTTATTCTGATTGTGTATATTTTGAAATCCTTCGTTCAAATTCCCATAAATGTCATTCCTCACGTGTTGGTACTCATTTCCCATATGCTGATGTTGATCATTGTTTCTATTTCTCCTCAATAGATACGGGAGATTGATATTAGTATTCTGATTAGCATGATTTTCTACCCTCATTTGTCGAGGTACAGCCAATGCATCCCCGATTCGTGACATTTGGTCTGCTAATATCTCAAAACTAGCGGTAGTGTTTTGAACTAATGGATTTAGAATTGTAGTCAACTGTTGTGATAACATATTCATCATCTCAAAATTACTCTCATCCATTTGTTGTCTAAGTATTCCTAAGGAGTTACTAGATATTCCAGTACCAGTATTTTCGATAGTATCAAAATTAGATCGATGATAATCCCTATCGAACGCATATCTCCCATGATCTAAGTTTCCTCTATGATCTAGATTTGGAGGTATTTGCTGCGTTCCTACATTCTGCACACTCCCTGAGTTCTGGGGAATTACTAAATTTTGAGATGTTCCTAGGTTTGGAGATGCTCCAAAATTCTGTGGCATACCTAGGGTTTGGAATGTTCCTAAGTTATATCTCGAATTTCGTTGCATCGAAGAAGTACCAACCCCATTCATGTTAAGCGAAAACCCAGGTGGTCTTATACTCATATACGGCCCAGCATTTGTTGTTATAGGGTTTCCCATAGTTGGCATACTGTTTAGTGCCACCGTACTAGATCCTACTTGGGTATTTGCTAAAGTGCCTGAATTTTGTTCATTACTCACGGGTATCGACATACTTACAGTTGTCGATACTACAGGTGTATTCCCATTATGACTTTTCCCCCTAGTATTTGATGGGTGTGACCCATTTAATCCCTCAGTGTTACTCTGGTTACTTGATGAACTCTGACTCATGACTCTCCCACTCCTTAATCTCATACACTCTCGAACTAACCAATTTTGTGTTTCTCAACACAAGAACCCCTACCTGGCGCGCCAATTTGTTTCTGGTGGAATTTCGATCGATTTCGATTCTAAAGGTGTTTTGGTCCTAATCAAAATCCTCCCACGTAAGTTCTTTTTACTTAGGCTAGCAATTTGACTTTCAATCGAAAACGTGTATAAGAATCGAAAGTTACAGGATATCGAAAATGCTATTTTTTATATTTAAAATACCGAACACAGTAAAAATATCGAATCGAGAAACAAAATATTAAATTGCGAGGAAATGTAAAGTGCGAAAACCCCAAATTTACATTAATTGTAAATGACAAGTAATCGAAAACAGTGCAAATATAAATGACAGGAAACCGAGATTGTAAGAAAAGTAAATGACAGGAAATCGAGATTGCAAGAAAAGTAAATGACAGGAAATCGAGATTGCAAGAAAAGTAAATGACAGGGAAACTTAAATGCAGAAATTTAAACTTTCATTGAATTGAAATGACAAGGAATCGAAAACACAGAAACATCAAACTGCTGAATTTTAAGTTGCATCAAAGTAAATTACCAAGGAAAATACAGAAAGCGGTAAATGTACTCAGTGAGCAAAGAAATCCAGATTGCCAGAAGCTTCATGGTGTTCGTCGTTTCTCCGGTAGACTTTTCACTACTGATTCTGTTCTCTGCCAATTTCTGCCCCCCCATTTCTTCCTTCTTTGCTATATTTATAGTGCATCGTTCAAGTCTTCCAAGAGCAGTTAACACGACTGCTACCACGTTCTACGTGCATATGGCGGTTTATCTTCTACGGTTTCCCACGTTCTCACGATCTTCGATTTCCTCCATGGTTTCGAAACTGCTCTCTATCCGTGCGTTTGACTTACTCTTCTCTTTATGGTTTGGCCAAAGTTTTCGATGTCCGTGTAGGTTAGCTTTCTTCATTTTCGATTTTACACTTTCGAGAACTTCGAATTGCTTACGATTCCTTTTCAACCTTAACGTCTTATCATTCTAGTTTCTTAGGTTTTTATTCGACAATAGGCATTTGACTATCATTCCTTCGATTCTCGATTGTACTTCTCGATGTTATGTGTTACGTGCTTAGACATCGAATGGTTTTTTATCTATCTTGATTTATCGAGTCACGTGTTCAATTTGTTTCTTTCCTTCGTTTTCGATCGCTTTCTCGATTTTCCACTAACACATTATTATTAATAAAATCCAAAATTTACCCTTAAATAAATAATTTGAATCAATTGAAAAATGTGGTTAAAATATTATTTTCCTTCTCACTTATTTTTAAGTCATAAATACAAGATTAACTTACACTTTATTTTTATAAGTTTATTTTGTAAAATAATCTCTTTAATTGCTGTTTCACTTTGACTTTTTCTTTAATTTTTGAATTAAATTGAGAAAAAAAAGCTTTTAATTATTTTAGATCTTATTGAATTTGTTAGGCAATTGAAAATCGCATGAGTTATAAAATAATCAATGTAAAAGCGGACAAACTTCCATTTCAATTTACCGTGTGATATTGTTTCCAAATGTAAATACATAGCCTATTTTCTCTTCCCTTAAACATCAATTTTCATTTATGCTTCTTACATATTAATTATTCTTTGTAGTTTTCTATTTAGAAAAAAAAATCTTAACCTATATATAAAGAAGAGTAGTTTAAGATGGTTGTGAACAATAAAATCTTGATTATAATAATACTTTAACGTTAATTATATAATTTTGAAGGATGAAAATTGTGAAAAAAAAATGATTTATCAATTATAAGTATTCCCATAAACTAGTGAGTCGCGTACAATTAAAAAGTCGGTAATTTATATATATTATTTTTCTTTATTAATTCACAAAGACATTTTTTAACAACAAAATAAAACTGTGACTAATTAAGATTTTTAAATAGATAATACCTCAAAAACTAAAATTAATCCTAATTATCCTACCGTAACTATAAAAGAAAATATATGTGTTTAATTCTTATTACTTACAGTCAAGAATATTACAAATGATATTACCATGCGACTTAACATACTCTCAACTTACTATTTACAAGTACTAAATTTACAATTCAATTAAATAATTAAATATAATTTTAAAGTTGATATATTTATGATAAAAGAAACAAGGTTTGTGGATAAGTGATGAACGTAAAGCTGATTTACACCCTGGTTAGGATCTGACATTCTCTTCACTAGTCTTGGCTTTTTAATTACTTAAATAACATAACGTAGGTTTTATTTATTTATGTAGCACAATTTTTTTTAAATTAAAAATTCGATTTTCTAACATATAATATATAAAACCTAAACGTAGTTAATTTTGTTTTTTTAAACCATTTAAAATTCGATTTTCCAGTAATCGAATTCTGAATTTTTTTTTAATTTTTATTTATTTTGTTAAAAAATAAAAACTAATATATATATATATATATATATATATATATATAATATTATAATATTTTATTTAAAATTTACAATTTTAAAAAGATTTATATATTTCTTAAATTAATAATATATTTAGATTTATTGTTAAAAGTAGTAAAATAATATTTTTAAAATATATTATTAAATATTATATTTATATTTTATTTGAATGGTTAATTTTTTTTAAATTCTTTGATTTATTTGATATTGTAATTTTTTTCTTAGAAATTAATAATAAATTACGATGATAATAAAATATCTTAAAAAATTAATTTATATAAGATGAAATAATATTTTAATATAAAGTTATATTTTTAAAATGTATTTTTTCCTTGTGTTTTGTAATATTTTGAAATATATATATATATATATATATATATATATATATATATTCAATATAATTTATTTTTAAGTTGATAATTACTATTTTAATTTATGCAATATATATCTATATATAATTATAATTTATATAATATATATAATTTATTTAACATAAAAGTATAGTTATATTTTATTAATTTTATAATATTTTTTTAACTTTATAAATATAATTTATAAATAAATATTTTTTTAATTTAATTTGATATATATTTTTATTTGTAATTATTTAATGTATATTTGAAAAACTAGATTATAATTAATTATTTGAAAAAGTAATTGATTGTTTAAAAAATTAATCGATCATAATTAAGTAATTAAAAAACTAATCGATTAGTTTTTGAAATAATTGATTAATTTTTCAAATATACATTAAGTAAAACAAATATATATATATATATATATATAATATTATAATATTTTATTTAAAATTTAAAGTTTTAAATTATAATTTTAAAAGGATTTATAAATTCATTAGACTAATAATATATTTAAATTTATTGTTGAAAGTAGAAAAATAATATTTTTAAAATATATTATTAAATATTATATTTATATTTTTTTATGATTAAATTTTTTATTAATTTTTTGATTTATTTGATATTGTAAAAATTGTTTAGAAATAAATAATAAATTAGGAGGATAATAAAAATCTTAAAAATTATATATATAAAATAAACTAATATTTTGATATAAAATTATATTTTTGAAATGAATTTTTTTATGTGTTTTGTAATATTTTGGAAGATATATATATATATATATATATATATATATATATATATATATATATATATATATATATATTAGGAATGAAAAATATATATTTATTTATTTTATGAATGAAAATAAGTATATATATATATATATATATATATATATATATATATATTATAATTCTAAGTATAATTTATTTTTAAGTTGATAATTATTATTTTAATTTATAATATATATATATATATATAATTATAATTTATTTAACATTAAAAATAATTATATTTTTATTAATTTTATAATTATATTTGTTTTAAGGTTATAGTTCTAAATATAATTTTTAAAAATTTATAATTGTAATTTATATAATATATATAATTTATAAACAATTATTTTTTAAATTTTAATTTGATATATATTTTATTTGTAATTATTTAATTTATGTTTGAAAAATTAATGGATTATAATCGATTATTTAAAAAGCTAATCAATTATTTAAAAAAGTAATCGGTTGTTTGAAAAAGTAATCGATTGTAATTGAATAATCGATTAGTTTGTGAAATAATCGATTAGTTTTTTAAATATACATTAAGTAATATATATATATATATATATATATATTATAATGTTTTATTTAAAATTTATAGTTTTAAATTATAGTTTTAAAAGATTTACATATTTATTAGATTACTAATATATTTAGATTTATTATTGAAAGTAGTAAAATAATATTTTTAAAATATATTATTAAATATTATATTTATATTTTATTTGTATGTTTTTTTTAATTCCTTGATTTATTTGATAGTGTAATATTTTTTTTTAAATTAATAATAAATTAGGAGGATAATAAAAATCTTAAAAATTATATGTATATAAGATGAAATAATATTTTGATGTAAATTTATATTTTTGAAATGTATTTTTTTTTTGTATTGTAATATTTTGGAATATATATATATATATATATATATATATATATATATATATATATGTTGGCAAAATTTGGGTCATGTATATATATGATACATAATTTAAATGTGTTAGAGCCATTATTTATTAAGCCAAATAATAAAGTGATCTGACTAAATTAAAGTTTTGGCTAAAGGCACATGTCATGAAAATAAAATTGTGTAGAGACCATAGAGCAATTTCTAATTTGATGAGGGGCCAAATTGGAAATACTAAAACTTAAGTAATTAACCTAATTCTGGTTATCTAAAGGGTCATGGTCCCCTTCTGAGAACACACACAGAACGTAAGTATCAGTCCCGTTCCTTTCTTTCTATCCCCATCAAGAGAGAAAATCAAGAGGGAAATACAGGTGCTCTTCAGGTGAAAGACCATAAGATCAATATAGTGCTCTACAAAGACATCATCGTTATGGCTAATTCAGTACGCTTTCGCATTCAGTTTACAACATGTTTATCAAGTATGGGATTATGTTTATGATTGATCGTTAGAATCAAAATCAGGATTATTATTATTATTATTATTATTATTATTATTATTATTATTATTGTTTTTCCAACAATTGGTATCGAGTCGCCCATATTTGATTCATGTATGTTTAATTTATAGAACCCTAATTATGAAAATTAGGATTAATTTTGTTTTAAACAATTCAAATTACCCAATTTTATGAACCCTAAGTGGAGAATAATCTCTAATTTTTGTGAACCCTAAAATTTAAATCTGGGGTAACATCCCTAATCTGATTATGCTTGCTGATGGAACCGTGGAGGAAGCTATGGATTCTTCTTCTTCGTTTTTCCCTTTTGTTTCAGTTTAAATTTCAAGTTTTACTGAGAAAGAAACAGTGTTTCAAATTTCAATTTTTTTTTGTATTGGGTTCTCTGTTCTTTTTTGAATCTTTTGTTTTTATTTAATTTTATGAGTTTGGAATTGAGGGTGGTGTTTGTGGAGTTCCCAACACAGAGAATCTTAGGTAAATGGTGAATGTTTCCACATGTGTGACTGTTCTTATTTTTAGGAAAATTTGATGTTAAATTAGGGTTTGAGTGATTACTATTTAATTCCCTTTTAGGGTTTAGAGCAGTATGCTAAAGAGACTCAGAACTATCTCTGTTTCATCCCTAGTGAGATTTTAGGGAGGTGTTCTTCCTTAGTAGAATTCTAATGAGGTGATTCTCTTTTGAATTAATTTGCAAATATTAAATATTTGGTTTTGTTATATAAATAAAATATTCAATTTTTGGTAGTTTAATATTTTTTGTGAGCAAATTGAGTCAAGAAGTCACCAAAGTAACTTCTCTTGAATTGGGTAGTTCATGAAAAATATTGAATGTTAGTGTTTGTGTATATTCATGCGAGTATTAGTCGGCCCAAAGGAAGATTAATATTTGGCTGAATTGCATACACACTTGTAATGATAAACATGTGATAATTATAAAGATTTGCTTTGTTGATGATAAATCAATCCAAAGACTTGTTTGTTGTTGGACGTGCTTTATTGTCAATGTTTGATTATTACAACAAGATACCTCTAGCAGTTAATATTATTGTCCAAAGACTTGATATTGATGGTGCATTGGGTGTCTTGAGATGGGTTAAACCACTATTTGAATATATATTATTTATTTTTTATATAATGTGAGCATAATTATTTTATTTCTCGTATTCTAAATTCAGCTACAATTGCTTACGTATTCGCCAATTTAAATTCTGTTCCGGTCCTCAATGGAACAAATTTTAAGGACTGGAAAGAGAACATTGATATTGTTCTTGGTTGCATGGATATGGATCTTGCGTTAAGGACTGAGCAACCCCCTACTCCTACGGATTCAAGTACCTCCGAACGAAAAAGAAATTATGAGAAGTGGGATCGCTCAAATCGCATGAGTCTAATGATCATTAAGCGTGGCATCCGGAGGTGTTTAGGGGCACTCGTTTCGAAAACATCACAAGTGCCAAAGAATTCCTTGCTGAAATTGAGCAGCGCTTTGTGTAACCCCCTTTACCGATTACATTTATTAATCCTAATTTATTATTTAAGTTAGTAATATTTTCAATATTCATAGAAGGTTAATAGAAAATATACCAAGTGAACAATTTATTTAGGTAAAGTTTTATATTAAATCAAGCAACAAGTTCTAGTACAAAGTTTTCAAAATATTACAAGTCATAAAGTTATACTTATATGTTATACAATTCCCATCCTAAGCTCGGATTTTTGCATCCGACATCTATCTCTTGAATTATGTATTCCTGCATCATACGTCACCAACATCCGGAATTGAAATATTTATGGGGTTAGACATTTAATTTTATCCACAACAAATAAAGCAAATATTTATACGATAAAATCAACCAATGAAACATCCCTTCTAATAAATATACAACCATATATAATTTAATTTAAAAATTAATTATGAGAAACAATTAAATAAATCATGGAATCATAATAGAGAATATCGTACAAATCATGAATAATCTACAATTTTATCATGCAATATGTTTATGATATGCACATGTGACTCCAAACGTAAAACTTTAAAATCATGCTTTTGACTCAAAATAAAAATTATTTTTGACTCGGTGCTCCATGGAGACTCATTTGAGTGTTTAGTGGAACCGAGCTTAACATCACCCTGTTCGGTGATTCGGCAATGTCCCATTAAACGCGAACAAGTAGACAGATAGTCGAGTGTCGGTGCACCGGCAGGCTACCACGGCACGAGAATCAAATAAAGACCGGCCACTTATGGAATTGCCCATGCCCAAACACTCCCTAGACCAGAGGTCCATCCCCATAGACCGGAGGTCCTGTCTTACCTATTCTACTCCCCCATTTACTATCAGAGATTCTGGTAGCTCAATTCTTAATAATTCATTCTCTGTCTCATTTGGCCAGCCATTTTCATAGTCATATTCCACTACCAGATGCTCTTGATAGTAAATTGACTCACATAAATATTTTTAAAATTATGGTTTGCACATCATTATTACTACCAACTGTCCTTGGTAGCTACTTAAGAGAAATTTCCAAATACTTTTCTTTAAAAAAAAACTTTTCTGTGACTTCCAGAAAACATTTCATGCACTATGTTTATGTCTCGTATGAAACAAAACAATCTATCATCAATTAAGTACTTAAAAACATCTCCTTCATATATTCAAAATTTTAATTACAATTCATAGTTGTTTTAAGCAAGACAATTTTTATTAATAATTTATTTCATAGGGTTCAGTATTTTGTCCATATCTTGAGTTCTAGACCTCATTTTAAGATGATTCCCATTGTGTTGGAAAGATAAGATATGAAGGCACTATCCTCAAATTCTAACGTTTATTGAGTCGTTTTCCTAGTAAACAAAGAGGGGGTAACATACTGTTTGACTTTATCTCGATCATACCCTTAACCTTTTTCAAAATTCCATTTATGTCCCTAATATGTGAAATGACTATTTTACCCTTGATCTTTTGCAAAAATTCCCACCTAGTCCTTTCTTCTTCCTTCGCTCGCTCAAGCGAGTACACCGGTCGCTTGAGCGAGATGGAACCCGAGAGTCCCCTTTTGTTTGAAGGCTTCGTCGCTCAAGCGAGTACATCGGTCGCTTGAGCGAGGCATGACCCGAGAGTCCCCTTTGTATGAAGCTTTCGTCGCTCAAGCGAGTACATCGGTCGCTTGAGCGAGGCATGACCCGAGAGTCCCCTTTGTTTGAAGCTTTAGTCGCTCAAGCGAGTACACAGGTCGCTTGAGCGAGACATGACCCTTAGTCGCTCAAGCGATGTAATTTTCGCTTGAGCGATAAAGAACCCGAGAATCCCAAATTTTCCAGGTGTCCTCGCTCAAGCGATATATTTTTTGCTTGAGCGAATTTTGCAGATTTTCATCCAGCTTCGCCATTTTCGAAATCCAAGTTTCAAATTTCTCAGTTTCAATCACTCAAATTAGTTCCAAATCAAAATTAAACCATAAACATGTTCAATTTAAGTTAAAAATAACAATTTTATTATATAATTCATCCTTAATTGAAAGAATTTCAACAATATTTCAAACTTTGCAATTGATGAATAGTAATCTCCAATTACAGACATTCGTATGAATAAAACTAAACGTCTAACCCATACCTGGCTCCTTCAAAATCTTATTATTCTCTTAATTTCTTATGCTCCCTTTTCCTCCTTTCTCTCGAATTCTTCTTCTCAGAATTCGGTGCTCTCTGTTGGATTTGTAAGTGACGAGAATTGTATGTTTTTGTGTAAGTAAGTTTTCAAATTTCTTCCTATTTATATACTTATCTTACCGAGCTTATAGTCCTTCTCGAATTTTCTTTAATTTTATTCTCCACCGCCTTATTTCACCGACTTAATTCAAAGGTTTTATTTACTTGATCTAAATCTACGGTCCCCGAATACCATTTCTCTCTTTTCGTGATTTTTTTTCTAAATATTTATTTATTCATTTATTTAATTTTATTATTAAGAATTATTATTAAATTATTATTTGACACAATATTAACCTTGGATTTTATTTTATAATTTTCTTAAGACAAAATTACTATAAAAATCATGTTTTATTTTTATAATAACTCTACATAATATTCGGTACATATTTATAACTTACAAAATTTATTTATATAATTGATTGCAAAATTTAGGATATTACACTTTGCAAAAAGTGATAAGGCGGAGACAAACACTCTTCTTCAGAACTTGATCTCCATGAAATATCAAGGCAAAGAAAATATCAGGGAGTACATTATGAGCATGTTTAATATTGTTTTTAAACTCAAGGCACTAAAGCTTGAACTCTCAGAAGACTTGCTCATTCATTTGGTGTTGATTTCTCTTCCTGCAACGTTTAATCAATTTAAGGTATCTTACAACTGTCAGAAGGATAAATGGTCTCTTAATGAGCTCATTTCACATTGCGTACAAGAAGAGGAAAGACTAAAGTAAGACAAGACAGAAAGTGTTCATTTTGCAAGTACCTCCAAGGCTAAGGGCAAAAGAAAGAGATCAGAGGATCTCGAGAAAGAAGTTGCTAAGGGTCCAAAACAAAAGAAACAAACTCAAGAAAACAAATGTTTCTTTTGCAATAAGACTGGACACATAAAGAAGAAATGTGATAAATATCATGTTTGGCGTGAAAAGAAAGGGTTGCCTAAACTACCGGAAGCCAATTGATTCTGAAAGATGGATTTATGTTGGAGATGACAAATCGGTAGAGGTGGAAGATATAGGGCATTTTAAATTGTTATTAAGTACTGTTTTTTTTTATTTGAATTTGAAAGAAACTTTTGTTATGCCGTTATTTAGACAGAATTATTGGTTTCAGTTTCTTATTTGGACAAATTAGGTTATTTGTGTTCATTTGGAAACAATAAGTTCAGTTTGTCTTTTAATTCAGATATTGTTGGAACTGGTTCACTTTTGATTTATGATAATCAGTATTTACTTGATATTGTGGCCACCTATAATGAAACCCTTAATACAAAATCATGTGGTACTAAATGTAAAATTGAAAATACTCACTCAAGTGAATTATGACACAAGTGCTCAGGTAACATCAAATTGTGACGTTTGGGCTTGTGTTACACTCTTAAAGATATGGTAGAGAGTATGATTTGTCATTCCACCTTACTGGAATTACTTTGGGAAGAGACACTAAATATGACAGCTTATATTCTAAACAGAGTACCAACTAAAGCAGCTACCAAAACATCTTATGAGCTTCGGACTGGGCGACAGCCTAGTCTGAAGCATTTCCATGTGTGGGGATGTCCAGCTGAGGCAAGGCCATTTAAGCCAAATGAAAAGAAATTGGACTCCTGAACAATAAGTAGTTATTTTATTGGTTATACTGAAAGATCCAAGGGATATAAATTTTATGATCCCACATTAAAGACAATTTTTTAGACGGGAACTGCTACGTTCTTTGAGGATATTGAGTTTGGGGGGAAGAATAAGATTAAGAACTTTATCTTGGAGGAAGAATCGGTAACAATTTCAGAACCAATTCAAATAGTTACTTTTGATAAAGTAAGTTCGGAACCTCCGCAAGGTATTGTTGATGAACCCCTTACTCAAGATGATTTGGTTGTTCATGAAGAATAAACTCAAGATCCTCAAGAACCTGTGCATCATGAGCTAATAACTTTGCAGAGATCCACTAGAGAAAGAAGAAGTACTATTGCGGATGATTACATGGTATTTCTTTAGGAACATGAGGAAAATAATGATATAATGGAAGATGACTCAGTTAACTTCCGTCAAGCTATACAAGGTTCTAACTCTCAAAAGTGGATTGAAGCAATGAAGGAGAAGTATAAGTCCATGCAAGACAATAAGGTTTGGGAACTTGTCCCATTACCAGAAGGCATGAAACTCATTTGGATTCAAGATGAATATTGTTGATGATTGTGTATATCACAAGTTTAAAGGGAGACAAGTTTAGTCTCAATCAGTGCCCAAAGAGAAATTTGGAAATTGAGGAAATGCAAAAGATTCCCTATGCATCAATTGTAGGGAGTTTGATCTATGCCCAAGTATGTACGCATCCAGACATAGCATTTATAGTTGGGGTTCTAGGCAGATATTTAAGCAATCCGGGAATAGACCATTGAAAGCAGCAAAAAGGGTCATAAGATATTTAAAGAGAACAAAAGATTATATGCTCACATATAGGAGGTCAGACCAGTTGGAGATCGCTGGGTTTTCTGACTCAGATTTTGTAGGATGTCAAGAATTTGTAACATGCTATGAGGCATCAAATCATAGAATATGGCTGGGAAATTTTGTCACAGGGCTGCAAATTGTGAAAGACATTGAAAGACCACTTAAGTTATATTGTGACAATAAATCAGCTGTATTGTTAAGGAAAAAGTACAAAGTGGACAGATTTCCATGGAACACTTAAGGACAAACTCCATGATAGCATATCCTCTAACTAAAGGACTTCCGCCCAAGGTCTTTCATGAGCATGTTGCTCACATGGGTATTTTACAGTTTGAGGAATTTGTGGTTTAGTGGGAGTTAGTCACTTTCATATATTTTATGTTCTATGTTTAATTTCATATATGTATACATTTTTTTTGGACATATTTGGTTATCTATAGATATGCGAGTTTTTCGTTCATTCATTACACTTTGTACATTAAGGATATTATATCGATCTCGATAAGTTAAAGTTTGGACCGAGTTGAAAATAGACGTGTACGAGATCACCTTCACGTAATTTTTCATGCTACACATTTCATGATGAATCCATGTCATTTGGTTATGTTAGGATGAGTAATCATTGTTGGTTTTAATTGCGATGATGCAATGAAAAGTCTGGTTTGGTTCTATATCCTTATATGATTAATGGACAGGACTTTTGGAGTATGCTAAAGGAATATAATGGCAATTTTGAGCTCATAAAGTCTAACACATTTGTAAGGTTGTAAGGACATATATATTTGTGACCGAGTGGGAGATTGTTGGCAAAATTTGGGTCATGTATATATATGATACATAATTTAAATGTGTTAGAGCCATTATTTATTAAGCCAAATAATAAAGTGATCTGACTAAATTAAAGTTTTGGCTAAAGGCATATGTCATGAAAATAAAATTGTGTAGAGACCATAGAGCAATTTCTAATTTGATGAGGGGCCAAATTGGAAATACTAAAACTTAAGTAATTAACCTAATTACGGTTATCTAAAGGGTCATGGTCCCCTTCGAGAACACACAGAACGTAAGTATCAGTCCAGTTCCTTTCTTTCTATCCCCATCAAGAGAGAAAATCAAGAGGGAAATACAGGTGCTCTTCAGGTGAAAGACCATAAGATCAATATAGTGTTCTACAAAGACATCATCGTTATGGCTAATTCAAGTACGCTTTCGCATTCGATTTACGGCATGTTTATCGGTATGGGATTATGTTTATGTTTGATCGTTAGAATCAAAATCAGGATTATTATTATTATTATTATTATTATTATTATTATTATTATTATTATTATTATTATTATTATTATTATTGTTTTTCCAACAATATATATATATATATATATATATATATATATATAGTTTATGATTTATTTTTAAGTTGATAATTATTATTTTAATTTGTGCAAAATATATATATATATATATATATAATTTATATAAAATATATAATTTAAAAATAATTATTTTTAAAATTTTAATTTGATATATATTTTTATTTGTAATTATTTAATGTATATTTAAAAAATTAATCAATTATAATCGATTATTTGAAAAAGTAGTCAATTATAATTCATTATTTCAAAAAATAATCGATGGTTTGAAAAACTAATCGATTGTAATCGAGTAATTGAAAAATTAATCGATTAATTTTTGAAATAATTGATTAGTTTTTTAAATATACATTAAGTGAAATTTATATATATATATATATATAATATTATAATGTTTTATGTAAAATTTATAGTTTTAAATTATAGTTTTAGAAAAATTTATATATTTATTAGATTAATTGTTGAAAGTAATTGAAAAATTAATCGATTAATTTTTGAAATAATTGATTAGTTTTTTAAATATACATTAAGTGAAATATATGTATATATATATATATATAATATTATAATGTTTTATGTAAAATTTATAGTTTTAAATTATAGTTTTAGAAAAATTTATATATTTATTAGATTAATTGTTGAAAGTAGTTGTTAAAGTTCCAACATAAAACCAATTGGCAATATGTGGAGTAGCTTAACATGTATTTAAACCATACCAAATGATATGAGGTAGACGATGTAAGACTTTTCAACACACCCCTATATGAGGTAGGCGATGTGAGACTTTTCAACACACCCTCCAACGAAGCCTGCGGGACCAGGCAAACCATGTTAAGGTTCCAACATAAAACCAATTGGCAATATGTGGAGTAGCTTAACATGTATTTAAACTATATCAAATAATATGAGGTAGGCAATGTGAGACTTTTCAACGAGTAGTAAAATAATATTTTTAAAATATATTATTAAATATTATATTTATATTTTATTTGTATGAATAATTTTTTTTAATTCTTTGATTTATTTGATATTTTAATATTTTTTTAGAAATTAATAATCAATTAGGAGATAATAAAAATCTTAAAAATTATATGTATATAAGATGAAATAATATTTTGATATAAAATTATATTTTTGAAATGTATTTTTTTTATGTGTTTTGTAATATTTTGGAATATATATATATATATATATATATATATATATATATATATATATATATTGGGAATGAAAATAAGTTATATTTAAAATATATATATATATATATAATTTATTTAACATTAAAAAAAGTTATATTTTTATTAATTTTATAATTATAATTTTTTTAAGGTTATAATTCTAAATATAATTTTTTAAAAATTTACAATTATAATTTATATAATATATGTAATTTAAAAATAATTATTTTTTAAATTTTAATTTGATATATATTTTATTTGTAATTATTTAATGTATGTTTGAAAATTTAATGAATTATAATCGATTATTTAAAAAGGTAATCGGTTATTTAAAAAAGTAATTGATCGTAATCGAGTAATTGAAAAACTAATCGATTAATTTTGAGATGATCTATTAGTTTTTTAAATATACATATTAAGTAAATATATATATATATATATATATATATAATATTATAATATTTTATTTAAAATTTAGAGTTTTAAATTGTAGTTTTAAAAGATTTATATATTTATTAGATTAATAATATATTTAGATTTATGGTTGAAAGTAGTCAAATAATATTTTTAAAATATATTATTAAATATTATATTTATATTTTATTTGTATGATTATTTTTTTTAAATTATTTGATTTATTTGATATTCTAATATTTTTTTAGAAATTAATAATAAATTAGGAGGATAATAAAAACCTTAAAAATTATATGTATATAACTATTACTATAATATCATAAGGGAAGAGAACCTAGAAACAGACAATTTGGATTGACCAAATTTCAAGACATTAATGGGCACTTGCATATGATGAAAGCAAAAGATGGGGTCACCTTACCACTAATCCGGCCGAAGTTATCAACTCAGTCTTGAAGAAAACAAGAAATCTACAAATCTCCTCCATAGTATTAGTCACATATATCAGATGCAACACCTTGTTCACAGAAAGAGGGAAGCACGTAACTGCAATGATAAGTGTTGGTCATGTCTATTCTGAAAATGTCACCAAGGTCCTACAAGATGGTGATTCAAAATCAAATACCCACAAGGTGGTTGAATTTGATAGAAATACGACAAGATTCAGGGTGGAGGAAATGGTCAACCTAAGAAAAATACGTCCTCCGGGTACATTTGTTGTTTGGTTGGATGAACGATAGTGTGATTGTGGGAAGCAGTAGCAGATCTTGATCATTGATTTTGGAGGGGCCGAATAATATATTATTAATAAATAAATATAAAAGGAAGTAAGAAGATGAAAGGGTGAAAAGATAAAATTGTAAATATATACTTAAATATATTAAATGATTATTAAGTTTGAGGGGGACAAAATCATAAATTATATGAGAGTTACAAAATTGAGGAGGAGCTGGGAGGATAAAATTGTAAATATACAAGTAAATATATTAAATGTTCATTAAGTTTGGGGGGGGCCAAAATCATAAATTATATGGGAATTACAAAACTTTGGGGTGGCCACAACCCCCCTCAGCTCCCAAGAAGATCCGCCACCGGTGGGAAGTTTCAAAAAATTCATATACCTTGTTCTCATGTGTTAGCATCTTGCAAACATACTCATCATGACTTCAACATGTACATCAGTCCCCTACTATTGGTTGGATGTGGTCATGAAAGTGTATTGTTGAATATAGAGAAAATAGGGTTTGGAATTAATTTCCCTTGTGTATAAATCACACATAGGGTGGTCTATTTATAGTAGAGAGATACAACTAAAAGAGTAACTGAAAGTAACAGAATAAACAGAAGATATTGTTTGATATTGTGGTTACCAATATCTAACAATATCTTAACAATATTAAATAATATCTAAACAATATCTAACACTCCCCCTCAAGTCTGGAGCATACAAATCGTATGTGCCAAGCTTGTTACAAATATAATCAATTCTAGGACCCCGTAAAGATTTAGTAAAAATATCTCGCTAACTGATCACTTGAGTTAACAAACTCAGTCTTGATATCTCCGGACATAATCTTTTCTCGAATAAAATGACAAGTCAATCTCAATGTGTTTGGTCCTCTCATGAAAGACAAGATTAGAACTAATATGAAGAGCAACCTCGATTATCACACACAAGTGTCATTTGAGTGACATCTCCAAATTGTAACTCTCTAAGCAATTGCTTGAGCCAAACAAGTTCACAGGAAGCCGAGGCCATAGCTCTATATTCTCGCTTCGCACTCGGATCTTGCCACAACACTTTGTTTCTTACTTTTCCATGAGATCAAGTTACCACCAATGGAGACACAATATCCAGATGTAGATCTTCTATCCGAAGGAGATCCTACCCAATCGGGATCCGAGTAGCAAACAACTCTTGTATGGTTATTAGAACCATATAACAATCCTTTTCCAGGAGATCCTTTAATATACTTCAAGATACGAATGATTGCATTCCAATGATCTTCACATGGTGAATTAAGAAATTGACTTACCACACCGATCGCAAAGGAAATGTCGGGACGAGTAATCGTAAGATAATTCAATTTTCCAACCAATCTTCTATACTCGCTCAGGATCGATATAGGCTCCCCCGATTTGGTAGAAGTTTAGTATTGGGATCCATGGGTGTATCAACGAGACTTTGAACTCATCAACCCAGTTTCCTCCAAAATATCTATGGCATACTTCCTCTGAGATATAACAATACCATCATTGGACTGTGCCACCTCAATACCCAAGAAATATCTAAGTTTGCCAAGATCTTTGGTCTGAAAATTGTGACAGAGATGTTGTTTCAACTTAGAGATGCCATGGTTGTCACCACCTGTAAGAACAATGTCATCAACATATACTATCAAGTAAACACATCCAACACTCGAGTGTCGATAAAAGACAGAGTGATCTGCTTCACACCGAGTCATACCAAATTGTTGAACAACCTTGCTAAACTTTCCAAACCAGGCCCTAGGAGACTGTTTTAGGCCATATAGGGATTTGCGAAGACGACATATCATCCCAGAAGACTCTCCCTGAGCAACAAACCCAGGAGGTTGCTCCATATAGATTTCTTCTTGCAAATCACCATTGAGGAAAGCATTTTTAACATCTAGTTGATAAAGAGGTCATTGTTGAAGAGTGGCCATGGCGATAAATAAACGAACAGAAGTCATCTTTGCCACAGGGGAAAAGGTATCTCCATAATCCAACCCAAAATTTTGAGTATAACCTTTGGCCACAAGACGTGCTTTGAGGCGATCAATAGTACCATCAGGTCCAACTTTGATAGCAAACACCCACCTGCAACCAACAACAGATTTCTTAGACGGTAACAAGACCAATTCCCAATTTCCACTATTATGAAGAGCACTTAGTTCATCTAACATGGCCTGACGCCAACCAGGATGGGCTAAAGCTTCACGGACAATTTTTGGAATGGTCACAGAAGAAAGAGAGGAAAGACATGTATAAAAAGGTAATGACAGTCGATGATAACTCAAAGCAATATAATGGGGAGAGGGATTACGTGTAGAACGAATACCTTTTCGGAGGGCAATAGGAAGGTCAGACTCATGTGTCGGATCCGGAGGAGACGAGTAGTTGGCACTTGAGTAGAGTCACATGGTGGTGGTTGTGATTGGTTTCGAGAACTATAAATCGAAGAGGCGAGTGGAGAAGAAGCCGATCGCGGAGCGGGAACTAATGGTGAAGAAGACATAGTTAGAGGGTCACAAACAACGGGAACATTAAATGTATTAGGAGTGTTGACAAGATTGGATGGAGACAAGAGGTGAAGTTTGACTTTTAAAATAAAGAGACAACTCATCAAAGGTGACATCTTTTGACACAAAATAACGGTTAAGAGAAGGAGAAAAACATTTGTATCCTTTTTGTGATCTTGTAAACCCTAAGAAAACACATTTATGTGATCTAGAAGAAAGTTTGTCCAGACCAGAACTGAAATTATGAACAAAACATGTAGACCCGAAAACTTTTAGAGGTAAAGGATGAAGTGGTTCATGAAGGAATAAAATGGAATGAGGTATTTTATTATCTAAAACCGAAGAAGGTATGCGATTAATGAGATAACATGCAGTAAGAAGAGCATCACCCCAAAAATGTTGAGGAACATCTCCATGAATTAAAAGTGTGCGAGTTGTTTCAATAAGATGTCTATTTTTACGTTCAGCTACACCATTTTGTTGAGGTGTATAAGCACAAGAAGTTTGATGCAAAATACCGTGAGAAGCCATGAATTGCTTAAAAGAATGAGAAAGATATTCACGGCCATTATCACTACGCAAAACTCTAATAGAAACACCGAACTGAGTTTGAATTTCATTAAAAAAAGTTTGAAAGATATGAAATAATTCAGAACGATTTTTCATCAAAAATAACCAAGTGCATCTGGAATAATCATCAATGAAAGTAACAAAGTATTGAAAACCTAAAGTAGACTTAACGTGGCTAGGTCCCCAAATGTCAGAGTGAACCACGGCAAAAGGGGACGAAGAACCACGTGTGAAACTACGAGGAAAGGAAGTACGACTATGCTTGCCTACTTGACATGACTCACACGCCAAACTAGATAAGTTGGACAAGGCAGGGACAAGTTTCTGTAACTTGGCAAGACTTGGATGACCTAACTGAGCATGAAGAAGAGAGGGAGACTCCATAACTGTACTAACATGTGTAGAGGGACGGAGATAATAAAGACCATGAGACTCACATCCCGTGCCAATCACCTGTTTCGAACTCCGAGTCCCGTAAACACACGGAATTGTTGGTAAAAGTAACAACACAATCAAGAGAACGAGTTAGACGATCGATGGACAAAAGGTTAAAAGGAGACCTAGGGACATAAAGAACATTATCAATGGTTAAAGAAGGAAAAATTTTAACCGTTCCAACACCATGAGATGATACTCTAGAGCCATCGACCAGATGTAACGAAGGTAAATGATTAGGAGAGGATAAAGAGGAGAACAAAGATTTGTTACCAGTAATATGATCAGTGGCTCCTGAATCAAAAACCCAAGGACCAGGAGAAAATGATTGGGTCGGACCAGCGAAAATATGTATTTGTATGTGTGACGGATATAGTGGAACTAGAAGACTATTGATCCTTATACCATTCGAGAAATTTGTTGAACATAGCAGACATGTCAGATGCAACAGAAGAAGGAAGATCCCCTGCAGATAAAGGTGGGGAAAGATTTGTCTGAACAACTATAGCAGACTGAGGAGGATGACCATGTAATGTATAACACTTGTTAATCTTGTGACCTAGCTTGTCACAATGTTCACACTTAGGACGCCCTTTTTCCTGTTTGCGAGGGCGAGCCCGGTCATCACGATGGGATGTCAACACAAAAGAATCGTTAACAAAATTAGAAATAGTGGAAGAAGTCATGAAGAGCGGGAGAACAAACCCAACTCCGATAGTGGTGATTTCAATGGCACGGTGGTCACCTGACCGAGACAAGCAAAATCATATGTCACCGGTAAAAAAAAAATGAAACTCCGGCAAATTCTACGACAGCGGCGGACCCGGTGACTGCTCCAGCGGTGACAGTAACGTGAACTAGTACACCGGGTAAGTTCCCAGGAAAGAGAGGTGAGTCACTAATGGACACACTTAAATACCAAGTCTTTCCTTGCCGGAACTTTCCTAAACATGCACTTTCACACTACCAAATAAAATTCAATGACAAAGATAATTCTTTTCGATGTGGAGGATCGGCTTACCAGCGACGGTGGGGCGGCTCCAACGAGTGGACAAAAGGCGAAAAAAAAATTCAAGATAACCTTAAGCTCTAGATACCATGTTGAATATAGAGAAAATAGGGTTTGAAATTAATTTCCCTTGTGTATAAATCACACATAGGGTGGTCTATTTATAGTAGAGAGATACAACTAAAAGAGTAACTGAAAGTAACAGAATAAACAGAAGATATTGTTTGATATTGTGGTTACCAATATCTAACAATATCTTAACAATAATAAATAATATCTAAACAATATCTAACATGTATGATGTAACATCTCAAATTAATGTAAAAGATAAACATTATCTTATCTTAAAAGATAAACCTTATCAAAATCATAATTAATGCATTTATGATTACGTAATTAAATAAATAAAAAGAAAAAAAATTCTATAAAAAGGGAAGGGGGGAAGACCCGTACGGAGAAAGAGAAGTAGGAGAGAGAAATAGAAAGAGAAAGGGAGAAAGAGAAAGAAGGACCGAGAGAAAGAAGGAGAGAGAAATAGAAAGAGAAAGGGAGAAAGAGAAAGAAAGAGAGAGGGAGGAAGAGAAAGAGAGAAAAAAAAAATTGTCTCTGCAAAATTTTGGTACCTCATCCGCAGTTCTTAAGGTAGGGAGGAGAATATTATCATTAAATCTATTTTATTTTTCTTATAGTTATGGAGTGAGGTGTCCCTAACCTCAATCTATTTATTTAGTTATTTGTTTATTTATCTCTTAATACGTAATGGTCCTTTTTTTTATTTTATTTTATCTCTAGTCTTGCACTGGTCCTATTTTAATTATCTCCAGTTATGTACTGATCTTGTTTGTTTATTTTATTTTATCTACAGTCTTGTACTGGTCCTATTTTAATTATCTCCAGTTATGTACTGATCATGTTTGTTTATTTTATCTCCAGTCTTGTATTGGTCCTATTTTAATTATCTCTAGATATGTACTTGGTCCTATTTGTTTACTTTATTTTATCTCTAGTAATGCAGCGATCCTATTTATTAATTTATAGTTATATTATTCAATTATAATAATATCTATTTGTGAAGATTTGATGATATTGTAGATGGAGGTTGAACCTTGGGGATTTAAATGAGTAAATATAACTGTGAGAGTGATTAATATTAAACTCATTTATCCTGACTAGTCACTACAAATTTAATTTTAAATCTTCATAAAATAGAATGTGTTGAGAAAGTTGAAACATATATATCTATATAAGATTGTATTATTGTAAATGATAAATGTTCTCACTCCCTATTGTGATCTTTTGTGCATGTTTTATTTAAACACCAACTTAAGTAGATGGAGGTACCAAATATTCCAAATCCCTTTTCTGCAAGCATCACTGCCTTCTTCCCTGGAACTACTTGGAACACGAACGTTTTAGACAACTCATTTACTTTTAGAGGGATATGATTATCAATAATAACATTTGTATCCGATATGAGAAATCCCATTATGTTAGATGGACCAATAGAGGTTACCTTTTGTATGCTTCCTACCTTTTTCCAAAACCCCTTAATCAGTTTGTTTCCACCTAGCAATGTAGATATTTGTAAAATTGTAGAAAAATAGAAGGAATCAAAAATAAAATTCCTTCTTCTTTTGTATATCTTTTATATATATATATATATATATATATATATATATATATATATAGTGATGTAAATTACTTTTACATATATATAATATTTTTTTTACCTACTACTCTTATACAAATAATAATAAGAAGAAAAAAAAATGTCACATATGACCATATGTTTGGGGAGCTAAGGCATGAACAATATTGGCCACCATATGAAGGCCCACAAGTTTCGCCAAATCCAACCACAAGAAGGAGGTCAAAAGGTCGGCCCAAATCAACTAGAATCAGGACTGAGATGGGCATCAAGGAAGGAGGACACCCACGAAAATGCTCATACTCGTAAAACACCGAGCACACAAGAAATCATTGTCCTCGGAACCTTAACATTAGAGGATCCATATCCCATCATTAATTGTATTAAACTTTTGTACTATCTTTCATCCATTCAATAAAAGTTCTATTCATTTACATCTTAATTTTTTTCTTTTACATTTTAAATATATATTTTATTCAGGTGTAAACATATTTTTACTATAAATTATTCTTTAATTATATAATAATAACTCAAGAAAGCTGAAATATATAATAAGAGTGTGACTTTTTGGAACTTATGAGTGGGGTTGTGAGTGTGATAAAAAATGAGATAATTATGTTTTCTTGTAATATTTAAAGCAATAAAGACAATGGATTGAATTTTTTAAGACATTAATATGAATTTAACAAATTATGAAAATCTTAATAGTAACACAACTTTATTTTCGAAAATGTTACAACACAAACATAAATTTTAAGACTTTTATTATCCTCCTAATTTATTATTAATTTATAAAAAAATATTACAATATCAAATAAATCAAAAATTAAAAAAAAATTAATCATACAAAAAAATATAAATATAATATTTAATAATATATTTTAAAAATATTATTTTACTACTTTCAACAATAAATCTGAATATATTATTAATCTAATAAATATATAAATATTTTTAAAAATATAAATTTTAAATAAAATATTATAATATATATATATATATATATATATATATATATATATTTGTTTTACTCAATGTATATTTGAAAAATTAATCGATTGATTAGTTTTTCAATTATTGGATTATAATTGATCAACAATCAATTACTTTATTAAATAATGTATTATAATTCATTATAATTGATTAAATTTTCAAATATATATTAAATAACTACAAATAAAAATATGTATCCAATTAAAATTAAATTAAATAAATATTTATAAATTATACATATTATATAAATTATAATTATAAAGTTAAAAATAAATTATATTTAGAATTATAATTTTAAAATAATTTATAATTATAAAATTAATAAAAATATAACTATTTTTAATGTTAAATAAATTATATATATTATATAAATGCAATATATATATATATATATATATATATATATATATATATTACATAAATTAAAATTACATATAAACTTTAAATTATATATATATATATATATATATTTTTTTTTTTTCATAAATAAAAATAAAAATTATCAACTTAAAAAAATTATATTTAGAATTATAATATATATCTTCCAAAATATAACTTCATTTAATTTCGAAAATATATAATATATATATATATATATATATATATATATATATATATATTCCAAAATATTACAAAACACAAAAAAAAATACATTTCAAAAATATAATTTTACATCAAAATATTATTTCATCTTATATAGATTTTTATTATCCTTCTAATTTATTATTAATTTCTAAAAAAATATTACAATATCAAATAAATTAAATAATTAAAAAAATTAATCATACAAATAAAATATAAATAATATTTAATAATATATTTTAAAAATATTATTTTAGTACTTTTAACAATAAATCTAAATATATTATTAATCTAATAAATATATAAATATTTTTAAACTATAATTGAAAACTATAAATTTTAAATAAATATTATAATATTATATATATATATATATATATTATTTAAAAAACTAATCAATTATTTCAAAAATTAATGAATTAGTTTTTCAGTTAGTCGATTATGAGAACCAGTTACTTTTTAAAATAATTGATTATAATCAATTAAATTTTCAAATAATTAATTAGTTTTTCAAATATACATTAAATAATTACAAATAAAAATATATATCAAATTAAAATTTTAAAAATTAATTATTTATAAATTATATATATTATATAAATTATAATTATAAAGTTAAAAAATTTATATTTAAAATTATAACTTAAAAAATTTTATAATTATAAATAAAAATATAACTATTTTTAATGTTAAATAAATTATATAAATTATATATATATATATATATATATATATATATATTTTCATAAATTAAAATAATAATTATCAACTTAAAAATAAATTATATTTACAATTATAATATATATATATATATATATATATATATATATATATATATTCCAAAATAAAAAAATACATTTCAAAAATATAATTTTACATCAAAATATTATTTTATCTTGTATAAGATTTTTATTATCTTCCTAATTTATTATTAATTTCTAAAAAAATCTTACAATATCAAATAAATAAATAAATTTCAAAAATTGAATCATATAAATAAAATATAAATATTATATTTAATAATATATTTTAAAAAAATATTATTTTACTACTTTCAACAATAAATTTAAATATATTATTAATTTAAGAAATATATAAATCTTTTTAAAATTTTAATTTAAAACTATAAATTTTAATTAAAATATTATAATATTATATATATATATATATATATATATATATTAGTTTTTCTTTTTTAACAAAATAAATAAATAAATAAATAAACCAATTTAAGTCGAAAAATCAAATTTTTAAATGGTTAAACCAAAAAATATACAACCAATTTATGTATTAGAAAATCGAATTCTCAACTACAAAAACAAAAAAATGATGTTATGTAGGGAAAACCTACGTTATGGTGTTTGAGTAATAAAAAAAAAATAAAAAAAAATGTGCCACTGCAGCCTGCAGGACAAATTTTCACGGGAGAAGACCCCAAACAATACATAAAATTCCTTCCATTGCCCCTACCAAATCCTTAAACTTTTTGACTTTCTTTTCTTTTCTCTCCCTCACTTATTTGTGCTTTTTAAAAATTGAGCAATATCACGAAATTCGTGTTTCCTTCGTCTCTTTTGTTTGTCTATATCCCTTCTTTTTCCTTAAATACGATGAACAATCATGCAAGATGGGAATATATTCACCCAACCCATGCCTTTTCTCGTTTCTCGTTTCTCGTTTCATGTCTCAGTTTCACATTTCTTATTATAGAGTTTTTTTAGTTCCCTATATATATATATATATATATATATATTTATACTTATACTTGATCTAAAATTTATTATACCTAAATATTTTAAATTTTTTATTACCACTTATATTATATCTTATAACATAATAACACTTTAATAATATATTATGTTATTGATCACTCATTTTTAGGAATTATTAACATCAAACTTTATTGATAACATAATTTATATATAAAAAAAAATTACACATGAACATCATCAAATTTTGTTACGACATAACTTAGTTATTAATAAAATAAAATATATTATAACTACTTACGATTAAATAATCAACATAAAAATATTATTTAAACGATATAAAAATATTTTTTTAAAAGATGTTCATAATATAGTGAAAAAAAATAAAGATTCATTTTATATTTTAATTATATATAATATAAAGAATATCATATAAATTTTGAATATTTAATGATTAATCTTGAAATACATTTTTTTAATTATATTTAATAATTAATCTTGAAATACATTTTTTTTAATTATATGAAAACTTTATATATGTTCACATCAATTGATACTAACATTTGTTATTAACCATTTTAACTTGTAGAACAAGAATGGGGACAATCTCTAAAATATAGAGAAGGGAAGAGTTGAGAGGAAACAAAAACTATTATATATATATATATATATATATATATATTTGTTTTTCTTGTATGTATTGTAGTCAATGAAAATGAAAGGAGAGAATGAATGAAATTGATTGTTTCTATCAACTGATTTGACATAACTTGTGAAAAAAGATAAATGGGATCCATGTATATATATGGAGACATCTAACCATTGGAAAAAAAAGAGAGGTGAGATGAACAAGTTAATTAAGGGAATATTTGTATTGCCTTCAACATTTTTCCCCTTTATCTCACATGCAAACTTTTAATGATAAAGAATCTCTTCCAAAGAGAATGCACTCAGATATTTGTGTTTAATTTTTCAACTACCACTACAACTCATATTAATACACTATAAATACAATATGTGTTTTCTTAGTATTTCTTGCCATGTGCATTAATCGTACCTAAAGTTTTGATCAACCTTTGAACAAATTTGTGAAGCATTTGGTAGTTATAAATACAACAATTGACATTACTTCTCGTCGTGCATTCATTGATATTGTCTCAAAAGAAAGAAGTTGTCATTGAGCTTTATAAGGAACGTGTGATTGAGATATCCAGGAAATGAACCATAATAGCCTTGTAGAGGTACTTCTGCTTCCATCAATTTGTAACGAGTCAAATAATTTTATTGGTCACTTTTTTTTTTAAAGTTGCTTATGATTTCATTGATTTAAGATATCAAATTACTTGTTTTGTCGTGTTTATATGTTTACATAGTGTTGATTTGTTGTTAAACTATTATTGATTTGTTGCTCAGATGTAGGGATGACAATTAAACCCGTCCCAGTGGGGGCTGACCCGTCCCTGTCCCGAGTTTGACGGGAAAACCCGAGTTGGCCGGGGCGGGGCGGGTTCGGGTTTTCCCGCTTTAAAAGTCGGGGCGGGGCGGGGATGGGTAATGCAATCCCCACCTCGACCTCGACCTCGTCCCGTTCCAGTCCCAGATCCGATTTTATATTTAAATTTAAATTTTAAAATATTAATATTTTAAAAGTATTTTCTTTTCTTTTTCTATTACATATAAGGTCATTTTTTTTATATTTTACCAATTTTTATTTTTCTTCTACCTATTTTTTAATTTTTTTATCTTTTTTAATCTTTTATATCAATTAATTTATTATATTATTCTCTCTTATACCTTGTAGTTTTTCATATTTTCTTAATCTCTCTCATCAATTTGTTTTTTTTTCAATCTTTTCAATCAATTTGATGAATAGAGTTAATTTTTTTATTCTTTATCTTTTTCTAAATATTTTACATAAATCTTAATAGTAACTAATATTATTTTATTTTTAATTTATATTTATTAGGTTTTATTATGTCATTTGTTTATCTTATTATTCTTATTTATCATATATCAAATTTTATCTTAATAAAATAATTGTATTTTAAAGGATTAAAGGAATTGATAATTTAAACTTTTATTACTTTGAATTAATTGAATAATAATTAACTTATTAAATATTTCATTATAAACTATATATTTCATATTTTTAAATTACAACTTAAAAATGAATTAACTTATATATATAATCAAATGTTTGAATACAGTATTATAATAATGATGATAATGTTATAAGTATTCAAATATTTGAATACAGATATTATAATAGTAATAATAATGTTATAAATAAAAAATAATTAAATATTTCTTTTACATACATATTTTAATATAAATATAATAAATTAAAATGTATATTTAATTAATAATTATTATAAATTATAAAATTATAAATATTTATTTATATAAAAAAAATAGATAGTAAAATTAATTTATTATAAATGTAATTATCCTTTTAAAAATAATATAGATCGGGGACGGGGCAAAGATGGGGAACCGAAACCCAGCGGGGACGGGGATGAGGACTTAATTTCTAACCCCAGCGGGATTGGAGGCGGGGACGGGGATGATTAAAAAAGTCGGGGGCGGGGATCGGGGAGACAAAACCCGCCCCCGCCCCATTGCCATGCCTACTCAGATGTGTCATTGTTACATATAAAGGCCAACATAATCAATTTATGAGGTAATATATAATCGATTATCTTGGGGTACATATAATCGATTATGAGAGATGACATAATCGAATATGTTGAACTGGATAATTGATTATGATTGCGGTTATAATCGGGTATGTGGTTCTTTCTAATATATTATGAGAACACACATAACTTCTTTAATTCATTATGTGTTACATTATATGAAATGATGATTATTGGATTTGTTATTTGATATGTTGTTAATGATAAATTACTAATTTTACACTTAGTAGGGAACATAATTTTAAGAAAATGTTTGGTTAAATAATTGTGAAATACAATGTATTTATTAACTAGTAAGTTATTATAAAATGTATTGGAAGTACAAAATTTTGAAAAAGGATACTTTCTTAGGAAATAAGCAAAGGAAAATTGTCTCGATTAATAATGGAGGTTATGAGTTTATTTTTTAGTTTATAAGTAAATTAATAAAAAAAATTGCATAACTAATTCTAGATAATTAATTACAGGGATTATTAAAATTATAAATAATTATCAATTTTAAGAAATAATCATAAGAATATGTGTAGGTTAGGAATTAATTGGCCAAAAGTAAATAATTATAAAAAAATTACGTTACTTATTTTAGGAAATATTTTGGGTTAAGAGATAATGTATTTAATTATAAGTATATAATTAAAAAAATTTAAGTAACCATTTTTAAGTAAGTAATTACTTTGAAGACACACTTCAAATTATAAATATTTATAAAATTACTTTAGCAAATAATCATAAATTTAATTTCTAGATAAATAATTTGTGTTATGAGTTAATTTATAAAGTTGAGTCAATAATTATAACCATATGGACTCTTATAGTCTTGGGTCCCTCCATTTGTCCCTTCTATAGGAACATCTTCATCAAGGGGCTTAAAGAGAAAGGTCAACATGATA
This sequence comes from Sphenostylis stenocarpa, assembly GCA_963425845.1. Taxonomy (NCBI): domain Eukaryota; kingdom Viridiplantae; phylum Streptophyta; class Magnoliopsida; order Fabales; family Fabaceae; genus Sphenostylis; species Sphenostylis stenocarpa. The sequence goes on from OY731406.1 coordinate 52,517,544, forward strand.
GATGTAGACTTGAGTGCTCAGTTTGAAAGTCTAAGTACAGTGATACACAATCTAGTGGATAAAATTGGTGAGAGTAATAAATATTCAACAAAGTTGAGTGAGGTGGTTGAACGTCAATATGATCTCGTTGAATGTCATATTATTATTGTGGAGCGTCAGACCGTGATCACGGAAAGACGAACTGACGTGAAGAGTCAACAAGTGATGATCTAAAGAAACTCTACAATAATGTAACATTCAACTAATAATATATGACAATTGTTATGTCAACTTAATTTGCATGATGATCCATTAATGTTACAATACTACGAGTTTATCTACAAAAACCCCATCCATAGGGATATGATTTTTGGCATGTTACCAGGGTCACTACTTAATTATTTGTTGAAGCACATGACCAATAGAGACTCGTCGTAGATGATTTATGACTTTTCATTTGCATCATTATGTTGTGTAAAATATTTGAACTATGTTTCTTCAAAGTATGTTTGGGCTAACAATGACAATTTGATGTACTATGAGGAGATGTTTAATATTCTATATTTATTTATGTTTTAATATGTTTCCATTCATCTATATACGTAATGCATTGGTGATAATTATATTTACAGGTTTGAATCATGTCTTCACAATTATCAAAACTAAAGAGACAGAGACATGCATCACAAAGTAGGGAAAAAAAGCCATTAGAGGAGTTTGCACCAACCCCTCCTCCTAACTTGCCTCCTTTCTCAACTTTGTTAAATCATGATCGTCACTTTAACAATAAAAGATAGATGAAAAAAAATATTATGGAGATTATGTGCACAAACCTATAGTGTAGCCAAAGGTAATGGACTTTAACTTGTCTTTGCCTAATGATTATTTAATCATTCATATTCTACTGTATTGTGGCTTAAACTTGACTTTATAGTCAAGTCACTCCCTGGGTTAGACAAATAGGTTTAACAAAGATATCTGAAAAAGTTGAATACCATAAATGTTTATGGTGTATGGCAACATGGCAAAGGTCACCATGTCCAAAACCTGAACTTAAGCAAGATAACCCTTCCAGTAAAGATGAAGATGTGAGGGTATAAGAACAACCACCACCCGCTCAAGGAGAACAAATATATCTTCCCCAATAAGCTAGTACCATAAACTTAATATGGAGAGGTACTTAGGACATGCAAAGACACATGAGTAGACTTGAAGTCAATGGTAAGAATAATCATTGAAGTTTTCAAAGATGTATTAATTATGTGCAACACAAGATTGATGAGGTTGAAGACACACTTGATCATATTTAGAGTCTTGAGTAAACATTTCATTCATGTTATTTTTGTTATCTCTCTATTTATCTTATTAATTAAGTTTTTGTTTGGATTATTGTAATTTTATTTGGATAAATACCTTTTTTTTATTGCATGACTGTTACTTTTAGTCAAGTTTCACTTTGGATGACTTTAAACTTTTGTCGGATGATTGTACATTTTATATGCATCTTGTAGTTTATTTTTATTAATATTTAAATATTGTATTTTATGTGAAACCAAATTTTTACAAATTTAATAAAGCTTATAAATTATTATTAAGGAAATAAACAAACTTTTTTAAATATTATTACAAAATATCACAAATTATTTTTTTACTTTATATATAAAATAATTTTAATATATCTCACAATTTTATATATAATATAAATTAATTACTTTAAATTAAATTATATCATAATTCTAATTTATACTTATTTTATCTCTTAATATATGAGTATTTTAGTCATTACATATTTTATATAATTATTTTAATTTTTTTATTCATTCTCATCTTCGACCATATTTCCACTTATTTCTCTTCACTTCCTATTGGATTCAAACCATCTCACTTTCTACTCTCTCTTTCCTTTTTTTTTCACTCCTCAAATCCACTCCTCAATCTAAACATGACATTGATGTATATATTTGAAATTTTGCGACAACAGTTTTTGTTATTACTACATCATCAAATATCATCAAATCTAATTGGACGATTTTCATCAAATTTTGATATATATTTTCTCTTACTTAAAATATCTAAAATATTTTGAATATACTATTTTATTTATAAATAGTTATTATAATAATATTACATGTAAAGTTAGTTAATTATTTGAATATATTAAATTTTCTAATTTAATAATTAAATATTACAAATTAATTTTTTTAACAATCTAAAAGAATTGTAATAATATGGAGACATCCGCACATTATAGAAACATTCAAAGCTATTCCTGAAAACACACCTCTTGGTTCCAATATTTAAGAGAATTATTGTTTATAAACATTAAAATGTAAAGAAAAGTATATTATGTGGAACATGAAAGAGAGTATGCAAAAATTTGTGCAGAAGAGAAAATGAGTCAATTCTCTTAAGCTAATGAGTGAGGAGAGAAAAAATATTTATAAATAGAACTCTCATATTTGTATTTATTTTAACTTGAGTTGAATGAACATTGAGAAATTAACTTATTTATTTGTTTATTTCTTTTATTTATCTTTAAGTTTAATTTTGTGGAGATTTTTTCATACCTTTTCTATCAAAGAACCTTTCTTGCTTAAGGAACCAGTATCAATATCTCTCTTACAGGTTCAATGTGGAAAGCAATATCTCTCTTAAAGGTTCAATGTGGAAAGAAAAGATATTTCCATTAATCTTTTCTTAAATAATCATTAAGCTCACATGAATATAATCATATTTATTATTGAAAATATTTATTAATTTTTTAACATATTAAAAGAATATTAACTATTAAAAAATTCCGAGTGAATTCAATAATCACGTCCAAGTACTTGTATATCATTTATATTTATATTTATATATATATATATATATATATATATATATATACATCTTTCCGAATTATTAATATCTTATTTATAATAATCCATTAATTAATAACAATTTAAATTATAATTACAAGATATTACTTCTCATTATCATATCATAAATCTTAAATTATAATAAAATCTTTATCAAAATAATTATTATATTAAAATATAAATATGATTAAGAAAATATATTTTTTTATTGTAAAACAAAAATTATCTACATATAATATTTGAATATTGAACACATATATGTTCTCAATAAAAAAAATTCGTAACAGTCATTACAAAATATATCTTTCACACAACAATCATCTTTAGACGATGTTATTATTAAAAATTATAATGGACACAAAAATTAAGAATTTTAACTTATCAAAATTTAAATCATGATATAAAAAAAAAGTAAAAAATTTCATGATATAATAAGTCATACATATTGGTAAAATTTGGGTCATGTATATATATGATACATAATTTAAATGTGTTAGGGCCAATATTTATTAAGCCAAATAATAAAATGATCTGACTAAATTAAAGTTTTTGCTAAAAACATATGTCATGAAAATAAAATTGTGTAGAGACCATAGAGTAATTTCTAATTTGATGAGGGGTCAAATTGAAAATACTAAAACTTAAGTAATTAACCTAATTCTGGTTATTTTAAGGGGTCATGGTCCCCTTTTGTGAGCACACACACATAACGTAAGTTTCAGTCCCGTTCTTTTCTTTCTATCCCCATCAAGAGAGAAAATCCAGAGGAAAATACATGTGCTCTCCAGGTGGAAGACCATAAAATCAAATCAAAAGTGTTCTACAAAGGATATCATCATTATGGCTGATTCAGGTACGCTTTCGCATTCAGTTTACAACATGTTTATCAATATGGGATTATATATATATTTGATCATTAGAATGAAGATCATAATTAATTACAGTTTAACCTAATAATTGGTATCAGAGCCGCCCATATTTAATTCATGTTTTTATTTTTGGAAATTACATTTAACAAAATTCAGATTCTGTTTAATTAAGATTCTGTTCAATTAAGAACTGTAAGTTCAATTTTCGTAAACCCTAAATTCAAATTTGGAGGTAAATTCCCAATTTTAAACCTAAATTTGAATTTGGGAGTAAAATCTTCAACTTGCTCCTGGTCGCTGATCACAAGCCTGAACAAAGTGACAAGAAATGCAGAGTAAACTTACTTTAGTCACGCTCCATGGAGTTAAGCAAGTCGTCTTTTTGAATATTAAGTGAAAAAGTTTAAATTTTAATCCAATCCCTAGATCTAATCCGTGAGTAATGAAAATCAAGCATGCAAGTAGGAAATAGAGGTTAGGAGACAGTCGTTGGGATCTGCAACACAAACGAACGAGAGAAGATGAGGATGAGGGTTTCAGTTGTTTTAAGTGTTGTGATGGCTAATTCAGTTTTGCGATGGCGAAGCTGCGACATTTTCGGTTGATGGAAAGGTTTTGATTTTGGACGAGTCCAATATCGACTCGGCCATAGCAACCTTCGATCACATCTTGCTTGACTTTTACGCTCCCTAGTGTGGCCACTACAAGCGTCTAGCTCCCAAGATTGATAATTTAGAAATTGAAGCGCGGGACCCATGCCTACAAGGGCTTATAGTAGATGTTGAATTTGGGAGTTGAGATTAGCCTGATGGAGAAGCTTTTGGAAGTGGACCCCACCGACACAATGATGGTCATAAGAAATGCCCCTGGCCCTTCCCGAGTAGTTGTTTTACCAATTGAAGTGTTGGTCTCCGTGCCATTATAAAATTTTTTTATAAATAAATAATCAAATTTTGGTTTTGTTATATAATATTTAAATTTTTGGTAGTTTAATATTTTTTGGGAGTAAATTGAGTCAAGAAGTTACCAAAGTAACATCTCTTGAATTAAGTAGTTCAGTAAAAAATATTGAATATTAGTGTTTGTGTATATTCATGCGAGTATTAGTCGACCCAAAGGAAGATTAATATTTGACCGAATTGCATACACACTTGTAATGATAAACATGTGATAACTATAAGGATTTGTTTTGTCGATGATAAATAAATCCGTTTGTTGTTGGACGTGCTTTATTGTCAATGTTTTATTATTACAATAAGATACCTCTAGCGAGTTAATATTACTTGTCCAAAGACTTGATATTGATGATGCATTGGGTGTCTTGAGATGTGTTAAACTATTATTTGAATATTTATAATTACTTATTTTTTATAATATGAGTATAATTAATTTATTTCTCTTGTTCTTAATTCAACTACAATTGTTTACTGTATCTGCCAATTTAAATTCACGTTCCGTTGACAATTCAAGGACTTGATGTTGCACTTGATGAATATGAAGAATGGATTTTGATGATGATCCAAGAACTAAAGACTTAGAATATTGAAGATTGAAGATTGGTGATAATTGTATTGTAATAACTTCGATTTATTTAAGATTGAGTCTGTATTTTTAGAGTCTAAGATAGCTGGTACATAGTCTGTAACTTAGAAGCTTCAAAAAGCTCAAATTTATCATTCAGAGCTCGGGTTTAATCGATTATATAGGTAAATAATCGATTAAAACAGTGAGAAAACACTTTCTATACAAACTCACTGTTTTAATCGATTAAAACGACAAAAGAATCGATTGTTTTGTACTGTCCGTACTGAGATAATCGATTATTTCACCAAATAATCGATTATTCCGAGAGAGGTTGGGTTCTGAAGTATTTGGCTCTGTTTTAATCGATTATTACTCCAAATAATCGATTATTTCGATCTGTTTTTCAAATTAAATTTCAAATTAACCCTATTTTCGAAAACCCAATTACCAAGAACCCTAGTTTCGAAATCCTCAATTCCTAAACCCTAATTTCCCTACTTAAACTCTGCTTTAGCACTCAGAAATTATGAACAACTAAAGAACAACTCTTTCCATACAAAAGTTAAGTGTTGTGAGTGCCGGAGAACTGTTTGTTGCAAGGAAAGGGGGCTTTTGGAAACTCGGTGTGAGGCTAGAAGCGATAAGAATCACTAAGTGGAGTTCTTAGTGGATTGAGTGCTTGTGCCGTCTCGGGGAAAGCTGTTCTTCGGGGCTTTTGGAAACTTGGTGTGAGGCTAGAAGCGATAAGAATCACTAAGTGGAGTTCTTAGTGGATTGTGTCTTGTGCCGTCTCCAGGGGAAAGTTGTTTATCATCTCTTGTGGATTTCAAGAGAGGTTTTATCTTTAACTTTATCTTTTTCATTATAATTTGTGTTGTAACAACTTTGTTCTTAGTGACAGCGTTAATCCTCTTTTGAGTGATTAGCAGACTGGACGTAGGGTCTTTTGATCAGAACCAGTATAAACCTCCTGTGTAATCTTCTCTACTCTTCTCTATTTACATTTACGCAGTTTTTAATCGGTAAAATTTGGGGAAAATTTTGAAAACCTAATTTTTATTAAGAAACCAATTCACCCCCCCCTCTTGGTTTTTGTCCGACCACGCGAACATTCCGCTGCGCGATTCTAACAAGTGGTATCAGAGCTTGCTTTGATAGTCATTCAAACTTTTCGAAAATGGCCGGACAAAATCAAACTTTTGCCGAAGGTGCGTCTATCAACGAGACCCCCACTTTTTGCGGGTCAAAATTATCCTTTTTGGAAAGTACGTATGCAAATATTTTTAGAGTCTCGTTGATAGAGGTGTTTGGGACGCAATTTTAAACGGTCCATTTGTTCCTAAAATTACAGAGAACGGTGTTGACGTTCTTAAACCTTTTGATAGATGGACTGCCGACGAAAGTCGAAAAGTACAATTTGATGTTAGGGCTAGAAACATTATTTCATCTGCTCTAACCCTTGATGAGTTCTACAGAATTTCTATTTGTAAAAGTGCACAGGAAATGTGGGAAATGCTTAGAGTAACCCACAAAGGAACTGACGACGTCAAAAGAGCACGTAAAAATTCTCTAATTCAAGAGTACGAAATGTTCCGGATGCAACCAGGCGAAACGATATTTGACGAACAAAAACGTTTCACTCATATCGTGAACCATCTCACCGGACTAGGTAAAATTTTTGACGTTGATGAATTAAATGTTAAAATTTTGAAATCTCTGGATAGGAAATGGCAACCAAAGGTGACGGCCATCTCGGAGTCACAAAATCTTGCCACTATGTCTATGGCGGCGTTGTTTGGAAAGCTTAGGGAGCATGAACTTGACCTTGGAAGACTAAATGAGGAAGAGGGTCAATATCAAAAGAAGAACCTTGCTTTCAAAACCGAGATTTCAAAAAGCAATAATAAGAAAGAAGAAGAAGAAGACTCAGAAATTGATGAAGAAGAGATGAGTCTTTTTATAAAGAAGTTCACCAAGATGATGAAAGCAAAAGGAAGACATCCTTTCAAAGGTAAGGGAAAGGTAAAAGAAAATTCTTCCGTTAATATAAAATGCTTTGGTTGTGGTGAAGCGGGGCATATGAAGACCGAATGCCCAAACAAGAAAAATGATGAACATAAGGGCAAAAAGCAATTCAAGAAGAAAGCATATATTGCTTGGGATGACAGTGATTCAAATTCAGAATCAAGCGACTCGAAATTGAAGCAAACATTTGCTTGATGGCAAATAACAACAATTCTTCGGATGTTGAGGTTAGTGATTCCGATTCATCCTCTTGTGAAGAAAATGATCATGATGAATTACAAAATGCTTATAATGAGTTATTTACTGCATTTATGGATATGAAAAAGGAATATAAAGTAGTAAAGAAGAATCTAAGAAAATCGGAAAAGGAAAATGAGTCCTTAAAATTGAAAATTGCATGTTTAGAAGAAAAGGAGGTAGCTAATACGAAAATTGTATGCTTAGATGAGAATAAGGACTTAGCTTGTGCAAATTGTAAAGAGCATGAATATGACATAGATATTCTTAACCATTTGCTTGACAAAGCCGAAAAAGAAATTGATGATCTTAGGAAGAATGAAATGGTTTTTGCTCAAAATAATGTAAATCATAGAGTTCCTTTGAAAAAGAGTAAATCTAAAAAGAAAAGAATATGGGTAGAAAAAGGAACTAGAGCATGTCATGTTAATAATGTATCTTATTCTAAAGCTACTCCAAATGCATGCTTCTATTGTATGAAACAAGGTCACACTTCAAATAAGTGTAAAATTAAACATTTTGGTATTCCAAAAGGTAAATATATTTGGGTTCCAATAGTTACATAAATCTGTTTGTCTCTTTTATTTATTCAAAGAAAATGGATCATTTTGTATGTTTTAAACAAAATGCTTAGGTAAAATCATTTTATCTTTTCTATCTGCATAAAGATTCTTCTCTTAAAGATTTTTGCGAGAAGCCTCTAAAATTGTTTTAAACGACTCAAAATAAAGTATTTTTACAAAAGCTTTCTTAAAACATGTTTTTAACCGATGCAGTTTTGAAAGAACCAAATAAAATCACTTAGAGTGGTCAAAGAAGTGTTTTTACAGCATTTTAATCGATACAACTGGTTTTTAATCGATTAAAACCATTTAGAACTCATTTTGACCGATCAGATTGTTATTATGAGCGGTCAGAAACGTTTAAATCGATTAAAAACACGTTTCAATCGATTAAAATTACTTAAAGGGTCTGGATGATCGATCAAAATCAAATTATGACCGATTAGAAGCAAATGTGATCGATCAGATTTTAATTATGAGCGGTCAGAAATTTTTCAATCGATTAAAAACACGTTTCAATCGATTAAAATCACTTAAAGGGTCAGGATGACCGATCAGATTTTTATTATGACCGGTCAGAGTCAGGATGACCGATCAGATTTTTATTATGACCGGTCAGAGTCAGGATGACCGATCAGATTTTTATTATGACCGATCAGAACTCTTTTAATCGGTTAAAAACTCGTTTCAATCGATTAAAACAACTTAAAAACTTTTTCTACACTGCGTTTTAATCGATTAAAAGATGTTTTAACAGATTAAAACTGCACTTTTAACAGATTAAAAGAAACTTTTAACAGATTAATTAAACCAGCAGTTTTTGAAAATCTTCTATTGAAAACAGTTTGGCTTGAACTTTCTAAACTCACATTGAATATAAGTTTTCACACATCCTTAAGCAATCAATTGAGCAAGCTGCGGTGCAAACACTTTGGAGATCAAAGATGTGTTACTTGTTGATATATTATTGGATCAACTGATAGTTTGTTATGTGTAGAATTTGCTAAGATAATGCGGGGAGAGTTTGAAATGTCTATGATGGGAGAATTGACATTCTTCCTTGGACTACAAATCAAGCAACTTAAAGATGGCACTTTCATCTCTCAAACTAAATACTGCAAGGAAATTCTCAAAAAGTTTGGTATGGACACCTCTAAGGAAGCTAACACACCCATGGGAACTTCATGCTATTTAGACAAGGATGAATCAGGTTTGGAAGTAAATCAAACTATGTATAGAGGTATGATAGGATCACTATTATACTTAACTGCTAGTAGATCCGATATTATGCATTCTGTTTGTGTGTGTGCTAGATTTCAGGCTTGTCCTAAAGAATTTCATTTAATTGCAGTAAAACATATTTTAAAATACTTAAAAGGAACTACTTGGATTTGGCTTGTGGTATCCGTCGATGCTTGTATTAGTTCATTAGGATATTCTGATGCTTGATTATGGTGGATGTAAAATTGATAGGAAAAGCACTAGTGGGACATGTCATTTGTTAGGTTCATCCTTAATATCATGGCACTCTAAGAAACAAGCATGTGTAGCTTTATCTACCACTGAAGTTGAATATATTGCAGTTGGTAGTTGTTGTGCTCAAATTCCGTGGATGAAACAACAATTAGAGGATTATAGCATATATTTAAATGACATTCCATTAATGTGTGATAATACGAGTGCAATCAACTTAACAAAAAATCCAAGTAATGCACTCTAGGACTAAACATATTGAGATTAGACATCACTTTTTAAGAGATCATATCAGCAAAGGAAACTGTAAGATAGAGTATGTAGACACTAAACGTCAATTAGCAGATATATTTACTAAGCCTCTACCCAAGGATAGATTCTATAATCTTAGAAGAGACTTAGGGATACTAGAAATAGCTTAAATTCTGCTTAATTTGACTGTTTTTGGATGATTGTTATGATTAAATTCGTGATGCAGGATATTCATAGGTTATAATGTGCCAAAACCTTAAAAACTTGATATAGCCTCCGGAATAATCGATTCTTGGAAGTGATAATCGATTATTTTCCCTTAAAAACGCCCAAAACAGGGTATTCTCCTTCGGAATAATCGATTATTTACTGGAAATAATCGATTAAAGCTATCGAGATATTGAAATAATCGATTATCTTGAAATATAATCGATTAAATGCGACCAGTTTTGCCTCTTAGCCGTTGCCAACGGATATTTTGCCATGAAATCCTTTCTATATGACCGTTGGAAGTGTTTTCTCTATAAATAGAGACATCTAGGTCAATTATACTCACTTCTAACTCTTGTAATCAAGTTTTCTTGAAATCTATACTCTCTTTGCTTCATTATTCCCTCACTTGTCTCCAAAATCTCTTCAAGTTTATCTACTCTTTCAAATGGCCTCATCCTCTCGCCTCTAAGATTCCTACAAGAAGAAGATCTGCACCTTCTTCTCATTCCCGTCCTAATTCGTAGAAGGATGGATCTCTGATGCAGATGGTCAACAAGAATTTCTAACCTCCTGGAAAGAAAAAGCTATTATTTCTCCCAAATTTCTTATAGGTGAGCAATTCATTCGTAGGGGTTTCAATTTTCCTAATCTTCTTGAAATTCAAGGAATTCTCCCGTTTATCCAAATGCAAGGTACATACTATCCTGACTTAGTTAGGGTATTCTATTCTAGATTCAAGTTTAGGGATCAAATTGCTACATCCAGTGTAAAAGGGGTTACCATAATTCTAGATGATGATATTTGGGAAAATGTTGCTCACTTCCCCATTAGAGAAGATGCTATTAACGTTTATGGTGAGCTAGATGACTTTGACAGGTTCTTAGCTTATCGATCTTTTCTGCGGAATCCTTCTCCGGAGGTTGGACGTATTCTTCATGCTTGGACCTTTAAAGAAGGAAGAACGCATGCTTCTACATTTACTTGTATGGATCTTATGTCCCAGGGCTACGAATCATGCCCAATGCTCTTCCATTGATCTTCGAATTATTCATGCCATAATGAATAATGAACCTTTAGATTGGGGTGTTCTTGTCAAAATGACCATGCTTAAAGCAAAACGTCATCACACCTTCAAAATTCCATATGCACTTCTTGTATCCCGTATTCTTGAATATAAAGGAGTGAATGTTGAAGGTGAGCAAGCGAGTTAGAACAAACAACTTAAACCGCATGTTGGACAGCACATTGACTCAACTTCAAATGGTGCGTGTCAATGACATCTATGTTCACAAAGATGACGTTCAAAATCAAAGTGATGCAAATGAAGACTCGATGAAGATATGCCTCCAGCTGATAATTTTCCCTCTAACCAAATCCAAAGTGTTGGAACATCCTCGTCTCATCAAGAAACAAGACAATCCATGGAAGATATGCTTTCAGACATGAATCAAAGAATGCAATCTTTCTTCAATCTTTCTAGAGTACGCCATGATGAAATTATTCGTCGCATATCCGATGTAGATGATAGAGTGGGTAGATTAGAAAATAGATTTGATACTCACTTTAATGATGAGGACAGTTGAAGAATTTTAAATTCTGTTATGTATTTTCTTTTGTTATTGTCTTGCTATTGTAATGGATAAATGATTATGAAATAAAATTTGATGTTTCTTTTATGCTATGATTGAGGGGGAGCTTTCTCTAACTTATGCATATTTTGAGGGGGAGCTCTTATGATTGATGTTGCAGAGTTCTTTTTGATTATAATCAAAATAGGGGGAGAAAAAAATTACCACGCGTTTTATTTACGTCGAATATACGTGCATGCGACGACAATTGGGTGACGTAAAAGCCATATTCTGCACTAGTGTATGATTCAATTTTAAATTTTATCTGGTATGTTTAATGTGTTTGTTAGTATGACAGATAAAACAGGTTATTACAAAGGGCTTTAAAAGAAAATTTTGATCATCATCAAAAAGGGGGAGATTGTTGACAATTCAAGGACTTGATGTTGCACTTGATGAATATGAAGAATGGATTTTGATGATGATCCAAGAACTAAAGACTTAGAATATTGAAGATTGAAGATTGGTGATAATTGTATTGTAATAACTCTCGATTTATTTAAGATTGAGTCTGTATTTTTAGAGTCTAAGATAGCTCGGTACATAGTCCGTAACTTAGAAGCTTCAAAAAGCTCAAATTTATCATTCAGGCTCGGGTTTAATCGATTATATAGGTAAATAATCGATTAAAGCGATGAGAAAACACTTTCTATACAAACTCACTGTTTTAATCGATTAAAACAGACAAAAGAATCGATTGTTTTGTACTCGTCAGATGCAGATAATCGATTATTTCACCAAATAATCGATTATTCCGAGAGAGGTTGGGTTCGAAGTATTTGGCTCTGTTTTAATCGATTATTACTCCAAATAATCGATTATTTCGATCTGTTTTTCAAATTAAATTTCAAATTAACCCTATTTTCGAAAACCCAATTACCAAGAACCCTAGTTTCGAAATCCTCAATTCCTAAACCCTAATTTCCCTACTTAAACTCTGCTTTAGCACTCGGAAATTATGAACAACTAAAGAACAACTCTTTCCATACAAAAGTTAAGTGCTTGTGAGTGCCGGAGAACTGTTTGTTGCAAGGAAAGGGGGCTTTTGGAAACTTCGGTGTGAGGCTAGAAGCGATAAGAATCACTAAGTGGAGTTCTTAGTGGATTGAGTGCTCTGTGCTGTCTCCGGGAAAGTCGTTCTTCGGGGCTTTTGAAAACTTGGTGTGAGGCTAGAAGCGATAAGAATCACTAAGTGGAGTTCTTAGTGGATTGTGTGCTGTGCCTGTCTCCAAGGAAAGTCGTTTATCATCTCTTGTGGATTTCAAGAGAGGTTTTATCTTTAACTTTATCTTTTTCATTATAATTTGTGTTGTAACAACTTTGTTCTTAGTGACAGCGTTAATCCTCTTTTGAGTGATTAGCAACTGGACGTAGGGTCTTTTGATCCGAACCAGTATAAACCTACTGTGTAATCTTCTCTACTCTTCTCTATTTACATTTACGCAGTTTTTAATCGGTAAAATTTGGGGAAAATTTTGAAAACCTAATTTTTATTAAGAAACCAATTCACCCCCCCCTCTTGGTTTTTGTCCGACCACGCGAACATTCCGCTGCGCGATTCTAACATGTTCCGATCCTCAAAAGTATGTTTCCCATTTTGGTCTGTTCTGAAGTTAATTTAGCGTCAGTACCTAGTAACACATGGTGGTTAGACTCAGGTGCAACTACTAACATCAGTGTTTCTATGAAGGGTTGTCTAAGCTACCGGAAGCCAATTGATTCTGAAAGATGGATATATGTTAGAGATGGTAAATTGGTAGAGGTGGAAGCTATATGACATTTTAAATTGTTATTGAGTACTAGTTTTTATTTGAATTTGAAAGACACTTTTGTTGTGCCGTCATTTAGACGAAATTTGGTTTCAGTTTCTTATCTGGACAAATTAGGTTATTTGTGTTCATTTGAAAACAATAAGTTCAGTTTTTCTTTTAATTCAAATATTATTGGAACTGGTTCACTTTTGCCTTATGATAATCTGTATTTACTTGATACTGTGACCACCTATAATAAAACCCTTAATACAGAATCACGGGGTACTAAACGTAAAATTAATGATACTCACTTAGGAGTATTATGGCACAGGCGATTAGGTCACATCTCTAAAAATAGAATTGAACGACTTGTGTCAACTGGAATCTTAGAGTCCATTGACTTCACAAACTTTGATGTTTGTGTTGAATGCATTAAGGGCAAACAGACCAAAGCGAAGAGAGTATGTGCATATAGAGCTACAAACGTCTTAGAATTGATACATACGGACATTTGTGGGTCATTTCCTACACCTTCGTGGAATGGTCAACAATACTTTATATCATTCATAGACGATTACTCACGATATGCATACTTATTCCTTATACATGAAAAGTCACAATCTCTGGACGTATTCAAAACATTTAAAGTTGAAGTTGAAAATCAACTCAACAAAAGAATTAAGTCTGTCAGGTCTGATCGTGGTGGTGAGTACTATGGCAGATATGATGGGTCAGGTGAACAACGTCTAGGACCTTTTGCCAGGTACCTAGAGGAGTGTGGAATTGTCCCACAGTATACCATGTCGGGATCACCTAGTATGAATGGTGTAGCTGAAAGACGAAACCGGACTCTTAAAGATATGGGCAGGAGTATGATTTGTCATTCCACCTTACCGGAGTCACTCTGGGGAGAGGTGCTAAAGACGGCAATTTATATTCTAAACAGAGTACCAACTAAAGCAGCTACCAAAACGCCTTATGAGCTTTGCACTAGGCGACAACCTAGTCTGAAGCATTTCCATGTGTGAGGATGTCCAGCTGAGGCAAGGCCTTATAAGCCAAATGAAAAGAAATTGGATTCCCGAACAGTAAGTAGTTATTTTATTGGTTATGCTGAAAGATCCAGGGAATATAAATTTTATGATCCCACATTAACGATAATTTTTTGATACGAGAACTGCTACGTTCTTTGAGGATATTGAGTTTGGAGGGAGAATAAAATCAGGAAATTTGTCTTGAAGGAAGAATCGGTAACAATTCCAGAACCGATTCAAACAATTACTTATGATAAAGTAAGTTCGGAACCTTCACAAGGCATTGTTAATGAACCCCTTACTCAAGATGATTTGGTTGTTCATGAAGAACAAACTCAAGATCCTCAAGAACCTGTGCATCATGAGCCAATAACTTTGCGGAGATCCACTAGAGAAAGAAGAAGTGCTATTTCGGATGATTACATGGTATTTCTTCAAGAACATGAGGAAAACAATGGTATGATGGAAAATGACCCAGTTAACTTCCGTCAAGCCATGTAAGGTTCTAACTCTGAAAAGTGGATTGAAGCAATGAAGGAGGAGTATAAGTCCATGCAAGACAACAAGGTTTGGGAACTTGTCCCATTACCAGAAGGTATGAGACCCATTGGTTGCAAGTGAATATTTAAGACCAAACGGGATTCTAAAGGTAATGTGAAAAGGTATAAGGCTCGTCTGGTAGCTAAGGGCTATACCCAAAAGGAAGGGATTGACTTTAAAGAGACCTTCTCTCCAGTTTCATCGAAAGACTCTTTTAGGACAATCATGGCTCTTGTAGCACATTATGATTTGGAGCTTCATCAAATGGATGTCAAAACGGCGTTTCTTAATGGCAACATTGATGAGACGATTTATATGGTGCAACCAGAAAATTTTGTGCAGGAAGATTCAAAGAGTATGGTTTGCAAACTGACAAAATCCATTTATGGACTAAAACAAGCATCTTGTCAATGGTACTATAAATTTCATCAAGTAATTCTCTCATTTGGCTTCGAGATGAATATTGTTGATGATTGTGTATATCACAAGTTTAAGGGGAGTAAGTATATTTTCCTGATCTTGAATGTTGATGACATTCTACTTGTCACTAATGATATAGGCATATTGCACGAAACCAAGAAATTTTTATCAAAGAATTTTGAAATGAAAGATCATGGTGATGCGTCTTTTGTATTAGGAATTCAGATACACCGAGATCGATGTCGGGGTATTTTAGGATTATCACAAAGGAACTATATCGAAAAAATTCTTAAAAGGTTTGGCATGCATGAATGTAAATTCAGGGATACTCCAGTTGCTAAGGGAGACAAGTTTAGTCTCAATCAGTGCCCAAAGGGGAATTTGGAAATTAAGGAAATGCAAAAGATTCCCTATGCATCAGTTGTAGGGAGTTTGATGTACGCCCAAGTATGTACGCGTCCAGACATAGCATACATAGTTGGGGTTCTAGGCAGATATTTAAGCAATCCAGAAATGGATCATTGGAAAGCAGCAAAAAGGGTCATAAGATATTTAAAGAGAACAAAAGATTACATGCTCACATACAGGAGGTCAAACCAATTGGAGATTGCTAGGTTTTCTGACTCGGACTTTGCAGGATGTCAATATAGTTTGAAATCCACTTCAGGTTACATTTTCATGTTAGCAGGTGGTGCGGTTTCTTGGCGCAGTGTCAAGCAAACCCTTACAGCTTCATCCACTATGGCAACAGAATTTGTAGCATGCTATGAGACGTTGAATCATGGAATATGGCTGAGAAATTTTGTCACAGGGCTGCAAATTAAGAAAGGCATTGAAAGACCACTTAAGTTATATTGTGACAACAAATCAGCTGTATTGTATTCCAACAACAACAGAAGTTTGACTAAGTCAAAGCACATCGACATTAAGTTCCTAGTTGTTAAGGAAAGAGTATAGAGTGGACAGATTTCCATAAAACATTTAGGGACAAACTCCATGATCGCAAATTCTCTAACTAAAGGACTTCCGCCCAAGGTTTTTCATGAGCATGTTGCTCACATGGGTGTTTTACAGTTTGAGGAATTTGTGGTTTAGTGGGAGTTAATCACTTTCATATATTTTATGTTCTATGTTTAATTTCATATATGTATACATTTATTTTTGGGCATATTTGGTTATTTATAGATATGTGATTTTTTCGTTCATTCATTACACTTTGTACATTAAGTATATTATATCGATCTCGATAAGTTAAAGTTTGGACCAGTTGAAATAGACGTGTACAGATCACCTTCACGTAATTTTTCATGCTACACATTTCATGATGAATCCATGTCATTTGGTTATGTTAGAATGAGTAATCATTGTTGGTTTTAGTTGCGATGATGCAATGAAAAACTGTTTTGGTTCTATATCCTGATATGATTAATGGACAGGACTTTTGGAGTATGTTAAAGGAATATAATGACAATTTTGAGCTCATAAAGTCTAACCCATTTGTAAGGTTGTAAGGACATATATATTTGTAACCAGTGGGAGATTGTTGACAAAATTTGGGTCATGTATATATATGATACATAATTTAAATGTATTAGGACCATTATTTATTAAGCCAAATAATAAAATGATCTGACTAAATTAAAGTTTTGGCTAAAAACATTCTATGTCATGAAAATAAAATTGTGTAGAGACCATAGAGTAATTTCTAATTTGATGAGGGGCCAAATTGGAAATACTAAAACTTAAGTAATTAACCTAATTTTGATTATTTTAAGGGGTCATGGTCCCCTTCTGGGAGCACACACACAGAACGTAAGTTTCAGTCCCGTTCTTTTCTTTCTATCCTCATCAAGAGAGAAAATCCAGAGGAAAATACAGGTGCTCTCCAGGTGAAAGACCATAAGATCAAATCAAAAGTGCTCTACAAAGGATATCATCATTATGACTGATTCAGGTACGCTTTCGCATTCAATTTACATGTTTATCATTATGGGATTATATATATGTTTGATCATTAAAATGAAGATCATAATTAAATACAGTTTAACCTAACCATACATGCCTTATATTTTCTCCTAACTATTTTAATTCATGATATAATAATTAGTGAGGTTCGGTTGGAGTATAAACTATTTGGGTTTATGTATGATTTGTCTCTCATACTTTGTTTCACTCTCTTCATCTTCATGTTTAGTGAATAGTGTATGAAAGGGAAAGATAAATGATGGGAAAAAATGAAAAAAAAAGCTCTCTCTTTTTGCAGTATTTCTTTTTGCCTTTCTCAAGAGATTGGGTTGAAAGCAAACTCGGCAGACATAATAGCTCAGACTGAAAAGCATGGAAACAGTGAATGAGACTAATCATTACAAGAGAGCACATTTCATATTTCACAAAAATGTAGAAACCAATAGGCTAAAGAGTTGACCTAGAACGCTTCATCCTTTTGCCAAGCTTCACTATGCTAAGCACGTAGGTAACGAAGCAACTGGCATGCCATGCATATCATGAAATTCTTTCCACATGTTGCATCAACAAATCAAGTAAATCTTAAAGGCACCTATAACCCTATGTCTTAGCCTCAATTTCCACAACTAGGAGAAAAGATATACTGCGGACTATAATTACCTCAAAAACTCCACGTAGCATTAAATCAATTTACACTGTTCCCCTTATTTGATCTGATTTTATCAATGAATGTTTGCACTTGTGTCCAAATGCATAATTACTAGTAGAACTAGAGTTGGACTAATGGTGAAATGTTAGGTTTGGATATGAAGACATAGGTTCTAACCTCGATGGATCACTGTGCACAAAACAATAATTAATTACTAGTGTGGCTCTCTATCCTATTCTTTACTATATAAGTTATACCTTAACTAGTCCTAGATAAATTCATGAATAGAGTTGTCTCTAATGTATTCTTAGTTGTCAACTAAAGTAAAATTATGAAGAAATTCATCATGCTGATACAAAGGGTAGAAGTTTTTAATGTGAATAATCAAAATCAACAGGAAATTCCCAGAGCAGACAAGATTTTATCATGGTAATGAAAAGTACATACTTCATAAACCTTCAAAGCAAAATACAGATTTGTCAGTCTTATGATTATGCCGAAATATCTACTAATTACTTCTCAATTATTAACCCCAAAATTTTCACAACATAATAAAAGGAGAGAAATGTGGTTGAAACAATGGCATCTGTTTCTGAAAAAGAGTGACCAACTGAACTTGTTTTGCCACTGTAATTTGAAAGTTGCATGCCTGCTATTACTCGGTTGTTGTGTTCACAGTCAACCCTTCATCGTTTTCTTGCTTGTCGAGTTGGCTGAAGTTACCTTTCTGCTTGAACAACTGATTGTGATGGTGCCTACAGTAAAGACGGTGTTCATGGGCAACATAATTTGATGGGCTAATTACACATCCTCCATGAGTGCACCTGAAACAAGCCTTATGGTAAGATGTTCCATCAACAGCTACCTGAAAAAGAAAAGTGGATGGTGCCCTTTTTAATACAAGACAATATGATTCAAAACACTAAAATTGTTCCTTAAGTAAACAACCAATGTTCTAAAAATAAATCTTCCACTCTGTCTCCTCCTCATCTTTCTGTCGCAACACTTCACCCTCTTAACGATAACAATAAAAAGACATGAATTTTCCAATAAGTATAAAGAAATTAAATGGACATACTCTTGTTTTTCCCAAATTAAAAAAAAAAAAAAAGGTGTCAGAGAAACAAGTCTGGGTGGGTTATCTATTCATTTTCTTGAATGATCAGTTCACAAAAATGATAAAATGAGAACATCATCTTCTAATTTGTTGACTGTAAGCCAGTCTTAACTTCAGAAAAACATTGAAACATTCGGTGGTCATAAGCTCAGTTGAAGCATTGTTAGCGCAGATTTCCCATGGTTCTAAGCTTACATTTGTTAAATTGGCTCTCTACATTGTGTCAGAGGTTTAGCAAATTTTAGTTTTATTTTTCATTTCTGCATGAGCCAAATTTAAGTTTAAATAAGTTCTTGCATAGATTCTAGATCAAGGTTTGAATAAGGAACAAAAATTAAAACGATGTTGGAGAGGGAAACTAAACGCTAATAACATTGAGCAAAGAAATTAGGTGTCCTGTGTCTTCTCATGTATAAAGGTCTAAAGTTGATGAAAGTATACACAGAGAACTTGAATTGAGAGATTCCGGGACCTCTTAGTTTATAATAATTTACGTCGATCAGTTTTGTGATATGAAGAAAATTTTGATAAATTTAGTTATGTACCTTTTCAATTGGGTACACTGTTTTCTTGCAAGCAACACATTTTTCCTGAGTTCCAGCAAACAAATTTGAAACCTTGCTATTGGTGTGGACCTGGAAAATGGCAGAGATTACTTATAAGAATTAAACAGAATTGTGTAAGAAACAACTCAATTTTAGAAGATTAAATAAGAATTCTAAGATGAGGAAAAATATTTTGAAGTTAAAAAGATGTGAAAAACCTGATCAGCAGATCTTTCAAGTCTAGTAGTTCTTGGAATACCTACAAGCAATAAATATAAAAGTTAAAGAGAAAACAAGAAGAAATAAACTTAGAAACAGGACGATCTGAATAATAGAAATTGGAAGTGTTTATGTATCAGATACAACTAAAGAACAGCAAATCACCTTCAAAACTTTTGTCCAAGCTGCCAGTCTTCTTAAAGAGTTGATCAAAATGAGGCTTACAGTATAAAACACCCTCAAAGGAACAATAGTTACTCAACTGCCGGAATGCATGAAGCAAAGAGAATTAAAGATGTATCCACCAACTTGATCTTTTACAATTTCAATCTTAAGGCTTCTAAAAAAACCAAAAAGTTACTGCACAATGGCATATTTTCATCCAAATAGACATTGATTTCTATAGAAATGATTACCTGTAATTTCAATGACATTCAGATTAATGACATATTTTGCAGGTGGAATAGGTAAATTCACAATTTTCCTTGGTGAAAGAATAACAGGATACCAAGTGGATCACGCCAAAAAGCGTACAAACGCATGGTCATATTAGAACAAGAAATTTTAGGGTTAAAAGACAAATTTGGAATGACAAATGACTTACTAAGAATGTGATGTATTTTGTTTAAGAAATGAAGAAAAGAGGCGAATGGCTGCTATATAAAGCCTTGATTCCACTTAGATCACTTAGATCAATCAAGAGCCTTCAACTACTCAGGATCAAGAGCCTTTCACCTATTCAATCTTCACCTTCCCCTCTATCTCCCATCCTCAATTTTATGATTAAACTACTCATTTTCTCGAACAATTCGAATGAAATTATGCACAAAACAGTGTTATAAGTGCTAGAAACAGAAAAAGGTTTTCTACTAGGCAATCCAAATCAAGTTTCCTTATGAAGCACTCACCATGCACTGAAGCAATAACATACAAATTAAATCATCATTAATCCAAGAAAAGAAACCTAGTGAATAGTGTAAAAATAGGAATACCCAAACCAACAAAAAACGATGAAGGTTTTCTGAATAAAGCATGTGGGAATGAAACTCAATGCATCCACACACATGCAAACAGAAAAAAACTCAGGTTTAGAGCATGGACTTGAGTTTGATCTTGACATGTTCGGAAGCAAGAAAAAAACATTTGCCATCTAACCTTCAGGGTACCCTTGCAGTGGTAGCATCTGAAACAGGATTTGTGATAGATCTTGTTGTCGGCAGTGAGCTGATCCACCAAATACACTGTCTTCTCACATGCTTTGCATTTCTGGGTAGTCCCTGCAAACGATGCCATCTCAAGTTTGAACAATTCAGAACCTCACTGAAGGAAGAGGGTACTTTTTCTTTTTCTTATTTTCCTATACACTCCCAGATTCTTCTTTTACTTTTTCTTTTTCACACTCACAAATTTTTGTTTGAAAATATATAACAGCTCAGACTCAGACAAATTCAGAGGAGCAGTTGAAAGAAAACTCTGGTCCTCTCCTGCATATGATGCACCTAATTTTCAAACTTACTAGAGACAAAAATAAAATAAAATAAGAAAAAAGTTGCACTAATAAATCATAATGATGACTAATTTGGTGAATTGTAGTTTGGTGGTGACGTATTTGGAGCAATTAAATGACCATAGTACCATTGATGACGTTGACCGCAGTATCTCAAATTCTGTAGTGACACTTTTCTACGCAGATTCGAACATATCGCGATGTTTACGAAAGTTGTCGAGTTTTCTCTGTCCGTTTCAGAGCGGTGTATGCAGCATTTATTCATTATTTGATTCTCCCATCATAATGATAAGAATTAGGTTATACTCCAGAATGTGAAATCTTTTCATTTTTTTTAAAAAGTATTAAAATTTAAAAAAGTTTATAAAAATGTGATATCTCACTAATTTAATTCAGAATTCAAAATTTGAATATCTTATAGTACTAACACGTTTTTAACTATTATGAATAATTAGTTTTAAGAACTAAAACGTAAGTATTCGTTTGAATTTTTTACCTTTAAATATTAATGTCACAGTGTTTTACATTAGAAACTAAAACGGTAATTTTAATTACTATGTTTTTATTAGATATATTTAATTCTTTTTTTCAAATTTTGTGTTACAGCTTGAAAATTTGATTATAAGTGTTTGTTTTTGCATTTAATCAGCTATTTCTAAATATTGACCAACCACAGTTACACAAATTGTTTGAACTGAAATTTTAATTCATTATTGTTGTTTTTCTTTTCAATTAAATCAATTGGAAACTAGCTTTAATTCAATTAAAAAAATAGTATTGTTGGTAGGAATTAAAATTACAATGAACCAATTAATTTTCTTATTCAACTTCTCGCACTTTTCAAACGGTTTGTACCCTTATGCATGACTTCTTTTCTTTCACTTTTTGCAACTTGAGTAATTTTTTCTGTCCAACTTTAGGGATTTCAAAGATTGGTGCAATGTATTTTAAGCTTCTTAATTCTCAAATAAATTTTGATTTAGTTCACATAAATTAAAAAATATTATATGATTATCATTTAATTGGTGAAATTTGTCTCTCTTTATAGAACTTAGGATGTTAAGGTAAGGGAGAAAAATATTTAATAAATAAAAAATAACAATGATTAAAATCTATTTTAAAGTATATGAATTAAGATTAAATTTGAAAAAAAAAATTGAATGACTGAAAATGTATTTTCTTTTGAATTTTTTTTGGTAAATATGTATTAAAAGTTGTTTATGAAAAAATTGTTTAAGTTGTACAAGACTGAACAACTGAAGTTCTAAATTGTTTGTATGAAAGATGAAAGTTTAATTGCGAAAATACTCTGTATAATAAGTAATATATGAATAAAAAGGAGAATATGAATTAATACATAAATAATATGATTGTGGTATTTGGTGTATCAAGATTTTATTTTATTTTTACCAAGTAATTGAATTTATTGTGACACTGAATTATTTATTAATGGGATAATGTTAAAATATACGAATATCACTAATTTTTTAATAAATAATATTAAATCTTAAAAATATCTTGATTTTGTGTTGTAATGCATAAATTAGAGTAGATAAAAAGTACTATGTTCAGACTCATCAACATTTACTTTTATAAAGCTATAATTGTATTGAATATTACTTTTTAAGATGTAATTTTATTAAATATTTTATGTACTACATTTTTTCTTTTTTATCAAATAAATGGAGTTATTTTTATACCAAATTATCTATTGATTGAATAACATAAAAATATTCCTGATTTTGTCGTTAACAAGGGATAGGTACAAGAGTGCGTGATATAGATATTTAACCTTGTAAACATTTACTTTTATAAAGTTATAATTTTTTAAATTATTATAAAAAAAAGATAAATTTGTGATATTTTTAAATAAAATTAACAACATACCCAATTATCATTAACTATAATATATATTTTAAGTGTATTAAAATTACATAATTAAATTAATTTCGTCAGTATTTCACCAAAACATTTGCAAATAATTTACACAATGTTTGCTTCAAGTTGATGGTTAATTTGTTAATTTAATATATCCCAAAATTCGAGTGAAGATTATTAATAATAGCCATAATAATAACTAAAAATAATTCATATGTATATTGTTGATCTTTTACTCATGTTATTTAATATGATGTACACATATCTAAATGTTCAATTCTATCCAAAGTGTTATCAAGCATATGCAAGGTCATAAATAATTAGGATTGAAATTCCAAATGTTAATTCCACTTTCTTCCTCGTGGCTATTTGAAATTACACAAATAATTTTTTATTTTCTTTAGACATTGGTAAGATGTTCTTGGCAAACATGCCAAATTTTGGATGAATACGAAATATTAGATAGTATTTTGTGTCTTATTGAATTTTATTTAGCATTATTGAACTCATACTCCAAAAGTTAAATTAGTCAAAACATTAAATTAGAATGGTAAAAAAATACATTTATAAATTATTTTATATTTTCAACTAATAAACAAATTCATCCAATATATTATAACAAAAATATAGAAAATGGATGGAATTAAATCTAGGTTATTTATCCATTATTTTCCATAATCCAATAAATCCTCCATTCATCAATATACATATCAAAATTAATCTCATAAATTAAATCTTTCTTAAATTTATCTTTTTAAAAAGTTAAAAAAAATATTTATATATTTCATCAATTATGTGATGGAATCACGTAACAAATAATAGAGTCACTTTGAAATCTTGGAATCTTAAACAAAGATTCATTGCTTAAACAAAATACCTCTTTTCTTAAGAGTGTAATGTCAAACTGGATTTCTACGTTTTAATGGCTCAGAGATTCTTCAATGAATATTTAAGACAACAAATTTTCAGTTATTATCACACACTTGATGATCAGTGATTGATCATTGTTGCTATCCATTTGGATAAGAGGTGGTACCTGGTATTAGATGATGACCTGCAATGATTTATTCCATTCTTGTGTTGCCTTTACACGTGCTTTAGAACTTGAGTTTGGGTCATCAGCTTATCAGTGTCCCCATTCTCATCTCTTTAACCTCACCCAAGTTAGATCAATCCATCATTTACATGCAATTCACAACTCTTGCAAATCAAGTCCAATGTATTACCTCTTAAGCTTTACTTGATTGTTTTGCTGGGGTTCTTAAATCGAATATTCTTCATGATGTAATCACTAAAGTTATCACCACCTTGATCCGTTTTATTGTCTCTCGCCAAATTATACAAGGAGAAATATGTTTCCAAACCTAAACATTATCAACCGAATACATATAACAAACCCTCAAACTTAAACACCAACCCACATATCAGTCCAACCCTTAAATCCACTAATCTACCCCCTTTATTAACCTCCCCACCTTTCAAACCTTTTCAATCTACAATTATTAAGAAAATGACACCAACAAATATGTAACTTCATAAAGGAAAAAGATTGTGTTATACGTATGATGAAAATTTCACACCTATAGATGCCCAAATAAACAATACCTATTATTGCAGTTAAAGGAAAATGTTTTTGGAGAACTTCTTATAGACCCTTCGGATAGTGGTGGTGACCTTACCTTTTCCACGTCTCACGAGCATCATCTATCATACAATGCCTTAAAAGAAGATTTATTAATGAATAACAACAATACATGTTCTCTTGGATAGTGAATCTAATAATAACATTTTGCAACCCATACTAGCTTTGTTTGAAACTTCCCATTCTGCCAATTCCTAACTTCAATGATACTGCCAAAATATATTGGCCAGCACAATATTACGATTCCCATTAATATGATTAACAGACTCTTTTAACATTTCAGACAAAGTTTTCTTATAGAATCGCATTAAACATTTCATAGATCATTACAACCAAGCCCTCAAATAACTGCTCGCCCTCAAACTTGGTTGAACGAATCCTCACAGTTTCACACACTGAAGCCACGAAATTCATCACTCAGTATACATCTGGAATGATGAAAAAACTTCTAATGCACAAGCAATTTTGGTTCAAATACTTTTCTGCTTATTCTAAAATGGCTAATAATAGTCCAAATTGTTGCCACCAACATACAACAAAACAAAACTAACTGCCAAGATTTTATTTATCAAGAACTTTCAGAATGTTACTGTCTCTGTGCTTCCTCTCGTGTAACAGCTCTAACATATAATTCGTAACAGCATCCTGAAGCATCATAAATAAGCAAACAAGAACATTGAAAATATGGAACAGGAAGAGAAATTAATATGATTGTTTCAAGACAAGTAACATACTAAAAACTAGCATATATTCAAATACATCGATAGGTAATGCAGAATATTTAGCATGTGAAGATTCGTCAATTAATGAGTGCTGTCATGATATTATTCACACATGTTCCTAGTTGTGAAAAATGCCAAAACAAAGTAAAAGCGGTCCATGAAAAGAAACAATTGTGAAATCAAGATTTCATCAAGCGAAAACATTTTTACAAAAATCTAAAACATCTTAACGGATTGCAGATACTAGCATATTCTTTCACAGTTGAAAGTGATTATATAAATAGACCTTCAAACAACTATGCAAATAACCATATTGCTCAGTGCGATAGATGCTTAACATTTGAGGAAATGATCTGCATAGAAACAGAAAATGTACAAGAATATACTCAGGAGGAAATATGCCCTATTCGCTCTATCACAAACAAGCCCTGTAACAATGACAACATCCATAAACCAAAAGCTACACACTCAAAGGATTAAAGTGTACCACGTGCTTTTTTCCAATGTTGTTATTTCAGAAATTTCTGCATAATGTACTTTCGTAATATATTTTCAGTAATCCAAATTTAATTGTGAAGTAATAATGTTTGAGTAATCAAACTGCAAAGGTAATGAGGCTTACTGTATTTCCAAATCCCAAGGGTTTGCCTCAGCCAAAATATAAATCTGGCTCAGATCATTTCCAACTAAGTTGTTCATAAGTTTGACCTCAGAAACAAACTTCAAATACAGATTTGCACAATTTATTTTTCCTTTGAAGCTTACCAAGAAAAGACTCTCTTATATGCATTTAGCTGGTTAGTTTAGTTTGGAAAACACCACCAAGACCACTTCAAATCACACACGCCCTCCACAAACAACTAGGTAAGATTATATCATAAAAACACTTTACAATATCTCATCAGACAAAACTTAGATCAAATTCTCACTGTAAGCAATTACATGGATTATTTTTCTAAAATTGTGTAACTTAGAATCAACAGAAGCTATAGAAGTTGGGAAAAAACATTCACATGTCGTTTCCTGCTTTGAGAACTTAACAGAAAGAATATAAAAACCATGACCTAAGTTTTGCTCAAAATTATTATGGTTTTCCAAGTTAGTTTATTTAGACTACAATGATAGACTTAACACTTAAAATGATGTATGAATAAGAGTAAGGCCAACGAATTTGAAATGAAACAAACACAACATTCAAAGAAAAATGTTGAGGCCCGTTCAAATGATTTAGCAACTATCAGACTTAAGATTCTGGCCTCCTTCACAAGCACATAAACTGTCAAAACAAAGTCCAGCTCAAACAAGCATAAGATCTTTTAGCTCTTTAACAAGCGGTCCTAAAAAGATAATAAAGTTCTCCTCACAGATTCATTTTTTCACATCAAAGTCTTTCAACTTCCATTCAAAACTCATAACAACATAAACAAACCCTCACTCACTCCTTTAATCAAATCAGAGTTGAAAGACAACATACCTGCAACAACAACAACTGTCAGAACATCCCCAATTTTCTTGAGCTGTTTTACATTCTTCTTATAAGATTTGAATGGTTTCAGAGCTGAATCTTCTGCTAAGAGCTGCAACAAAATCCAAGCAGTAAAAGTGCATGCACAACAAACAAAAGAAATCACAAAATATATGTCTGCTAAGCAGTACAAACGTGTCAAAACCAATGAGTATGTTACGAATTCGCAAAAGTTCAAAACGATAACATTTAAAAAAAATACAAATACCATATTTTATTTCTTCCAACGATATTACAAGTAGCAATTGCTCTACCTATTCATTGCAACACTGAAGTTGAAAGGCACATTCGTGGAGACAGGACCAAAATCACATTTCAGAAATTTGCCTAATCCCGAATATCAATATTTGTTAACAAAACAAATCTATCAAAGGAACACCATCCATTCATTGACTAACTTCGTGAATTAGGCTTCTTTGGTGATCTAGTTGCACGAAATTACTTGAATGGTGAAACACAATAACAAATCTAATAATAAAAGAACTTAAGCCTTACAGCTTTCTCACGTGGCCCAGGTTCAACGTGGTATCGACGTCGTGGAAAAGAAGCGGAATCTTCAGTTTTCTGATTTCTCAAAAGGGATTTTCAGTATAAGAAAAAATAAAACCGAAACGTTATATAAAATTGAAAAAAATAAATAATGATTCGATATGTTATAAAAAAAAAAGCATAGGAATACCTGGGAGTGAGATCGAAAATGGGAAGCAATGGTTGTTTTGTTCAACAAGAACGCCATTCTTTTAAGCGTTTGATGTGAAACGTCGTCGGTCAAGTTCAGAGCTCTGGGAAGCAAGGGAAAAGCTGAGATAGGTGGTGATACAACTTACGCATCCAACAAAACAACCCTCGAGATGGGAATTTTGGTTAAAAATGTATTTTTACTTTATTATTGGTTAAAATCTATTTTAAATTAATAAATTCTGTAACTCCCATCGTATATAAGAACTTTTCTATTTTATAATCAGTTTTAATAGTAAAAATATAAATTAAACTTACTTCTGGTTCCTATGATTTATTCTTCATTTTTTTTTAAATAATACATGGTTTGAAAATGTAGTTATAATAACGTGTCATGACAAATATAGTTTAAAAAAATAGTAAATTTGTACGAAGAAGATAATATTATACATATATTAATCTTTTATTTAAAAAATTAGGTATATTTAAAAAATTACGAAAATTGAAAAATATCTTTAAAAGATTGAGATTACTATGAAGAAGTTGTTTTTCAAACAACGTTACTTTTAATTACAAAAAATTATAAAAAGATTGTGTTTTTAAACACATTATATTCTTCTAAAAAATTATTAGGAAGTAAAAAAAATAAATTAATGAAGTTATATACGTATTTTTTTAATTATCAAATTTTTTTCTTCTTCTCCGTCTTCCTCCTCCTATTATTATTATTATTATTATTATTATTATTATTATTATTATTATTATTATTATTATTATTGTTATTATTATTATTATTAAAATTAAGAGACGTTAGAATACATCTTCGTAAACTTAAAATAATGGAAATTACAAAGTAATAAACAGTATCTTAAATAAATTAGTTATAAATAGATTAGTTACGGAAACTTGTTTTACGCATTAGTTCGAGATTATTATATGAATGAAATATTCTCTTAAGATAATTATATTAAATAATAATAAATAATAATAATATATAAAAATATTCTTATTCGATATCATATTAAATAAACAAATAAATCAGTATTAATAAGTATCATCTGATACTATTAGTGAGAAATTTATAAACTGTATCATTTTATTATATATTAAAATATAACTGAAATTCATATATTGATTTAAATAATGTGTTTGTAGGTATATTTTCTTTATTTTTCCTTTTAGAGAGTTCAAACTAAATTATCTCTTATCAAGATGGATTAGTATGAGTATTTTAATTTAATTTAATTTAATTTTTTATAATAATATTTAGTGTCACCGTGAGTCTCGAACTATGAATTATTTTTAGACAATTTATATTTCAACAGACTAAAAGACATGGATGAGTTAAAAACATAAGCCTTGAACTATATCCATTCAAAGAAAGCATCAAACTCCAACGAAGAAGAGAAGAAGAGAAGAAGAGAAGAAGAACTCGATTAGTGGTCAATAAAAGTCATTATAATTAGATGTGAATAGTTTCTTACAACAACTACATACCACTGAACACATCTTATGAGGCCATCTTGTGAAAAATATGTAATTTGAAGCTAATGACCTTACCTCAATGAGACTTTACGACACCAAATGAAAATTGGATGAAAAGATGTACTTATCATAAAAAATGGTCGCAACATAAAAGACTACTCGAATTTAGAAGACATCATTAAAGAGTTAATACAATATGGGAAATTAACCTAATAAGTCTGAATAAATAACAAAAGGGATTATGAAAGTTATTAAGACCATAGAAGAGGATATTACTGAAAGTGATGAAGATCTTATTGAATTACTTTGGCAAAGATCTTGTTGATTTGATGAAGTCAAAGACTACTTTGTGGCAGTCAAAGGTCACTTAGATAAAAGAGTAGTGAGATTAGTGAGTCTGCATCTCTGCTTAGGTATAATCATTTTTATCTCTCTGTTGCATGAGGTTTCTTCATTTAAAAGATTTTGCAATTGCCTCTAAAAAATGTTTAAACGGTTAAAAGCAAAGTATTTTGATAAAAGGTTTTTAAGTAACTATTTTAACTAATAGTATATAAGCTTTATCAACTAAAATGTTCTTAACATTTTTACAACAGGTTTTTAACTCGATATGTTTTCGAAATAATCGATTGTTTTCATTAGAAGGATTTTTGAAAACCTTCACCAAGTATTTTAACCGATATAGAATTGAAATAATCGATTAAAATAACTTAGAATATTTTGAAAAGTGTTCTGGCAGAATTTTAATCGATGCAAACTCGAAATAATCGATTGAAATAACTTGAAGTGTTTTGAAAGTTGTTCTGTCAGAATTTTAATCGATACAAATGCGAAATAATCGATTAAAACAACTAAGAGGTTTTTTCCAGAATGTTTCAATCGATTAAAACAAGGTTTTATCAGTTAAAATAACTTAGAAAGTTTTATGAAATCTTTTGGCAGAATTATAATCGATTAAAATGTGTTTCAATCGATTAAAATAACTAAGTGAACTTTTTTCAAAGTGTTTTAATCGATTAAAATAGATTGTTATCACTTAGAAAAGTTTATAAGAATGTTTTGCAGTATTTTAATCGATTGAAAGACGAAACAATCGATTAAAACAGTTTGGAAGATTTTTTACAAAGAGTTTTAATTGATATAAACGGTATCGTATCAGTTAAAACAAATCTGAAAAATAATCAAGAATGTTTTAATAGATTAAAAGAAGTTTTAACAGATAAAAACAAGACTTTTAACAGATTAAAATATTATTTTAACAGATTAAATAAACCAGCAGTTTTGAAAATCTTCTATATAAACAAAATTGCTTGAACCTTTTAACATACATCTTTTAGCAATCAAAAATGCTACTTTCAAGAGAGATTCGCGCTAGTTTTTGTGAAGTTAATAAGAATTCTTTCTTGAGGCAAAATTGCATTCTTTTGGAGAAGAAACACATACTGCAGAGCTGCATAAATTTGGTTTGAGCGTTCTAAGTTTCTTCTATTTATTTCTTTACTTTCTTTACTATATTGTGGGTGCCTGGAATTGTGGACACTGGTTTCTGTAGCTGGAATTTGGCTGCAGGGTTGGTCAAGAACTGGAATTTGGTTCTTGGTGAAGGTTTAGGTGCATGAACTGGAATTGTGGTTCTTGTGGTAGATTGAGTGTGAGATTAAAGTTGTAATCTGTAAAACGTTCAATCTAATGGAACCCAGCTGGAATTTGGCTGGAGACTGGACGTAGCCCTGGGATTGGGTGAACCAGTATAAACCTTGATTGTATCTTTCTAAACCTTTCTCTTCTTTAATTCTGTCACTACATTTATTTTTTGCTTGCTGTGTGTGATTCAAGAACTGGTCTGAAATCTTAATCTTTGAAATAGATAATCTGTAATTTGCGAAAATCTTTCAAAGATCAATTCACCCCCCCCCTCTTGATCTCAACCTACATTTATAACAATTGGTATCAGAGCAAGGTTCTTGAGAGTTATTCAAGGCTTTCGGTCCAAATCTTTAATGGTTGAAAACAAATTACCTTTTTCTGAGGGAGCTTCTACTAATAGACCTCCATTGTTTTGTGGAACATATTATCCATTTTGGAAGATTAGGATAAAGATCTTTATTGAATCTATTGATAAAAATGTTTGGGATGTAATTGCTAATGGTCCTTTAATTACAGAAAAAGAATGGTCTAGTTTAAATGATGAAGAAAAGAAAAAAGTTCAAAGTGATTGTACTGCTAAAAACATAATTATTTCTGCACTAAATATGGATGAGTTTTTCAGGGTCTCCCAATGCAAATCTGCCAAGGAAGTGTGGGAAGTTCTTGAGGTTACTCATGAGGGAACAACTGATGTAAAAAGAGCCAGAAAACATACTCTCATAAGAG
This sequence comes from Sphenostylis stenocarpa, assembly GCA_963425845.1. Lineage (NCBI taxonomy): Eukaryota > Viridiplantae > Streptophyta > Magnoliopsida > Fabales > Fabaceae > Sphenostylis > Sphenostylis stenocarpa. The sequence goes on from OY731406.1 coordinate 52,549,215, forward strand.
AATATGAGCTGTTCAAAATGCAAACTGGAGAAAGTATTGCAGATGTGCAGAAGCGCTTCACTCATATCATCAATCATCTAATGGGCTTAGGTAAAACTTTTGATAAAGAAGAATTAAATATTAAAGTCTTGAAATGTCTTGACAGGTCATGGCAGCCCAAGGTCACAGCTATTTCAGAATCAAAAGATCTATCAGTCATGACAACAACCTCCTTGTTTGGCAAACTCAGAGAACATGAAATGGAAATTAACAGATTCAATGAGCAAGAAGTCTCTGAGAAAAAAGGTAGAAGTATAGCACTCAAGGTTGAAGAAAGAATTCAAGAATTTGAGGAGGAAAGTGAAAATCTTGGACTGCTTGTCAGAAAGTTCAACAAGTTTCTCAAGAAAACGATTCAAGATAAAGAAAAACATAAAAGGTATGAGAAAAAATCTGATTCTTTTAACTATAAATGCTATGGTTGTGGTAAGCAGGGTCATGTAAGAATGGAGTGCCCAGAAAAGAACAAATACAATGATAAGAAAGAAGAAAAAGTCAAAAGAAGAGCATATGTAGCATGGGATGATAATGATACTTCATCAACAGAGAATTCTGATAATGAAGAAGCTAACTTGTGTCTAATGGCAAATCAAAATCATCAAACCAGCAGTGTAAGTTCTAACTCTTCTTCAAATTTGGTGAATTATAATTCATTACAAGAAGCATTTAATGAAATGCATGAAGAAACTAAGAAACTGCAAAAAGAAAATGATAGGCTAAAAGGATTGAATAATTGGTTAGTAAATAAAGTAGATTCTCTTGAAAAGAAAATTCTTGAAGATGAAACTGATCTTGATTTTTTAAAATTAATCCATGATAATTCTGATTGTGTATGCAATAAACCATGTAATAATTGTTCAGAATTACAAAATAAGATTGATTTTTTATCACAAACTGTTTCAAAGTTTACACAAGGACAAGCTAATCTTGATGTTCTTCTTGGGTCACAAAAACTTATCTTTGACAAATCTGGCATTGGATTTACATCTAACAAGAAATTCAGAAAAACAAATAGGAAATCATACTCATCATCTGTGATTAAATGTTTTTACTGCATGAAAAAAGGTCATTCTGTGAAATATTGTAGAATTAAGAAGTATGTTATTCCTAGAGGTAGAATGAAGTGGATTCCCAAGAATTCATTTCAAATAACCCGATTGGACCCAGTGATTATATAAAGGGTACCAAAAACATGCTAAATCTGTTTTGCAGGAACAAAATCTGGAAGTCCCTTGGTATTCAAAACAACAAATTCGGTTCTGGTTTCATAAACTGAATGTTTTAATTGATATAAAACAGTTTTAATCGATTAAAATCACTTACAGAGAATACCAGAAAAGCTGTCCGTGCAGTTTTAATCGATTAAAATACGAATTAATCGATTAAAATGCTCTCAGGAATTTTAGTCTAGTTGTTTTAATCGATTAAAAAAGATTTATATTAGCTAAAAACACTAAAAGGTCAAATATAATCGATTGTTTTTCGTTTTAATCGATTAAAATTCTGTTATCACAATATTAAATTCTTCCAGTACAAAATTAATCGATTCTTTTATGTATTAATCGATTATTTCACTGTTGCATTTTCAAACTTAGTATTAAAAATCAAATTAATAGGTCAATTTGTTGATTAATCGATTAATTTGTTCCTGAAAATTATGTTTACAACATCCAATTGAAAATTGGTCAGCAAATCAGAGTCAAAAATCCAAGTTTTTGTGTTAATCAAAATCTGCATAATACATTTATTGCATCTGTTGACCAAGTCAAACTTCTCTCCAAGAACAATTTAGCTGATGTACCCACTGTCCAGAAACCTGCGCCTCTGCCTTCAGTCAAGGGGACATGTACAATTAAAACTATTTTTTTGCAGGTTTTGTCAAATTGGACTGCAATTCACAAAATTTGACATCCGTGAATCTTCATTTTGCTCACTTGAAGTCCATTATTCTCATTCTCCATTCTCTAGTTCAAATTCCTTCTCTATTTTTCTTACTCACGTTTCAAATCCCCTCTCTAAACTATACAACAAGATGCTTAGGAGATCAAAATCAAGGAAGAAACATAAAGGAGAATCTTCCTCTGCTGCCAATCCTGGTGGTCACTTGGAAGCATGGTTTCATGGTGATATTGGAAGAATGAACACCTTCATCACTGAGTTTAGTCAGAAGCAGATTGTAATTCCAAAGTTTATCAAATTCAAGTGGCTTGATGAAGAAGGATTTACTGGTCTGAGAAGAAAACTGAAAAGTCAAAAACTAAGAACATTCATGGAGTTTAATGGGAACATTCAACCTGATTTGGTTCGGGCCTTTTACTCCAACTTAACAGTAAATGGTTCAACAATCAGATCTCAGGTAAAGGGAGTCAATATGGAAATTACTCCTTCTGTGTGGGAACAAGTTGTTGCTCTCAGAGATAGTGGTGTCAAAGTATCTAGGGGGAACATTTTTGAAATACCTGACTTCAACAAAATACAATTTTTCAGGTCTTGCCTTAAGGATCCAAATGATTTGGTAAGAATTTTAAATGCTGGAAAACTTTTACTTGAACATACACTGCTAGCTTTCATTGTGGCATGGATGCTTACTCCAAGAGGGAGTAATCATGCTATACTTAATGAGGGAGATCTTGCCCTCATGTACTGCATTTCTAATAACATTCGGGTAAATTGGGTTTATGTGATTAAAGATCACATGTTGAAGGCAAAAAGGTTGGCGGATTACAAACTGTCGTATGCTATGTTGATTAACAATTTCTTTAGATATTTTGAAGTTGATCTTACAGGAGAAAGCATAGAAACTCCTAAAGCATCAAATGAGATTGATGACTCCACTTTGAGAAAAATGGGGTATATCAAAATTGATGATGAATGGATTTCCAAAGTGGATGCTGGGATGTCCGAAGATGAGGAAGAAGATGAAGAAGAAGATGAGCAAGGCCAAATTCCTTCCTCTCCAACTGCTGCAGAGGTTCCTGAATCCACCTGTGGTCAAGTTTCATATGAGAACATGGAGATTATTCCCTACATGGAGCAACCTGACCGTGAGACTCCTTTGTCTCAATTTGAAAGGTCCATGCTTTCTCAAATGACCACAATGCAGGAAAACCAAAGGAAGCATATGCAAATGACCTATCAACATTTCCAACAGACAAACAATCAATTCACAAACCTTGGACACCAGATTGCTGATATTTACACCAAACTGGAAGATATGCAGCTCAACCAAGGGAATTGGGATGATTGAGTTTTCTTTTGGACAAAAAGGGTCCCTTCCTATCTTTTTCTTATGGCATATTTCTTTCACTGCTAATTTTCATTTCTGGTCTGTAATATTAACTGGTTGTAAACCAGGAACGATTTTTTTTAACGTTGCTAAATATGATGTAGGTTTTTAAGTTGAATTAAGAAAGCCTAGATAGAATCAAACATAATTCTCTGATAATTTTAGCTGATACAAAATAGAATCAATCGATTAAATCAATTAAAAGAAACACTTACATAGGAAAGTCGCATCAAAATAATCGATTAATTTGCGTATTAATCGATTAAAACCTGTATGTCATGTGTTTTTATCAACAAAAGCTAGCTTATATTAGTTAAATCAGCTAGATAAGATACTATTCTGATTTTGATGGTTCTATTGGTTAAAACTTACTCAACCTAGTTGATATTATCTTAAAACATTTTCCTAGTGATCATTTTTACAAAATCCGCACTGAATTAGGCATTTTAGATGCATCAAACATTTCTTAGTTTTTCAAAACTGGTTGTTTTAATCGATAAAACCAAGCTTTAAATCGATTAAAAACACTTATACAGCATTTTTCCTACTGTTTTAATCAATTAAATGTCGATTTAATCGATTAAATCAACTTATGTTTCAATTTTTCAAAATTCATCACTGTTTTAATCGATTAAAATGTTATTTTAATCGATTAAAACTAGTAACAAGATCATTTTCATCGATTTCGTCCTGTTTTTAATTGATTTTTACTCTGGAAAGAAAAATTAAAGACTTTAGTTAATGACTGTTCTTGTAACATGCTACTAAAGCATGATTCCCTTATCTTTACACGTGTTAATTGTATTCATTACAAACGTGTTAATGAAGATGAGTTTGAATCAACTTTGATTAGTCTTTACATGAGTAAGGAATCTTGTTCAAAATCTTTTACTGATTTTTCAAAAACTGATACATTTTATGTTCCTCTATTCCCTATTTTTTTTATGAAGTCAAAAGGGGGAGAAATAATTGCTTTGATTTTCTTTATTTAGGGGGAGTAGCAATATAGGGGGAGAAATGGGAAAATGATTATTTTTTTTAATACTCACTAATCTATATATTCAAGTGACTTCTTTTGCAGAGTTGTATTCAAAGAGGTGTTTGTCTTCATCAAATAGGGGGAGACTGAAAGTGATGAATATCTTATTGAATTACTTTGGCAAAGATCTTGTTGATTTGATGAAGTCAAAGACTACTTTGTGGCAGTCAAAGGTCACTTAGATAAAAGAGTAGTGGGATTAGTGAGTCTGCATCTCTGCTTAGGTATAATCATTTTTATCTCTCTGCTGCATGAACTTTCTTCATTTAAAAGATTTTGCAATTGCCTCTAAAAAATATTTAAACGGTTAAAAGCAAAGTATTTTGATAAAAGGTTTTTAAGTAACTATTTTAACTAATAGTATATAAGTTTTATCAACTAAAATGTTCTTAACATTTTTACAACAGGTTTTTAACTGATATGTTTTCGAAATAATCGATTGTTTTCATTAGAAGGATTTTTGAAAACCTTCTGCCAATATTTTAACTGATATAGAATTGAAATAATCGATTAAAATAACTTAGAATATTTTGAAAAGTGTTCTGGCAGAATTTTAATCGATACAAACTCGAAATAATCGATTGAAATAACTTGAAGTGTTTTGAAAGTTGTTCTGTCAGAATTTTAATCGATACAAATGCGAAATAATCGATTAAAACAACTAAGAGGTTTTTTCCGAATGTTTCAATCGATTAAAATAAGGTTTTATCAGTTAAAATAACTTAGAAAGTTTTATGAAATCTTTTGGCAGAATTATAATCGATTAAAATGCGTTTCAATCGATTAAAATAACTAAGTGAACTTTTTTCAAAGTGTTTTAATCGATTAAAATAGTTTGTTATCAGTTAAAATCACTTAGAAAAGTTTATAAGAATGTTTTGCAGTATTTTAATCGATTGAAAGACGAAACAATCGATTAAAACAGTTTGGAAGAATTTTTACAAAGAGTTTTAATTGATATAAACGGTGTCGTATCAGTTAAAACAAATCTGGAAAACAATCAAGAATGTTTTAACAGATTAAAACAAGACTTTTAATAGATTAAAAGATTATTTTAACAAATTAAATAAACCAGTTGTTTTGAAAATCTTCTATATAAACAGAATTGCTTGAACCTTTTAACATACATCTTTTAGCAATCAATCAAGCAATCAAAAGTGCTACTTTCAAGAGAGATTCGTGCTAGTTTTTGTGAAGTTAATAAGAATTCTTTCTTGAGGCAAAATTGCATTCTTTTGGAGAAGAAACACATACTTGTAGAGCTGCATAAATTTGGTTTGAGCGTTCTAAGTTTCTTCTATTTATTTCTTTACTTTCTTTACTATATTGTGGGTGCCTGGAATTGTGGACACTGGTTTCTGTAGCTGGAATTTGGCTGCAGGGTTGGTCAAGAACTGGAATTTGGTTCTTGGTGAAAGTTTAGGTGCAGGAACTGGAATTGTGGTTCTTGTGGTAGATTGAGTGTGAGATTAAAGTTGTAATCTGTAAAACGTTCAATCTAGTGGAACCCAGCTGGAATTTGGCTGGAGACTGGACGTAGCCCTGGGATTGGGTGAACCAGTATAAACCTTGGTTGTATCTTTCTAAACCTTTCTCTTCTTTAATTCTGTCACTGCATTTATTTTTTGCTTGCTGTGTGTGATTCAAGAACTGGTCTGAAATCTTAATCTTTGAAATAGATAATCTGTAATTTGTGAAAATATTTCAAAGATCAATTCACCCCCCTTCTTGATCTCAGCCTACATTTATAACAATTACTACCAAGAAGGCAGCCAACCTATAGCCCAACCTCCTCCATAAGTGACAACTCTGGAAACATCAAGAGTAATCAACACTATAGCAGAAGGCTTTGTGAAGGGTCAACAAGCTCTGCATTGAAAAGACACCTAAACGTCGTATACCATGTCCAAATTGACCCCAGTATCAAATTTTCATATTATTACGTTTTCCAAGATAGGTTATGAGAAGTATGACCAATACAAGATGACCCCTGTAATCGTCACAATCATGATAGCTAACTGGTCAAGAAGGTTTTAATTGATTAAGGGAGTTCAAATTATGTATTCTACTGGTCAACTTATCTTAAATTAGAAATATCTCACGACCTGATACATCCATATTCAGACCCTTTGCTTAGTTTTGCAGGTGAGCAAGTCCACACCCGACGTTACATAAATCTACTCGATTGAGGTTTAGAGTAAGGCTTCCTCTACTCAGCCTTGGTCTTTCCATTAGAAAACCCTTCATAATGTGATCTAATCACCTTGTTTTCACAACCCTCCAACCTTTCCACAGTCTTGGCCTTCTCTATTAAGAGTAGAAACTCCCTAATGGACATAAGGACCATTGTCCTCTTCAACTCATACCTCAATCCCTCTTCAAACTTCCTACATCTCCAAGTTTTTGAAGTATCCTAAGTGTAAAATCTGGCTAAGTGCTCAAACCCAGTAGCATAAGCATGCATTGTCCTACTTCTCTACTCTAACCTCAAAAACTCTGCCTCTTTTGCAAATTTGACACTGATAGGGAAATACTTCTCCAAAAATCTCCTTTTGAAACTTTCACAATCCACAACTTCAAATCTTTCTTCCATCATTTATTGCATACTCATCCACCAAAACTCAGCCTCTTCTCCCAATAGGTATGTAGCAAAAATAAACTTCTTGTCCTCAGGACAAGAAGTCGCCTTAAAGACCTTCTCCAACTCCCTAATTCACTGATCTGTTTGGTCTAGGGTAGAGTTGCCATTGAATTTAGGAGGTTCATGTCTCATAAACTCAGTCAATCCCATTTGCTCTGAAGGATGACTGGAAGAGGTTGTTGTTGCCCTAACTGTCTCCAATTGGTGCATGGCAGCCTGGTGCTGATGTGTCATGGTCATACTCTGTTGTTAAAGGTTACTGGTCATCATCTCTATGACTCTAGCAATTTGGCTCATTTCAGAAGGATGAGGAGGAAGGGGTAGGGAGTTTAGGTGTTATCCTAGATAACATAAAGAAATTGGTTAGGAAACATAAATTAGATTAGCTCTAACTCAATTTCCTTAAACCATCATACAAACAACAAATTTTTAGTCAAGCAAATACATAACAAGCCTAATAGACCCACTTCCCTCGGGTCTATCTAAGACATAACCCGCTTTAATACTGAAAGTATACCTCGAGAGCATATATTTCATTGATTGAGAGGCAAAATATATACAAGTGAATACACTGACCGTTACATAACATTAGGAGAGAAATAAGCTAAATCTCTAGAAATTAGGCAAGTATCTCTCCTATATTAAGTAGGTATCCCAATTTAAGCTAATTACAATCATATCAGATTCTTGATTGTGTAACACTCCCCCTCAAGCTCAAGAACTAGGAAGGTACATGAGCTTGGAAATTAACTGAGTATGTGAAGCCGAAAGAAGAGCCTTTGTGAAGATATCTGCTAATTGCTGATTTGAGGAGACAAATGTGGTTCGAAGTTTTCCTTCTTGAATTTTATCTCGAACAAAATGACAATCAATTTCAACATGTTTTGTTCTTTCATGAAAGACTCGGATTGTTTGCTATATGGAGGGAAGCTTGATTATCACAAGATAAAGTGGCGGGATGTGGTGGAATACCCAATTCATGAAGAAGGGTGTGCAACCATGTGAGCTCACTAACCGCATGTGCCATGGCTCGATACTCTGCTTTGGCAGAGGAGCGAGAAACTGTTGATTGCTTTTTGGTGCGCCAGCAGAGGAGACTTGGACCCAAAAATATACAATAACCAGTGGTTGATCTTCTAGAAGTGGGGCAAGAAGCCCAATCCGCATCACAATAGGCGTGCAAGCGTAAAGAAGAATTAGATGAGAGTAGGATACCATGGTCCGGGACAGATTTGATATATCTCACCACTCTAAGTGCTGCCTGCCAGTGTGTGTCACGAGGAGAAGACATAAACTGTGACAGTAAGTTAACTGCATAAGTGATATCCGGTCGGGTGACTGTAAGGTATAGCAATCTACCAACCAATCGCCGATATGGAGCAGGGTCAGATAGGACTTCACCATGATCAGCAACCAAAGTGTGATTGTAATCCAGTGGAGTTGTGACTGGTTTACTAGCAAGAAGACCTGTGTCGTGCAAAATTTCCAATGCATTTTCCGCTGATTAAGAAAAATTCCAGCTTTGGAACGTGCCACTTCAATTCCCAAAAAATATTTCAATGAGCCCAAATCTTTTATGTTGAACCGGCTGCAAACGTATTTCTTTAAGAGTGAAATAACCAACGCATCATCACCTGTAATGACAATATCATCAACATAAACAAGTAAAATTGTTATATGGGATGCACAGGTAAATAAGAACATGGAGTAATCGGCCCTTGACTGAGTAAAGCCAGCCTCAAGCAAAGCACTCGAAAAGGTAGTGAACCAAGTGCGAGGTGCCTGTTTTAAGCCATAAAGTGACTTGTGGAGTCGACAAACGCGACTCTCCCCCTGTTTACGAAACCCAGGAGGAAGTTGCATGTAAACTTCTTCATGTAAATTGCCATGTAAAAAGGCGTTCGAAACATCCATTTGATGAGTTGGCCAATTTTTTTGCTGCTGCAAGACTAAGAACAGTCCTCACAGTAGTTAATTTAGTAACAGGAGCAAAAACGTCAGTAAAATCAAATCCTTCTTGTTGTGAGTAACCTTTAGCAACCAAACGCGCTTTATACCGGTCAATGGAGCCATCAGATTTATATTTGATACGATACACCCATTTGCAGCCTATAGCTGTTTTGTCGGGAGGCAAAAACTCTAAAGTCCAGGTATTGTTAGCCTCTAATGCCTTTAGTTCGTCCTCCATAGCTTGTCTCCAATGGGGATCTTTACGGGCAATAGTATATGAGGTGGGTTCAATGTGCTTGATAATAGAATTAATGAAATGGAGATGGTTATTTGAGTAAGGATTTGAGCAAAGAGAGTGTGAGATAGGATATTGCATACCTGGAGATGAGGAAGAAGATTGAGCGAAGGCCATATTGCACATGTAATCAGCAAGGTGCGCTGGAGGCTTTTTGAGACGTTCGGAGTGTCTTGGTGCAAGGGTAGTCACTGTAGGAGTGTCAACCGCATGTGTGGGTTCAAGGGTGGTCACCTGTAGGGAGGGATTCAAGGGTTCAACAGTATGTGTGGGTTCATTATCATTGGGTTCTGCAGGAGGAGGGAGTGGAGAAGTGGTTGACTGAAGCTGTCATTGAGTCCCATCAAAAACTGCATGAGGCGTCATTTGTTTTGTTGGGAGATATAAGTCTCTTTGGCTCCACAAGTACAACCTTGGCAAGTGCACGTTGGTGGAGGATCAATAAGGGATAACTCATCCCAAAGGGAGCGAAGCTGATTGAAGTAGTGTGCAATTGAAGAATCTTGTTGTTGAAGAGTAGCAATATTTTGCTCAAGCTCATATATGCGAGGGCCAGTGTTGGAGGAGAAGCATGCCTTGAGATCTGTCCAAACAGCAGCGGCAGATTCTGCATAAAACACAGTATGGGCCAGAGAGCGATCAATGGAGTTGAGGATCCATGACATGACCATATTATTGACACGAGACCAACGGTGATAATCTTCATGAGTGGATGCAGGGGACGTTAAAGAGCCATCAACAAAGCAAAATTTGTTTTTGCCCTTTAAAGCCATTGTCATGGCAAGAGACCATGGATTGTAATTGTTGAGACCTGTAAGGACGTCACTCACAAGAGTTTGTCCAGGATTATCAGAAGAGTGAAGATAATAAGGGCTCTCCAAATTAAGGTTGCTGGAGGTAGACATGCTGCAGAGGTAAAAAAATCAGAGTTGATTATAGAGATGCTTCTGATACCATGAAAGTATACCTCGAGAGCATATATTTCATTGATTGAGAGGCAAAATATATACAAGTGAATACACTGACCGTTACATAACATTAGGAGAGAAATAAGCTAAATCTCTAGAAATTAGGCAAGTATCTCTCCTATATTAAGTAGGTATCCCAATTTAAGCTAATTACAATCATATCAGATTCTTGATTGTGTAACAGATACCATTAGTGTAACAACCCCAAAACTATATATATATAAAAATTAGGATGCACAAAGTAATTCAAAATATAAATTTCTTTTACATAGGAAAATATATACATACGTATCTATCACCTCAAAAGTAAACAAAATATAAATCTATACTAAGCTCCAAACCTATTCTTGCTGAAGTTTATCACTTGTAAAATATTTGCTCCTGTGTAAGGCTCACATTCACATCATACAAACATTAGACGACCTTCGGAAAACTAAATATTGAAATAGACATTAAAGAGATATCTACATCTGTCACACCACAACTTCCCCAAGTGCATAACACAAGGGTTTTAATTGGTAAAATAACAAGTAAAATTTTTATAAAAACATTAGCACGGTCTCCTTTGTATTAAGAGTTACCCACAAATTTTTTGAAATAAAAAGATAAGAAAACAAAGTCATATGGTTTGCCTCACCTACAACTATGGGTGTTAAATATGGATTCTAAACCTTGAGTCAATCCGGTTCACCACGAGTTCAAGGTTGGGTTTGGTTTTTTCTTTTTACTTTTTTTAAATATGGGTTGAAATGAACTTATCTTACTTAACCCACAAGTTAAAAATAATTATCCCACAACCCATATCCATTTTAAATTTTAAAATTAATTAATAATTTAATAAAAATATAATTTCATTCATTTACATTATCTCGTGCTCACGTCACTACAAGCCAATAAAGTCACTTTCACTCAAGGTTATTATACCTGCACAACTTATCGTCTACTGCATTTGTCTAATATGTCGTGTCCTTTGTGTCTACCACCATATTCTTTGCGTCCACTACCATGTTCACAACGCCTGCCTCTGTCTACCTTCCTCTGTTGCGTCTTTAACTTTCTTTGCGTTCACCACCTCTATTGTGTCTCTAGTCTTGATTGTATTCACTTGTTTACGCGTCTGGTGCATCCATCACATTTACTATATTTGTTGCGTTTATAATAAGTTAGTAAGTCAACTTATCTAACCTAACAACTTGCAATGGATTGAATCAAGTTATAAAATCTTTAACTTATTATAAAATGAGTCAAGTTGAACTTGTCTATTTTCAACTCAACTCGTAATTTTCTTTTTTATTTTTTTGTAAATATTATTCTAATTAATCATTAAATATTAATAAATAAATAATCCTTAAAAATAAATTTATTTTTTAAATAAGTTCTTATATATTATTATTAAAACACAATTTAGTCTTTAAATACGATTTAGTACTTACATAGATTAAATTGTAATTTATGATAATATAGAAGAACTAAATTGTATTTTAATGATAATATAAAGACGTATTTGAGATGAAAAAAAGAAAGCAAAAGATAAAAGTTTTTTAGAAACTTTATTTTAATTATTTAAATTTTAAGATTAAGTTAAACTTTCTTCAACTTTAAAAGATTAAATTGCCCATTCTACCTAAATTTAAAGTGCACTATAACAAGAAGATCTTCGTCTAAGCTTAATTAAGTGAGGCTATTTGAATGATTAAAAAAAAAAACAAAGGTAGATAATGTATTTGACCTTTCAAAAAGACCATAAGGTGAAAGTTCATCCAAAATAGTATAATACATTCCTACACTATTCACTGATTATGTACTTTTAAGAATGGATTATCTTTACAAACAACTGTTTTATTCGACAAGTCCTCACCAAAAGAGATTGAAGATCAGATCGATATCGTGACCTACAAACTCATGAAGAAGTTTGAGAGATTATTGGGTTTGTAAGAACAAAGATAATGCATGAAGGTTGGTGAGTCACCTTAATTCTCAGCCCCTTTTTGGGTCCGCTAAGATAAGCCCCTCACCGATCAAGTTTTAATAGAGATGCAAGTTGATGGTGAGAGAAGGAAGTTAGAATATTGTAAATTAAGGGATATTGTAAAATAGAGAACGATCTCACACGTTGCAAAAGACCGTTTCAGATAACGATCTCAAACGTTGCAGAAAACAGTTTCAGAGAACGTGTTCTCACACGTTGCAGAAAATCGTTTCAGATAACGTGTTCTCACACGTTACAGAAGACCGTTTTAGAGAACGTTGCAAAACACTGTTTCAGAGAACGTTGCAAAAGACCATTTCAGAGAACACGTTACAGAAAATTATTTCAGAGAACGTTGCAGAAGAGTGTTGTTACAGAAAACTGTTTCAGAGAATGTTGCAGAAGAGTGTTTCAGAGAACGTTACAGACTCATTACCAATTCTTTCATAACTACTACAAACTTTCTCCTATAAATAGAGACCACTTCACACTCTTCAAAACACACATCTCTCATCTTCTCTTCTCTGATCATCTTTTTATTATCTGAATTAATTTACTCTTTTGAGAGTTTCTTACTAATTTATAAGATCCTCGGATATTTCGAGAATCTGTTGTATCCTGGGAACTTGCACAATATACCGCGAATAAATTCTTAAGAACAGTAATTATACAATGTATCATGATGTTGATGAAAGCCTCTTTCTAGCTTGCATGCAATGGAGGATGGAGGATGCTGCTTTTCTCCTCCTTGTATTTTTGGCCAACGACGAACAGAGATTGTGTATTAATTTATTAAGGTAAAAAGGTTGATGTATTGTGTTTTAATTTTTTTTTTCCTGGTAAAATTAGAGTTCATCATAATCAAATGTAATTTAGCTCTAAAAATTAACTTAAACATCTTAACGGTTTTATAAAAATATTAGCAACTTGTACAATTTAAATTATTCTTTATAGTTAACTTCAATCCTAAAATAATTTTGATTATAATTATTCAAACAAAATTTGATTGTAACAAACAATTTTATATTCTAAAATTTTATTATATTTGTCCCATAAGTTATTTAAACAATTTATTATAAATTTTTATCCATGAAGAAGATAAATTATTGTAATAAACAATTACTTACACACGTTAGTAAATTATTTACTATTCACTCATTGTCTCATAATTTATTTAAACAATTTATTATAAATTTTTATAAAAGGAAAAATTACCATAATAAAGTCATTGCACACTTTTCATGATTGGTTCCACAGATTTCATCTTAATTTAAATTAAAATCGATTTTTAGAAAGATTTACCAGATAATTTTTTAAATTAACTAGTTAAACCCACCCATTCAATTCAATTCAATGAAGATGATGATTTAAAGAAAGAAATAAAAGAGGAAGGATGGATCGATGAGTACTTTTCTTAATTAAAAGAGTTTTAAATAATAAAATATATTATTTTAATATAGATATTATACAGTAAATGGAGATTGGTATTATATCTTTAGGATCATAATTACTTGGACGTAATTAAAATAATATATTTTATTTTTTAAAAACTTTTATAAGGTAGAAAGAAGAAATAAATACTGTATGGATGATACGTTTACCTACCTGTATTAGTTTTATCACATTTTATACGGACATTTGTTACACACGTTCTCCTACTTTGAGATAAATAGGCTCGTTGACTGTTTTTAAAAATCATTTTCAGTTTTTTAATTTTTAAAAATTTTAAATTACAACATACTCTATGGATTTCAACATTTTCATTCATAATTATATCCAATATCTTGTTATCATCATCATAAAGTTATTAAAATATTTTTTAAATTTTATTATCGCTTTTTGTAATGATTTATGTCATTCTCTTTAGTTTAGAATAGGTTTAAAAATAAAATGATCAAACAACTTTTTTTCTCCAACTTAATTTTAAAAATAATTTTTTAAAACTATTTTTAAAATTTAAAAATTAAATTAAATCAAACAAACTCTTAATTAATTTAGTTGTATAATTAGGAAAATTATTTTTGGTAAACGCATGTATAATTTTGTCTATCATTTATTCTCATGTTGAATTATCAATGCTAATTTTTTTTTTAAATATTTTCTTTCTTTTGTCTACCAATGTATATCAAGTGATTCTACCACTCTAAAAATATTGTTTTTAAAATAAAAATTTGTAATTTAGAAAAAGGACATGAGATAAACAGCTTTTCCTTCATTTATATTTTCTTATAACGTAATATGTGACCTTTTTCAAGATGATACATACATTAAAGTAACTAATTCATAAATAAATGTTTAATAAAATTTAATAAATAAAAAGAAAAAGTTATTTTTTTATAAACTAAAATTAGTTTATGCATAAATAACAATATAAAATTAAAATAAAAACTTATATAAATTATTTTATAAAAAATATTTTATTTTATTTTTTCTGCTAAAACTATTTCCTACAATTAGCTAGAAAAGGAAAGTATTTTATTTTTAGGGATAAGAAAATCATAATTGATAATTATTGTACTTTTATTAAATTAGGAATCAAAGTATTAAAATATATGTGATTTAATTTGTTTTATCACTTTAACTCATATATTAAACAGTTTCCAATAACTTACTAATAAAATCTTTTAACGTACTTTATAAAATTTAATAATTTATAAAATAATATCTTATTTACCTTTTAGTGTTATAAATAATGATACTATATTTATTAAATATTATTTTGTGTATTATGTAGTTATCATTATTTTATTAATACTAATTTTCCATGATTCAATAATCATAATTACAACTAAACCATCAAATCTTAAATTGTTTTCCGCCATTAATTGGCCCGTTGTTTGAAATAGTTGGAAGGAAGGAAATTGTGAACTCAAACCTGTGAATGTGATTAACATGGGTGACCCCGAAATTGCCACGCACTCCAAGTGTTTGCGCATCTATCAACCCTTCCTCTGCTTTCTTTCTTTCAAGGCCAAAAATACGAAGCAAAAATGGCTTTCCCTCTGAGAGTCGCAACAGCTGCTGCTGTTTCACGCATTTCGATGCCCAAAAATCCACCATTCATTTCACTTCCACAATTCAATTGCACTCTCAAATTCCATAACTCGCCTTTTTTTCATCCACACTCCAACGTTCTTCCCAAGCGATCTCACCGCCACATTCGAGCTATAAGCGAGGCGACTGCGGAAGCTGAAATTTCTAAGAAACAACAAGGCGAGTCGTCAAAAGATTGGAAGATTAAAATGCTCTACGACGGAGATTGTCCCCTCTGCATGCGCGAGGTTCTCCTTTATTGTTCTGAAATCATAACACGAGTTGTTTGATGCTTGTTATTCTTTCTTTCTTTTTTTCTTATTTTTATTTTAAGTTTTGCGCATTGATAAAGTAGTGTTTTGCATGTTGTTATGATCAGGTGAATATGCTAAGAGAGAGGAATAAGAGTTACGGCACAATCAAGTTTGTTGATATAGGTTCTGATGATTACTCTCCCGATGATAATCAAAGCATTGACTATGAAACTGTTAGTCTTTGCTCTACGTTTTTTTTTTTTTTTTTTCTGTTGTCAATTATCACTTCTTATGTTTTCCTATGTTTTTGTTAACTTACATCGATCGCAAATTGTATTTAGTTGATAAGTTTTACATTGACAATCAATCATAAACTATATTTAGTTGTTACTAAATTTAACAAACTGATCTATGATTGACTGTAAACTTTACTTGCAGTTTATTGAGTGACGACAACAAGCCTTACTGAGCTTTAACATTTTTATGTATTTTTGGGCTTTGCTGTTCAATTACTACGCCTTTGTTTTATCCATTAAATTATTAACAACTTCCGACAAAATTTGAAGATTCTTATTATACTAAGATATGTGTTTTTTACATGTGCTAATTGATAGATGTTATATAGTGCAAAGATATGTGAGGTGTCATGCATCTCTTGCAGGTGCGTAGAGATACAATACAATGACTGTTTGTTTCTGCTTTTTAGGCTATGGGAAGAATTCATGCTATTCTCTCAGATGGAACTGTGGTTACAGATGTTGAAGTATGGCCTCTTTCCTGATCTTCATATCTAACCTTGGAGAATTCTTGCCATTTCTCTGCATTCCTACTTCAATATTAATATCATGATCTGGATTCAAATGCGTTGAAATATTCACATGAGTCTACGTTCAGAAATTTTTATGGAATTGCAGAGAATTCAGATATTAGAATATTAATGCTGACAGTTGAATGACCCCTGGTGTGCATTGTCGATATGCATTTTAGTGTAATACTAGAATGATTTAAACATCAATATCCAGTTTGAACATAAATAACACCCTGCTACTGAAATATGAAATCTTTGTACCACCAATGATTGATTAGTTACCTTCAATCAATAAGAAAAAGGCATCCCAAAATGCAAAGGGGCAATAAAAGGCTGTATAATAGTGAAATATGAATCTCTTTTTGTTGAATGAAATTTGTTACTTGTTCCAACATGAAAATCTATCTTGACTTTTTTGTGCAATAAAGATTTATATATTTATATATGCATGTGTTGAACTGTCGCGGGCATGCTGCAGGCGTTTAGGAGATTATATGAACATGTTGGTCTTGGTTGGGTTTATGCGATTACAAAATATGAACCGGTAAGTCTTCCTTTCATACTTTTGCTTGTTATCTTGTTCATCCAACATGAACAAATCTTTTCTCTATTCCTTACTGGAGAATAATACAGCTTATTCCTTACTGGACAATTATGTTATTAATAACGAAAATAACATTTGCAGATGGCAAAAATTGCTGATTCTGTGTATGGTGTATGGGCAAAATACCGTCTTCAAATTACAGGTAAAAGCAATGCACATTAATAATTTTACATTGTGATATACTCTAATCAAACACCAAAAAAAACTATTGTATTATTATTCACAGAACTAAACCACACACCTAAAATGGAATTATAGTCTAAGGGATAAAATAAAACCAGAAACGCACATGACCTCAATCCCTCGCGTTAAGAGCTACACCTCTCAGTCACAATTTGCTCAACAAACACCACATTGCCATTGCCCCTCAATATCCCCATTCACTTCCTTGCAACTGTCCCTCTCCAGGCTCCATCCTATGTATGGCATATTAGAAACCGCCGCTGAATTAATTTGGTATATATCAGGGTTGCTCCTTTTTACTCCTTCGACCTTCCAGGTTTTCTAGCCACTGTCCATGACTAGCCCAACTTCCTCATTCTGATTCTGATTATTAGCCTATCATATTGTTTTGACTTTAGCTGGCAATGAGCTGATGTACTTGTAAGTCTTCATTTAGTTGGAATAATCTGGTCATGTTATAAGCCTTGGAAGCTTAGAATTATTGTGATATGATATCTATTAATTTAACTTTTGATGTCATAATCAATCCATCAATGTGGAAAGACTATCACTTTTAGCTGCATTTTTCATTTCTAACTATTTGTGGTAATATTTCCACTGCCTGAAAGCAAGACATGCATGCCTCTATGGCTAACCAGTATTGTTATGCTAAGGTTCTGTTAACTTATTTGTTAATTGTCCATTTTTGGTTTCCAGGACGGCCTCCTATAGGAGAAATATTAGACGCTCGAACGAAGAAGGTAGACAGGCTCAACACAAAATGTATCATGTGACATTTAGCATACATGTCTGCGGAATAAAACATGAAAAATGAAGATGACAAGGAAATTCCGAAGTTGGAAAATAGTACGAATTTTGAAAGAATGGGATTCTTTGCCATCATCCACATTTGAATAATTGGGATTGAATTTATGATCCATTGCCTTTAGTAGTCTGTATCCCTTTTATTTTAAGTATACCTAAAATTATGCTGCAAAAGTTAAAGACTTTCTATTGTGCCTTTGCCCGTTATAACGAACAAAATAGCACTTAATGCACAACCTAGTTCAGAAGCAGTATATATGAAGCTAATGTATTGCTTCACACCAACACAACAAAACACTAAAATATGGTATACATGGAAGAGAATATTAAAGAGTTGAATGACTTTCAAGTATTTGTGTTGGACCCGAGGTTTTTCTGTCCTTATCGTATAACCTTAAAATGCTTGATAATATAAAGTTTGTGATTTATAGTGCTTAAATATTATTTTGTTTTGTCTTTGTAGGGTGAAGTATGCAAAGACAGCAATGCTTGCAAGATGTAAATTACCTTACTATCAGACTCCAAAAGCCTCGTTATGTGATTTGTTTCCAAATTTGGTAAGCAGGGTTTTATATGATCTCATTTACAAAAAGAAGCCAACATAGATTAGTGTCACAACATTTTACCTATTTATCAGCATGTGCTTTTGATTAGCGTTTTCTAACTTTGCTCCATTGCATCTGGCATAGAAATAGGAGTGTAAATAAAATATATTTGTTTTTATCCTGTAGTCTTCATTAAGTCTTAGAAGACTCTTCAAGATTATACAACACCAGCATCTAGGCGCTTTGTTGTACTCATCAGTTATCACATCAGACATAGCGGTGACATATTAAGAAGTGTTATATTTATGTATGATAGATATAAACATACAAATTCATATTGTGTGCATTCATTTACCTACCGAGGGTGGAAGATACTGTTTTACTGTTGGAATTTCCCTTACCTCTCTGCTGGTAGAATCAATTATATTTATCCATACCCGTCATCAAAACCTTTATAACTCGGCTGATATTTTTCTCTGAACCTCCCACTTAGACTATCAGCTTCTTGCAGTACCTTCACTCCACTTAGAGACATTCCTCTTAATAATATTCACTTTTTTTATATTATTATTATTATTATTATTATTATTATTATCTTTGTCTGTTTGTCTGTGAGTACCAACGCACACAATTTCTCTGGGTTGTTTAGCTGTGCTAGTTCCCATGCCTCCAAATGATACATATACTAAGGACCTTGGTGAAGTCTGTAGCGATCAAGTAGTTTTTTCTTGTTGGTTTCCAGAAATTGGCTCCATGAGATGCGTCACCTGAGACTGGTTGGTACAGTAAAGCAGACTGGCATAAGTGGCCATAGACTTTCCGAGGCCTTCAATAGCTAGGGTGTTCATGGTATGGCCAGATAAAAATCAAACAAGAACAGTTAAATTGTGTCGAATTAGTTCGATTAAGTTACCGTTTACAGCAAATCGGAACCAAACTACTTTCTGTGAAAACTTTTAGCAACCTCATTAATTCAGTCATCATTTAAACTATTCACCAAATTTAACTCATTGAACTTCTCATGTTCTATCTGAACTAACAGAAATATAACAGTTGGGAATATTGAATTGCTTAACTGCAAAATCGTTCAGAAATCACATAAAACATAAAGCTCCAATAAGTTAAGACTATAACAAAGGAAATCTGTGTAACAAATATCAGTGTTTGGTATACTTTTGACAAATCATTATAAATAAAAGACATGTGACCAATCTGTACTATGAACACTTCGAGGATAAAAGAACAAAAGTGTTTTTCTATAAACTAATATTAATTTAATATAATAATAAGAATGTTGAGAAGTTATATTTTAGTTTTTTTATAAATTATTTCATATTAATTTTAACTTATACAGAACTTGGTTTTATTTATTTTTTTCTCTTGCGAGTATTTGTGGAGAAAAATTTCTAACCTATGCAACTTAATATGGTACACATCTATATCAATAATAAGTGTAACAAAGCACAATTAGTGTCTAGTAGTATAATTTATTAGGACCTTGTGATACATGTATATATATATATATATATATATATATATATATATATATATATATATATATATATATATATATATATATATAGTCTTCAAGATATCTGGATTTAACAACTCTTTAACTTTGTTGAAACTAGATCTCCCCAATCCCAAAGCACTTAGTAAACAATAATTTAATATTTTTATCATTGATTTTTGTCACAAAGAAAAAAATAAAGACAAAACATTATAGTTAATATAATTATAGTCATAGTTGGTTTTGCTTTTATATTATTTTCTCACTAGACATGACAATCTTATGTTCATATATCCTAATCATAAACCAAGTGTGTCTATTGTATAAACCAAAATGTGTCTGATTGCTTATTCATTGGAATTTATATTTATGGTATTGGGTTTGGCGTATGGACTTTGCTGCAAATGCTCTACTTCTGAAATTTCTTCAGTTGTTCATGTTGTAAAAAAAAATTAGAGAGTAGCATGTAAACATGTAAAGAGTTAGTTCTACTAAAGTTTTCTTCATTGCCTATTCCATTACTCGAAAGCATGTGAATATATTTATATATTGTTGATCAATGATCATAAATGAAAACAAATTATCATCTGTTTCCCCATCAGCGAGCAGCAACGGTACAAAAATAAATGTCACAATCTGTGTTAGGCTGTGCCAAGAAATCAAGGACCACAAAGCTAGCTATTGAAATTTGACTTACGAAAATGAACAAAACAGGAATCTATGATCATCGTACAGTTTAGACTATCATCGCCAAAAAGGAGTGGTCCATGGCATTCTTTACCACTTTTTGGTACCATTTCTGTTATCATCCTAAGCAGATTTCAGAAATTATTATTATTATTATTATTATAAAAGGTTATCTATATTCTGTTTATATTTTAAATTTGTTCCAAAATATGTAATATATACATAATAATAGTTTATCATAAACTTCAAAATATTTTACAGAATATTTATATAAAAAAAAATCTAAAAGCCTCTTATTTTCCTTTAAAGAAATTGAGACTTATGTAAAAAAAAATTCTTCTTAACTCACGAAAGTGTATAGTGTCTAAGATAAATCTCTAAAATGGTGGTGATTCTGATAACTATGTCTCTATACTTAAACTCTAAAGAAATTTTATTTAGAATTTAACACCCTGATTGACATGTTTTATCTCTCAGGGCACAAAGACTATATTTAGAAGAATTACAAACAAATGTGAGAATAGAATTCGTAATGTACTCTCTTATATTAATCAGAACAAAAGTCCAAAATTTATATGATACGTCACAGTAATTATACAGACACAAACTAGAACACACCCTCTAAATAAAACACTAGTATTTTAATAATATAGCCAAAGGTAACCATAGTAAACAGAAATGCACCCACATAGTAGTACAGTCGAACTTTGGTGCATAATGAATGCAGAACAGAACAAATGGGCAATGAGATTTTCCTGTCTAAGGGCACTTAGTCTTGTTGCCATGAGTGGTCATGCCAGTGTAGCAAGTTCCACAGAGTTCCCTATTTCCAGAGGTACCAGGTGGGACACATTTGCACCTCACACAGCACGTGCCACATGCCCTAGTGCACACGTTCGGCCTCGAATGAGCACTGCACCTAAACTTGCACAACCCTCCACAATCTGAAAAGTAAGCCAAGAGCATCAAACTTCAGTTTTCTTTTCCCTCATTTTATTATTCCAATGTCAACAATAATAAATGAAAAACACTGCAAAAATAGTGTACATGTTCCAGGACTAAGTAATTATTTGCTCTTGGCTTCACAATTTAAAGGGTATCTAGAGAACCCAACTACCAACAATTTTGTTATTCACTATGATTAATACCTATTTCTTGCATTAGCCTTCTGTTCCCGTCTCTCGCGATAAGCTGCAGGAAATTGAAACAAGAGTCACAATTTACATTAATGTAGTTAAGAGTTTTAGTTCACATAATTTTATCATTAAAAATTATAAAAATGGTATTTTTTTAATCCAAGTATACATACATACATATATATATATATATATATATATATATATATATATATATATATATATATATATCTATTCTGATATAAAGATTAAAAACAAATAAATAGACTCATTTATTATATAAAGCATACTGGCTCATTGGGAAACTGCAGTTCTTCTTCAACTGTTTCTTCTTCTATCTTTGGGTCAGATGAAACCTGCATGACAAACCACAAAAAAGATGAAAACTTAGAAGAAAATAGAAGTAAATAAAATCATCCTCAGCTTCTAGTGGAAAAGCTGATGAACTAAATCATGCATAACATAAGTTTTGGAAGTATTCTTTTACTAGTTGATTAGTGTGAGATAACACTGGTGTGTTGGTGTACCTTAACAAGGCACACCAGCAGCAACATCCCCAATACAAATAGTACTCGTTGCGCCATGGCAGCAGAGACTCAGAATCTGAAGGCAAAAGGGTTTGAAGTTTAAACTTCAATTCTCTGTCAAAAGAGCCTGTGATCAATAATACACTTCATAGTTTACACATTACTATGGCATTATTATATAGAAGAAAGCAAAAGCAGCAGTGGGATACTTACAATGAAATTACCAAAATGACCAATATATGTAGCATTAATATGTCACATTTTTTCCTGATAAATTATATGACAGACAGGGGTATAAGATTTGCAGTATCGGGATTCGTTTTGGAGGAGTGATGAATGGAAAAGTTAGTATATTAAATAATACATAACTAAATTAAAATTTTAATCGTCATCTTTGAAATATTTTAATACTTTATAATCAGTATTCAAAATGTCAAATTTTGTATTACATGATGATAATGCCATGGAATTTTTAATATGATATTAAAATTTTAAATTGTGCTTCTTCAATTTAATTTTTCTCTCTTTTCATTTTAGGTGTTACGAATAAATATAATTATCAATAATCTTAAATAAATTTTAGAAAAAAATAAACTAATTTTTTGAGCGTATTTTATTGAGAGTCAGAGAAAAGAAGAAGAATAAATACTAAATATAGAAAGAACAATACACTTTAGAAGTATTTGAAAGAGAATTAATAAATTAATCATAATTAAAAAACTTATTAACTGGTATAATCAAAATCTACACGACAAAACTGAATAGTCGATAGCCTCAAATTATTTCAACATGGCTGCCACTCTAATACATCAACAATATAGAAAATTTTATTAAATTTTCAAAACAATCATAAAAATATTTATATAAATTTTACATTTGAAAATTGATATTTTTATTATTTATTTATTTTGAATTCTCATAGAATTACATATTTTCAGCATATGACAGAAAATAATTACTTTTTGGTTAAATAAAAAAAAACTAACTCCAAAATATTTTCTTTTCCAATGAATCAAAAAAATAACATTTGTCAAACTTAAAAAATTTCATCAGACGCATAGAAATAAACGTACGGGGAAATGTTCGTATATCACTGTGATTGAATTTTGCGCTCGCTTAAAAAGTTGATAAAAATATAATTTCACGGTGCTATAAGAATATGTAGAATTGAATGAAAAATAAAAAGAAAAGAAAGAAAAGAAATGTTAGGAATGGATGGTGACATTGATATTAACTAGATGGCATTGATTGAAGACAGCTGGAGAATAGCTGGAGGAGTACTATTCACTCCACCCCAATCCATACTGTTGCAGTTCACAGGAGGAAATATGGATGACCCATTCTGATTCACACCAACCATCCCTGTTCAAAAGAAGAAACCCAAACCCTAGTACATTAGAGTAGGACATTCGTATTTCTCACAGAAATAATATTAGGATATCAAATATAAATAATATATGTCATAAGAAAGACAAAGGAAGTGATGTGTTAGTTATATATCCCATATTATATATTGTATAAATATAGATATTCAAATATCATTATTATGTTTTTTTTTATTCAAACTTGTAGTTTCTTAGGTAATGACGTAGAAATCACAAACTTCTTCTTTCTACGTCTGTCTCGCCTCTTAAAAGTAACCAGGGAGAGTTGGATATAAATGTTTTTACATTTATATTTTTAAGGGATGATTTTGATGATGATTTAAGTCAATTATATTCAAGTTAATATCATTTAAGATAAATGAAGGACAAACTGAATTTATGACGTTGGTAAAAATATGAAACATTTTCCTTCATGGCCAAGATATGTTTTTGATAAAGATGATGATTCAAGCAAGCTCAAGATGATTCCTAAAGACTAGATAGAGTCTTAGAATGCTGGATATATAGGTAAAAATTGATGAAGTAATATTATTAAGGATGACAAAACGGGTTAGGCTTGGCGGGCCAGTCCGCCATAATATGGCGGGGCAGGTTGGAGTTTTCAGCCCACCAGCCTGCTTTTGGCCCATCCCGCTAAGCTCGCCAACCCGATGGGCCAATCTGCGGACAGGACGGGCTAGCCCGCAGCCCGCCTAATTAATAAAAAAATAAATTTTTATTATAATAAAATTAATTATAAAGATAATATATAAAGTTAAAAATTTTAAAAAGAAAATTAAAAAAGTTTCACTCTCACAAAAAATATTGTCCCTACTTGAAACATAACTTTCTCTCTCGTGTTCTCCTTGTTCATCCTAAGCACTGATTATTTTTATCTTTATGACTTGAATTAAAGGTGTAAGAATTACTCAACCAAGAATAATATGAAGTTTTATCAAATAAAAAAGATATATGTATTTGAAATTTTTAATATAAAAAATATAAATTTTATAAGTTTTAGCGTTATATATATATTATGTAAATTTTATTATTGTTCTAAATTATAATTTCTTAAAACAATGTATTGATTTATATTATTAAATTGAAATAATATATATATATATATATATATATATATATATTGAATTATTGACAAACAAATAATAATCTTATTATTAAATTTATTAAAAAAATTGTTTTAAAAAATAAATTATTTTTTCTAAATTATGGCAGAGCTAGCTTGCCAACCCGCTCTTGCGGGACGGCCAAGGTCTACAATCCGTCATGACTATAACGGTCGACCCACCCGCTCCGCTTTTGGTGGGCCAAAGGCGAGACAAGGCTAAAGCGGGCGGTCGACCCGTTTTGCCATCCCTAAATATTATGCATAAACCTCCAAAGCACAAGTATGATAAAATTCATAACGTGATATTTTTCTCTGTCATAATTAATTATCATGCATCAGAAATAGAAAAATGATTTTCTCTATCACAATTGATTATATTGGTAATATAATCAATTATGACAATTCAAATTTGAAAAATATATCTGTTTTAAAGAATAAATATTTTTGAATACATCCCGATTTTCTCTATGATATTATTAATGTCCAACAACCATTTTCTCGATGCTATTTAAATAAGTTTTGATGAAAAATAAAAAACACACAATTACAGAATTCGAAAATACAATTTACATTCAATCAGTTTTGAGAAAAGAATTCTGAGCAAGGCAACAGAGATATTTTACACCTTCTGAGAAAACCCTCTTCTCTACTGTCTTCTGTGCTTTCATTGTTAACCACACTTGTTCATGGAGATTGACATTCTACATGTTTCTACAATTTTTTGTCTCCATTACCCAAGTGTGTATGTTCTTATTTTTATTACCTTCATCCTTTGTGTATTGGTGTCAAAGGAGGTGTTTTTCATCCCTAGTGTGATTCTAGGGAGGTGTTCATCCTTAGTGGGATTCTAAGGAGGTGTTTTCATCCTTTGATTTGTTCAGAGGAAGTGTTCATCCCTAATGGGATTCTAGGGAGGTGTTCATCCTTAGTAGGTTTCTAAGGCGATGATTGTCTTTTTAATTAGTTTACTTTTTACTGGTTCTTCTGCTGAGTTGATTGTAATTTGTAAACTGAATTTGAAAGATAGTGAATGGGGAGTCACTCTTGTGTTAAGAGTTGACTGGGAACTGGATGTAGGGTTGACTATAGTCGAACCAGTATAAATCTCTGTGTGCTCTTCTCTTTCCCTTATCTCTTTCTCTTTTCCTAATTATATTATCGATTTCGTTTTATCTGTGTTCAAACAAATTATTGACTCAAATAAATTTTTAATTTGATATCTATTTTAATTTGTGCATCTATTCACCCTCCTCTAGATGCCATTTGTCTAACAAGTGGTATCAGAGCTTGGTTAGATAAGATATTTCTAAACGATCTGTCAAGATGACTATGCAGAATCAGGTTTACAGGGAAGGAGCCTCAATAAACAGACCACCACTATTTGAAGGAGAAGACTATCAATTTTGGAAGCGAGAATGGAAATATTTTTACAAACACTAGATTATGGTGTTTGGGATGATGTACTCAATGGTCCCTACATTCCGATGAGAACAACAGAGTCTGGAGCTGTTCCAAAGACATTTGATCAATGGACGCCGGATGAAAACAAGTGTGTCCAATATGATGTAAGAGCCCGAAACGTTATTATTTCTGCCTTAACTCGTAATGAATTTTTCAAGGTCTCACAATGCAAGACGACAAAAGAAATATGAGACACTCTTGAAGTAACACATGAAGGAACAAATGAAGTAAAGCGAGCATGTAAGAACACACTCATCCAGGAGTATGAATTATTTCAAATTCAAATGCAGCAAAATGAAAGCATCACGGATTTCTAGACACGCTTCACACATATAATAAATCACTTGAAAGCATTAGGAAAAAGTTTTGACAATGAAGAGTTGAGCACAAAGATCTTAAAATCCTTAGACAGAAATTGACAACCAAAGGTCACTTCTATTACAGAATCAAAGGATCTCACAAAAATGAATATTGCTACTCTATTTGGAAAGCTACGAGAACATGAGATGAAGCTACAAAGGTTAAAGAATGGTGAATAGAATCAAGCCAAGACGATAGCTCTAAAAGTAGAAAAATCTTCATAAGATGAAAGCGAAAATGAAGGTAAGTTTTCGGATTCTGATATGTCTCTTTTTGTTAAACAATTTTCTGGCTTTATGAAGAACAGGAAAAAGAGACAGCAAAGAAAGGAGAAAACAAATAAATTCCATTGCTATGAATGTGGGAAACCTGGTCATATCAAACCAGATTGTCCGAAACTTAAGAAAGATGTGAAAGAGAAGAAGAACGATACCTATAAGAGCAAGTGCAAAACTTATATTGCTTGGGAGGATAATGATTTTTCCACAACACAAGAGAGTTCTTCCGAAAGCAGTGATGAAGAAGAAGAAACAAATCTTTGCTTGATGACAAAAAGTGATGATGAAGCCTCATCACAGGTAAGTAGTACAAATTCCTTAAATGAATATGATGAATTATTTAAAGAATATCAAAACATGTATGAAGGTTTTACCAAGTTATCTAAGAAATACAATGCACTTAGGCAAAAATTTAATGCATTAGAAAATATTGTTGGTATTTTTGAAAAAGAAAATGAGTGCTTAAAGAAAGATGTTGAGAAATTTAAAACTTTGTCTAAAAATAAAAAAGTTGCTAAATCTTGTGAAAATTGTAATCATTTGGAAAATGAGATTTTCAAGTTAGAGAAAATAATAAGCAAGCTTTCAAAATCTTCTGAAAATCTTGATTCTATATTAGGTTATCAAAGAGGGAATTCTAGCAAAGCTGGACTTGGTTATAAACCCAAAGAAAGTCTAGAACCTCATAAAACTATTTTTGTGAAAGAGTCAAGGAAAACAGATGTGAAACCAGTTTAAAAAACTTTAAGAAACTCATTTAGACATTTTCAAAGAAAACCAACACGTGTTTTATTGCATGAAAATAGGTCATACATCAAATAAATGTTACATAAAACATCTTGGCATATCTAATGGCACATATGAATGGGTGCCTAAAGGAACAAAGCATTTATAAATGTCTAGATGATAGTTTGAGCATCTAATTGATTATTAGAATCGGAAATTTTTTTCTTGTTGTCATAATCAATTATGTTGAAAGTTTGAATTTTGAAAGTTTGAATTTATGAAAATTTGAAATTATTAAAGTTTGAAATTTTGCAGTTTGAGATTCTTGAAATTTGAAATTTTGCAATTTGAGATTTTTGAAATTTGAAATTTTGTAATTTGAGATTTTGCAGTTTGAGGTTTTTTGAGATTTTTGAAATTTGAGATTTTGCAATTTGAGATTTTTGAAATTTGAAATTTTATAGTTTGAGATTTTGAAATTTGAAATTTTTGTAGTTTGAGATTTTTGAAATTGAATTTGAATTGGAATTTGAAATTTGAATTTTAAATTTGGGATTAGAAATTTGAATTTGAAATTTGGAATTTGTTGAAACTTGAATTTGAAATTTAAAATTTATTGCAATTTGAATTTGAAATTTGAAATATGGAATATGAGTGCATTTGAATTTGAAAGCTGCCTAAATAAGAAGACTGCAATTGAGGGAAACTAGTGCATTTCATTCCATTATCTCTATAATCATTTTATTCCCCTATCTTTCTCTCTTCATTTGTCTTGAGTATCCTAGATATTTCCTCCTTAATATGATGTTCTTCTCTATGACACTTTGTAATGCATTATCTTCTCTACCTTGATTTATGTACTAATAGGTACAAATTTGTTCTCAGTTTCTATTGCAATATTTTTCATAATTATCAATGAAACAAGGAGATATTTTGATGATATTAATCTGTGTGAAACAGGGGGAGATTTTTTTCTCTTATAATATTTTTCATAATTATCAATGAAACATGGAGATATTTTGATGATATTAATGCATGCAAAGCAGGGGGAGATTTTTTGATGAATTATAATCTGTGTGAAATTCTTTCCTATCTCTAAATTAAACAAGGGGAGTTAAGAGAAGTCTTTGCTCATATGAGTTAGGGGGAGTCTTGTTATTAATATATCCAGGGGGAGATTAAGAGACTCTAACACTTGATACAAATCTGTGCTAATCTTGAGTTGACTATATAGAGTCAAGCATTTTAATTCATTTCAGGTGTTTCTTTGATCATCATCAAAAAGGGGGACATTGAAAGCAATGAGGGGGAGATTGATGGAAATGTCCTTACATTCCCAAGAGATATTTTTGATGATGATTCAAGTCAACTACATTTAAGTCAACATCATTCAAAATGAATTAAGGATAAGCTGAATTTATGACGTTGGTGAAAATGTGAAACATTTTCCTACATGCCCAAGATATACTTTTGATAAAGATGATGATTCAAGCAAGCCCAAGATGATTCTTGAAGACTAGATAGAGTCTTAGAATGCTGGATATGGAGGTACAAGTTAATGAAGTAATATTATGCATAAGCCTCCAAAGCACAAGTGTGATAAAATTCATAACGTGATATTTTTCTCTATCATAATTAATTATGATGCATCAGAAATGGAAACATGATTTTCTCTATCATAATTGATTATACTGGTAATATAATCAATTATGGCAATTCAAATTTGAAAAATATATCCGTTTTAAAGAATAAATGTTTTTGAATATATCCTGATTTTTTCTATGATATTATTAATGTCCAACGACCATTTTCTGATGTTATTTTTCTATTTAATTAAGTTTTGATGAAAAATAAAAAACACACAATTACAAAATTCGAAAATACAATTTACATTCAATCAGTTTTGAGAAAAGAATTCTGAGCAAGGCAACAGAGATATTTTACACCTTCTGAGAAAACTCTCTTCTCTACTGCCCTCTGTGCTTTCATTGTTAATCATACTTGTTCTTGGAGATTGACATTTTATAGGCTTCTACAATTTTTTGTCTCCATTACCCAAGTGTGTCTGTTCTTATTTTTATTACCTTCATCCTTTGTGTATTGGTGGCAAAGGAGGTGTTTTTTATCCCTAGTGTGATTCTAGGGAGGTGTTCATCCTTAGTGGGATTCTAAGGAGGTGTTTTCATCCTTTGATTTGTTCAGAGGATGTGTTCATCCCTAGTGGGATTCTAGGGAGGTGTTCATCCTTAGTAGGTTTCTAAGGAGGTGATTGTCTTTTTAATTAGTTTACTTTTTACTGGTTCTTCTGCTGAGTTGACTGTAATTGTAAACTGAATTTGAAAGATAGTGAATGGGGAGTCACTCTTGTGTTAAGAGTTGACTGGGAACTGGATGCAGGGTTGGCTATACCCGAACCAATATAAATCTTTGTGTGTTCTTCTCTTTCCCTTATCTCTTTCTAGGGAAAGAGAACACCTCCCTAGGATTCTAGGGAGGTGTTCATCCTTAGTAGGTTTCTAAGGAGGTGATTGTCTTTTTAATTAGTTTACTTTTTACTGGTTCTTCTGCTGAGTTGACTGTAATTGTAAACTGAATTTGAAAGATAGTGAATGGGGAGTCACTCTTGTGTTAAGAGTTGACTGGGAACTGGATGCAGGGTTGACTATATCCGAACCAGTATAAATCTCTGTGTGCTCTTTTTTTTCTCTTATCTCTTTCTCTTTTCCTGATTATATTATTGCTTCCGCTTTATATGTGTTCAAACAAATTATTGACTCACAAATAAATTTTTAATTTGACATTTATTTTAACTTGTGCATCTATTCACCCCTTTAGGTGTCATTTGTCTAACCAGTCTCAAACGAGATGTTAATTAAGACAAGGTTATAAATTTCAACGTGAATTTACAAGTTAACTATTAATATATAATTTTTATATAAAAAGTTTATATTAATTTTTTAAAATTATACTTTTAATTATATAAATAATTTTAATTTTATTAATTAATATTTTTATTATATAAATTAAAATATTCAATTATAATAAAAATTTCAATTTAACTTATTAGTATATATAATTTAAATTATATTATTATAATATATTTATATATTTTAATAATATAATATTAAATATAAAATATATTAATTATAATTTTTTAAAAATATATTAGTGAATTAAAACTACTCATTTATCTTATTAAATTTGAAGCAGCTAATGGTCGATCAGTTAAGCTTAACCTATTCTATCATTTTAAACATTGGTTTGATTTTTTAAAAATTTTATAAACATTTTAGATTTTGGAATAATATTTTTTCTTTTAATATTTTTTCAAATTTATTTTTATCCTTTATATTTTTAGATTTATTAATTTAATTATTAAAGTTTTAAAATATGTTATTTTAATTATTTTTATAGTTAAATTTGAAAATAATGTTGTAAAGTTTACAGAATAATTATATTTATAAAATATGTGATTTTAAATTTTTATTTAAAAAATAATATTTAATAATGATGGTTTTCACATAATTTTAAAAAATACCACATTTATATTTTAAAAAAATTTAATTATTTAAATTTTTTAAAATATAAAGACAAAAAAATATTATTACGCTTAGATTTTTAATATGTGTGGTTTTCTTCTATTTTTTAAGATTTTTATTAAATTTTCAACAGACATTACTACTGAAGAAACAAATGTGTGTTTTAAATGTAGTTTGATGTTTTTTCATTTTTTTTGTTATCTTTTATTATTATGATAACGTGAAAAAAAAATTAAAATTGTAATTAAACATGTGTCAAGTAACACGTGAGTTGTTATCATTAGATGTTATGATAAAAATTCGAAAAAGGAATTAAAAACCATACCTTAACATTAAAGATTCAGTTTTCATAACAGAATTTTCAAGTATCAAAATTATGAATTTGCAATATTCCATAGATAAAAAATGAAAAGTTTTTTTTTTTTTTTTTTAAATCTCATGCAATGTACAATACCATGATACAGAAAAACAAAGATTAATAGAATGAATTAATTATTATTTTTACATTTATGTTTTTAATTAATTTGTTACATGTTTTTATAGTAAGATATTTTTGATAATATATATGATAATTGATAAGCATGAAAATAAATTAAGTTATCTATCAAAAAATATTAATTGTATGTGTTTGTAGATAAAATTTGTATTTATATATTTTAATTTAATAATATTTTTAGCTAATATTAAATTTTAAATATACCTTTTCAACATCTTAAATATGTGATTAGTATTATATACTAATAAATTTTAATTTTATTAAATAGACAAATATTATTTTATAGCGTAGTTTATATATTGATCAATCTTTTATGAAAATAAGAATAGTATCGTATTTTTTTTACTGTCGATACGAAAATTTAAATATTTTTTTATTAATTTGTTATATGTAATAAAGAGTTATATGGAGATAAAAATAAATATTTATTATACATTGAGTGATTTAAAATTAAACAAACGTTGAAAAAAATATTTATATAAATAGTTTTAACTAAATTTTAAATACTAAAAATAATATTTTTAAAATTGTATCAGTCATCAAACCGTGAAAACATGAGTTGGAATTTTAAAAATTCAACTGATATTAATCTAAATTTAATAAAATAATATTTTTTTAATATAAAAAATATATAATAAATTCATTAGTAAAAATATTTTTTATAAAAGAAAGAAAAATAATAAAAATTATTATCATATGACCGTAAATTACAAGTTATAATGTAAAATGGATAATAGTTAAAATAAAATAAAAATATAATAAAAAATAATTATTATTTAAAGTTGGTGTAACTAATATAAAATAAAAAAATGAAAAAAAATTATATCTTTCATATAAAATTATATTAAAAAATTGATCTTTAATTTATTTTTTACTAAAATTGGTTCAATCCAAGAACTCAGTTGGTTTTCTTGTTTTTTTTTTAATTATTATTTTGTATCGGCTTTTTCAATTTTATGATGATTTAATTAAAATTTAATTATTTGAAAGTAAGAAACTGATCTCCAAACTAGTTCTTAATTAAATTGGTTGAACTAGTTGATTCGTTCGATTTTCGGTGACTAATGTTATGTTTGTTTCCACTTATTTATTAATCACATGAATGGAAGATCAACTATGATATACGTTTGTTTCAAGTAATTTGAGGAAAAATGTAAGTGCTGATATGAGGGAGAGTGTCAAGACAGTTTCCCTGCTTGAATGAAGAGATTAGTCGAGAAACACAAGCTGATCCAATGTGCATTTACGTTGTTGCCTCTCTCCATCTCCATCTAAAACAATTGTGCATAACATCCATAAATAGTGATGATCCGAAAAAGCTTTGCTTGCGGTGATGAGACCTTAACTATTGATTTTAGGATAAAATAATATATTATTAATAAATAATAAAAAAATATAAAAGGGTGAAAGAAGATGAAAGGATGAGAGGATAAAATTATAAATATATTAAATGATCATTAAGTTTAAGGGGGTCAAAATCATAAATTATATGAGAGTTACAAAACTGACGGGAGACCGAGAAAATAAAATTACAAATATATAAGTAAATATATTAAATGATCATTAAGTTTGGGAGAGCCAAAATCATAAATTATATGGGAGTTACAAAACTTTGCGAGGGTCATGGCCTCCCCTCAGAAGAAGGTCTGTCACTGTTTGCTTGCATGCAGAGATTCATCCCACGCCATTGGAGGGAATAGTTGCAGAGATTCCTGCAAACCCACATGCAGTTACAACTACGGTGGAGATTCATCCCACACTGTGTTGATTGCGACCATGACCATGGTAGTTGGAGGTTAGGTGCCATTAATACACGTGAGAGGAGGCTTTCAATATATTGTTCGTTCGCATTAAGGCTAGGTGTTGGTGATTATGGTTTAGTTCTATGTGTTGTGTGTTGGTGGGTGAGAGTGACAGAGAGAAAGAGTGTGGGTGACAGTTGCAGAGAATCGGATGTTGATGGTTATGGTTTGGTTCTATGTGTTGTGTGTTGGTGGGTGAGAGTGGCGGAGAGAATGAGTGTGGGTGACAGTTGCAGAGAATCGATTCTCTGCGAGTTGAGAATCGATTATGGCTCACGGAGAATCGATTCTCATCCCTTTTATTCAAGCATTTTTCATTCTCTCCATGGCAATAATCAATTCTCAACAAAGAAAATTGATTCTCGCTCAATGCAGAATCGGTTATCGAGGGCTAAAATTGATACTTTGCTTATAAGAATCGGTTCTCGATCACGTGTTTTTACAACGAAAATTAATTCTTGCGTGTGAGTTGTGCTACGTTTTGACCATTAATGTGTGTTGTGTTGTATTGTAGGTTTTGCATGGTGATCAGTAAGTCGTGGTGGTGGTGCTCTTCGTCTCTTTGTCATGGTGGTGCTTCTCTTGGTTGTGTGGTGATTGTTGTGTTGTTAGTGTCGTCCTGTTCCTGTTGTGGTGCTACTGGTTGTTGTCTGCCTTGCTTGATGTTGGTTTGTGGTGGTTGTACTGTGGTGGTGATCCTGATACTATTGTTGTGGTGGTGATGCAATTCTATGTTAATTGATATAATTGTTGGTTAAAATTTTGATTATTAGCTTAATTAATAATATGATTCTGTTATGAAAAAATTGTAATGATATTAGAGTAGGGTTTTAAGTTAGATTATGTAAAAAATATTTGAAGTTTGAAGTGAGATTGAGATAGTTTTTTGAGTTAGATTAACATAAGTGTAAAAATTATGATTTATATTAAACTTGTATTTAGGTAAATATTATATAAAAATATAATATTATATTTTTATGAATTTATAATTTATAATAAATATATACTAAAATAATATTAAAATATATAATAAATATTTTATCAAATTTTAGGTTTTCATTAATTAAATATTAAAAAACCATATTTAAACCGTATAACAAAATAAAATTGAAGTTATAAAGATAAATTTTATTAATAATATATTAAATTTTATAATAAAATTAAATTTAAGATTGTTAATAATATATAATAATTTAGGTTTGAAATTATAATATGTGAAATGTTGATTATTTTAAAAGAATAGAGGAGAATATGAATTTATAAATTTAGTATTAATTTAATATTAAATTATTATAATAAGGATTATATTAAATTATTTTAATTAGAATTATAAGGCGAACAATAAAATATTACATGTAATATCTAGTTTTAATATTATAATTTAGATTAAATTTTTACCTAATAAAAATTTTGGGGTTTATAAGATATATTTTTTAGAGGTCTTACAAAATAACATATGATAGTAATTGGTCATTAGTTTTTTTTTTTTTGCCTTCTATTCACGGTTATTATATTTTTTTTAGGCATGATTTCCTCTTTTTCAAAAAAATATCGAATTGACAAGAAAAAAAAAGGTGTTGTTTCTGATTATGGAGATCCTCCCCAGCAATTGGAGGTTGAGAACGTATTAAATTTGACACTCTAGTTCAGCACACATGATTAGATGATGCAGTTTAATAACTTATTTAATGGGAGGTAAGTTTTAAACCCAAAAGTAATGGATTTCCCAAGGGGTGATACATTTTTGTATGCTAAATTCAGAATATTACGTTGAACTGCTCTGAGTATTTTACACAAACTTGAAAATCATAGAACGAAGTATTTGTCAGTGAGGTCAATAGGACAAAGATCAAAATAAGACCTATAGATTGATTAACTCTGACTTATAAGGTCACGATATATTATTTTCTTATATATCCGAAGACATGGAATACGACCAAGAAATGATGTTGAACTCCATGCTCAGACCACAAACCTAAGGTCAGAACATGAGGAATAAAGAAGTTTGCATATCAATGATAGACTTCTGCATTATGTCCTTGTTTATATATTGACTTATCGAGAGACAAATTTTGAAAAATTGACACATGAGGATATCTTTATATTGTGAATATTAATAAATAATATTCTGATTAATTGACCATATTGAAATGCAGAAATAATAACATGCATTTTCCATACCCTTATTCATAACACGCATATTGGTTCACTATGACGTGAATTTAACATTTGATTTCTCTATCATCTTGGGTTGGACTCATTACTTTAGTAAAAGAACGTTGAACAGAAAAAAAAATGTTGTTTGTGTCAATGACGTTTGAAACATGGAACGATGTGACGATGAAAATCCTGTAATAATACAATTGATTTTGGACTAAAAAGTACTTTCCACCGTGAACATTCTAGCCGCATTCACTCTCTCATATAATCAAATGTTAAATTTGGGAGATTAAGCACATGCAAGTAAGAATATAGTAGATGGAAGATGATTTAGTTAATATAAACCTAACTGTTAACACATATTTTAACATGATTCGTGATAGAATAATCATTTGAAGGAGCGATTTGATGACTTTCAAGAATCCTTCCAATAGAATTAATGTCTTTGTTTGCTTATTTCTAGATGACGAAGACATTCTCACGTTACACTTTAAATAATTGTTTCTATTAGTTTTGTATTTATTTATTACACATTTTTTCTATAATTTTAGAATTTATAAAGTATTTTATCAAATTTTATTCTTAATCATATATTTCAATTTAAATTAACTTTATAATTAATTTAAAATAATTTTATTAATTTAAATTATACTTTTATTTTATTTAAACAAATTATGTCATTTTTTTAAATTAATTTTCAACTCATGTATTTTATTTTATTATAGATTTATATATTTTAATTTATATATTTTAAATATTATATCATATTTAATTTCAACATTATTTATATCAATTATATTTTATTCTAAAATATTTATTTAAGACAAAAATAAAATTATAATCTTATAATTTTACCAAATAAATTTTAACTTGTTAATCTATAACATTCACAAATCTTTATTATTTTTTTTTCTATTTTTAACCAACTTTTTCATAATCCAAACAATGCTAAAAAAAACTCTATTCACTTTAAATTCGATAATGTCGATCCCTCAAATATATTTCTAATCCAATTACAAACTAAAATCCAGTTGTGGATAATTGTATCAGCGTGGAAATGAAAGCAGGTGAGTTTCGAATGACAATGTTTTCATTTCATTTGGTAGACAGGAGATGTACATTCCGTACGTGGTCGCGCAGTAAAACGACAAAGCATTACCATTATTTATTCTTTCTATTTCTATGCTATGTCTATGCCCATCCCTTTAACTAAAATGGGTTCCACATTCATTCTCCAAAATTATAAAACACTCACCCTTCCAGCTGGCACATACGTCGCCATTGAGTTACTCCAATTACTTGAGATAAGACTCAAGAGAAAACTCAAGCTCTCAATAAATCAACACAAAAACTCCCAAATTCTATTGATTTTCCAAAAGTGAAATTCAGAGAAAGGTGTGAGGTATTTATACTTCGTGTAGTTGTGGGAGAGAAGATTTTAATTTGGAATTCAAATATTTCCCAATAGTTGTTTCATCGTTAAATGTGAGTTGAATGTGCATATTCCTTTTATGAGCTTCATGTTGTTGGGCCTAATGTTCTTCTTCTATCTTATGGAATATTAAGGAGTATCTCAAACTAAGGCCCAAAAGTTACAAGCCTAAGCCTTAAGTATACAAGCCCACTCAATAAAATGAAGATTATGAAGAAGGAAGTTCTATAGAAATGCAAAATAATTAAATATGATTCTAGTAAGCTTTCCTATAAGGCATACGTCTTGATAGTAACCTATTCATGCATTCATCAAACTCCAAAATAAGTTTTTTCCAAATCATCCACTTTATTGCATGGAAAATTTTCAAAATCTTCCATATTTTCTTACGTATTTTAGCATCATATTATCTTCATATAATCAGTAGTGCTAAAGAACCCACCAATAAAAAACTAAAATAACCAAACGATGTCATGTATACTTTAGTTCATAAATTTGTATCTTAAATTGATGTATAAAGTAGTACACCTAATGAAGGAAGGGGTAATGACAAAAAAAAAAAAAAATCATCAAATCAAATGATCATTAAAAGAAAATGTTATCGTAGGTGGAATATGTCTTATCAAATTAATTAAGAAGATTACAGGCATAGAGTAATATAAGAAAACATGATTGAAAAATAATTAAAAACAAACAATAACTATTTATGGAACGATAATAAAGATATCCATTATGGACGTATGTGAAAAGTCAATGGAGAATACTTTGTTGTGTGAAAGTTTATTAGGTGACAAATTCTTGAGAACATGATGACAAGAGTGAGAATAATATAAGCTGCGAAAAGGATGGAAAGTGAGAAAATTAATGAGAATATGATGGGTGAGAATATGATGGGTGAAGTATATGATATATGTTCTTAACATGTTGATGACAAATTCTTGACTACTTTTAAAATGTCCTAAATGAAAAAAATGCAAGCTAATAAGTTTCATCAATTCTTGACAATTATGATTTTTTGTTTGTGAAAATTTGATTTACAAACTATCGCCTAACTTTCTTCGTCAATTGTTTTTTAAAGTCAGATATTTAGTCTAATTGTTCTTACAAACCTAAAAACTCCATATGATTAACTCACTTGTTTATGAAAAAAAAAACATAATTCAAGGTTAGCTAAAAATATTAAACCAAAATTAAGAGAAAGAATTGCACAAATAGTTTTATATTTGTTTGTTTATGGTCAATTCTTAACTAACTAGTTAAGTTCAATTAACAATTGATAAACACATGATTATTCATTGTGGTCACTTCTAAATTCTATGAATATTATTTTAAATAGCTTCTCTAAGTTAAGTACCCTAGTATTTTACAACATGGTGGGTTTTCTTTCTAGAACAAATTGTTCATAACTTATTAACACACAAAAGATGTATTTGAAAATAAAGATTTTACAACATTTTGCTTACTCTACTTATCTTCAATGTCTGATACAAAGATTATACTCATTAAGACTAACTCTTTAGATAAAGAAAAATTAGCACAACATTACTTACAAAGATGAAAAAAGTTGTAAAAGAACTTTTCATATGAAACAGTTGAGGTAAATATGACTTTTATAACTATTTTTCTCTTCTATTTGTGCCTGATTTCAAAATAATAGTTGTTGCCCCATAAACTATTTTTCTTGAAAGTAGCATTGTGAATAAGTTTCTTCTTCATCATCATCGTGTCATCTTTTTCTTCATACTTTATTTGTCTATATCTTGAATATTTATCTTGAATGTTTGGGAACTTTGATGGATGTGCATTTGATGTGTTGCTTGTGTTAGGTGATAAATATTAAATAAATTTAAACTATTCATTTTTTTTTACAATTCATGTTGCTTATACCTCTTGGGAAGTGCAAGTTACTTCCTTTTTTAGCTTTTGCCACTTCACTAACTTGAAGAAAGTAGGTGTTGCTAACATAACAAATTTTTTAGAGTCTTTATATGTCTTTTCTTTTGATGTTTTGTCACGAGATACTTTTAAAACTTGAAGTTTTGAACTAAAAAAACATTATTGATATTCTTTGACTTTTCATAAACATTCCCTGCACAGAAAAATCCACACATAAATTCATTTACTATCCTTAAATAAATAAAGATTGAATGTAGTAACAAATTATACAACAAACTATGATTCTCATAAGTTATAAATCTTATCAAACACAACATGTTATTAATTAGGTAGATGCAAAGTTTGTTTGTGAATACTAAAATCAAGATAAATGGTGTAATTTTCTAACATATAAGAGAAGTATGCAACATGTACAAATGATGACACATATTTTGTTTTTAACTTAAGATGATTATTAATATTTAGTTCACTAATCAAATTTAAATTAGAGACTATCAAAGTTGGATCTAAAAAATGGACCCAAGAAACTCATTACTGTGAAAAGCTAGAATGACAAATAACAAAATAAGCTATAAACTCTAATAAACAAAGATGTGAAAGAATAATGATAGAATGAAGTTGTAAAAAAGGTCATGAATGATCATTTGTTGATTACCTTGTTGATAATGCAATATGTACATATGTTTAATAATGAAGAAGGTTTCAAATATGAAGACATTTTATCTTGTAACTTCTATATATATTGAACAATCATAATTGATTAATTCCAAACAAAATACCAAACAAAGACATTTCACCTTTGCAAAATATACTACTATTATTGGTATGTTGACATATAAAGGACTAACAAGTATTATCAACAACTATGTTTATATTGGTGAGACTATTTTACTATGGTCCTTGAAACTTGCAATAGGTGTCAATCAAATGTTTGGGTTCAAGTACTTTGGATGACCTAACAACAATGATATAAGATATCACTAAAAATGGGTAGGTATATGGTTTCCAAGTATACTATGCTTAATTGATTATTTACATTGGAAATGGAAAACTTGTCTTATAGCTTGACACGGTTGATTTAAATTAGGTGATCATGGTAAACCCATAATTATGCTTAAGGTGGTTGCCACACAAGACTTGCAAATTTTGTATTCATATTTTGGCATCATAAATGCAAACAATGACCTTAATGTCTTAAATTTATGTAATTTAATAAATGTCAT
The DNA here is from genome assembly GCA_963425845.1 of Sphenostylis stenocarpa. NCBI lineage: Eukaryota > Viridiplantae > Streptophyta > Magnoliopsida > Fabales > Fabaceae > Sphenostylis > Sphenostylis stenocarpa. The sequence continues at coordinate 52,589,356 of OY731406.1, forward strand.
TTTGCAAGGAAAAACTCCACTAGTGCATTTTATGGTGAAAGGAGCCTAATAAAATATGAACCACTATTTAGTACACAAAATATATCCTAATACATTTTATGATGAATACTCCCACAATAAAATCAAGCACCTTCCTTCTCAACTTTAATGAGACCTTGTTTGCTGATAGTGTATGAACACATGCAAACAAACTCACGACCAATGTATGTATATATGGTCCCACAAACCTGTTGGGAATCCAAGTGTGAGTTAAGTCCCACATTGAGTAAGAATAAGAAAGTTGAGTAACATATAAGGAAGTATAACCCATAACTCAATGCCTTAAGGTTTTGGGTTGAGAGTGATGTCAATCTTTATGTGGGTTGGACTCATTGTCTCATTGGTGTGTTTCTCCCCTGTGAATCCCCCTCGAAAGACCCAATAAATGGTGTCAAAGTCGAAGATTGATCAGAGTGGGTCAGAGCGGTCTTTGTACTCTTAGAAAAAGAGGATGAGATCAAGAGGGGGGGGGGGTGAATTGATCTTTGAAAGATTTTCGCAATTTACAGATTATTTATTTCAAAGATTAAGAGTTTTGACCAATTCTTGAACCAAGTAAATCAAGCTATTCAAAGTAAGACAACAACATAATTAAAGAGAGTAAGGTTTAGAGAAATACAACCAAGATTTATACTGGTTCACCCAATCCCAGGGCTACGTCCAGTTCTCAGCCAAATTCCAGCTGAGTTCCACTAGATTGAATGTTTTACATATTACAGATTCCAATCACATACCCAATCTATCACAAGACCCAAATTCCAGATCTTGCACCTAAACCTTCACCAAGAACCAAATTCCAGTTCTTGAACCAACATGCAACCAAATTCTAGCTATAGAACCAATGCCCAACAATTCCAGACACTCACCACCTAAGAATCAAGTTCCAGTTCTTATACCAACCTGTAGCCAAATTCCAGCTACAAAACCAGTGCCCAACAATTCCAGACATCCACAATACAGTAAAGAAATGTAAATAAACAAAGAGAAGAAACTAGGACAATCAAACTCGGATTATGAAGCTCTGCAGAATGAGTTTCTTCACAAAAGGAATGCAAAAATTGCCTTAAGAAAGAAATTTGAAAAACTTCACAAAAACTTGCGCGATTCTTTCTTGAAAATAACTCTTATGATTGCTTGATTGATTGCTCAAAAGTATATTTTAAAATGTTGAATCAAGTCTGTTTATATAGAAAATTTTTTCAACTTCTGGTTTAATTAATCTATTAAACCGTTCTTTTAATCTATTAAAAGTTTGATTAATCAGTTAAAACTTCTTTTAATCTGTTACAATGTTCTTGATTATTTTCCATATTTATTTTAACTGATGTGACATCGTTTTAAACGATTAAAACAATTAACAAAAAGTCCCTTAAGTTGTTTTAATCAATTAATTTGCAATTTAATCTATTAAAATTCTGCCAAAAACTTTCATAAAACTTTCTAAGTAATTTTAACTAATAACAACAAGTTTTAATCAATTAAAACAGTTAGCAAAAAGTTTATTAAGTTGTTTTAATCGATTAATTCACAGTTTAATTGATTAAAATAATTCTGATCGATCATTTTTGAGATTACATCGATTATAACTTGTTCTGATCGGTCATATATGAAATCACATCGATCAAAAAGCTTTTCAAGTGGTTTTAATCAATTATTTCAAAGTTTAATCGATTAAAAAACTTCCAGAACACTTTTCAAAACATCTTAAGTGATTTTAATCGATTATTTCTAATCTATATCTGTTAAAACACCGATAGAAGATTTTCAAAAACTCTTTTAATGAAAATAACCAATTATTTCGAAAGCATATCAGTTAAAAATTTGTTATGTAAGTTTTAAAAATATTTTAATTGATAAAAATCATATAATATCGGTTAAAACAATTTATTAAAAACCATTTAACTGATTACTTTGGTTTTTAGCAGATTAAAACATCTTTAGAGGCATTTTCAAATTTTTTTAAATGATAAAACCTCATGCAGCAGAGATAGGAGTGTCAAAGTGAGCCAACCCGGCTCACACGGGTTGGCTCACCACGGGTTGAGCTGAAAATAGGTGAGCTCAACCCGACTCACTTTTTGGCGAGCCAGAAATTTTACAACCCGGCTCAACCCACCACGGGTTGGTGGGTTAGGTAGGTTGGGTCACTAACCCATATTTTTTTAATTTTTAAATTATATACAAATTTCTGATGTAGAAACTTATACTTTCTTCCTTTCTTTCTCAACATCAGCATCTTCACTATCAACTGAAATTGACTCATTGGGTTTTTCATTAATAATAAAATCATCACCAATACAATTTACATTTACACTTTTATGTATTGTTTCAGGTTCCATATTGTAAATTAATTTAAAAGAAAGAAGTAAAAAATTCATATATTAAAGAGATATACGTATAAATCAATAACAAACAAAAAATAATGTATAAATGCTATAATTTTCAAATAAAGATTCATCAATCCAATAGTTTAGGTTATGAAACAAATTCTTACCTTTGAAAGCAATATAGTGGACATGGTGTAGTGGTGCGGTGGACAAATAATAAGACAAGTGACCCAAGTGCAACGGCAAACGTAGTGGTGCGGCGATCAACTCGATAAGAAGTTTAAGTAAGGGTTTGACTTGTGGCGACATCCAACAATGTAGGGTAGATGTAAGACAGGATAACATCAATTAGAGTTACTAAAGTATTATAATTATTTTTAAAATTTAAAATAAATGATTAATTAGGGTTAGTATATTATTATAATTATTTTTAAAATTTAAAATTAATGGTGGGTTGCGGACCAACCCACCATAACCCGGCTCGAACCTGTTTAACACATGGGTTAAGTGAGATGAGTTCATTTTTAACCCATAATCGGTAGAAATAAAAAAAATCGAACCCAACCCGGCTCGAACCCGTGGTGAGCCGGGTTGGCTCACGGGTTAGAACCCATATTGACACCCCTAAGCAAAGAGATATGAATGATTATACCTATGTATAGATGCAGACTCACTAATCACTCTACCCTTTTAACCCAAGCAACCTTTGACTTCATCAGATTAGCCTTTGACTTCATCAAATCAACAAGATCTTCGTTTTATCAAATGATTCAATAAGATCTTCATTTCTTTCAGTCTCCCCCTATTTGATGAAGACCACCTCTTTGAAAGATTTTGATTTACAGAAGAAGTCATTTGGATATATAGATTAGTGAGTATTCAATATCAATTATTTCTCCCCCTAGATTAGTGAGTATTTGAAAAGTTAATCATTTCTCCCCCTTTGACTTTATCAAAAATAGGGAAGAGAGGGATAAAACAAGCAATATACATAGCATATAATGATAACAAAATTTATTTTTAAAACAATAGTAAAATCAGAGAGAAACAAAATACCAATGAGATGTATTATTCATTTAAGAATCAATTAAAGTTTATTTAAGCTTATCTTCATTAACACGTTTGTAATGGAAACAATAGACACGTGTAAAGATAAGGAAATCTTGCTTTAGTAGCATGTTACAAGAACAATCATTAACTAAAGCCTTTAATTTTCTTTTTAGAATAATAATCGATTAAAAATAGGACATAATCGATTAAATGGATCCTGTTAATGATTTTAATTGATACAAATAACATTTTAATAAATTAAAATAGGAATGATAGATGTACATTAAAATCCTGATAGAATTTAATCGATTAAATTGAAATTTAATCGATTAAAACAATAAAAACAGTAGTATTATAAGTGAAATTAATCGATTAAAGCTAGTTTATATTAATTAAAATAATCAGTAATGAGAACTAAGTGATGTTTGATGCATCTAAAATGCCTAATTCAGTTTGGATTTTATAAAATCAATCACGAGCAAGAGGTTTTGTGAATATATCAGCTAATTGTTTCTCAGTTTCTATAAAGAAAATTTCACAATCACCTTTTAAAACATGATCTCTAATGAAATGATGTCTAATTTATATATGTTTTGTCCTAGAATGCTGAATTAGATTCTTTGTTAATATGATGACACTGGTATTATCACATAAAAGAGGGATTTTATTGAGAATTAAACCATAGTCCTCAAGATGTTGTTTGAGCCACAAGGATTGAGCACAACAACTTCCAACTGCAATGTACTCAACTTCAGCTGTAGAAAGAGCAACACACAATTGGTTTTTGCTATGCCATGAGATTAGACTGCTTCCTAGGAGAAGACAAGTGCCACTGGTGCTTTTTCTGTCAAGCTTATACACTACAAAATCTGAGTCAGAGTAACCAATTAGATTTAGTTTGGACTCACCAGGATACTACAACCCAACATTTAATGTTCCTTTGAGATATTTGAGGATCCTTTTTGCAGCAGTAAGATGAGATTCTTTTGGTGCAGATTGAAACCTGACACACATATAAACACTAAACATAATGTCAGGTCTACTTGTTGTGAGATATAATAAAGAACCGATAAGCCCTCTATATTTTGTTTGATATGTTGGTTTTCCCTTTTCATCCGCATCAAGATAGCAATTGGTGGACATTGGTGTGGATGCCTCTTTATAGTGTTGCATCTCAAATTTCTTTAGAAGCTCTATGCAGTACTTTGATTGATGAAGAAAGCTCCCTCCCTGAAGTTGTTTGACTTGTAATCCAAGAAAGTAATTAAGTTCCCCCATCATAGACATCTCAAATTCTCCCTGCATATCTTTGATAAATTCTTTACACAAGGATTCATTAGTGGCTCCAAATATTATGTCATCAACATATACTTGAACTAGAATGATCTCATTTTTTATTTTCTTAAGAAATAAAGTTTTATCAACCACACCTCTTTGATATCCCTTTGATAAGAGAAAATTACTTAACCTTTCATACCATTGTCTTGGGGCTTGCTTTAGACCATATAATGCTTTCTTTAGCTTGTAGACAAATTCTGGATGAATATGATCTTCAAAACCAGGGGGCTGAGCAACATAGACTTCTTCATTCAAGTAGCCATTTAAGAAGGCACTTTTGACATCCATTTGGAATAACCTGAAATTCTTTATTGATGCATAAGCAAGTAAAAATCTAACAACTTCTAATCTAGCAACAGGAGCATATGTTTCATCAAAATCAATTCCTTCTTGCTAATTATACCCTTTAGCAACTAATCTTGCCTTGTTTCTTGTAATGATACCATTTTCATCCAATTTATTTCTAAAAACCCATTTGGTTCCTACAATATTAGCATCATTTGGCTTTGGAATTAATTCCCATACTTCATTTCTTGTAAATTGATTTAATTCATCATGCATAACATTAATCTAGTTATTATCTTTTAATGCATCAGATATGGTTTAGGTTCAATTTGAGATACAAATGCCATGTGATTACAAAATTTGTTTAATGATCTTCTAGTAGAAATTCTCTGATTTATTTCACCAATGATGTTGTCTATTGAAAGATTCCTTGGAGTTTTCCATTCTTTGGGCAGTTGTTCCTCTGGTTCTTCCATAGACTCCTCCTGATTCTGAAAAGTAGTTGATTCTGGTAATTTTAACTAATACATTTTATCAGTTAAAATGTTATCATCTGCATTGAACTCTGAATTTTTCTGCAAATCTGTGTTAGTTTCATCAAATACAACATGAACTGATTCTTCTATAGTTTTTAGTCTTTTGTTGAAAATTCTATAGGCATGGCTATTTAATGAGTAACCCAAGATACCTTCATTTAATTTGGAATTAAACTTTCCAAGATTTTCCTTTCCATTGTTTAAGACGAAGAACTTACATGCAAATACTCTAAAGTAGTTTATATTTGACTTTTTGCCTTTGTATAATTCATAGGGAGTCTTTTTGAGAAAATGTCTAATTAGAACACGATTTAGTACATGACAAGCAGTACTAACGACATCAGCCCAAAAATATTTTGGTAATGTTTTTTCATTAAGCATTGTCCTAGCTAACTCTTTAAGAAAATGATTTTTCCTCTCAACTACACCATTCTGTTGAGGAGATCTAGGAGCAGAAAAATTACGCTTAATACCATGTTTTTCACAAAATTTATCAAAATTTTCATTTGAAAAATTTCCCCCATGATCACTTTGAATATTTGAGATGAAATAGCCTTTTTCATTTTGAATCTATTTTGCAAACTTCTTAAACACATGGAAAGTATCAAATTTTAATTTCAACAACATTGTCCAGGTAAATCTTGAGTAATCATCTACTATAACCAATGCATATAGATTCCCACCTAGACTTATAGTTCTAGAAGGACCAAAAAGATCTATGTGCAAAAGTTCAAGCAGTCTTGAAGTTGAAACAATATTTTTCTGTGAGAAAGAGTTTTTTACTTGCTTGCCCTTTTGACATGCATCACATATTTTGTCTTTCACAAACTTTAGTTTAGGTAGACCATTTACAAGGTCTTTAGAAATCAGTTTGTTTAGATGATTCATATGAATATGAGCTAGTCTCCTATGGCATAACCAGGAATCATTCTCTTTAGCAATCAAACAACAATTTTTGACAGAGTTAGTATTTAACATGTAGATGTTGTTGATTCTCTTACCAGTGATCAATACCTGGTCTGAATCAGATATGATAATCTAACATTGTTCAGGTCCAAAGATAACTTTGTGTCCTTTGCCACATAGCTGACTGATACTAATCAAATTATGTTTTAAACCTTCAACATATAGTACATTGTTAATAATACTTGTTTCTGTGCATTTGATGTCACCTACTTGTTAAGTGGTAAAAAGTTAATATAATTATGTCTTGAATTGTTATAAAACCACTTAATTTATGTTAATTCTAATATATTTTTCTCCCAATATAGGATGAATTTGAGAATACCTTGATACAAGAGTAAGGAGCATAATTGTCAGCATAATTGGAGTAAAATTGAAAGAAAGAAGAGTGCTTAAACGAATGAATGATACAAGGCCCGACCCAAATTCTCTTATAAAAAGATAAGTTGTGTTTTGAGAAAGGAAGCAGTCTTGGAGGAAAGGAGGCACGACTACTGTTAGGGTTTTGTCTAATCTTCATCAATTCTTCACTTCATCAATTGGAGCATTGTAATGGCCAACATGAGTGGCTAATTTCATTCTCTTAGGATTCGGTGCACTTCCTTTGAACTCTTTTGTATCATGGTGATATTTTGAGATATTAATCTATGCTTTGATGTTGTTATTCTTATCCTTTATGCTTTGGAATGATTTATTCTTGATTGTTTGAGGTATGATTGGAAAATATATCTTGAACTCTAGATCACGGTAAGAATATTTGTTACGTTAATTGCCAGGAATGGAATGAATGTATCAAGTGCTTAAACACCCTAACCCTAATGCTGGAAAATCTCTTAATTGTGTGAGGAATCAACATTTATTAGGTTTTCTTATGAATTTCATGTGTGAGGAATCAACATGGATGATTTGAGTAGGTGGCATCAACATTGTTAGGTTAATATACGTTCTTAATTGATTTAGCCATTACAAAAGAGGGATAAGGAAGGAAACCAATCCTAAGTACCTTTAATTGATATTTTCTCAACAATTTACAAGTCTTTGTCATTTAATTTCAATTCAACTCTTATTTGCAAAACCTAATTTGTTTTAATCTACTTAGTAAGCATAATTGGGAATTTCCATTGAAACTGTTCCTCGTGGGATCGACTTTTATTTAATCGAAATACTATACTGCGATTGATAATTTGGTACGCTTGCCAATAATTCAACAAGTATTTCTGGCGCCGTTGCCGGGGAACGGTGTTCTTTGAGAATTCTTTGTTTAGCTTATTGAGTATTTTAATTTTATTTCTATTTTTTTTATTAGCATTATCATTATTATCATCATTATTATTATTATCATTATTATCATTATCATTATTATCATTATTATTATCATTATTATCATTATCATTATCATTATCATTATTATCATTATTATCATTATCATTATTATCATTATTATCATTATCATTATTATTATTATTATTATCATTATCATCATTATTATTATCATCATTATTATCATTATTATCATTATCATTATCATTATCATTATTATTATTATTATTATTATTATTATTATTATTATTTAGTTTTTAGTTTGTGCTAATATTTGCTTGAGTTACTCTTTTGATTTATGCGTTTAAGAGGACAGGTATCTTCGAAGAAGGGAAACTCAAGAACAAACTACAAGAGAATCTGCTAATTCTTCTTTCACACTTGATTTACCAAACCCAATTATAGAAGATATGGCGGAAGAAGGAGCAAATCTGAATCCAGATCCAAATACAAATCCAAATCAAAACCCAAATGCAAATCCACCTAGAAGAACTCTTAGAAATTGTGCTATATAGCAAGGTCCAAGATATTTTTCCAGCATTGTCATTCCGGACGATCATACATTGCAGATGAATTCAGCTTTCTTAAGCTTGATTAGTGCTCATCAATTCACTGGATTGGATCATGAAGACCCTTATATTCATTTGTCTACTTTTTATGAGTTGATTGGTACCATGGGATTTAGAGCAACGAATCTTGAATCTGCATATTTGATATTATTTCCTTTTTCTTTGGCAGGTAGGGCAAAAGAATGGCTGAAAGCACATCCTAATCAGAGTTTGACTAATTGGAGTAGTGTAGAAGAGAAGTTTCTAAACAGATTTTTCCCACCATCCTGCTACATCAAAGCCAAATCTGACATCACTTCTTTCAGACAAGGAGCAAATGAGCAATTTTGTGAAGCATGGGAGAAATTTAAATCACTGTTGAGAAGTTGCCCAAATCATGGATTTGATAACGTTTCTCAGTTGAATATTTTCTATACTGGCTTGCAACATGATGCAAAGATGTTATTAGAGGCTACAGCAGGAGGATCTATGTTGGATGTAGAAATTGATCATGCGACCAGAATTATTGATGCACTAGCCTTTACAGACCAACCGGCCCAACATGATAGACATCCAATTCAAAGGAAAGGAGTCCTTGAACTTAACAGCTTAGATGCTATCTTAGCCCAGAATAAACTTATAACCCAACAAATTGAAGCATTGAACCAGAAAATAGAGAAATTACCTCAACAAATGCACACAGTACAAACTATTCCTAATCAACAGTTGAGTTGTGATTTGTGTGGAGGTGATCATTCAAATGAACAATGCTCTTATCAAGGCAACATTCAGCAAGAAGAAGCTAATTATATGGGGGCCCAAGGTAGTAGTCAAGGCAAACAAGGTAATTTTCCTAATCTCAATAATTATCAGAATAATTTTGCACAAGGATGGAGAGGGAATCAAAATCAGAATCAAAATTTTGGGTGGAAACAAGGACAACCTGCATTTCAACAACAGTCATATCAACAACCTCCATATCAACAGCAGCAACAACATTATCCTTCAGTGCCTGACAGAATAAGTAAATTGGAGGATATTGTAGAAAAATTTATGCAAAGCATTATGGTTAATCAGAAAAATACTGAGGCTTCATTCAGAAATATAGAGACCCAAATAGGCCAACTAGCTAAGCAATTATCTGAGCAGCAACAAGGAGGACAGTTTTCAGCTAGCACACAAACCAATCCAAAGGAGCAGTGCAAATCAATAACTACAAGGAGTGGAAAAGTTGTAGGTAAGGGGATTGGTGACAATATAGTTGTTGAAGAAGAAGTTTTGGTAAAAGAAGATGAAGAGCAAGAAGATGAGAATAATAAAGAAAAACATATTCCTAATAAGAAGAACGAAGAGAAGATAGAAAAAGGAGGGAGTCAAAAACTATTTGTAGAGAAGTTACCGTATCCCAAGGCTCCTTCACAAATAGATAAAGAAAGACAGTTTGCAAGATTCATGGATATTTTCAAGCAATTGCAAATTAATATATCATTTGTGGAAGCTATGGAGCAAATGCCAACATATGCCAAATTCATGAAAGAGCTCTTAACTAAGAAAAGAAGATTTACTGATGAAACAGTAGAGTTAGAGGCAGGATGCAGTGCTATATTCCAAAAATCATTGCCTCAAAAGTTCAAGGACCCTGGAAGTTTCACTATTCCAGTCACAATTGGTGAATTACCGGTGAAAAAATCATTGCTTGATTTAGGGGCCAGTATAAACCTCATGTCATTATCTATGCTCAAAAGAATAAGAGATTTGGAAGTAAAGCCTTCAAGAATGACATTGCAGCTAGCTGACAGATATCTAAAGATTCCTTATGGAGTAGTAGAAGATGTTTTAGTTAGAGTGGACAAATTCATATTTCCTGTTGATTTTGTGATTATGGACATGGAGGAAAATGAGGAAGTCCCATTGATCCTGGGAAGGCCATTTATGAAGACTGCCAAAGTAATTATAGATGTTGACATGGGCAAGTTGAAAATTAGAAGTGGAGATGATGAAGTTAATTTTAATCTGTTTGAAGCTGTACAACAACCGGAAGACAAAAAAGATTGTCTCAGAATAGACACTTTGGATGAATTACCCATCTCAACTGAAAAACAAGATTACAAGTTTGTTGCACAAACCCAAAGACATCTTAGTCTGACTATGAAGGAAGTTATTCAAAGAGAGGTACTGAAACTTCTTGAAGCAGGTATGATTTATCCAATCTCTGACAGTTGTAAGGTTATTCGCAATGAAAAGAATAAATTCGTTCCCACAAGGACAGTTAAGGGATGGAGAATGCGTATATATCACCTTGATCACTCACCTGCATGAGCCCTAAAGCAAATAGGCGTCAAGCTGAAGACGTTAAACAAGCACTCCTGGGAGGCAACCCAATGTTTTGAATTTGTTTTTTTTTTCTTTTTGCAGTTTAAATTTTTTTGTGCATTTTTCTTCCTTAGGTTCTTTCTTTGCAAAATTGCTCCAGGTACACAGTGCACTTCTCCTCAAGACTTTGAAGCCTTACTTCAATAGCCTGGGGACAGTCCAACTTTTCTGGAGGAGGTGAGAAAGTCTGCAGCTGAGGCTGAGGCACAAGATAAGGAGTACATGACAAGTGAAGAAAATGAGGGAGGAAACTTACTTTACTTTTAATGTTTTTAATTCCTTTGTTTTTAATTTAATGTTTTTAATTGTTTTATTTTAAATTTTGAATTCCCTTGTTGTCCCATAATTTATTTTAGATCCATATATGAGATTATTGCTTATTGTCTAATTCAAATCTAGAACGTGAAAAATAATTTTGATTGTTTCCAATAACAAGTGATTTTGGGATATTGAGTATGATAGTGAGAAGGAATTGATGAGGAAAATTAGGAATTAACTGAATTGGAGAAGCTAGCCAAAACCCAGGTGAGCAGAGTACCACAAACAGATAAATTGAGTGTCAACACTTTGTGATGATAACTGATATTGGTTGATTCTTTGATGTGATTACATGTTAGCAAGACTTGAAAATGATAAAGGCATTTTTTTTCTTTGTAGTAGATATAACCCAGAGCCAAATAGCCAACCATGCATTAATTATAGGACATCCATTTGAACCCCTTCTGAGCCAAAAAAAAAATGAATATTGTTTCTTAAACAGAACCCTTAAGCCTAAACACTATTTATCTACCTTCCTATATTTGAGAAAGGAAATGAGTATGAATGTCACTATTTTTCTTATTGTTGGATATTGCTATTGTTGTCCTACAGGTATTGTTGGGGTGTTATTGTTAAAAAAAAAAGTGTAAAGAAAAAGGAAAAACAAAGCTTAAAAATTTGCAAAGCAAAAGAAAAAGGATACAAAAAAAAGTCAAAAGGGGGGTAATAACTTGTGAGATTATTAACTCATTGTCATTGTGTTAGGGACAAAAGCATAAAGTTTGAAACCTGACTTGAGAAATTGTTAATCAAGAATCATTCATATGAGTTGAATTTCTCAAATATTTTTGTATATCCCAGAAAAACCAATAATTCTTTCTTAGCCCAGCCCCATTACAAGTCTTAAAAGACCTTTTGATTTAAGTCTTGTTTAACAATTGTTGATTGCTTGAAGATGATTATCAATATTGGATTGTCTAAATGAAGTGATTGAATGAGATAAACACTTACCTGTGAGAAATAGAGATGAGTATATATAACTCTATTTGAGAGATCATGCTTCTCTGAGGATAGTTGAGGACTAATTATTCTTTGTTAGTTTCTATAACTTGAATGCTTATGTGTTCTATTTTCATTTGGAGTTGTGAGCATCACCTCTGAAAATTTTTATGTTGTGGTTCTAAAAGAGAAAAAGATAATAGGTGATGATTTTGTTTTGGAAAAACTACTTTGCTTGGGACAAGCAAGATTCTAGGTTGGGGGGAGTTGTTAAGTGGTAAAAAGTTAATATAATTATGTCTTGAATTGTTATAAAACCACTTAATTTATGTTAATTCTAATATATTTTCTCCCAATATAGGATGAATTTGAGAATACCTTGATACAAGAGTAAGGAGCATAATTGTCAGCATAATTGGAGTAAAATTGAAAGAAAGAAGAGTGCTTAAGCGAATGAATGATGCAAGGCCCGACCCAAATTCTCTTATAAAAAGATAAGTTGTGTTTTGAGAAAGGAAGCAGTCTTCGAGGAGAGGAGGCACGACTACTGTTAGGGTTTTGTCTAATCTTCATCAATTCTTCACTTCATCAATTGGAGCATTGTAATGGCCAACATGAGTGGCTAACTTCATTCTCTTAGGATTCGGTGCACTTCCTTTGAACTCTTTTGTATCATGGTGATATTTTGAGATATTAATCTATGCTTTGATGTTGTTATTCTTATCCTTTATGCTTTTGAATGATTTATTCTTGATTGTTTGAGGTATGATTGGAAAATATATCTTGAAATCTAGATCACGGTAAGAATATTTGTTACGTTAATTTCCAGGAATGAAATGAATGTATCAAGTGCTTAAACACCCTAACCCTAATGCTGGAAAATCTCTTAATTGTGTGAGAAATCAACATTTATTAGGTTTTCTTATGAATTTCATGTGTGAGGAATCAACATGGATGATTTTAGTAGGTGACATCAACATTGTTAGGTTAATTGACGTTCTTAATTGATTTAGCCATTACAAAAGAGGGATAAGGAAGGAAGCCAATCCTAAGTACCTTTAATTGATATTTTCTCAACAATTTACAAGTCTTTGTCATTTAATTTCAATTCAACTCTTATTTGCAAAACCTAATCTGTTTTAATCTACTTAGTAAGCATAATTGGGAATTTCCATTGAAACTGTTCCTCATGGGATCGACTTTTATTTAATTGAAATACTATACTGCGATTGATAATTTGGTACGCTTGCCAATAATTCAACACTACTCCAAGAATTCTCCCTTTGTTATTATCCCCATAGATGACAGTCCCACCATTCTTTAGTTTTAAACTATGAAACTTTGTGATATCTCCTGTCATGTGTTTAGAACAACCACTGTCAAGGAACCAAAGATCTTCAGTTTGCTGTGCCTGAAAGAGAAATTGGTATAGTTGCAATACTAATCCATTAAATGGAGAAGTAATCGATTAATTTTGTATTGGAAGAATATTTTTAATCGACTAAGATAAAAAGAAATCGATTAATCTTGTTCATATCAGAATATTAATCGATTAAAACAAAAAAGAATCGATTAAATTTGGCATTTTAATGATTATAATTGATGTAAATCCTTCTTAATCGATTAAAACAGAGAGGATAAAACTATACTAAAATCTCGAAAACATTTTAATCGATTAATTCGTAGAATAATCGATTAAAAATGTACGCACAACTTTTTTGGTATTCTTTGTAAGTGAAATTAATTGATTAAAACAATTTTATATCAATTAAAATACTCAGTCCATGAATCCAGAATCAATATTTGTTGATCAGGTACCAAAGAATTTCCAGATTTTGTTCCTGCAAAACAAATTTAGCATATATCTGGTACCCTTTTTAGAATTATAGGGTCCAATCAGGTTATATGGAGTGAATTCTTGGGAATCCACTTCATTTTTCCTCTTGGAATAACATATTTCTTGATTCTACAAAATTTGACAGAATGACCTCTTTTCATACAATAAAAGCGTGTAATAAATGGTGATGAGACATATTTACTGTATGAAAAATAATTTTTGAATACTCTAGTTTTCTTTCTAATAAGAGGTGTGAAACCAATACCACCACGATCAATTACCAACTTTTGAGAATCAAGTATAACATCAAGACTGGTTTTTTCCTTGTGCAAATTTAGAGGCAGTTTATATTAGATATGCTAATTTCTTTTGTAATTCAGGACAATTTTCACAATCTTTTTTATCATTACACATGCAACCAAAATTGTTATCATTCATTTCCAGGTTTTTATCATTAGTTTCTGTTAGAAAAGTAGTTTTAAATCAAGAGGGGGGGTGAATTGATTTTTGAAAGTTTTTCGCAATAAACAGATTATCTAATTCGAAAATTAAGTTTACTAATCAATTTACGAATCACAAAGCAATTAAACAATACAAGCGCAACAACTGAATTTAAAGAGAGAAAGGTTAGGAAAGATTTCACCGGTAATTTTATACTGGTTCACCCAATACCAGGGCTACGTCCAGACTCCAGCCAAATTCCAGCTGGGTTCCACTAGAATAGATGTTTTACAGACTCACCCTCTTACACCTATTCTAACACCGTAACCAATTTCCAGTTCCCGACTTTAACCTTTCCACCAAGAACCAAATTCCAGTTCTTGGAAACCTCTCGCAACCAAATTCCAGCACGAGAGAAACCAAGTGCCCAAATTCCAGGCACCAAACAAGTACAAGAACCAAATTCCAGTTCTCGCACTTAACCTCTCCACCAAGAACCAAATTCCAGTTCTTGGAAACTTCTACAACCACCTACCAACTGCAGAAAAACTTGTACCCAAATTCCGGGTACAACACAATACAAAGTAATGAAAAAGAATTTACAAAGAAGAGACTTAGAAAGCTCAAACCAGATTACTCTAATCCACAGTAAGTTTCTTCTTCAAAGGATGCAATATGCCTCAAGAAAGATTTCAAAAGAAGTTCACAAAAATAGTTGTGTATCTTTCTTGAAAAGAATGCTAATAGTTGCTTGTATTGATTGCTTGAATTGTGTAAAAGCTGATATCTAAAAAGTTCCAAGCAATTTCGTTTATAAAAGAGTATTTTCAAATCTGCTGCATTAATTAATCTGTTGAAAGTTTGTTTGAATCTGTTGAAATAGCCGTTACAATTTGTTACAAGTCCTTTCAACCCATTAATGCATTCTTGATCTTTAACAGAAAATGTTTTAGTTGATACGACCACATTTTTATCAGTTAAAACGTTTTACAAACATTTTCTAAGTATAAAACAATCGATTGAATCGCGTATTAGTCGATTGATTTGTTTAAAAACCTTCTTATAAAACTTTCCAAGTTATTTTAGCTGATATAAAGTCGTTTTAATCGATTGAAAATCTGCACAAATATTTTCAAGTCATTTTAATCGATTGAAAGTTCGTTTTAATCGATTGAAAAGATTTTCTAAGTTATTTTAATCGATTGAAATACGTTTTAATCGATTGAAATAAGTCTGATCTGTCATAATTCAATTCTGATCAATCATAACCAACTCTGATCGGTCATAATCTCATTCTGATCGATCATCCTGACTTCCAAAGTGGTTTTAATCGATTAAAACGTGTTTTAATCGATTAAAATAATTCTGATCGCTCATATTTAAGATCTGATCGATTATATTGCATTCGACCTATTATATTCGAATTCTAATCGGTCATAAAGAGTTTTAATCGATTAAAAGAAGTTTGTATCGATTAAAATATTGTAAAAACACTTTTTAAAACATTCTAAGTGTTTTAAATTGATTCTTTCAAACTCTGTATCGGTTAATAACTTGTTTAAGAAAATTCTTTGCCAAAATGCTTTTGTTTTTGATTTGTTAAAAACTGTTTTTGAGGCATTTTGCAGGATGAATGAAGGAGCTTTATGCAGTGGAAAAGGTAAAGTGGTTTTACCTAAGCTTTCTGTTAAGACACACTAAGTCTTCAGCTCCATTCTTCTGAGTGACTTGTTTGACTGTTGCAGAGTTGACCTTTGACTTTATCTTTGACTTCATCAAATCACTGAGATCTTTGCTAGGATCACTTTCAGTTTCTTCATCAAGAATTTTCTTTTCAAGAAGGATAATTTTATTTTCTAATCTACTATTCATGCTCTTTAATCTTTTGTTTTCAATTTCTAACCTTTTTTATACTACATGCATTTCATAAAAAACATCTTGTAATGAACTATAATTCATAGTACTTGTTGAAGATTCAGAACTTACACTAGATGTTGGAGAATTTGAATTAGCCATCAAACATATTTCCGCTGTTTCTTCATAAGTCATCTCAAGAACTTCCCACATTTGTTTGATAGTTTGGCAATGAGATATCCTAAAAAATTCATTCATGTTAAGGGCAGATGTAATGATATTTTTAGCAGTGCAATCATCTTGAATTTGTTTCTTTTCATGATCATCCAAACTGGACCATTCTCTATTGAAAACAGGAAACCCTTGTTCAATAATATTCTACATTTATATCAATAGATTCAATAAAGATCTTCATCCTTATCTTCCAAAATGGATAATCTATACCACAAAACAGTGAAGGTCTATTAATAGAAGCACCCTCAGAAAAAGATAATTTGTTTTCAGCCATGAAAGATTTGGACCGAAAGTATTGAGTATTTTTCAAGACCCTGCTCTTGATACCAATTGTTAGAAAAAGAGGCTGAGATCAAGAAGGGAGGGGGGGGGGGTGAATTGATCTTTGAAAGATTTTCACAATTTACAGATTATCTATTTCAAAGATTAAGAGTTTTGACCAATTCTTGAACCAAGTAAATCAAGCTATTCAAAGTAAGACAACAACAGAATTAAAGAGAGTAAGGTTTAGAGAAATACAACCAATATTTATACTAGTTCACCCAATCCCAGGGCTACGTCCAGTTCTCAGCCAAATTCCAGTTGAGTTCCACTAGATTAAATGTTTTACAGATTACAAATTCCAATCACACATCCAATATATCACAAGACCCAAATTCCAGATCTTGCACCTAAACCTTCACCAAGAACCAAATTCCAGTTCTTGAACAAACCTGGAGCGAAATTCCAGCTACAGAACTAATGCCCAACAATTCCAGACACTCACCACCCAAGAACCAAGTTCGAGCTCTTGTACCAACCTACAGCCAAATTCCAGCTACAGAACCAGTGCCCAACAATTTCAGACACCCACAATACAGTAAAGAAATGTAAAGAAACAAAGAGAAGAAACTAGGACAATCAAACTCAGATTATGTAGCTCTGCAGAATGAGTTTCTTCACAAAAGGAATGCAAAAATTGCCTCAAGAAAGAACTTTGAAAAACTTCACAAAAACTTGCGCGATTCTTTCTTAAAAATAACTCTTATGATTGCTTGATTGATTGCTCAAAAGTATATTTTAAAATGTTGAATCAAGTCTGTTTATATAGAAAATTTTTTCAACCTCTAGTTTAATTAATCTGTTAAAGCTGTTCTTTTAATCTGTTAAAAATCTTTGATTAATCGGTTAAAACTTCTTTTAATCTATTAAAATATTCTTAATTATTTTCCAGATTTATTTTAACTGATGTGACATCATTTTAATCGATTAAAACAATTAACAAAAAGTCTCTTAAGTTGTTTTAATCGATTAATTCACAATTTAATTGATTAAAATTCTGCTAAAAACTTTCATAAAACTTTCTAAGTAATTTTAACCGATAACAACAAGTTTTAATCGATTAAAACAATTAGCAAAAGTTTATTAAGTTATTTTAATTTATTAATTCATAGTTTAATCGATTAAAATAATTCGATCGATCATTTTTGAGATTACATCGATTATAACTTGTTCGATCGATCATATATGAGATTACATCGATCAAAAAGCTATTTTAGTGATTTTAATCGATTATTTCGAAGTTTAATCGATTAAAAAACTTCTAGAACACTTTTCAAAACATCTTAAGTGATTTTAATCGATTATTTCGAATCTATATAAGTTAAAATACTGGAAGAAGATTTTCAAAAACTCTTTTAATGAAAATAACCGATTATTTCGAAAGCATATCAGTTAAAAATCTGTTATGTAAGTTTTAAAAATATTTTAATTGATAAAGCTCATATAATATCAGTTAAAACAATTTCTTTAAAACTATTTAACCGATTACTTTGGTTTTTAGAAAATTAAAACATCTTTAGAGGCATTTTCAAATTCTTTTAAATGATGAAACCTCATGCAGCAGAAAGATATGAATGATTATACCTATGTATAGATATAAACTCATTAATCACTCTATCCTTGTAACCCAAGCAACCTTTGACTTCATCAAATAAACAAGATATTTGTTTTATCAAATGATTCAATCAGATCTTCATTTCTTTCATGTACTGACAAAGTAGGTCAGGTAAACATGTCCCGTTAGAGTGAACGTCAGTACATGGAAGAACCATTAGTGTGTTCAAGGGGATATATCAATGTGGATGCCTCACACTTGAGGGGAAGATTGTTGGGAATCCAAGTGTGAGTTAAGTCTCACATTGAGTAAAAATGAGAAAGTTGAACAACATATAAAGAAGTAAAACCCATAACCCAAAGCCTTAAGGTTTTTGGTTGAAACTGGTTTCAATCCTTGTGTGGGTTGGACTCATGTCTCACTGATGTTGTTCTTCCCAGTGAATCTCCCTCGAAAGTCCCAACAAGTGGCTTGCTAGGTAGGGGTATCAAACATGTACAAGAAGTCATCAACATCAAAAAAGGTCTTTTTGATTCGTCAATTAGTTATTACGAAGATGTGAGAAGGTGCTACTGTTACATATCATGTGAATGAATTTAATTCCTTATTGTCAAGATTAGTATCAGTGGATATTAAATTTGATGATGAAGTATAAGTCATGTTATTATTATCTTCGTTACCTAATAGTTGGTCAGGAACTGTCATGGTAGTAGCCAGTACATTTGGAACTATGAAATTAACTTTTGAAGGAATTAAGGATTTAATCCTTAATGAGGATGTTCGTAGAAGAAATGTTGAAAAATAAAAAAATTCCTTATTAAGCACTGAAGGTAGAGGTAAAAAACTTGAAAGAGGGCAAGGCTTTGGATGTGGTAGATCAAAGTCCAAGGAATAAAGACACTCCAAATCTCGCAAGGATATAACTTGTTGAAATTGTCAGTAGAACGGACACTTTAGGAATCAATGTACTACTCCTAAAGAAATGAGGCATGACAATACAATGAATGCAATAGAAGAAGACAGTGATGATACGTTGATCTATTGTGTTAAGAGAAAGTTTGAATCCTGGATCATGGATTCTTGTACATCTTTTCATGCTTCTCCTTGCAAGAACTTGATGAAAAATGTCAGAAATGGAAGTTTTGGAAAAGTGCGTCTAGCAGATGATGAAGCTGCAGACATCGCAGGCATGAGAGATATAAATCTTAAAATATTTACAGGTATATTATGGACTCTGAAGGATATCAGATATATTTTAGGACTCAAGAGAATGTTAATCTCTATGGGTATGTTAGATGTTCAAGGATATCGAGTCATATTCGGAGGAGGCAAATGGAAGGTGGTGAGTGGTAATCTAATTGTTGCTCGTGGTTGGAAGAAAGGAACCCTATACATGAGCAGAATTACCTACATAGGAAGTCAATTCAATTAGTGATGATGTTAGTGATTATTTAGGTCATTCTTCAATTTTGTGGCACCAAAGGTTTGGTCACATGAGCGAGAAGGGTATGAAGATACTATTCTCAAATGGCAAGATTCCAGAATTGAAAAAGGTAGAAGTTGGTTTCTATGAACCATGTGTGTTTGGGAAGCAGAAAAGAGTTACTTTTGCAAAGTCAGGGAGGATGCCCAAGGTAGAGAAGTTGGAACTTGTTCATTTAGATATGTATGGGTCAACATCAATCTCATCATTAGGAGTATCACTATACTATGTCACCTTCATTGATTATTCCACTAGAAAGGTATGCGTTTATTTTTTGAAGCAAAAATCAAAAGTATTTAATACCTTTAAGAAGTGGAAAACCATTGTTGAGAATGAGATAGGGTTAAAAATTAAATGCTTAAAGTATGATAATGATGATGAATATAACAATGCTAAATTTGTTGATTAATGTGTTGAGAATAAAATTAGAATGCTTAAAACTATTCCTGAGACACCTCAGTAGAATGATATTGCTAAAAGAATGAATAGGACCCTGAATGAGAGGGGAAAAAATGAGAATTCATGTAGGATTACCGAAGATATTCTGGAAAAAAATAGTAAACACAACAGCATACCTCATAATTGAGGACCCTCAGTTCCCATAGGATTTAGGATTCCTAACGAAGAATGATAAGACAAGGATGTAAGTCTTTCTCATTTGAAAGTATTTGGTTGTGCTTCTTATATTTGTGTTAAAGATGTTATTAAGGACAAGCTTGATCTAAAAGCAAGAAAGTGCATTTTTATTAGCTATGGAGCAGATGATATGGGATATCGCTTCTGCGATGATCAGAACAAAAAGATCATTAGAAGTAGAGATGTTACATTTAATGAAAATGAAATATGCAAGGATAAACTTGAGACAAAAGTTGAAGCTGAAAAGAAGTGAACAGAGAAGGAAAATGTAATGTTAGAGGACATTACAAAAAATGATCTTTTAGGAAAAGGTGGGAGCTTAGGAGACAGGACTATTGAGGAGACTACTTTTGTCACCGCAGTAGTTAAAGTGAGGAGATCCAACAGAGTTATTAGGCCTCTTCATAGGTTTTCTCTTTCAACAAATTACTTGTTTTTGACTGACGATGGAGAACCTTTGTATTATGATGAGACATTGCAGATGGATGATGTAGCTTAGTGGGGGTTAACCATGCAACAGGAAATGAACTCACTTGAGAAAAACAAAACTTGGTGTTTGTCTGACCTACCAATAGGAAAGAGGGCATTGCAGAACAAGTGATATTAGACTCGAAGGTTGATTGACAGTGGGACAGAGTGGGTTTTGTATCGAAAGTTTTCTTAACAAAGTGGGTCAGGTAAGCATGTCCCGTTAGGGTGAACGATGGTACATGGAAGGGTCACTAGTGAGCTCGAGGGGATGTACCAATGTGGAGGAATTCATACTTGAGGGGGAGATTGTTAGGAATCCAAGTGTGATTGTAAGTCCTACATTGTGTGAGAATGAGAAAGTTGAGCAACATATAAGGAAGTATGACCCATAATCCAATGCCTTAAGGTTTTGGGTTGGGAGTGGTGTCAATCCTTATGTGGGTTAGACTCTTGTCTCATTGGTGTGTTTCTTCCCTGTGAATCCCCATCGAAAGACCCAACAAGTAGTATCAGAGTCGCAGGTTGATCAGAGTGGGTTGGAGTGATCTTTGTATCGAAAGTTTTACTGACAGAGTAAGTCAGGTAAGCATGCCCGTTAGAGTAAATGACTGTACATGAAAGGATCACTAGTATGTTTGAGGGAATATATCAATGTGGAGGACTCACACTTGAGGGAGAGATTGTTGGGAATCTAAGTGTAAGTTAAGTTTCACATTGAATAAGAATGAGAAAGTTGAGCAACATATGAGGAAGTATGACCCATAACCCAATGCCTTAAGGTTTTGGGTTGACAGTAGTGTCAATTCTTATGTGGATTAGATTCACTGTATCATTGGTGTGTTTCTCCCCTGTGAATCCCCTCTCGAAAGATCCAACAAAACCTTCATTCGTCACAAACTCATTCAAATTAGAAATAGTGCAACCGTAAAATGTTTCACTTTGAACAAATCTTGGTAGATTCATAGTGGAGGTCCTTATATAGATTACCATAACATAAAGAAAGTCACTACTTTTGCATGTCTAGAGAATCCTTGGAAATAATACATGCAATGAAAAACATGTGAAGCTACATGCTAGTGAAAGTCATTTTTTTCACCAATTGGGAGGTGATATACAAGGTGTGGGTCCCATGATCATTTCTATACAAATCAATGTAAATATATAAAAGCAAGGAAGAATTGACCATGCAAATCCACACTTTCATTTTTTTTTTAAGAACAATGGAACCCTTGAAGCAAAATAAGGGCTTAATGAACTAGACTCTCGAATTTTGATTTTAACACTGGTAGGAGAACCATTTTTTATATTGCTTATGGACATTTATTTAGTAACTAATATAGAATTAGGCAACGTAGAAAGTTGTCTACTTTGAATATCGCTTTTAAAACAATGTAGAAAGTAGACATATAACATCAATTATGCTTTGAACTTATGTAATATGTGTGACATAGTAATGAAACATATGCCACATTGATTATTGATTTAATTGATGTGGGAGGTGTGAAAAGAAAAACATGACTCAACCATCACCATTGTTGTTTCTTCTTGCAAATGTGAAACTTTCCATTACCATTGTTGTTTCTTGTTGCAAATGTGAAACTTTCTTTTGAACGATGATTTGGTGTGACATATAAAAGGCTTTTTCAATACCTTCCACAATGCCACATTCAATGCCAAATCAAATTCCTTATTCTTATCTCATAAAGATATCGTGTTGAGGGTCAACCTTAACCACTTTATCCATCTTTTCCACTTCTCCACTACTATAACCACCACCTGCATCTTCACTCTCACCATGTTACTCTTATGATCACCTTCACAACCCATTTTGATGTGAACATGACCTATGATAAGAGTTAGAGCAAGAGAAATAAAGGAAGTTCTTCAACAAATATTGTTGGTTGACCAAATTATGTTTTGAATTAATCAATTAATGGGCTTTAGTTTGATTTTGTTTTAAATTGTAATAAGGACCCAATTGAAAATTTAGTCATCAGCCTTTGGGAGACCAAGGGGTGCATAGCTGATTGACTTTTGGGCCACAGTTTCAGATACAATCAGTCATTAAGTAGTTTCAATTCCTAGGTTAATGGATCATTATTAGCCTTTATTTGTTTCCATTAAATAGTTTTCAATTCCTAGATTAATGGGTTATTATTAGTATTTATTTTCTTTTATTGAGTCTTTTGTAATTCTGATGGCAACGCTTCTATATCAGCTGAACCATTTTTATCATAAATAACAAGTTGAGTTTATTTTTAGAAATATTAGAGTTTATCTATTTTATCTTAGTGAGAGTGATTCTCCTAAGTTCTTGAGTGATTCAAGAATATTTTGTTGTATCAAAGGACTTTCACATCCTTTGTGTGTTGCCTTCCTTGGAAAGAGTGATTCTTTCCTTCCACCTTCTTTCTAATTCCTAAATTTCTTACAAGGTTTTAACCCTAAAGATCCTAAATTACCCCTTGTGATTCATATCACATTTCCCTTCCTTATGAGTGACGTCTCTCACTGTGTCCTCTCATATCTTTAATATCATCGCATAATAACGAAAATGTTTCATGTCCCTAACTTGATGCTCTCAATAAGGTATGATACTCTTAGCCTCATGATATGGTTCAACAACTCTCTATCTCATCAATTATACTACAACATCCATTGTTATTGAACACAAAGTTCGAGACAACCAACACAAAGTTCCCTAGCAGCACCATGGAGAAATCATGGTGTGATGACATGGTTGCTCGACATAGGTTCAAGTTTAATTAAGTGAGCTTCAGAGCTCACTTTTTCACGCTAAACTACTACTCCGTAATAGGCTAAAAACATATAAAAAAATTTGCTTGGAGTACTAGGAGGAGGTGTTGGTTGTTGTTGGTCTTTTGGCAAGCGTACCAATATTATCAATCGCAGTACAATATTTTAATTAAATAAAAGTCGATTCCACGAGGAACGGTTTCACTGGAAATTCTGAATCATATGCTTACTAAGTGTATTAACACAAAATGGATTTTTCATAAACTTTCAGATTGAAAACAAACAATAAAAAGCTATAAAATATATTTAGGAAAGATGAATTATGAGAACTTAGGATTGACTTACTTCCTTTTTCCTCATTTGTATAATGACTAGGTCAAATTAATAACATCAATTAACCTATCAATGTTGATGTCACCTACTCAAATCATTCATATTGATTCCTCAAACATGAAATTCATAAGAAAACCTTGTAAACATAGATTTCTCATACAATTAATAGATTTTCTAGCATTAGGTTTAGGGTGTTAAACAATTGAAACATTCATTACCATTCCTAGCAATCCACGTATCAAATATTCTTAACCTAATCAAGGTTTTCAATATATATGAACATCCAGGATAAAAGCATTAACATGCACAAAGGATAAGAATAACAACATCAAGAACATAGATTAATATCTCAAAATATCACCAAGATACAAAAGAGTTCAAAGGAAGTGCACCCAATCATAAGAGAATGAAGTTAGCTATTTATGATGACTATTACAATGATCCAAATGAAGAACAATTGAAGATTGGACGAAAAATCGATCAACTGTCGCACCTTTCTTCTCAAAACCCCCAACTCCCTTTCTCAAAACACATTTTATCTTTTTATAGAAAATCTCACGTCATTCGCTCAGGTGAGTAATGATGATTTTCGCTCAAGCAAGAATTGTTCGCTTGAGCAATTGAATTCTCGAGAACTTTAATGTATTTTCGCTCAAGCAAGTATCCATCTCACTCGAGTGAATGACTTTCAGAGAGTTTTAACGTATTTTCGCTCAAGCGAGCGTCTGTCTCGCTCGAGCGAATCTTAGGCTAAAAATCTTCTTCCTTTTTTCTAATTTTTCTTTAATTAACTTGAGAATTATGATCCTTGCTCTTGTACCCAAGTATTTTGTAAATTCATCCTACATTGAGAGAAAAATAGATTAGAAGCAACATAATTTAAGTGGTTAAATAATAATTCAAAGCATAATTACATTAACTTTTGCCACTTAATAGTTGTTGTGGTGGGGTTCACAGAGGTGACACATTGTTGAGTTGGTGGACTCGTTACTCTTGATGCAGTGGTGATAATTGTGGTGACAATTGTGTTGGCGATGATAGGTGCATTCATGATGGCGAAGCAATGGTGACAAGTTATACATCCAAGAAATGGAGCTCTCACGTGCAACTTGCAGTGGTGGCAACTCAAGGTGGTAGTAACTCATGATGGAAACTCATGGTGGCTTGTGCTAGTTCTTAGTGAAGAAGATGAAGGCAAAGAGGTATTGTGTAGGGTGTGAAAAAAACTTAAAGGCACTTTCTATATCTGTTGCTATTACAACTGATGTGGAATATAACAAGAATATAAGTTCAAACTAGAACCAATGTGATATCTATATACTACATCAATTTTTATAATAACTAATGTAAAAATTGTCTCCTAAATAATCATTATTCCATTGTATCATTTTTTACATAGAATAAACTATTTTAACTAATTTACCACATTTTTTATAAGAAAATTCTTCAACACAATTTTACCATCTAACTCGAATATAACTTACTGGTATCCAATGATAGATATTCCAAATTTATCCAACATAATTTTGATATTTTTTACTATAAAAAGAAAATGAAAAAGGTGATATTCTCAAAGTGAGTAAGAGGATGCTATCATGAAATGAAAGTGGTGGAAGTATTTTTAAAAAAACATATCATTGCTTTGTAGAAGCATATCATTTGTAGAATTATTATTTCACATCAATTAAAAAAGATATTATACATAAGTTATTTAATTAATGTAGATGCAAACATTGTAAAAAGTTTTTATTTTACATCGGTTATAATATAACTATGCGATATTTTTTTTTCCTTTCAATCGAAACTTATCCCTGTTGATGATGTGAAAACAAACCAAAATTAATATTCGCATCCATCGTTGTAGTTGTGCAACAAACCGAAACCCTTCTTGTCAAGCAATAATGAACTAAAGTCTTCTCTATTATGCAACACCAAACAATAGATCCTGTGGCTTCACCAAGTAATAACCCACAAGATTTGAAAAAAAATAAAATAAAGAAACCAAAAACTAATATCACACTTCAATAAACTTCTACATTTGCAATAAGATAGACTATGAGGGTAGGTGATTATAATAGAGAAGGGAAAAGGGAGGATGATTGTGTTGAAAGGTGGCTGGAAGAGAAGGTGGCTAGAAGAGAGTGTTCATGGTGGTTGTGATGATACTAGAGAAGAAGAAAGAAGAAAAAAAAAAGATTACAAAAAGAAGCAATGTGATTATACACTTTGAGCTTACGTCATAAGAAATAATACAAACTTCATCAATTACTACTAGAATCGATGTACTATGTGACATATTACATCTGTTGACTGAACAAATATAATATGTACGTACGTACTCCATTCATTCTAAGAGTAGAATCAATGTAGTATAAGGTTAATTTATTTATGAAATTACTACCACATTTATATTTTCATCATTTTTTTCATGAATCAATGTTGTTTTACCAACGTAAAATCATATATTTGTAATAATGTTGGATGCAATTGACACATGCATTATAGTGTAAAATAGAGAAATAAAATTATTTTATATAATAAAATTTTATCAGATATAAATTTATTTATTTAACTATCAATATTGGTGAGTAAAGAAGGATTCTATTGAGAAAAATGTTGTAGAACCTATTTTTGCATAATGCTGAATCAAAATGATGTAAATGATTTATTATAGGGAATGCTTTAATTGCATTAGTTGTACTCATGTTCTTAGATTAGTTTTTCTATTTTTGAGTTTTACTGCTTTATCTTGAAGATTATCAATTTAAGATTTTTTTTTTATCATATTTGTTTCCTTTTTCTTTATTGTTTTCATTTACTTTCTATAACTTACATTTCTTTTACTATTTTTCTATATATTTTTGCTTCCCTTTATTGCGGATTAAAACTTGTTTTAATGTAGTTTAGATCTGAGTATTCATAATTCTAACGGTTTATAATTTATTACATTATATCACAAATCAATTTCTAAATTTATATAATTACTTTTTATTCTAATAAATTGGATTATGTTTTTGTCAATTATTTGCGATAAATCAATTTTATCTAATAAATTGGATAACGAATTATTAAAATATTTATAGATTTATCTTATAGTTACATTATTTATTTTTTATTCTTTTGATTTTAAAATTATTATTTGACCCTTTTTTTTCTAATTTTATTAACGTAGTTTTGACGTGAATAATGCAAGTTTCAAGTTAGGAGTATCGGAAGTTCTTATTATAAGCTTCTTCTAAACTTGTTATTTTCTTTAGTTTTTGTTCTAATGTTTTTATCCTTTAAATTCTTAATTTGTTGTATTTTTCCATTCTTCATGAATATTTGATATTATTTTCTTTAGTTTTTATTCTAATGTTTTTATCATTAACTTTTAATTTAATGTATTTTCCCATTTTTCATGGATCTTTGATATTATTTTTTTAAGTTTTAATTGTAATGTTTTCTATAATTTAAATTCTTAATTTATTGTATTTTACCGTTATTCATGAATATTTTATATTATTTAATTGTTATTTGTGATTATTAAAATTTTATCTCGATTCTGTAAGACGGATCTTCTGAGCACTCCACACCATGGGCTCATTTCCCATGCCATCAGCTTAATTGTATACTCCTTTTCTTCTTCTTCTTCTTCTTCTTCTTCGTGTCTTCCTTTAACCCTCTAGATAAAGTGATAGTTTTTCCAACTTATCAATTAGATCATAATTCACCTTCTCTATCCTTCCCCTTCAACCGAGTTATTTTGTTTTGTGCATCTTGGAGGTTTTTCTCTTTCCACTTGTTTAATGCGCACTTTTTGAGCTCAGGCTTTTGCCGTCACTGCAAGAGCAGTCGCCTGCCTTACTTAGGCAGTTTTGGACAACTCTACAAGTATCCACTCAACTTAGCTCATTGAGCATGACCACATTTGGCTCCATTAGATTGAGTTCAATCGTGTGTCGAGTGAGGAAAGGCGAAACCCAGAACGATTTGCCTTGACCCAAAGCCTTCCCATGCTCAATTGTATCCCAATTATCCCCCAGAACAACGTCGGGGTCCAGACCATAATTGAGATTGCTCTATTTCACGAGAACCGATTCAGGTTGTGATTCTTGATTCCTTATCCTCTTCCACGACTTCAACCTTGAAATGGTTTGTATCTTCTCGAACGCGACCTGAGTTTGTTGTGCTGGCCGCATATTAGGCCCAACCTTCTCTCTGCTTCTTTTGCTTTGAGGCTCGTGGAGGTGTCGGGCTATATCCTTCCTTCCTTCATTAAGTCATTTGGTTCTGTGCACACAAATAATGTAATAAGTGAAGTTATATTATATATATATATATATAGAGAGAGAGAGAGGTTAGTATCGAATAATATTTTGTTCCAGGCTTATTGGTAGTCAAAGTAATTATAAGATGGGGTCAAAGGGCCTCGAAAAGCTCTTATCGGTGAATGGGTGTTGGTTCCATTCGGGGTAGGAAATTACTTTAATGATTCTTAGTTTTGAGTAACTAATGATAGAGGGGTCTCTATCATTAGGAATTGGAGTTATTTCTGCTGAGCCAGTATCTATTAAAATGAACTGATAAATTTTTTTGGTTTTCTTCAAATTTTCTGATCTAGGGATTCAGCTCCATCCTGGTGGAGCCACTCTTTTAAGTATTCCGTATACGTCTTCTGCATTCCAATCTTCTTCTAGTGTAATTATTTTCTGACATCCTTCTTTGATATGAAATTCTTTTTTCGGAGTTATTTCTGGAGGAGTATTCTGGGTTTTCTGTGGAGTTAAAGGAGTAAACCTATTAGGGGGAGTGGTTATGGAAGTAGGAAGTTTTCGGGTGGTTATGGTTTTCGAATATGAAGGGGCAAAGTCATCTAGAGATAATGTAGATGACTTAGGATTTTCTGGTTTATTCTTTTCTGGGGTATTAGGTTTTTTAGAGGGGGTTGCCATGGGAGTGGCCCTGCAAAAAGTCTCTTGTTAGAAAATCTGGAATTGAATTTTCTTTTCCTTTTATAAATTCTATATCAAATTCAAAGCAAGATAATAAATTTTGCCATCTAGCAAATATTTGTTTTGAAACTATATTCTTTACATCTTTTTCTAAAACTTCTTTTGCTGATTTACAATCAATTCGTAATAAAAACTTTTTATTTATTAAATCATGTTGAAATTTTTGTATATTTAAAACTATGCTTAAAATTTCCTTTTTAATAGTGCTATAATTTCGTTGGGCTTCATTCCATATTCCTCGAATGGTATTTCACTATTTGTTCTGGAGTATTTGGTAATTGTTGTTTCGAGTATTCCTCCATACCCTATATCTGAGGCATCAGTTTCTATAATTAATTTTGCTTCTGGATTAGGTATTCCTAAACAGGGTAGAGTTTTAACTGATTTTTTGACTTTTATTACTATGTTTGTCATTTCTGGGGTCCAAGGTTTAGGATTTTTTCTTAATCTATTAAAGAGAGATTTACATAATATTCGAATATTAGGTATAAATTCTGATACGTAATTTAAACATCCCAAAAACCTTTGTAATTGTAATTTGTCTTTTATTTCATCAGGAAATTTTTCGGCAAATTCAATACTTCTTTTAATAGGAGTTATAGTTCCTTTATTTATTTCATGTCCTAAAAATCTAATCTGGGTTTGAGCTAGTTTTATTTTCTTTTGCGAGATTACCATTCCATTGTTTTTTATAATGTTTTTAAATATTCTTAAATGTTTTTTATGTTGTTCTATTGATTCAGAAAATATTAATACATCGTCTATGTAGACAATGGCAAACCTTGAGTAAGGGTTTAGTATATCATTCATTATTTTTTGAAATTCTGAAGGCGCATTTTTTAAACCCATAGGCATTACATTCCATTCGTATTGCCCAAAAGGTACAATAAAAGCAGTTTTATATTTATCTTGTTCTTTTAATTTTATTTGATAATATCCGCTTTTCATGTCAAATTTTGAAAATATAGTGGCTTTATAAATTCTGCTTATTAATTCAGTTTTATTAGGTAAAGGATACCTGATCCATTTTAAAACTTTATTTAGAGGTTTATAATTTATTACCATTCTTGGTTCTCCTCTTTCTATTTACGAAGCATTTTGCACATAGAATGCGAGCACAACTCCAAGGAGATTTGCTTGGTCTAATAAGTTTTTTATCTAGAAAGGATTGTATTTCTTTTCTCGAGTATTCTAACGTTTCCTTATTTAGTTGTACTTGGTTTAGCTTTAGTAGGAATATTCTTTTCTAAAAATCCTTCTTCATAGGGTAATTCTATTTCAAAAGTGTGCCTATTCCAAAAGGCGGTAGGTACATCCGCGCATACTTCTTTTATAATTTCTTGTTCTATATTTTTAAAGGAGATAATTACTTCAGGATTTTTTAACTGTTCTTCTATTCTTTTATGCGCTATTTCTTGTTTTAAATATTTTATATGGGTATTTTTTGCTTCTAATTTTAATAGAAAATTTTCTTCGTTTACATCTGTTACTAATTTTATTTCTTTATTTTTTATTGGTTTAATAAATTCGAATAAAAGATTTTTATGTTTTATTCCTAGTTCGGATACTTCAAAAGGGTAAATTAATGCTAGAAATGGGGTTCCTAATATCATTTCTTCGCTAATGTCGGGAGTTAATATAAAAGTATTTTTAAAACAAGTTCCTTCATTACATATACTCGACATTTGATAATTTATATTTTACTTTTAGTTTTTCAGAGTTGGCTGTTCTTAGGGTTTGTAGAGTTTTTTCATAGAATTTTGTAGGTATTAACCCTTCTCTTATACAATTTATATCAGCTCCAGAATCTACCAAAGCTGTAAATTGTTTATGAAAACTATTTCCAATTTTTAATGTAGCTTTTATATGCCATTTTTGTTGTAAAATTTTTAGTTGATTAACCGTTTCGAGGTTGATTCGGTTTTTAAAATTTCTTTATTATTTATAATTTTTATTTTTTCCTCTTGTATTTCATTTTTTATTTTTAATTCTACTAATTGAATTTTTATTTCTTTAATTTCTTCTTTTAAAAGGCTTATTTCTTTTTGTAAATCTTGTACGTTTACATGTTTTTCTTTATTTATGGCTTTACGTAATATTTTAGAAAAGTCATAACCACTCACTTCGTTTTGTACTGTTTCTTTTTCACTTAATATTAATGTTTTTAATTTAGTTAGATATTCTAGCTTATCTTCTTCATTGGGAAGTTTATCTACCATTTCTAGAGCTATTCTAGTTTCGGTGGTTAAAACATTTATGTTAAATATGCAATCACAATTTTCTTCATTTTCATCTTCACTTGTAGTAGGTTCATTTTCACTACTCGCTAGGTTCTATTAAATTATTAATGTCTTCTTCTGTCTCATATAATAATATTTTTGCTATTTGATTTTTTGTATCTTCACTCATTTCTAGGTTTTGTATTCGTTCTTTTACTCTACAATCTTTTTTCATATGTCCATATCTTCCACATTTATAACAAACTACTCCTTTCTTTGGATTATATTGATTATTATTTGTAGATGGGGGTTTTCTTATATTTCTTTTAAAGTTTCTAGAGATTTTTCTATTATTATTCTGAGAGAATTTTCTCTTAATTATGTGTTTTTTAATTTTTCTTGATGGGGGATCTAATCTTTCATATCCATATTGTATACAAAAATCTCCTAGTTCTTTAGTACCACTTTCTTGTTGTTTTTTAACTTGTTTTTCTAATTTTAGATTATTACATATTTCTAAAGCAGTATTTTTAATGGTTGAAATTATTTTTCCATAGGTTATATCTTGTAATGGTTCAGGGTATTTCTGAGCTAATTTTTCTCTTACTTTTGTTGCAAATACTGGGGGTAATCCTGCAATGAATCTTTCTTTCCAAAAAGTTTCTTTACAGTGTGTCCTTGTCATTACCATTATTATAAAATTATCTACATACCATCTAAAATCTCCTAGAGTGGGACATCTTAGATTATGTAGCAGAGTACTTGTTTTTTCTTCAAAAGTGTTAGAGTCACCCATAAAATTATGGATAATTGATATTATTAGGGTTTCTACCATTAGAGGTATTTGATTATTTCCTTCTTGTTTTACTGCTGTTAATATAAATCTTCTTTGATCTGCGGATAAATAATTTTCCCACCATCCTTTTAAAGATCCAGTGAATCCTAGGATTAGTAATTATATAGTTTGTTCTTTAGAATTTTTAGCCCTATAGGCTGAAGCAGCCATGACCATTTCGTTTGTTTTTCTTAGTAACTGATAATCGGTTAATCCATCTATGTTCCATTCAGTTATTCCTGTTCCGTTAAATGCAGATGGACTTTCTAAATTCCATTCTTCAAATTGTATATCAGGTAAGGTTGGTCTTCTATAATAATTTCTAGTAGTTGGCATATTATGGGTAGTTGGATTTACATTAAATTTATTTCCTATTCTATTTATTTTTTCTTCGAACTCTATATTTTCTAGATCTCCTAATTCTTCTTCGGGGATATCTATTACATTTAGTTTTCGTACATTTAATTGTTCTAATTTTATATTTATTTCTTCTAATATTCTATCCGATTAATTTCCTATTTTAAATTCTTTGTATTCTTTATCGAGATAATCTTATAGGATTTATTAATGATTTTTGTAAATCGAGTAATTCCTAATGGATTTTTATTACTTGGTAATCTTTCTTCCTCAATAGTTTTTTGAGCTATTTGATGTAATATTTGATTTGTAAAATTTAGTTGACTATGTATATTTTGAATATCGTTTATATTAGGAGTTTCATTACTATTTCTTTTTTCTCCTATCATTTTAAAAGGTGATGCAGTAACTTCTTTATTTTCAATATTAGGAAATCTTACTTCTTCTAAAGGGGGAATTTTACTAATAATCTCTTTATTTTTTGTTTTCCATATTTTTTCAACGATTCGTAATACATTAATTTGTAAATTTTCTAAGCAATTTTCTTCAAACCACTTAAAATATGGTATATTTTCTTGAATTAAATTTAAATATTCATAATATTTTTCGCGATATTCTTTTAATTCATTTTGAGTAAAAGTTTTGAAGAACCATTCTCTTTTTTCTTTATTATTCTCTTCTAAAAATTCTTGTCTTAATAAGTCTTTGTTTATCTCAAATTTTTTGATTACATTTATCATGCTATCATCTTGTTGTATTTCGAAGCAGATGGAGAATTATGTGTTTCATATTCGTATTCGGCATTGGTATTGTTGGGTCATCTTTTATACCTTTTAATTTTAAACTTCTATGATGTATTAGGTCTGGATTGATCGATTGATCTTCATAGTCATTACAAAAGTATTTTTACTTGGTTGTTCCTCTTTGCGAATTTGTTCTTCGAATTGGGGCAAATGATACTTCTACTTGTTCTCGATTTATATTCGGTTATATTTTCAATTTCTACTCGGTTCTGGGGTTCCGGTTCTAGTAAATCTTCTAATCTACAGACTAAGTCCACTAGATATTTCAGGTATGTTTTAATGTTTTTGGTATTACTTGCATTAACCTTTTCTGGATTTACTAATAGCATAGTTGTTTCATCTTTGGGAGACATTAATAAGGCTCCTGGGGCTAATTGCGTTTTCATTATTTTATAATAAATTCTATAGATTATTGTTATGGGTATTGATTTTGGATTCCATACGTTTTCAGGGATTTTTATGTCTAATATTATGTTATTATCTGTATTATGCAAACTTTTAAGAGCTATAGAATAATTTGGATAATTATTTATGTATACTGGTCCATTATGCAAGTTAGTTTCGAACATTGCTAATATTTGATTTTCAAGTTTTACTAACCTATTATCTCTTAAAGCGACAAACATATGTGTATCTATTCCTTTTCTAAATAGAGGTTTTATTGCTATTTGGATTGATCCTATATGAAGATATCGATATTCTTTTATATGTTCTGCTATTAAGGATTTAGTTATTAAGGGTATTTTTTCATGGCTTGATAACAGTTCTATCTCTTTGTCTACGGTTTTTACTATATATTCTGATTTGAACATGTCTTTCCAGTTGGTTTTATAAATATTCGATATTTCTAATTTGGGAAGGGTCCATTTATTCAGTTGGTTTTCTATTTCTGGGATTATTAATTCATGGTGTACTAAATTCATATTACTGGTTTCTTCTTTTGTATTTCTATTTTCTTCTAACTTTTCTTTTCCTTTAGATAAGAGTTTTATTAATTTCGCCATCCTAAGGCCAAGGTCTAAGATTTACGGGAACACCACAGGATTTATTGTCACTCTCTGGACTTATAACCTATACCGGCTTACCAACGTTCATCTACCCTCAAAGACTCTTAGACAAGGTTCTATTAATAAAATTCTTTTCTATTGTAAAAGTTAAGTTTTCGAGAAAATAGTAATTCGAAAGAATAATCGGTATTATGCACAAAGTACTTGGCGTTGTTAATTCACACTAAATTATCAGGAATCGAACCTGACTTTTGTGATCTGGGATGACCTATTATGCATCAAGCAACCCAATCGGGAAGACTTAAGCACCCAGTTTTCCAGCCGATATACTTTGATTAAGCAAACAATTTTTCTGGTGTGGAGGATCGGCCTAAACCGCAACCACAGAGCATACTTATTTCAAACAAAAACAGATATATATAATATATATATATATATATATATATATATATATATATATATATATATATATATATATATATATATATATAAAGCAAGTTAAATATAGCAAGATAAGCTTTTAGTCTCAGTAGTCTGGCGGTGTAAAAGCCAATGCTCAGCTAATCGATCTTCTGGCATTGTTCTATATGTTCTGCCTCTAATTCCTCTAGTTTCCTACAGGTTTAAGCATGGCCTTGCTAAGTCCATTATAAGGAAAAACTTCAAGCAATGAAAAATATGCTTGGGATGTAATTAGGCGATGCAAACGTTTTAAAATGTTATCTCTTGTTTTTTAAGGGGTCAATCGTAGCCCTAGTTTTATAAATACTAAATCATAGAAGTAACAAAATGGTTACACTACATAAGCTTAATGATCCTTACAAATAAGCTCATTTAATCCAAGCCACTATCACTACATCTTTTTCTATCTTCTTAATAGTCATCGTCTACGAATCTTCATAACTCATACAGAAGACTCCAATGTTTCCGTGAGGACGCTCGAGACAAGGGAGTTGAGTTGTGTATCATCATAAAAATTATACTGATCTCGGTGCAATGAGACAAAAAGTTGTGTATTTATATTTTATCAATAAATAATAATAGATGTAAAAAGATAAAAAAATAAAAAAGAATGAAAAATTAAATTTGTAAATATACAAATAATATATATTTAATAAATTTAATAATCATTATATATTGGAGACCAAAATCATGCTAATATAAATTATAAAAAACTTAGGGGAGTTATGACTCTCTCATGCCTCTGATGATACTTAAATCGTCTTGATTGGATGCTAACCATTAGAAACGAGTATGAATCCTTAGTTACGTAATTTGTTGTTCACTTCAGTTTTTGGACTCACGAGCATGGATCCTTCCATGTATTTAATATGCTTTAACAGATAAAAAGACTTCTTCTATGTATAAGAATACACAAGCACACAAGGTCCTCGACGCACAAGATCTATTACCTAAAGAAAGTTTGAAATTAATTGGTTTTAAGTGTATAATAAGACTTACATTAACAAAACAGAATAAGCTATACTGAATATTGTCATATATTCTCCCTGGACTTCGAACTATAACAGAAATGAAAACAGATGAGGAGATAATATGCATAATGAGGATAAAGAAACTGAAGCTGTTAGTCCTCATAGTTTATATACGAGGTAAAATTCACCTTTACATATAAACAACCAATCTAGTGTCTACACAAATCCCTCTACAGATCTCTGTTTTCTCATTTCTTTGTACCAAAGCAGACACTAGACAGTAATGGTAATTATGTACACATTGACATCCAACCGAAAATTCACCTAAACTCTGATTACATACAGATTATAATATAACACCCATCAAAAAAAGCAAAAATTTAAAAAATAAAATAAACAAAGCAGATTGAGTTTGAGATTGCCAGATTACCACCTCCATGATTTACACCCATTAACACCATGTAAACTGGTTTCCTATTCATCCTCTTCGCCACAATTTCCTACACTGAACCTAAACCAACAAATTTTGAGGAAAAACTAGACCAGGAAGAAATCAAAACCTAAAACGTGGTCGTGTTGACGATGTTATGGTTCCTGGCCGCACCAACACGGTATCGATTCCGCATCAACCCGGCCGAGTCAAAAAATTCCTCGCCTTCATCACCATCTCCATCGCCCACAGTTCTCAACATGTGCAACACCTTCCTGGCCTTCTCCCTGGCCCTTTCCGTTCCCGTTTGTTCAACCTCCTTCAATACCTCCACAACCCTTGCGTCCTTTGCCAACCCTTTGAACCTCAAGCTCCTATGACTCAGCGCGTACAGCGCCGCCACGCAATTTTCCCGCGTCGCCTCCGAGTCCAACTCGTTTTCCCTCAAAAACCCCACCAAACATTCCACCGCGTTCGCATCCAGCATCGCCGTTCGCCCCTCCGTGCTCACAGCCAGGTTGCACAGAATCAGCAGCACCCGGCTCGCCAAGTTCCCCGCCACCACCATCGACAAAAGCGTCGGCACCGCCCCCAGTTTCACCAGCTTCACTCGGTTACTCTGAACAAGGCTCAAATGATACAAAGCAAGCGCCGAGTCGTGCCGAGTCCGCTCGGACTCGGCACGCAGCGCGTGCATCAGCGGCTGCAACGCGCCGAGAACGCCAATCGCCATTTTATTATCATCATCCAACGCTAAACTGAAAAGCGCGCCCGCAGCGTGCTCTTGTGACTCACCCAATCCCCCCTTCAAAACATCGATTAAAAACGGAACAAACCCTGACCTCACGATCTTCACCTTGTTCTGCTTTTCCAGCGAGAGGTTCACCAGCGACGCCACCGCGTTGACCTGTACGACGCCGTATCGGGAAGCAATCAAACCGCGCAGCGGCAAAAGTACCCGCGGCGTGCAGAACGAAACCCTAGCCTCCTCTTTGCTCCTCGTGATCTTCCTCAGCGAGATTACGCCTTCTTCTTGCTCAAACACCTCGCTGCTCTTCAGTTTCTTCAATATTCTTTCTTCTTCCTCTGTTACCGGCGCGCTAGGGTTTTCGATTTCTATCTCGCAGGATGAGGAGGAGGAGGATAAGCAGATTGGACGAATGGTTAACGGTAACGGCGTTCCAGGGCTGGGCGGAATAATGACCGATTCCTCAGAGGAGGATCCCGAGTTAAAGTGGTTAACTCGGGGACCTAACTCAGTGGCGGCGTGGGAGAAAATGACGGGGGGGTTATCCGCGACCGCGTTGAGAAGCTCCTTTTCGGAAACCCTAATTCGGTCTTCTCCTTGTTCGTTTTGTTCCCCTGACGCGGCCATTGCTTGTCTGACGTGGCGCTGGAGGGAGTTGTAATCGGGTGCGCGCGGGTGTTGTGTGTGGGACTTGTCGCACCAGTTGAGGATTGTCGTTTTGATGGCTAAGTTAGGGATTACTGTTGAGAAATCGGGTCGGGTCCCGTCTTCTAGCTTGGGGGAGAAGCCGAGGTCCTTGCAGACTTGAACGGCGAGGCGTTCGAAGGTTTGGCCCGAAGCGACGACAACCGGGTCGGACATTAAGGAGCCGGAAATGGGGCATGTGAATTCCTTGGGAGGGAGCTTGGGGTCCAGCTTGGAGGATTGGGAAGAGGAACGGTGGAAGGAGATTTTCCACCTGTGCTTGCCATTTCCACCCATGTATGTATGAGCAATAGCCGTGCAGCGTAGTGGATTTGTTTATTGTTGCGGATTCGGAATTTTATAATGGAGGAAGTTTTGTTGTGTGAGGTTGTTGCACATGCTGTTAGACTGGATCCCAGGATCTCTCGTGACTTTTCTATCTGTTGAGGCGATTGGACTGCTATTGCAATCCACACTCCCTGACTCAGTCTTCCAAACAGCGTCAACCGTTACGGTATAGTACAAGCGTAGTTTCAGTTCCACTTTCACCCTCATCTTCATGGTAAGAAATTTTTATTTCTTTTTAAACGTTATAAAATATTAATTACATAATTCATAAATACACTAATAATTACTTTACTCCACTTTGTTACCGTTTTAGCCTCGTCTAACATTGTCTTTGTTCTATCAGGGAGGGTATTTAAGGAAATTGGATACTTTTCATCCTATACTTTATGAAAGTTATAGCACTGATTATTCTGTCCACTGGAACTCTGAACGTGAAAAGTTAGACCTAAGAAGTGTTAACAATAGCAATTAAATTAATTAGTGAGTCCTTAACTGACCTATATTTTAATAGGAGTATATTTTTGGTTCTCTCTCCTTTTTGTGGGGGCGAGGAAATCATCCCTCTTTGTCTTCGACATTTACAACTTGACCAGTCAACTGACCAAACTCCCAATGCAAGATGCTGCCTTTATTTTGTGTTTTTTTTTTAAGAAATAAATCTTAATTTAATCTCTAAATATATTGTCTTGGTATATAATTTATTTATTAACAGATTAGCTCTTAAATTTTATAATTTAATGTTAAATTGATCTTAAAAAATATTACTTGTAATTAAATTGTCTCTTAAGATTATACATTTATGATAAAATGGTGTAACGAAATTTAACCGTGGAATGGAGATAGGGAAGAAATTAAATTTGTTAGTTTGGTGGAGAGACGAGAGAGTGGAAGCCTATCAAAATAACATATTTGAATAATCATTTTTTTCTTATATTTTTTAATTATATAAAGTGGAGAGTATATGGTATTATAGTATTTAAATAATTTATCTTATACTAAATTAATCATATAACATTATTTTAAAAAAATATTTTTTTTATTTCTATATCTACTTTATCAAATAATTTTTTTTTACATTTTTTATTTTTTTTAAATCATTTCTTGTTTATTTTCATTTTGGCTAATTTTTTTCTTTAAAACCAAACACATCTTAATTACAGATATAATATTTAAGAGTAAATTTTTTATTTTTACATGATGATAAATTAATCACAATATTTGTTTTCTTAAAAAAAATATTCCTTATTTTACATTTTTTGATAAATTTTACATTAATTTTTCGTATGAACGGAAAAACAATGTATACATATATTTTAAAAAAATAATAAAGAATGGTTAGTAGATGTCTGGATTCCAAAATTTATTATTGTAATTTCTTTTATGAACATTTTACGTAAAATTTTTCCTATTTATATAACTTTGATTTTTTTTTTAATTATCCTATCAATTTTCTAAATATAAAGAATAATAGTTGTTGTTGAAAAATGAATATATATTTTAATTTATATGTTTAAGTTAATTCTATATCAATGAAAATTTTTTATATTTTAAATAATTTGAAACCTTAAATACGAAAAAAATAAAATTTCTTTTATATAAAAAGAAAATAATTTTATTTCTTATTTAATCTTAAGAAATTTTTAATATTGTTTCAAAATATGTTATAATAATAAAAATAAAATACAAATGTCAAAATTGAAAAAATATATTTTTATTGTCAAACAAAATAAAAAAAATACGTGTATTATTTCCCATTGTCAATGATATTAGTAAAATTGATATTTTATATACATATAGTTGATATTGTATATAAAGTCATCTAAACTAAAAATACTTCCGTAATATTATTGTGCATTATATGCTATGAGATGCATAAACATGTGTTTTCACTCTTTGTTATTATATTAACTCATAAAATGTGAATTTAAATGAATATATAATTATTTATTTTTCTTTAAATAAATATTATTAATTCTTTATTATTATTATTATAATTATTATTATTTTATTAGGTATGCAAATTATGATTGCATTATTCATAACTATCATTTATTTTATTTCATATGAAAACAAAATATTGATTAAGAAAAAATATTCATTTTTTATTATATACAATATTATCAATAATTGAATTATTAAATTTGTTATCACAAATTTGTATGTCAAGATAACACAAATTATTCTCAACTTGTCATCATGGATATTATATAAATATTTTTTCAATACTTCGTCGATACAATATAAATATTATGGGAAAAATATTTCATACAATACAAAATACTTGACCCCACTAAGTACAAAAAAATATCTTCAAACAAGACGTGCGTAAGTGTTAGTAAAAAATCGATAAAAGGATTGAAAAATGGAAGAGAGAAAATCGAAGATCATATGATTGATTAAAAAGTTGATAAATCAGAAAGATAGTTGAAAGACACACGGTGACCACGAGTATGAACATATAAATCGAGAATGAAAATCGAGAATTAGAAAAGAGAGAAACAAATCGATAAAAGTAATGATAAAGTATAGTGTAAAGTCAAGGTTAAGGGAAATCGTACTTGATAACTGGAATCGAGATCGAGGGAAAGGGTTATCATGCATATGGAACATGAGGAGTGGTTTTTCACATCGCAGTTAAGGTTAGAAATCAAGGAACGTGCACATGGAACGTGGTGACAGTTTTTTAACTGCTCTTGGGAGGTTATATTGAAGGATGCCTATAAATAGAACGAAGCTTGAAAAAGAAAGGGGAAATTGGCAGAGACACCAGAAGCGAAAAGTCTACCGGAGAACGACGAATCATGGCGATCTGGATTTCCATTTTCATTGACTGTTTTTACCGCTTTCTTTACTTTCCCTGGTAACTTATTTACATTCATCAATTTAAGTTCCTGTACTTTAAATTTTTTGTCATTTACCTTCAACGCAATATAAGATTCTGCACTTAAATTTTCCTGCATTTACTGTTTTTGCAATTTCAATTTCTTGCCATTTACATTTAATGCAATTTGAGGTTTCCGCATTTTTATATTTTTTTTCTGCAATTTGATATTCTGCACTATTTCTTCGATTCAATATTTTCTTCTTTATTGTTGTCTTTACTTCGAGTTTCTTAATACAAAATATCAAAAATAGTACTTTCGATTGCCAATCAGCACACTAGGTTATGTTGTTAGCGTTTCTTGATACTATGGGAGTTTCGATTCTCATACACGTTTTGATTGAAAATTGTCGCTAGCCTAAGTGAAAAGAATCTACGTGGTCGAAATTTGATCAGAACCTAAAATCGAAATCGATCAAATTTTCATCAGAAACAAATTGGTGCACCAGGTAGGGGTTGTGTCGAAAAACACAAAAATTGGTTAGTTCGAAAGTGTATGAGATTAAGGAGTGGGCGAGTAATAAGAATGAGTTAAAATCCACCAAATAATCAGAATAACAGTGAGATCCTAAATAGTTCACATTCACCAAACACTGGGGGGCAAGTTCACAATGGAAATATGCCCGTAATATCGACAACTGTGAGTACGTCGATACCTGTGAGTACTGAACAAAGCTTAGACACATTAGCAAACACTCAGTTAGGGTCTAGTACTGTGATGTCAAACAATATGCAAATTACGGGAAACCCCATAACAACATATGCAGGTCCGCATATGAGTGTAAGGCTACCTGATTTTTCGTTTAATAATATGAATGAGACTGGTACTTCTTCAATACAACGAAGTGCAAGATTTAACCTAGGAATGCCCCAAAACTTAGGAACATTTCAAACCTTAGGTAGGCCTCAAAATTTTGGAGTATCCCCAAATTTAGGGGTGTCTCAAAATTTAGTAATACCCCAGAATTCAGGGAATGCGCAGAATTTAGAAACACAACAGACGCCTCCAATATCAAACCTAGATCACAGAGCAAATCTGGATCACGGGAGATATACATTCGATAGAGACTATCATCGATCCAATTTTGAGACTATCGAAAACGCTAGTACTGGAATTTCCAGTAATTCATTAGGAGTACTTCGACAACAAATGGATGAAAGCAATTTTGAGATGGTTAACATGTTATCACAACAGTTGACTACAGTACTGAACCCATTAGTGCAAAACACTACCACTAGTTTTGAGATATTAGCAGACCAAATGACACGTATCGGGGATGCATTGGCAATACCTCGACAAACGAGGGTAAAAAATAATGTCAATCAGAATACTAACCAAAACGCTAATATCAATCCCCTTTATTTATTAAGGAGAAATCGAAACAATGATCAACATCAGCACGTGGGGAATGAATATCAACATGTGAGGAATGATACTTACGAGAATTTAAATGAGGGATTTCAAAATATGTATGATCAAAATAACATGCAGTACAATCACATGCTGGAACAAAGAATGAATCCTGAAAGAGTGAAATTAAGACCACCCAATCAACTGTACTTTGTTTCTCCTTTTCCAAATACGATTCTCGAGACAGAATTACCTCGAGGATACAAAATACCCAAATTCACCAAATTTGCCGGAGAAATTGGTGAATCCACTATTGAGCATGTGGCGCGATATCAAATCGAATGTGGGGACCTAGCAATGAGTGAGGAATTAAAAATGAAATACTTTCCTAGTTCATTAACAAAGAATGCTTTCACTTGGTTTACTTCGTTGCCACCTAATTCGATATATAATTGGTTGCAGCTGGAAAGAAATTTTCATGAGCAATTCTTTAGGGGGGAGACTCAAGTAAGTCTTATCGACTTAATGAATATAAAGAGATATAATCATGAAAACATAGATGATTATTTGAATAGATTTAGACAAATGAAGTCGAGATGTTTTACTCAAATTCCCGAATTCGAATTAGTCAGAATGACTTCTACAGGCTTAGAATTCTCGATTAGGAAGAAGTTAGTTAATTTACCATTGAATGACATGACTCAACTAGCTGATAAAGTGAGAAGAGTGGAACAAATCGAATACGAGAAACAAAGGTACAAGAAATTCGAGAAACCTATGAAGAAAGATAGGGTAGCATATATAAATGACATATATGAGGGAAATCCCAGGATAGAAGTAGATATTAAAGAATCCGTCGATGAGAAAGTAAATATAGCAGAGCTCAAAGTAGGAGCTCCATATATTTGTAAACTGCTACAGAATAATGAAGTAAAAGACAAAATGACAAAGGCAGATAAAATCTTCGATATTTTATTGAAAGATAAACATATTAAGTTGAATGATGATCATAAATTACCTTCTGCAGAACAAAGAAATGGTCGAAAATATTGCAAATTTCATAATATCTATGGACACTGGACTAATAATTGTATACATTTCAGGAACACGATCCAAGATGCGATCGATCAAGGAAGATTGAAGTTTGAGGAGATGTCAATGAAAGTGGATACGAGTCCATTTGAGGTTCAAGTAGGGTATGTCGAATCCCAAACGGGCATGACTGAAGATGTCCGATTGATAAATTCGACCTTTATAGGTATGGTCGATGTTACTGAAGACATTGATCCTAGACATGTCAGAATGGATATGTCAGAAGAAGACATAGAGTTCGACCTAAGCGAGTTCGAGAATGAATTCGAGAGAGAGATCTATCCTTGATCAGAAGATTCCCTCGTCGAATTTTTAAACAGAAAGAAAGAGAAGGATGAAGGTGTGACATTATGTCCACGATGCAGTGCGGTGTTCGACAGATCAACTGCTAAAACCTTCAGGGCAGGACAGATCAAGAAAATAGAGGATCAACATAAAAGTTGCAATGATAAAGTAGATCAAACAGTCCAAGCCACAGTAGGAGAGAGTCAGCAGAAATCTGTTGGTTCTGGCGCTAGTAGAAATCAGAAACAATGGGTTAGGAAAGAAATATATTCTCCTCGGGAAGGAAGGGACAGACTTCAAAGTAATGATGTTTTCGATAGACTTTCATATGATGAAGGATCAAATACTGGATCCCTACATTCCAAAGGAGATTTCGGGGAAGACCTTGGAGGAGAGGAGGAAGAATCCCTTACTGGGGAAGGATCAATAATTATAAGAACTTTGAAGAAAGTAATATACCAATTGGGGGTCAATATGTAAGAGACTTTGTCGATGACAAAAATGAAGGTAGTTGGGATGAACATCAAATTGGAGTAATATCGATACTGCCCGCGGAATATGTTAGCGAGTATGAGGAGTATCAAGGGCAAAGTAATGTCGATCGAGAGGACGATTTCTCTTCCGAGGACATGAGACCGAAAGTGACATGGGTAACACAAGCATCATGCAAAGTACCCCATAGAGATGCTGCTTTTATCGATCCCCCATCCGAGGAGATGCAGTTTCATTTGAAACCCTTATTACTGAACATCGAAATTCAAGGAAAGAAGGTGAATAAGGTCATGGTTGATGGTGGTGCAGTGGTGAACATATTGCCAATCACTATGCTGAAGAGGTTTGGTATCGAATTGAAAGACTTAGTCATGCATAATATCATGATTTCTGATTTCAGTGGAAAATCATCGAGTTCAGAAGGCATGATTGCCTTAGATGTGAAAGTGGGTACTTATTCGAGGCCCACTGTGTTTGTAGTTGTCCAATCACATGCCAACTTTAATGCGTTGCTTGGCAGGGAGTGGATTCATGGAGTTGGAGCCGTACCTTCTACGGCTCATCAGAAGTTGTTTATGTGGAATCGAGATGGACATCTCAAAATAGTTCCAGGGGATCAGCATGAGTTTGTGACATTTGTATCTCAGGTTGGTCGGTCATTGCAGAATTTGGCGCTCATTCAACCATTCACCTTCGAGACTGTCAAAGACTTTAATTCAAAATTGCACGAGGAACGTTTCTTGGAAATGAATGAGAAAAGAGGGTTTGTCATGATTAAAGAGGGGGTCAGCCTCGAAGTGGCCGGTGAAAATGAATAAAGATTATGAGGAATTCTTGCCAGGTATGTCGATTGGATTTCTAATATTGTTCCAGTTATTAAAAAGAATGGTAAAATGAGAGTATGCATTGATTATCGAGATTTAAATTTAGCAACTCCTAAAGATGAATATCCTATGCCAATAGCAGATATGCTAATAGATGTAGTAGCTGGTAATGAAATGTTAAGTCTTTTAGATGGTTATTCAGGATA
Organism: Sphenostylis stenocarpa; assembly: GCA_963425845.1. NCBI lineage: Eukaryota > Viridiplantae > Streptophyta > Magnoliopsida > Fabales > Fabaceae > Sphenostylis > Sphenostylis stenocarpa. Next base: position 52,634,303 of record OY731406.1, read on the forward strand.
TAATCAAATTTTTGTTTCCCAGAATGATATAGCTAAAACAGCTTTTCGATGCCCGGGGGCATTGGGTACTTATGAATGGATATTGATGCCATTTGGATTGAAAAATGCAGGGGCAACATATCAAAGAGCAATGAATTTAATTTTTCATGATTTGATCAATGATTTTATGCAAGTTTACATAGATGATATTGTTGTTGTATCGAAAGAAAAGCATAAACATTTGGGTAATTTAAGAAAATCTTTTGAAAGAATGAGGAAATATGGATTAAAAATGAATCCCTTGAAATGTGCTTTTGGTGTGTCTGCTGGTGAATTTTTAGGATTCATAGTGCACGAAAAAGGGATCGAGATCGATAAGAATAAAGCAAAAGCTATATTAAATACTTCTGCTCCAAAGACTAAAAAACAGTTGCAATCATTTTTGGGAAAAATAAATTATTTAAGACGATTTATTTCTAACTTGGCTGGTAAGACTTATGTTTTTTTCGTCTTTGTTAAAGTTGAAAAAGGAAGCAAATTTCAAATGGAAGGAAGAACATCAGGAAGCCTTTGAGAAGATCAAATTGATGTTGACAAATCCTCCGATTTTGATACCAGTAATGAGGAACAAGCCATTGAAACTATATATATCAGCATCAGATCGAACTATAGTCAGTCTACTAGCACAAGAGGATAAGAATGGTGTGGAATGTGTTGTTTATTATCTAAGTAGAATCTTAAATGATGTTGAAACTCGATACAACGATATCGAAAAGTTAGGATTGTGCTTGTATTTCTCTTGTACGAAACTCAAGTATGTAATGAAGCCTCACGATGTGATGGTTTATTCCAGAAATAATATTTTGAAATTTCTTTTGTCGAAACCTATTATGCATAATCGAATAGGAAAATGGGTGCTAGCTTTGACAGAATTTTCATTATCGTTCGAATATTTGAAATCAGTAAAAGATCAAATTATCGCCGATTTCATGACAGACCATATAGTTGACTCAATTGATAATTTATTTATTGAAATAAGTAAATGGATAATGTATTTCGATGGATCGAGTACATCAGACAAATCAGGAGTGAGAATTCTTATCATTTCACCAAGTAATATCCCGACTAAGTTATTATTTGAAATTAAGCCCATTTGTTCGAATAATGAAGCTGAATACGAGACTTTGATTACATGTCTCGAGACTTTGATTAAGTTAAAAGCCCGACATGTAATTATAAGAGGTGATTCACAACTAGTGATCAAACAAGTATGAAAAGAGTATAAGTGTATCAACACCAATTTGGTTAGATATCTAGAAAGAGTAATGACTTTAAGTAGAATGTTCGATGACATAACATTCGAATATGTCCCCCGAGAGTTCAATCGGGAAGCCAATGAGTTGGCACAAATCGCATCTAAGTATAAGATATCTCTGAAAAATTTACAAAAAATGATTCAAATAAAAGAAAAATTACCCCAAGAAAGTGAAATTTTACAGATTGGTGACTTAGATGATCAAGGCTGGAGAAAATCGATTATAGACTATTTGCAAAATCCAAATGGGAGAATCGATAAGAAAATTAAATATCGAGTAGTAAAATATGTTTTGATGAATGATGAATTATATAAAAGAGGTATCGATGGAGTATTACTTAGATGTTTAGGGAATGACGATGCTTATTTAGCAATGGCTGAAGTACATAATGGAATATGTGGTGCTCATATGGTAGGCCAGAAGATGAGATGGATGTTAACTCGACAAGGATATTACTGACCTTCGATTTTAAAAGATTGTATCGAGTATGCTAAGTCCTGCAAAGAATGTCAAAAATTTAGTCCTATACAACAAGTTCCTGCTAACGAACTACACTCGATTGTCAAACCATGGCCTTTCAGAGGTTGGGTCATTGATTTAATCGGACAGATTTTTCCACAGTCATCGAAGGGACATAGATATATAATCGTAGCTGTCGATTATTTTTCAAAATGGGTAGAAACAATTCCATTAAAAGATGTCGATCAACAAGATGTAATTGATTTTATTGAAGAATACATCGTTTATCGATTCGGGATCCCACAGTCTATTACCACTGATAGAGGGACAATTTTTACTGGAAAAAAGATGGTTAGATATGTCGAATCTAGAAATATTCATTTATTAGCATCAAACCCATATTATGCTCAGGCTAATGGGCATGTCGAAGCAATTAATAAAGTGATTATTGGTTTAATCAAGAAACATGTCGGTAATAAACCAAAGACTTGGCACAAAACGTTATTACAAATTCTGTGGGCCTATCAAAATTCGCCGAAAGATTCTTTGCAGAATACTCCATATAAGTTAGTCTATGGGCATGATGCCGTCTTACCCATCGAAATAAATATTGAGTCAACTCGAATACAAAAACAAAATGATTTACCCAACTGTGATTATTGGAACTTGATGTACGATGAATTAAATGAACTCGATGAAACAAGATTGCAAGCGTTGAATAGTATTATTCTACAAAAGAATCAAATCGCTCGAGTCTATAATAAGAGAGTTCGACAGAAAACATTTAGTGAAGGTGACTTAGTTTGGAAAATGATTTTGCCGATGGATAAGAAATGTAAAAGTTATGGTAAATGGTCGCCAAATTGGGAAGAACCTTTTGAAGTTGTTAAAGTATTATCGAGTAATGCTTATTCAATTGTCGATTGGTATAATAAAGAGAAAGTTTTGTCGATAAATGGTAAATACTTGAAAGACTATAAACCTCGAATAAGGGAAATAAGTATTCAACATTAATTCAAATAATATGTTCTACAAAGTTAAATATTGAGATTTAAGTTGATCGAAGTCTAGTAACAATTGCATCCAAGAAGAGAAAGTTGAATTTTCTTCGATGATCATTTTTCGTTTTCGCTCCATACTTTGCCCCAAAGAAAGTGTCACTTCTTTTGCAGAAGATTTGATCGAATTTACTTCTGCTGTGAGGAACTCATCTTGTGATCTAAGTTGCTGAAGTCTTTTCTCTAATTCTTCGATCTCACCCCTAACCGAAGATTGTGCCTTCAACGCTTCTTCAAGATTGAGCTTTTGAGTTTTCAGTAAATTCGATTTTTCAGTCTGGAAGGAAGAAATACTAGCTAACTCGGTCGCTATAGATTGCTTTTTCTTCCTTGCAGCATAAGCTCTGTTGAATAAATCGGTGGCCGCTGCGACTTTAGTGTCAAAACTCTTCGGAAGAACGTCATCAGGGAATGCTTCTATAGAAGTGAGAATTTCTTGGAAAAATTGTTTTTTTTTTCGCGCGATTCCACCAATACTTCCAGGGGTGAAGAGTAGAAGAAAGACCTAAATCGTTGTATCAGTTGGTGCGCTTCTTCAGTCGATGTCACGGGCGGCTTGGATGAATGGCTCAAAGGAGTGACATCTTCAGACAATAGAATATCGAGGATTGAGAAAGGATCTTCTTCAATAGCAGTTCGATATTCTGGCAAATCCTCTGGGGTAGGATCGCTTATTTCAGGCAGTGTCGACGAAATCAACTCGACAGATGACACCTCAAAAGGTGGGGAAGCTGGTTGCTCTGCAAAAAATGGCGGAGGGGAATCTTGAACTTGGACTGTGGGGATATTTACAACATTATTTGGAAAGAAAATGAATTCGAGGAAATGAATCGAAAAATCTTAATAGAAATAAAGTAAAATTGGGTAAAGAAAGAAATTATTACCAGGGGAAGGTAGGTCGAGGTGCGTTGGTGCGGGAGAAGGATTTTGTACAGCCTCGGGTTGCTGTGGATCGAAACATAGGTTAGAGAAGGGAAATATGTGAAATGAGTCGAAAAATAAAATAAAAAATTAAAAATTGTACCTCAGAAATGGGTACTATTGATTGAACCAAAGACTCGACATTTGTCGATATCGTAGCTGATGGATGGTCCTGAAAATATCGAAATTTGGAATCATGTTATAGGCCTTGTCGAATTCTAGATACACAATTTATATGAAAAAGGAAATTTCTTACGTGACTCGAATGAGTGGTCTGTGTCGTTTGACCTGCTTTGCTGATCGTATTAGAGTCCGTCGATAACGGATTTATGACAAGTCAAGTGGCTCGAGGACTCTTTCTTGATTTTTGTTTCTGAATGGGAAGTGAATCAGCTATAGGAAAAGAAGTCGAATAAATAAGATGATAGGGAATCGAAAAAGAAACCTTCGATTTCTTGAAGATGAGGAAATTGTGGCAGAATGCTTTCGCTTTTGAGTGGGGGCAGATGGATCCAAAGACTCCTAGTCTTTCTCAGAGGTGACGACTTTATGAGGCTTCAAAACTGTCGAGAAAGGAAAACAGTTAGATTACAATTTGAAGAAAATTAAAAATATTCCTAAAAGAGGCCGTAAAATCTCACCAAAAGGTGATGGAGTTAAAATCTTGACTCGGTCGATATGGACAAGCCAAGGAGGAAGAAGAGTTTGAGGAAGGTTTAGGTAAGGGAAGTAGGACAGTTTCGATATCGAAATTTCCTTGTTCTTGGGTTTGGGTGAAATAGTTTCTTTCAAGGATCTCAACTCTCGAACCCATTTAGGATGAGTTAAAGGTTTGACGATTCCAAAGGGAGCTGTAGGGAAAGTGGAAAAAATGTGTTCCGTGTAAGAATGAGAGTGTCTCAGCATCATGTCTGTTATAATAACATTATTAGAGTCTATTATCATATATGAAATATTTTCCACTTTAAAACTTTAGTTCATCATTGTTTTTGTCTTTAAAATGTAATTTGGTGGGTTGAGAGATGAGGGTTGTATAAACTACCTTGGCGATATAAGACTCATGAACATACAAAAACATAACTTCTTAATAAAAAACTAAGGGGTAAGAATGAAGCGAGACTCTCTTCTTGACTCATAAAGGAAGACTTGAACACTTGGAAAAGGGAAAACTCGTAGAAGATTTAAAACAATACAACAAGAAGTAAGAATGTTAAAAGATTTTTACCTAATCTAGGCATGATTCTTAATGCCAAACAACATTCCTAAAACCCCTCATTAAGCACGTGTAAGAGGTAATCATACACTTGTGAGAAGATGAAAATGTACTTAAAGGACAACTTAACCTTCATTAAACAATACATGAATTCGAGCATTAACTTAATCGCTCATATGGATATAAACTCAATAATAAATAAATTCACTCGTCTTCACTAGAGTTAGACTCTGAGTTCAAGTGGCCTATATACCTATCTAGCTTCTTAGACCCAAAACATCTATTTACTACCTTTGATATTCATATGCTTGTGTTCCTTTATTGACTTATGTAGTATCTTTGTAGGACATCCTTCCACTTCTTATAATATTTAGTAGAGCTCAACCAAGTTTACTTCAAGGAAGCTGCTATTAAGATCGTGATTGTCTCACCCTATTGGAGAAATGTATAATTTCTAAGGAAGAACTTGAATAGTTTACCCTCATAACTTGTAGGAAAATTTGAATTATATCTAAAAACTATAAAAATATTCACATAACTTATGTATTTTGTCTTTCTCAAGCCTATTAATATAACAAGGAAGGTTACAAAAAGCGTAAGGCCCATACAAGATCTATAAATAACAAATTAGAGAAGGTAAAATTTGATTCGTAAATTTTGTAACATTTCATTGAGCGAAAAAGTTAGGTAGGTTATTTGAACCAAATTTGATATTTTTATTTAGCCAAATTGATCTTCATTGAATGAATCAGAAAGTCCAAAATGAGATCTTTATGAAATATTTGCTCATGGAAATGACTTTAAACTGATCAAAATCCAAAATCATTTGTGCATTAATGTATAAATACTCAATTAAAATATACAATTTAATCAATTAATTGAATACAAAATAATTTTATTCTAAAACTGTGTTAAATTAAATAATTAAATAAGATAATTATATACAAAATATATTAATAAAAACATTTATAAAATGTATTCATTAATAATATTAAAAGGGAGTATTAACTAAGCATTCTTTAAATAATTTATGTAATATCATGACATTTGTTTTGCAAATTGAGCCTAAGTCAAACAATGATGTTTTGAATAATGAACACTGGGTTATGACCATACATGATGAATTGAATAAGATTTATAAAAATCAAGTATAATAATTAGTTTTTAGGAAAAACAATATGAATATCCTAGAAACTATGCGGGCTTTTAGGAATAATATTGATGAGCTAGGCATAATCACTCGTAACAAAGCTAGACTAGGTGACTAAGAGGTATAACCAAGAAGAGGGAATAGACTTTGAAGAAACCCATGTTCCTTTTTCTAAATTAGAGATAGTTAGACCATTGTTTGCATTTGCAAGTATGGTTGATTTTAAGCTATTTCAAATGGATGTTAAAAGTACATTTTTGAATAAGGTAATATTTGTTTATCAAAAAATTGAGTTGGTTCATCACAAATTTCCTAATTATGCTTATATGTTTAAGATGATTCTATATGTATTGAAATAAACTCCAAGGCAGTGGTACAAGATGCTTAACAATTTTTTCTATCTTAAGGTTGTGAGAGAGGAAAAATTGATAAAACTCTCTTCGTAAGAAAAATTGTGAAAGACATAATATTTGTACTAGTCTAGATAACAATTTTTTTTGGATAAACTAACAACCATTATGTGGGTAATTTGTCTCAATCATGCATGGAGAATTTGAAATATTAATGATGGGTAAGTTATCTTTCTTCCTCAACATAAAAGTTAAATATATGAAGAATGGAATATTTGTTAGTTAGAGATGAAAAATTGTAAGGAATCATCTATACCCTTGTTGTCTAATTGTCATCTCGACCAAGACTGTGAGCATATTGGTTTAACCAAATACATTGGCTTGATAGATTTCTTGGTATATTTGATTACTAATTAACCTGATATCATGTTCAGTGTATGCGTATGTGTTAAGTATCATTCTTCATCTGCAGAATCTCACTTTACTACAGCTAAAAGTATTCTTAAATACTTAAAAAGAATTATAAATGTTTTGTTGTGGTATCCTTGTGGTGCGTTTCTAGATTTAGTGGGTTTTTTTTTTTTTTGACTTTGTTAGTTATAACCTTGATCACAAAAGTACTAGTGAAACACGTTTTGAAATTAGTTTAATATCATGACAGAGTAAGAAATAAACTTGTATTGTTCTATCTATAGCCAAGGTTGAGTATATATCAACTGACAATTATTTTGCCCATACTTTATGGTTGATGTAACAACTTTTCTATGATATCAAATTAAATAGATTTCTTTAAGATTTGATAATAGTAGTGTAATCAAGTTGACTAAAAATCTTGTATAACATTCTTGCATTAAGCATATTGAAATATGTTATCATTTCACTACAAATCATGTTTCAAAAGTTTTTTGTGCTATTAAATTTGTATATTCATACAATCATCTTGTTGATAATCTTAACTAAACCACTAGCTAAGGAAAGGTTTAATTAGTTTAAAAATAAATTAGTCATGATTATTTTCAAACTATTTTTTAGTATAAGCACTACAAGACTTTTACATATTAGCTATGACGCATTCCGTAACTATTTTATAGCTAATCTCTCGTTGGTATGTTTTGCTACAGATTAGCTACGAAATAGCTATGGAATAGTCCGTCACTAAATCCAAGTAGCTAATTAGATAGAGATGTATTCTCTCTCAAATTTGTAGTAAATTTTGTCATCAATCTGTCGCTAAGTCTCTCGCTAATTTAAGTGATGAAATTTTATTTCTCTCTAGCTAATTGATCTCCCAAAAGTTGTAGTTAATCCGTAGCTAATCTTTCGCAATTTTCTCTCGCTAATCCGTAGCTAATCCCTCGCAATTTCTCTCTCGCTAATCCGTGGCTAATCCCTCGCAATTTCGCTCTCGCTAATCCGTAGCTAATCCCTCGCAATTTTTCTCTCACTAATTTGTAGTTAATCCCTCGTAATTTTCTATCATTAATTTGTCGCTAATCCGTATCTTATCCGTCGGAATATTTCTCTCGCTAATCCGTAGTTAATCCCTCAAAATATTTCTATCGCTAATCTGTAGGTAATCCTTGACAATTTATCTCTAGCTGATCTGTAGTTAATTCCTCGCAATTATTTCCTTGCTAATCCGTAGTTAATCATTCACAATGTTTTTCTTGCAATTTCATAGCTAATCCCTCACAATTATTATCAAAATTCTCTTCCCGCTAATCCGTAGCTAATCTCTTGCTAATTCGTATCTAATCTTTCGCTAATTCATATCTATTCTCTCGCAATTTTATTGGCGTAATAAATATTTCTACTAATGTATCATCATAATATTATAATATCAAATGTTTAACATTTAAATTATTACTCATTCTTGAAAAAAGAAGACAAACTTGTCAACTTTTCACATATTGTTTAAACATAGTTAAAATGATGTTTCAAACAATTAAAACATAACAAAAATAATATTTCAACTAAAAAGTTCACAACACAATTAAAAATAGAAACAATGTTTAAAGTACATTTTCATCATTGTTTCTTTAAGGCAGATAATAAATCTTTCTTGAAAGACTGCATTTTTTCTTGCATTTGTTGTTGCATGAGTGTTTGCATTTCTGCTTGTGTCTTCATTTGTGGTTGCATCAATGCTTGAATATCAGTTTGTGCTTGCAAATGTGTTTTCATCTGTTCTTGCAAACTAGATATTTGTGTAGCTAAGGTAGTGATTTCTTCAGTGAGAGGTGTGGTAAGATTTTGGGAAGAGGGACCTTCAATTGATGAAGATGAAACATGTGAAATACCAAGATCTAAACTCTGACCTATACCATAAATTCTACCTTTTTTATTTTCACCAGTAGTCTTTATCCAAATATCAGAATCAACTATAGGATGATTTGATGTATCTTCCCCATACTTTTCAGTCATAGCATTTTCATATGATTCTTACATCAAATCAATATTTTAGCAATACTATAAACAAACAAAATTTAATATTTATAAAATATTCACACTTACAGTGAAATTTTTTGCTTTGTTAGACACATGTTCATCATCTTTCTTTTTATGAACTTTGTTGTATAATTCACCATAAGAAATAAGATGTTTATGCTCTTCTTCCTGTGAAATAATTTACAATTCAAGATTCAGACAATAATATACCATTTAAGAAACACAACATAAAAACTATCTCATACCAACATCAAACCTAATATTCAATTTATAACTAGTAATCAATATTGATTAACAATTATATGATCAAATGTATTAAATGTGTAAAGTATGAATACCATTTTTTTCAAGTGTTGTCCAAAGCTTCTTGATCCTCCTGTGTGCATCATGGTATCAGGATTGGCAGTCCTATTGGCCTTACCTGCAATGGACTTCTTTTTCTATTCTTCTGCTGCCCATATGTCTACTAATCCAGCCCACATCTCAGTCCTTATACTTTTTGGTCCAAAACTTTCTATGTTTCTCTCTCTCTCTCTCCCTTTATATCTGGAAGGTAAAAAGCATTATGTAATATTAGCTTCAAGCTTACATGCAAACTGTCTTGGACGTGTTCCCAAACACACAGTAAAACAGAGATTATGAGTCCAATTGTTTTTTACATGAGAAGTATAAAGTCTTATGACCTTATCTATCTACATGGGGTTGCTTGATCAATGTCATTTAGCTCTATCAAAATATTTTTCTGTAATTGTATAATAAAATATGCAACTATTTGTCAGCAAAACATTTTTTTTTTGTAGAATGAAACTCCTATTGCATGAATGTGGTTCAGGTAATTAAGCTTCACGATGATTCTCTTATGTTCATGATATTGCACATTTCAGGCCGGACACCTGTATCTTATAGGCACCATACCTTTTAAAATAAATCAAACAAATAAGCATATAAATAGCCAATATAACATGAACTAAACTTGTTAAGAACTAAGCACTAACTATAAACTAAACTAAAATCCTTACATGGAAATTCATTGTTTAATTCACTAAATTCTTCGGTCCCCCTCATCTTCTTAACAGTTGATTTCTCAAGTTGCAGAAGGTCAAATGTGGCATCTCTCTTGGCACCATGTGGGGCCAATTTCCAACTCTCTTTCTTTTCCAATAATTGATCCTGTTCTTCATAGTCAGTAATGTCAACAACGGGAAGACAACCAGATGATACTTGATTTTGTTTTTCATTGTCGAAAATGTCAAGAACCGGAAGACAGCCAGATGACCCGACAGCACGGGGTAACATTCCAATTGGACATGGGTTCCATGATTTTTCCAAGGTCCATGTCTGTGATTTTTTAGTGTCACAATACATGGCCATTGGTTTTTTATTTTTCAAAATTTGATGTTTAACTACCTCTAGCTTTTTATCTGCTTCATGTATAGATTCCTCATATTGGAAAATGTTATTTGATTCTCTATGATATTATTAATGTCCAACGACCATTTTCTGATGCTATTTTTCTATTTAATTAAGTTTTGATGAAAAATAAAAAATACACAATTACAGAATTCGAAAATACAATTTACATTCAATCAGTTTTGAGAAAAAAATTCTGAACAAGGCAACAAAGATATTTTACACATTTTGAGAAAACTCTCTTCTCTACTGCCTTCTGTGTTTTCATTGTTAATCACACTTGTTCTTGGAGATTGACATTCTACAGGCTTCTACAATTTGTTGTCTCCATTACCCAGGTGTGTCTGGTCTTATTTTTATTACCTTCATCCTTTTTGCATTGGTGGAAAATCAGGTGTTTTTCATTCTTAGTGTGATTCTAGGGAGGGGTTCATGCTTAGTAGGATTCTAAGGAGGTGTTTTTCATCCTTTGATTTGTTCAGAGGAGGTGTTCATCCCTAGTGGGATTCTAGGGAGGTGTTCATCTTAGTGGGTTTCTAAGGAGGTGATTGTCTTTTTAATTAGTTTACTTTTTACTGGTTCTTCTACTGAGTTGATTGTAATTTGTAAACTGAATTTGAAAGATAGTGAATGGGGAGTCACTCTTGTGTTAAGAGTTGACTGGGAACTGGATGTGGGGTTGACTATACCCGAACCAGTATAAATCTTTGTGTGCTCTTCTCTTTCCCTTATCTTTTTCTCTTTTCCTGATTATATTATTGCTTCCGCTTTAACAAATTATTGACTCACAAATAAATTTTTAATTTGACATCTATTTTAATTTGTGCATCTATTCACTCCCTCTAGATGTCATTTGTCTAACAAAACTGACGTAAGAGAACTTTTGAACTTTCTGCATCAAGGAGATGTCATCCATCAGTTCTGTAATCTGAAGTGCTGAATCCACCGGCTGCTTGTTGAAAAGTTGTGATATTAGAAGACATCTACGAAGAAGTTCAAGCAAAACTCCTTTTGGCATATGTGCTGCAGCAGAAGGAACTTTACTGAGAATTCCAACAAGCCAAGCAAACAAAGAAGAAAGCCAAAACTTTGTCCTCGATTGTGAAATTCCCATATTTGGGTTATCTTCTTCATGCTTCATATCTTCCTGACTCTCAATCATATCTAGGACTTCCTTAAGAAGATTCAGAAGTAATTCTGGTTCCTTATTGCACAATTTGAGTAAGATAAGCTTCCAATCAGCCAAAACGTTCTCTGTGGTTAGACCAATTGAAGCATCATCTGCATTCTCTTCCAACTCTGAGGAACTTAAAGCTTTCAAAAGATACTCCAACAACATAGAAACAATCTCTGAAGAAAATGAAGAATATAACCGAAGAACATATTTCAAGATCTTCGTAATCTGTTTCTTAGATCCTCCAGGTCGTGATGTTTGACTCTTGCCAACCATAAGAGACAAAAGCTTATTTCGTCGAAAAAGGAATTCAGTATGTTTGACCCAGACGTTTTCCCTTTACCTCTGACTGGACATTCCCATTGAATTTCAAGAAGACAGCTAATTCACGAATCTTAGACTTAATTTCTTTCTTCACTTTTGTTATTCCTTCACCTTGAAAAGGAATTGCTTTGCTCTGAGGTTCCCAATAATAAGATTTTAACCAATCAAGTGCCTTGACAGAAGCACTACGAACAATCTTAAGTGTTGGAAGCTCCCGGTGTGATCCCTCATGTTGAATATCAATAAGCATGCGCAGAATACCAATTGCATCAGCTGCAACTGCAATCGATGTGACTTCCTTCTTGCGCGTCTTCTCAACAGCAACATTCACAAGCCTCATGACTGCCATGCAATATAACATAGCAAGCATCTCTTCCGAATGTGAAGCTTCATTCATTTGATCTTGCCTGAAATAGGAGTCTTGGAGTTGAATTTCAATGATGGAAGCAGTGACTTCGATGAAAACCGGCATCGAACCTCGGCTTCACCATTGACTGAAAACTGCAATAATCTTACAGAAATTTCTCATAAACCTACACTCTTGATGAGCCAAGTACTGAAACGAAGCACCTTCTTAAAGTGCTAACCTGCATATCACCTGAAGCATTGAATGCATCAGTTAGTGAAATTAGAGAGGTAGTCCATTTGAATGATGTGATGCCAACTCCAGAATTCTTAAATAGACCACTAAAGATGCTTCAACAACAAAAACAACCAGGCCTCATTACACAAACTGGGAAAAATTTGGCATCAGATATTGAGCCATCTTCACAAGCTAGATATGTGACTTGCCATGATTTTGTTCCAACTTTAAGCATCTCGTAACTAAAATATTGTCAGTTACCAAAATGAATATTCTCTTAGCTAAAAGTGATTTAGTGTGACTTATATAAATACCTCCTATAAGTGAAAGAGAACTAAAAATATTCAATACGTGGAAGATCAATAAATGCCTTTAGCATTAATAATTTATTTAATTGCCAATAGTTTACCTTAAATAAACTTGAAGTAACAAAGTATCATTTCAAAGTTCAAACATCACTTATTAAAGTGTCATATATGCACAAATAAAACATACAAATATAAAAAGGTTATACAAGTATAGGTAAATAACACTATTCTTCCCTAAAGTTATGTAAAAAACAATTTTGGTGAACCAAGTTTAAAACCATACATTTTACCCCATTTCAATTCAGAAACAAGGTCATTGAATCAAAATTTATATTGCAAATTGTTAGGATAATTTGTTAATCATGATTCATAAATCGTACAAGTGAAGAGAGTAGAATCACAAAAGTAACTGAAAACACCAGTGAGGAAAGTAGATTACACAGTTTTTAGCCCTATGAAAAGCAAATGTGTGAGACAAGAAGGACATTGGAGAAAACTATTGAGAAGATCTCATGGCGCTATAGGGCAGTGGCAACGACACGACAATAATGCGGTAGCAGGAGCGGCGGCAGCAGGAATGGCGGCAGCGGCGACAGCGGGAGTAGCGACAACGGGAGCGGCGACAGCGGTAGTAAATGTAGTCTAGGTTTTTGAAAGTGAAAGGAGGAGACGTAGGTAAAGGGGAAGAAATTTTTGGAAAAAAAAGATTAATTTAATATTTTTATTAAAAAATTATAAAAATTTGATCATTTTAAAAAATATTTTTATTATTATATTAAAGATGTTTATATTTAAAATAATATTTAATTAAATAAATATTTTAATATAATAATTTTTTTTTAAAGACTAATTTCTAAAAAAATTATAAAAAAATTATTTATAAAATTTTCTATTAATTTAAATTATTAAATACTTCCTACAAATTTAAATTTATAAAAAATTTACAAAAAATAATTTTAAATATTTATCAATTTTTTTAGATATTTTTCAAAAAATTATAATTATTTTCAAATAATTTATATATATATATATATATATATAATTAATATATTTATAATAAATTTGGTAAAAATAATTTTTAAATAATTTTATAATTATTTTTTTGCTATAAATTTGCTATAATTTAACTATGATTGTATGTTATATAATTTAGCTAAGAAATAGATTTTAAAAAATAACATAGTTAATATTTATAACTAGGGATTAGTGACAAAAATTTTCCCTAACTAAATTATTTTTCTACTAAGTGAAGAAATAACTACAAAAATATTATCTTTTAGCTATTTTACTACATATTAACTATAATTTTATTCCTTTACTATTCTATAGCTAATTAGTTAAAAATAAATTTTGTAGCAAATTTTTCTAGCTAATTAGAAAATTTCTTGTGGTGAAGTTTTGGTATCACGTGGTTGTATAATGTTGTATATAATATTGTTTAATTGGTATTGTCTGATAGTGTTATTTGTCATTTTGTTGTATATTGTCACTTGGAATACATTATTTTGTTTGTATTCATTTCTCCATTACATATTACATTTGATCATGCATGACAAAGGTAGAAAATGTTGTGTGTCCATTTATTTCAAGAATGTATTATTATCATTAAATAGATGGAGATTGAAACATTAACTAATTATATTAGACCATGTAATCAGACAAGTTGATTATCTGACATATCAAAAGATTTTATAAGTTTTTAGATAATCTATTGGGTACCTCAAATAAACAAATTCATTGGTTACGTTGTTGACAATCTACTGAAATACAATTTAATTAATAAATTAACTAAATATCCATTTTATTCTATTTTACCAAAATATACTAATAATGAATAATTATATATTTAAAATAATTCTCTATAAAATACATGTATAAAAATATAAATTAATTATATTCATAGTTATGCAACTAGATGTTATAAAAATTCATGTATATTTTGGTGTAGAATGCTTGATTTTTTATATTTTTATAAACATAATTATATTTTACTTTCGCTCTTTCAGGTTTTGTTTTCTTTAGTTCTATAATTTTTTATTTTAATCTTTTTTTTTAATTTGTAATATATTTATTGTTAAATTATAGTCCTATAATATGTAGAAAATTTTGTTTTTACTCCTTATCAAATGATATTTTCAAAGAAAATAATTTAAAATGAAACATATTATAAGAACTAAAACGAAAAAGTAGATATATTAAAAAGATTAAAACAAAATAATAAAAATAAAAACCAAAAGGAAAAAAAAATGACTACATTGCAAAGAGAAAATTTAACGAATTGTTTTATTATCAGATTTCATATTAATATTAGATAAGTTACATGCGCACATTTATTCTTATTACAATTTACGATATTATATACGACTAAGTTAAGAATGGGACTAATAAAACTCTTTAAAAATCAATCTAACACTCGTGTAACAAGACAAAATATGTTAAGATGACTCTTTTTCGTAAAATTTCACTCTATTAAACAATTCACACGCACCAATGAAACAAAATTGCCTCACATAATCATACAATACTGATTAAAATGTTCATAAAAGTAAAAGCATATTTAGATTAATTTAGTTTACTATATATTTTCTTCAATCATTTAAACTATTCTGTTTAAATTGAAAATAAACTAATTCAAATACAAATATATAACACTGTATATGTGAAATTAAAAAGTTTTAATCTTGTATGTAATTTAACAGACATTAAACTGAAGGGATATATTCATGTGTAATGGAAAGTTTATCTGTTACAAGTGTGTTTTCCCTTGTAAAAAGTTTCTCAGTTTCTGTCAGTGTATATGCTTTACATAAAATATGCTTTCAAAGCTTTTTATAAAGTTGGGAAGAGCCACTACGTGCATTATGCATACTTTGATTCTATGGCAGAAATGGCAGCTACTTTGCTTGTGCAATTTGAAGACTTAAGGATATGTGTTAGTGCAAAAGGTTCCTTTTATTAAATTACAAATTAATGATTAACACACGTTGATGGACTAATACATGATTATAAAAGAAAAATTGATGTAATTCAAGATGGAAGTCTTAACAAACAAAATTTTATTGCACTTTGTTTTTGTTTTTATTCCTTTTTCTCTTTGACAAGAAAACAAGTCCTTGAAGAAGTACAAAATTATTTCTTTGTCATCAAATCCTACATTTTATGTAAAGGGTAAAATCCTAATCTTATAATTTTTCCTTGATGATTGCTTCAATTCCGACGTATCTTGAAAAGAGGGGATTTAAGGGGTGGATTTGCAAAAGGACCCTCAATTAATCCTTTTGCTATTAGTTTATATGCTGTTTCAGTAAAATGAAAGCCATCCCAATTTATATGTTTGGAAGGATCAGGACAGGCTGTTGCATCACCAAATCCACAAGGTATATCCAGATGGTATCCTTTGCCCTTTCCGCAACACACTCTGAAGGTCTCAATTTTACCGAAATTAAAGCCTGCATTACCCAAATTAATGAACATATAATAAGAGTAATTTCTAGTAAAAATAGCAATCACATAGAACTACTTATTATTCATAAAATGAAAGATAATAAAAACACAACCCACCATATTGTTGTGGGGCGTGAAATAACCGTAAAGCAGCCCCGTAATAATCAAAATATGTTATCTTCACATGTGGATACTTTTGTCTTAGTGTCTCTAAAGCCTTTTTGAGTTGGTCGTTGTAATATCTGATGGCAGCATTGTAAGATCTCAAGCACCCAAATTGATCATAGTCCTCTTTTTTGTCACTCTTTACTGTTTTTAGAACATACGAATTGCATCCAATTGGGAAATTCCCCGGAACTGCTAGATGTATTGCCCCTTCTTTAATTAATTTCTGTTGAATAGAGTACAAAAATAATCAATTTTTAATCAATTATAATCCAAATCAAGTTTGAAATAAATTTGATACAACATACCGATGTGATTTTGGTAATTCTGGCAACAATGCGTGGAACCATTTCTCGAATTTCTGTAATATTTTTTCGTGGGATAATTGCATTAATGTCATTTCCACCGATCTCACCCACCAAAATCAAGGACTTTTTTAAGCAATTATCACATTCTGTCATATAAAAAGGAATAACATTGTTAGTTATGTTGAGAAGAAAAAATACAAATAATATTTAGAAAAATATTATTAAAGGAGTATATTGATAAAACCTTTTTTATTTTTACAAAGAGAGGGTTTGAGCTTATGAAACCACTTAAGTTGAGTATTCAATGAATAAAGGGCTGCCTTTACATCAAGTCCTTTTTTATCAAAATAATGTTTATCAAGTGCTGTAGAACCCGAATATGCAAAATTTACTCCTTTCTTCACGTCTTGTCCTTTAGTGAGATTTAGATAGGCTGGCAACATTGGTAGTCCATATGCCACAGCTGAAATGAAAATGATCTCAAGTTAGTATAATTAAGAATACATGATTCATAAAACATATTACATGATATAATCCTTTCAGTCAAGGAATAATTCATCTTAAAAAAAAAAAATAGTATCGATAGTAAAAATACCAATAAAATCTATTATAAGTCTTCCATTTGACATACGTCCAGCGGGATGTTTGAAGTAGGTTGAACCATAAGGACTATTAGGAGGAAATGGTGAGTGCATTACAGAATTTCCCGTGTCACTTAATGAATCACCAAAGTTTAAAATGGTTTTATATGGAAGAGGATGGTTGTGT